>OX101752.1:9465481-10090481 GCA_944452675.1 Tachina lurida | reverse complement strand
AGGCAAAGTAACTTCGCGCTGATTTTTCCTAGTTGTTTAAAGTGTTAAAAAATCGGAAGCTTCATACATATGATTTTCAAGTTATTAGTTGAGAAATTTCTTTCAATTAATTCTCGACAAATAATTTCGAAAATCATTTGAGGAATTCTGGATATCAAGTAAAAATGAAGTGCAGTACTTGGAATTATTTATTTTTTAAATTTATTTTTCAAGACATGGTTAATTTTAAACTCGAAAAAATGTTTGGCAGCACGGTTCTCACGGTTCTCTCTTCTTATATTTTTGCGATGCCGGATGTTAAAAATATAACAATTTGGTAGCACTATTAATTGAAAACATATGATACAAAATTGTTTAAAATTGCAAAGATGAAAAAATCAAAAATTAGTTATCTTGCAAAAAATATCACTTTTTCTTTGCTGTCATGCTATGGTAACAGCTGTGCCAGATCGGTGGAAAAACTAAAAACGTCAAAACCAGTGGCAAGGTTAAACATTTTATTTACAAATACTTTTGCTTTTTTTTAAAGAGTTCGACAGTTTTCACTATAAACAGCTTATTGAATATCGCTGAGAAAAGTGTATAAAAGTAAAAGGAGATTTATGTTGAGAAATAAAGAAAATGTTTTCCAAATTTGTTATGTTTTCTTGGTTAGTTCGGCTAATTTTGGAACCACCTTCGTAGTTGTTGGTGTGCACAAGTCTTGAGATTACGGATTCTGTACTAAACACAGACTTTCTCTGTTTGTGTGTTGTTGCCTGCACTCGTAAATTTTTTTTTTTATATTTGTAACTAAAATAAAAAATATTCCAAATACTGCAGACAATTCTAGATATCCAGAAATTTCCACTGCAATTGTAGCAACCATTATAAAAAGTAATACATAACTTAATTAAAAGTTAGAGCAGGAGCGGGTATATTTTTAGCTTTGAACCGTCTAAACTTACCACTTTTCTTACTGGGTTCGCGTTTAATCGAGGGTGTTTTACGCAAAGTTTTCGTTTTAAATTCGGGTTTGGGCTCATCTTTCGTTTCCTTAAGAATTTCATCGACTTTTGGTACTTTTTTCAAAACGGGCCGAATTTTTAAAACGTTTTCACTACTCTTGCTAGGAAGGGGTTTCTCTTCGCGTTTCACATGTCGTAATTTGGGTTTTTCTAACTTAAAACGTAATCTACGCTCGCGTTCTTCTTCGGTCTCGCCTTCGACTGCCTCGTCGTCGTCTTCGATCTTTTTCATTGATTTGTCACGTTTAACTACAACCGGCCTAAGTTTGGGCTTTTCTAAAGAGAAACGGCGTTTCAACTCACTTTCTTCTTCCTCTTTTTTGGGCTGTTGTGTCTTAGGTGGAATAACTTTTTTAACTGTTGGTGGGGTGGGCGTGGTCTTGCTGTTGTTGGCTTGCGTTTGTGTTTTATTCGCATTATTCGTTTTATTATCTTTTGTTGTTTTTTTGGGGGGGACTTCTTCGGACTCCTCTTCCTCAGATTCATCGGCGGTTTCTTCCTCTGTTTCCTCTTCGGATTCCTCTTCAGTTTCCTCCTCACTTTCTTCTTCCTCCTCATCGGTTTCCTCTTCTTCGGAAGAAGAGGGTGGAGTGGGTTCCTTTTTCTTTGCCGCAACAACTTTTTGTGTATTATTACTTGTGGTTGTGGGCTTTTTAATTGGTTCGGGCAACTTTTTCACCGGAGTTACAATTTTTTTTGCTGGTTCATTGGCTTTTTTCAATGGTTCTGTTGTTTTCTTTGCAGTGGCACTGGGTTCATTATTGGCTTTTGTGGAGTTATTTGTCGCCGTTGTTGTTGTTGTTGTTGGCTTTTTCAATATGCTGGGACTGGGCGTTTCGGCTTCCTTAGCCTCCGTGTTCTTTTTCGCCCAGGGTACAGATGTTTTGGGAGTGGGCTTGAGGCCACTTTGGGCGCCATCCTCTTTAACCCATGGTGGTCGAAATGTGGTACGACCTGCAGCATTACCACTTGCAGGTGTAGTTTTTGGTGCAACAAAAGGCATTGCAATATAATAATAAAATTCACTTTCTCAGCACTAGCTCGAATTAAAACGTTTAAAAATTGCAAAATTGATTTTACTTTTTTTTTACAAAAATATTAACATGTTTAAAATAATCACACAGTGTTTGTTTGTTAAATAATTAATTTTTTTTCTTAATTATCGAATTTTATTAAATTTTTAAGACAAATTAAAAATGTATTATTTGTTTAATTCGTTCGTTGTCGTTCTATTGTTTGGCAAAATTAAAGAAGAAGTAGTGAAAATATTTTCTTTTGAGTAATTTTATTTTATGTAAAAAATTTATTTCTATTTTTGCTCGTTTCTTCTCAAACCACAACAACTGTTTATGTTTCCTTAAGGCATTTGTAAATTTATTTATAGTTTATGAATATTAAAATATTAGCAACGCTAATAAATGAAATAAAAAAAAAAGATGTTTTCATTTTTTGGCACAGATTTTACACAAATTTTACTAATATGAAAAAAAAGCGCAATTATTACTCATGACGTGCAGATATTGTCTCTAAATATAATGAAAAATAATAAGTAAAATATAATTGATCAGCAGTTTATAAGAGATTTTTAAATAAAATGAGCAAAAGTTATTGATTGAAGTATGCAAAAGATAATTGAGAATTACTAGATACTCGTTTATAGACATAACAAGCTTCAGCAAACATTACAGTACATTCCGTTTAAATTAATTTTTAAAAGCATCACTTGGTTAAAATAATTAATATTTTAATTGTTTATAAGTTAGAAATCAATTAAATAATTTACTAAAACAATTTTAATTGTATTTAAGAAATTTATTATTCGACTTATTCGGCCATTTCACAGAGTTAAATTCCATTCGAAATCGGAATTGAATAAACCTTAAAATGGCAAGCCCTAGCCGGAGCATATCCCAGCATACCACCGCCATCCACATTCTGGTCACACCTGACAAATTTCCGCATTTTAGTTTTCTTTTTTAGACACCATCTTCTACAAAAATGGGGTGGATTGAATCCCGATTCCGAACGGAATTGAACTCTGTGACATGGCCGATTGCCAGAAGTTTATTTTAATTTTGCTGAACCACCAGCAAATAAATTTAAATTTTAATATAGTTTTAACAACTCAATAAAACTTAAATATAACAAACAATGGCTTTATTTGAACAAAAAATAAATAAGCATTATTTTTTTTTTGTAAATTTATATGGAATGAAAAATTTTAGCAGTTATTTTAGATATTGTAGGCCAAATTTTTTTGGATTGGATTTTAAAAGAATTTGTTGCTCTTAAATACATTTTTGAAAACTATTTTTCGCTTCCCAACAACATATTTTTTGTTGTTGTTAAGATCATCGCAAAAAAGGAAAAGTGAAAAACATGTAGACTCATGGGAGCCGGTTATTTTGAAAGTGGCATAAGTCGCTCATGATCTGATTATGTAAATTAAGAATGATTGCAGCCTTCAATATCAATATCAATATCATAGAATTTTTTTAATATGCTTTAGTGTCTATGCTAATGCATGTGACAGCGCCCACCTTCGTGGATATTTCCTGTAATGAATCGTTGGCGAAGTGAAATATCGAATGAAGTAGCTGCTTAGCTGAAAAAAGGAATGAGGCTACTTAACACAAGAGGCGCTGCAATGATACTATAAAAATCTGTACTTGCACTATCCCTTTCCTACCGGTTTTTTGGAACCAAGTTAACTGAAAACTTAATTTTATTTCTCAGTCAACCTGTCAACTTGAACTAATTTTCAATATTTTCCTTTCAATTAATACTCGTACTTATTTTTAGGACAATATTAGTAAATAATAATCACCCTTATCGTGAACACTTTTTCCCTCGAAATTTTCCCCTTTTAACAAAATTCCTATCGTGAATAATTTTTCCCTAGAAATGTTTTTTCTTTTTTGATTCCTCTTACCATGGATAATATTTTTAAGGCGATATTTTTATGACGATGGTATTCTACAGAAATTTTTCCCACTGCTCCTCGAATAATTAAAACCTCAATTTTATACTCAAAAACATTTTATTTGAAACTCAAAATGTTGTATTTCCTTGTTATGAAACTTGAATTTGTTTAATTTTCAGTTGATTTTTAAGCTTTACAAACTTCTTCCCCTTCTTTACATTCACTGAGAACTGATATCGGGAAAATTTTATGGCAAATTCACGATAGTATTTTGCCCTTCGAGGGGAATAAAAATTTTATGGGAACAATAATTTCACTTTTTAATTTACCACGATAGTGGTGAATGTTCACGATTGTTAACAATAAATCCTTGCAACACTTTTTTGCATAGAGTATGGAGCTTTATGGTTCACATGCAGTAAATTTTAATGGCGGTGGTATTTAAAAATACAACTTTACCTTTTCTTATTGTTAAACTTAAATGTGTTTGATTTTTAATTAATTTATAGGCTTTACAGATCTTCCCGTTTTTTACATTCACTGAGAACTGCCAGCAGGAACAAAATTGCACGCGATATTCACAATAGTTTTTGTTTTATTCGGGGTAATAAATATTTAAAGGGAACAAAAATTCCAATTGTTATTCATGCAAGGGATTTTTAATGATTTGTTTCATTTGTGGATTTTTTCTTAGAAAATAGTCTAGTTGAAAGCTGAAAATTATTGCTTTGTTGAATGGTTAAGCACGTCTAGATACATTTCGTTTCTTAGGAAAGTCATTAATAGACTTCAAACAAAAGCTATGGATAAATTTCATATCAGTCTACTGATAAGTTTTCTAAGTGGATTTGCCCAACAGCTGCAAATTAACAGCTGTTAGCTGTCATTTATCATACGGAATAACATTTTGGCAACTGGCAATACAAATAAAGTTCGGTTCTCATTCATAATCGAGCCATAAGTAATTTATTCTTAATTTTCAAGTAAATATACAGCGGTATAAAGTCACTTTTATATTTAATATATAATATAACAGCCTTATTTATAAAATTTACTAAGGCTTTATAAAGAGTTTTTAAAACGAATTTTCTTGCAAAATTTTTCTTAAAAAGCCTTTATAAAGCCTTAATAATTTTTATAAATAAGGCTGTAAATGTGTATTTAACATCAAAATTAAAATTATGGCATTACTTAAAAACTTAGTTAGCTGCCTAAAGGCTCAGTTACCCGACTGTAATGTAAAGTAATTGCAACAGTAGGAAACAGCTGATCGTTATTGTTATGTGAAAAGTAATGGGAATGGTTATAGAGATGTAATGTAACGTAACCTACTTTTCATATAAAAATATGGATCAGCTGTTTCCTACGTTGCAGTTACTTTACATTACAGTGTGGTAACTGAGCCTTAACTATTTCTTTTTAATTAAGCGACTTAATTTTTGCAGTATTTTATTTTAAATTTAACGCGTATCAAAATGAATAAATAAAATACATTTTAATTTTCAGGCGACTTATGCTACATTCGTAATAAACGTCTCATATATTTATAAATATATCGAGCCCTTTTCTCGATTTTATCGTAAGCGACATGTTATCGGAAATATATTTTTTCTATTGAAATTAAAATTTTATGGGCCCACACATAGTTTAGAATTATCAAAATGGCAAAATTGGTGATAACTTTTAAGATACAGGCTGTACAATTGTCGTAAGCGATAATTTACGTACAAAAATAAATTTGAATATTTGAAAAAAACCTTCTCCTGAAAAATTAAATTTTTGTCGCTTACGATAAAATCGAAAATAAGGCTCGATATGTACATATGTGGTATATATACATACATATGTATGTAGATAAATATATATGTATGTAAGTATGTATAACTTTTATATATATTTTATTTTATTTTTTTGCTGATATTACCCAGAGAAATTCGCATATAATTTGTATTTATTTAAACACATTTCTTTGGTGTCGGTTAGTTTCTTGCTCTTGCATATTATTTTTACTCGATTGAATTTTATTCGATACAAGTTTTAAAAGTATATACAAGTATGTATACATATCTACATATACATATGTATATTCATACATAGTGGGGAACATAAGTATGTACATGGTGATGGGCATTCAGGAATTTTCATTCGGCGAATGTATACAATCGTTGGCAAATAAACAGATTTTTGTATTTTAGAGCAGGAGAGGGATCCTTAAAACGTTCCATACGGGAATTGCTATTAATAATACATAATTCTCAATTAAAAATTTTTTTACATAATTTTTACATAAAACTGAGAACATGCATGCATGTGTTAATGAGTTGTACTTATGGTTTCTAATTTCCCGGACTTTTCCAATTCCCGGGAATCGAGAAGTAACTTGTTTTATTCCCGGGAATTCCCGGGAAATTCAAAACCATATGAATTTAATTAAATGACCTCAATAAAAAATATAATTTTATGAAAAAACATACAACATTCAAATTAAAAACAAAACAACTTTCATTTCACAAACAACAATATTTAAAAAACAAAACAAAAACAAATAAATTCATATGATTTGAGTTATAGTATGGATGGAAATTCCATCTACATCTCCCAATCTAGATACTATTTTCTATAAAGACTTTTTAGGTTGAAAATATTTCGTAACGCTTCAAGTTGTGGGAGTCACCTCGGAAAATTCTATTACATCTGCTGCCATGCTTATATTATGCATCGTTACAGAGTTGTATTTTTAAGTAATAAAACAATAAACAGCTGTGTAAAAACAGCAAATTCCAAAAACGGATGTATTAAATTCCCGAAAATTACCGTAAAAAATTTCCCGGGATTTGTAAAAAAATAATTCCCGGGAATTCCCGGGATTTTTTTCCCGCGTAGAAACTCTAGTTCTACTTCTTTATCTCATTACATATTTCTGGTATTGAAAACTATTTGTTGATAATGTATACAATAAGTATTTATTTGATCAGTTTCTTTACCAATAAAATAAATAAACGACAATAGCTCAATAGCTCAGTGAGCAAAGTATTTTCAACTTCCCGTTTCTGATTTTACCACAGTTTTCCAAAATCTAGTTTTCATCATACATATGTATGTGACCCGGTCTATGAAAAGGTGGATTATGACTCAAAATCAGCTGTTAAAGATAAATCAGCTGTTAAAGTTTTTTGAGTCATAAGCATCCTTTATAAAGTGGCTTAAAAATTTAATCCGCCGAAATTGTAATGTTTTATGTAATCGCCAACAATTTTTTGTTTCCAGTCACCGACTGTAGCGTATTTCTGTTATAGGTACATACATACATACATACATACAATAAATACCATTTGTGTATTTTGAACACAAACGGACAGAAATGTCTGAAATAAAGCCAAATGAAAAACAAAATAAAACAAAAGAAAATATATTTACAGCAAAAACAAACATAAAGTAAAAGTTTATTTTCCTGTGAAAATCAACGAACGAACGAATGGACAAAAAGTTGAAATTGAAAAAAAAAGAAAAATGAAAAATAAATAAAAAAAATTAAATTTGTATAAAAATAAGTTTATGGAGGCGTTATAACGCAATATAGTATTTTAAATTCGAAATTCATTGTGCCACTTTTATGTATATTCCAATAAATAGAACATTATTCAATTAAATAAATATTCAAGCGTATGCAATTTTTTTTTAAATATTTTGTAAAATTCATGTAAATTGTGGACTTCTGTTAAGAAATTAGTCATTTATAAATTTATGCCAGAAAAAAGAAAGAAAACTATGCAACAGTTGTTGTCTATTTAAGCAAAATTCTTGAATCATTTCTTTTATATGTAAATGTTATAATTTTTGTTAGCTTTTGATATTAAAACAAATATGGACTTTTTGTTTTATTAAAAATTAACTTTAACACTTTGCACTTTTTATTTTTTTCTTTTTTGATATTTAATTTTTTCATACATTAAAAATATTTTTCTAGTGTGTCTGTATGTGTGTGTGTACTCGCGCTCGACCTTACGCCCTAAAACGTTCAAAATTATATCTAGACAATATCGTTCCACGGCCCAAAATGAACTAGTCAAAATGTAGCTGGCAAAAGTTTTCATTTGGCCAAATAATATACATACATACATACATATGTACACAATAAAAAGAAAAAAAAAAAGAAAAATGAATTTTCAATTTTACTCTGGTTTTTATTTTTGAAAATGTTGTATGTTCTTTTTAGTGTGCATATTCTATATTTCCGTTGAGTGGTTCTCCGGTTGCTTCTGCTCGCTCAGCTTCTAAATCAAATCGATAAATATCAGCCTTTCGCGCTAAAGATACATTCGCCTCTCTTACCTTGATGTTCTCTTCCCGATCATGTCTTCTCCAATGCAAAATTATTTTGCGGTTGCACTGCACTTCATTTGTGTTGTTGCATGGAATAAATAGATATTAACGAGAGCCGTCTCGGAATTATGCTGACCTAGCAAACAAAGTGTTTTCAACAAAGCATCGACTTTTGAGAAACTAAAGTTTTATACAGACCATTATCGTATCTTAAAATATTGTCAGTAAAATTTAATAAAAATTTTTAACAAGCGTATGAACTGACAATGTTGCCGGAAAAGCATTATCAGTCCATTGCAAGACTACCAACGGAAGTCAAACGTTTTACTTACTCATCTATCACACACTTAAGACTTCCAACTGACAACAAATTGTCAGACATCTGGCAATCGTGCACACACATTCCGTTTCCATTCTAAAATTATTGTCAGTTATTCTTCAGACATTTTATTGAGCCTAATTACGAGTGTCGTACTTGGACTTCGACGAAAAGAACATCCCGACATTTTTTGTATAATTTAGTACAAAATCATCGCAGTCGAAATCTAAGTACGACACTCGTAATTGGGCCCATCATTGTCAGGTGTGCAAAGTTTATGCATTTGATATGGCAATGCCATTGTCAGAGAATTCTTTCTAGTGGTAACACTGTGTTTTTTTTAATGAAAAAGGAAAGTGCAAAAATTAAGGGCCTGTTTCTCTAAATGCGAACGATAGATTCGATCGAACATTTATATTAAAAACAAAAACAAAAACAAAAACAAAAAATTGAAATTTGTTTCTGTTTCCAATATTAATATTCGATCGAATCTATCGTTCGCATTTAGTGAAACAGGGGGAAAATAAAATATATGCGGCCAAAATTATTGACAAAATTATTAATTTATATTATAATTTTTTTTTACATTTAACACAATCACACACAATTGATAATTGTCGATTTCTCTCAAATGCTTTGAGTCTGGTAATGCATAGCAAGAGATATGACAATTTTTGCAAGTGACAATCGTGTTAACTGACAACTTCTAGGCAAAGAAATCATTTTATTATACGAGGGCGGATCAATAAGTCCGTGACTTTTCGAACTTCCCTCGTAGTTATATGAAATGCAACACTGTTCCCATCAACCATAGAACCTGGTGTATTTTTCTAAAAATGGAAAAAAAGTGAATTTCGAGTGCTCATTAAACATTATTTTTTGCGAAAAAAAACCGTCAATCAAACCAAGGAAAAGCTCGATAAATACTATGGGAACTCTTTGAGTAAAGGCTTTCCTAATATATAAAATATTTATTTATTTATTTCATAAATACTTTACAAATTAAATTTGTAAAGTATTGTTGCACAAATATGGGCGGAGCAACTGGACCATGTGCCCAAGATGTTATTAACAGTTTTTTATGACCTATGCCTTCTCATAGGAAGTAGCAACGTGGTTGTTAAAGAAATTCAAAAAAAAAACCGCAAGATTATACGGTTATCCGTGGCAGATCAGTCAACCAGTGCGAGCGAGACGAAAAACTCTCGAAGGCCAAATAACACACACAAGCCTGATCGTACTTAACCCATTAACGCCCAAGAGGAAACTGCTTGTAAGAAATTTCTTTTATTGTTATTTATTGCTTTATTATAGATAAAATAAAAGAAATTCATTGAAAAATATAAATTTTTTTTTCTAGATTTTTAGAAAAATGGGTGTGCTCATATGGGGACAACGGGCGTTTTAGCTATGAAATCGATCACAATAATTTTGTTCTACACAAAGTGTTTTTGTGCATAATTCGTATCTCCACGACATTTACAATGACAAACAACACATCGCAACTGATTTACTATCATTTCCGAATTATGGCCTTTATTTTTACGACCCATTAGCTACTGAGGAAGAAGTTGAACGTTTTCTAGAAATTGGGGGATGCAAATATGACTTAGGAATATTTCTTCTGAACAACAATGGATCTATAAGATTTGTATTATCAGATCTAAATAACAAAACATGTAACCGCCAAGCGTTACTTACTGCCAAATCTACAAGACACGTAAAAATACACCACCACTACATTTGTCTCCAAATGTATACTCTGTAAAGGGTAGCGGATTGATCCATTGGACGGACACCTCCCATTTCCAGGTTGTAATTTACAAATAATAATTGAAACTGAATCATTTGCATTATAATCTGGGAAAATATTTGCATTATTTGGGTCTCTCAAGATACCTTGATATTGATCGTCGCTGTCAGTTGAATATAAACTAGGGAGAGTCTAGTTACTAGACTAATGATTTTCCCTTCAAGACGCAAGCTCAATATTCCCAGCATGTCGTACGGCATAATCACACACAAAAAGCCTCTTCATTTCATCTGTTTTATCATTTTCGGAAGCGCAATCAGGTGTCACGACTAAAACATAATCACCCCTTATTCCAGTCGTCAACATCAACGTCACGTCAATATAATACCAAACAATTGTTCCTTATCTACCCGGTATGGAGGAGAATTTTGTGCTACTGACAGTCAATTTGTGTTCTCTAAGGTCTAGAAAATAGCATGAGTCTGTCAACTGCAGTCAGTTGTTTTCGAAAATGAGTAGACAAGTCACGATTTTTTTTTGGAATTGTATTGACGAGAAGACGATGTTGACAACTGGAACAAGGGTGAATGTTCAGCATCAGCGTCATATTCATTGTTTTACAGTCTCCTGAGGTAACAAACAACAATTTTGGCATTTAAAAATATTGCCCTGGGTCATATTGCATATATCGAAAAATCAAATTTTTTTTATTGGAAACGACCATTGTCCCCAACTGGGGACAGCTTAATAAAATCAAGCCTCATAATAAAATGTTACACTTTTTCTTTTGCTAAATGGTTTTAAAATCATTTACACACTCCTCACAGAACAAATAATTTATAGTTTTTTATTTTAAGCTAGTAAGCACAACAAAATATCAAATTTAAAATCTACAAAGCAAACCGAATTTTACTGCATAATTAAAAATACTGAAAACATCACTTCCATCTTCTACTGCACTTTGTGTGCTTTGCTACAATATTTTCAAAGCTTTTAGATGAGCGATTTGTTTTTACATTGAGGTAC
Organism: Tachina lurida; assembly: GCA_944452675.1. Taxonomy (NCBI): domain Eukaryota; kingdom Metazoa; phylum Arthropoda; class Insecta; order Diptera; family Tachinidae; genus Tachina; species Tachina lurida. The sequence continues at coordinate 10,079,130 of OX101752.1, read as the reverse complement.
ATAATGTTGTTCTAAGAATTTCGATCAGTTGAACAAGTGTCCTCATATGGGGACAGTGGGCGGTAATGGGTTAAGATATAATTACGATGACGGTAGAAATGTTCTTCAACCAAGAGCTGCTTAACGACGATATAAAATATGTTTGATTAACAAGTATTTATGCAAAAAAAATAAAAAAATCCCGACTGCGAACAACTTTGAACCGTTAAATATCCTAAATGGTTATTCGAAATGAAAAATCATAAGAGAAACTTATGATGACTTTTTATTTTTTTCGTATTTAAAAAATGACGTCTGTTGGCCGTCATATTGAATTTTGACAACTGACATATGTATGTATGTATCTTTAGTGACACTCCCGGAATTAAGACAAATCGATTGACATACATACATAGACGTATAAAAACAATACTCTTCTTTGCGTTGAGCAGTCGGGTAAATAGAATGAAGAATTAGTTTTATTTAGTTACTTCTAAAAACCAAAAAAAACATTAATTTTCCAACTCTCGCTTTTGATTATGATTTTTCTGATTTTTAACCCCCGACCAAAAAAGGGGTGTTATAAGTTTGTAGTCTGTGTATCTGTGTGTCTGTCCGTGTCCACGTGAACCGATTTTGATTTAGTTTCTTCTGTTTGAAAGGTGACTTGATCGAGATGGTTCTTAACTAAGTTTGAAGAAAATCAGTCCAGCCGTCTAGAAGATGTCACATCTTTTCTAGATATATCGGGGGTTTTAAAAATTTTTAATTTTTGTTATTTTATATAAAATGTATTTAATTAACAAAGGAAAAATTAGTTTTATTTAGTTACTTTTATATACTAAAATAAAAAAGTTTAATATAGATAGGGGCATCACGGTTTTCAACTTTTAAAATAGTTGACTTTTTAGTTGTGTTTTGGTATTATCATTTACAACTCTGCGTAAGTTTGGTTGAGAAAAACCAACTTAAGTATCCACAACTGGTTTTTAGTAGTTGAGTCTGTGGTTGGGTTTTTCTAGTTGGTTTGTTAGTGTGATATAAAAAGCATTATTGCTTTCTGTCAAACTTGATATTTTAAGTTGGTAACGCGTTGGCAATTTCAAATAGAAAACAGTTGTGGCTTATAATACTAAAACACAGTTTGGTTGTGTGTAAGTTTGGTCGACGCTTATAGTATGTTTCCACCGACTTTAAATCAAGTAGGTTTAAGTAAATCAATTCAAAGTGTTTCCACCGAGCTTGTGAGTGATTTGTTGTTCGAATTTTCGTACTCAATTTATGCTTTATAAGGTGGGCGCAGCAGCTGTAATGTGAATTTTATTCAAATGTGGTTGACATTTAAAATTGATTAAATATTCCTTAATATTAATTTAATATAATTTTTTCGAAATTGTCAATCATTATTGATGGATCACCCAGGGATGGAGTTTGTAATTTTAAAAGCAACGCAGGGTTGCATACATAAACCGAGTTCGAAAAATAGTATTTTCGACATTATTTAAAATAAATCAAACACTTTGAGGTGATTTATCCATATGAAAAATGTATGGTAAATCATGTAGAAATTAACATGATTTGCACAAATCAATTTATGCTTTATAAGGTGGGCGCAGCAGCTGTAATGTGAATTTTATTCAAATGTGGTTGACATTTAAAATTTATTAAATATTCCTTAATATTAATTTAATATAATTTTTTCGAAATTGTCAATCATTATTGATGGATCACCCAGGGATGGAGTTTGTAATTTTAAAAGCAACGCAGGGTTGCATACATAAACCGAGTTCGAAAAATAGTATTTTCGTAATTATTTAAAATAAATCAACCACTTTGAGGTGATTTATCCATATGAAAAATGTATGGTAAATCATGTAGAAATTAACATGATTTGCACAAATCATCACGATTTGTATAAATCATGTCGGTGGAAACATACTATTAGACGACCAAACTGAATTTAGTTGAGAACCATGATAGGGGCCTAAGTGTTCCAGCTCTGGAGCTTTTTTATTTTTCTAATTTTGTATGCCGAACTCTTCTTTCTAAAACATCAATAATCGGCCATGTCACAGAGTTCAATTCCACTCGGCATCGGAATTGAATAAACCTCAAAATGTCAAGTGCTAGCCGGAGCATACCCCAGTATACCACCGCCTCCCACAGTCTGGACACACATGACAAATTTCCGTATTTTAGTTTTCTTTTTTAGACACCATCTCCTACAAAAATGGGGTGGATTGAATTCCGATTCCGAACGGAATTTAACTCTGTGACATGGTCGTATATATAATTACACTCAGGGAAAAGCTGCAACTTATGCCCTAATTCTGTTCGACGAATGTATCGTCTTGTCTATGGATGAAAAAAAGAAGCAGTTTTGATTCTTTAAAACGATTATTATTTATTGTCTATGCTAGAAGGTTCGTGTATTTGCATTATGATTTTGTTCCAAACATTATATCCAGCACATATTTTTTCATGTATTTTTCAAACTATTGTATAATACTTTAATTGAATTTTTATGTTTCAAAAACATGGCAATAATATTTATATTTTTCATTATCAAAGCCAACAACCATTTTTGAAGAAAATAATTGAGAGACTTCAAAGACAAGAACTCAGAAGCATTTTCAAACAAAAACGTCCTAAATCTTCTTACTGAATTAGGGCATTAAAAATAAGAACGAGTTACATTAATTTAATAATTTTCAATATAATAGAAAATGTGTATTTAGATACTCAAAAATAAATAAAATTAATAAATTAATACTGTAAATTAATATTTTTCCATATTGAATTAAGAAATTGCAACATGACTAGACTTTCGTTAATGTTTCTTATTAATTTAATATTGTTTTTAAGCTGTTTTTTCTCTGGGTGTACTAAAGGAAAATAAACAATTAATTTGACCTGGTTACTTTTATATACAAAAAATTTAAACTTTCCAACCTTGGTCTTTTCTGATTTCTTTTACTAAAATATAAAACCAGCCCAGTCATGAATATTCCCTCGGAATTTATTTCTCAGGGAAAATAATTTTCTCAAGAAAACATTCCTCCAATTATAAATTCCTTGGGAACAAAAAATAGTAATACGTAGCATCACAGCATTACGAAGCTCGTTGTTTTGTTTTTTGTTGACATTTTGTTTCTGCCTTTTCACCAACTTGAAAAAATATGTAAAAAAAAGTTTATAAATGATTTATTTGGGCATTATTTGTGTTTTTTTATATACATTAACTTTTTTGCAAGGGAAAGATTTTTAGTGAAAAAAAGCAAGTTCAACGGCGTTCATAATACCTACTTTTTTCCCGGGGAGATTTTTATTCCCGCATTTGGTAAAAAAAGGGGAAAAACAAATTCATAATAGGAAAAAAGGGAAAAGTGAAAAAAATCGCACGGAATTGTTGTTCATGATTGGGCTGAATATGTTTAATTTATAGAGAAAAGGGAAAAAATTAGTTTTAGTAGGTTACTGTTAAGAACCCCAAAAAAAGTTTCAATTTTCCAACCCTGGAATCGTCTTTTTGATTTATGCTGGAAACACAACTGGAACGAACGACGAATATATCGGCGCGAACTTTCGTCATAAAAAATAAAAAACATTTGCCCATATGAAAATGAACACAACACCACCGTAGAACGAAATTCGTCGTGTGTGACGAACTCTGAGATAAGTTTATTTCTATTTTATACGCCGACGAACGACGAAAAAACAATTTTCTCTCTCTTTCTCTCTCTTTGCATACACAATAACCAACTTTATCAATTATGACAGCCAGTGCTGCCAGAATGATGATTTTATCATATTTTTGATGATTTGTGGATCAAAATATGATTTTAAGATTTTTGTTCTCGAATGATGATTTTTAATTTTGCAAATTATGATTTTTACTTTCAATACATACATATGTATATACAATTTTCTTTGTTGTTCTAAAATGTTTATCAATAGCTACACCCATAAAGAAAACATTTCTGTTCCAGCGAAAATATTCGTCTTTATGGAAACAGGTTGGTAAGGAGCAGAGAGCACAACTCTCCCTCCTCTTCTGGGGTCATTTGAAAAAAATAAGAAAACGCCACTTTACAAAAAAAAGTCATGTTAGAGAAGTGACGAAAAATCGGTCCGGAATATATTCAAATCTTGCACAAATGTATACCAAATCGTGTAAAAGAAGTCATTCGTCGCCAAGGAAAAGCAATTTGCCTCTAAATTTTAGAGTATAAAACAACTGTACATCAGTGATGCAAAATGTGGCACCATTGGGCCATTTGTGGCACTTTTGGATGTTTGTGGCCCTGTAGTACTCTCTAAGATATTTTGGCCCTTTCAGCTCAAAATTCAACTAATTCCTTGAAACCTTTGAGTACACTTTTTAATTGAGTTTTCTTCGTTTTAAAAACTACTTTTATTTTTGAAGGTTTTTATTTAAACTGGTTTCCGAAGTCTGCGCCAGAACATGTTTTGAGTGGGGAAACCAATAGTATTATACCACTTGCTATTAAACTTTTTCAAAAGGAAACAGAACAAGTAAATAGACAATATCGCAAGTTCCAGAATTTAAAAAGCTCAAAGATTTAAGTAGAAGTAAATTTTGCAAAAGGATTTCTACCATTAAAAATTGTTTATGTAAACTTTTGTATACAAATATATACAGAATTATTCAAGGAACTCTTTCTATTCACCAATCCTCAGCAGGACTGAAAATTTATATTGAAATCAACAATAAAATTTGAAAATTCGCTTTTGTTTTCAATATAAATTTTTAGTCGAGAGTTTTCTTTCGATATTGTGAAACAGGCCATAATAGAAGAAATCATCGTCATGTAAAAAAATACTGTGTCATATTTAATATAATTAAAAAAAATTAATGAAATCTAGTTCTAATAATTGTTATGATGAAGATACTTTAAAACTTAACATAAAAAAATACTTTTAAAAAGGGGTAAATGGAGGAACTATTGGACTAAGAATTTAGAGATGTATGTTTAATAAAATTATAATTACATAAATAATGTTTTTTTTTAACTAAAATTTAGTTTTTAAGCAACAAACATACATATAAAATATGTATTTACTTTAATTTAACAAAAAATACTTAAAAAAATTTGAACTTTTGTCGCTAAGTTCTGTTTTTGCTCTAAACAAAATAAATCAGATATTATTAATATATACTTTTGTCTCTATTTAAATTAAAAGATTATAGTCGAGTACATTAAAAAACTTTTTTTGCCCTATCAAAGGTATTTTGGCCCTTTTAAATCGTTAATTTGGCCCTAAACCAAAAAAGCCAAAATGCATCACTCCTGCACATATGTACCTTATATGATAAAAACATTGGCAATGTCGAATACTTATTTTGTTTGAATTTCTTAACTAATTTTTCATTTAATCTAATTTTTATATAAGTTACTTTAATTATCTAATTTTTTTATTGAATTCAATTTGAAAATGCTTTCTAAATTGTTTTTGTAAAATAAGATAGTAAATAGCTTTTTATTGATGAAAACAAAATAAAATTGGTGTACGTCGAATAGTTTTGTTTGTCCACTGTAAATATGTCAATTGTTACTTATATTATTTGAAAAAAATTGGACTTGTGATGATTTTTTTCTTCAAAATATGATTTTCTTTCCAACAAATGATGATTTTCTTCGCAAAACTTCTGGTAGCCCTGATGACAGCAGAATTCGGTGAGTAAATTCGTCGTTATTGTAATTCATATGACGAATTTACTCAGCGAATTCTTATCGACGAATTCGTCAACGTGAACGAAATTCGTCATTCGTCCCAATTGTGTTCCTAGCATTATTTTGATTTTTAATAAGAATTTAATTCTAACTGAGATATAAAATAGGTTAAGTTAACTCAATATTTTGGGGGTGTTTGGAAAATTTCAAATACAGATTGTTGTTATACTCGACAATACCTACCAGAATACCAGAATAATACTCGTAACGCGTCACAGGTATTTTTTTTGTCACACAGTGTGTGTTATACGTGTATCGGCGATTTGAGGGTTTGCGTCAGAGTGAATTTAAGTTTTCCCTCTATTGCAGGTTCTCGTGGTGAATCTACATGAGATGCATATTACCCTTGTATTTTGGACAAAAAACGTGTTCAGCACTTTGATGTAAAATTTTACGAGGAATAATTTTTTGGAACATTTCTATCGAAATTTACGAAAAACTCGATAGAAAAATATAATGGTTTAGATAGGGCCTTTCTATATTAAGGTAACGATATGTAAGTACTTATAGTGCTAATTTACATAATGGTTGACGGCAAAAGTGTGCAAAAGGTTGCTGCTAATGACCGTCAACGTATCCGTCTTAATATGTTTCAGCTGTTTCCTACTGTTGCAGTTACTTTACATTACAGTCGGGTAACTGAGCCTTTAAGGATGCTGCTTATCGCACTTTGAATTTTTTTTAAAGCAATCGTCCTGGAGTTTTATTTAATTTGCTGATATTTGACAGGTGAACTGTATTTGGACAGTAGCGTATGTTTGGCAATTAATTACAAATAATAATTTGTTGTTGTTCATTAAGGTCACATTTGTTGTTGTTTCTAACATTTAAAAAATGTTCATTAACAAGGAGAGAGCGTACCCCTCACCCCACCTTCACCCTCGCACTCGTATATTTTTCATTTCTTTTTAATAATAATATTTTTCGTGTGTGGGATTTGTTTTTTTTTTTGGTAGTCGTCTATAAAACATTTATTTGTTTATTTTAAAAATTAATAATTTATATTTTTTGGAGGGGGGTTCATTGTTCTTTTAATATTTGAAGGTTTTTTTTTATTTATTTTATATGTCCATTCATATATACATACATATGTATGTATGTATGTATTTAAAAGTGTGTTTGCAGCAAAGTTTTTTTTTCAATATCATTAATATAAAACAAACTAAAATATTTGAAAACATACTTACTACCATCGAGTATGCATATTGGCGAATATATTTATTTTATTTATTATTAAATGATAACGATTCAATTTTGTCGTTCTAATATATCTGTGGGAAAAAGAAAATGGTGCTTAAGTCGACATAAGCTGATTTTGAGTTAATGGCATTTCTGTAATCTTGATAGTCGAAAGTACCCTTGGGCAAAATCTTAGTTTTCTTGTCTGATATTTGAGGAAGTTATAGCGCAATAACTTGCTGGTTATATTTTTTACTTGTAATCTTATAAGGAAGAACAGTTTAATTCAGCTTATATTTTGATATATTTTAAATTGAATGTATCATTTATATTGTGTTGAATGATATTTTCTTTAAAAAATTTAAATTAACAACGAATTTAAAATTTTTTTTTGCAAAGGAAATATATTCTGAAAATCGACTTGAAAGCTTAAAAGTGTTCTCCTACAAAACAGTAAAATATGACTTAAGCACTTTTTCCTTATTGCCACAGATATTTTACGAATAAGCTGATAAACAGAATTGTGGCGACGGCGGCATAATTGGCTGCTATATGTTAGTCAAATAAATATATTTTTTTCCGAACTGCTTGCCCAGACAATGAAAGAGAGAAAGATACGATTTCACTGTGTGTAATTTTTTAAGTCATGGAAATATAACCATATACGGAGACCACTACATGACAAAAGACCAAAAAAAAAAAATAAAAAAAGACCCGTGTCTTCCAGTTTTGCCCTAAGTCATGCACTTTTTTTTCTTGGGGTTTCGGTGTAGCTTTTGCATTTTCTCAGGCTCATATCTGGCAAATCGTTCGGAATTTTTATTTACTCTCTGAGGTAAAGTTGTAGCTTTTGTCATAAAGAACAAAAATTGTAAACACATAAAATAAAAAAAAAAAATCATCTTAAAGATCAAAATCGCAAAAAAAATTTTAAAAATTCAATATTTTTTTTACTTTTTTTCCCCTGTTCAGGTCCATAGCTAGCAAACCGTTCAAAATTCAAGGAAACAATCAACTACAAAAATGTACCTAAGATCTCAATAAATAACTTTCTAGAACATATGAACTTCCTAATCATAATTGTAGCGCAATCAATTCGTACGCTCATATGTTTTCTCACAAGCAACTATTACTATAGCCGATTCCGACGTAGAAGAGCATCTCTGCTTCGTTTATGCGAAAAACTAAAATACGCTACAACTAAAAATAAAAAGGCACATGCGTATCAAAGGTATTGGGTATTTTTCATACTTTAAGTCTTAGTATGTTTATACACCGGCTATGTACTACATTTAGTCGGACAAAAAAAAATAAAAAAATACGCAGACACTTGGAATATTTATTCATCATTCGCCTCCGTATACATACATAGTTTTGTGTATACAAAATCGAATAGAAATGTAAGGGTGTGTTTGTGGTTGTTTAAAAACATTCTTTATGTGTGTGTGCAAATAAAATAGCCCCTCCATATACGCATGTGTAGCCGATTAATACTCAGAGTATTTTAATATTCATGGGTATGATTGTAGCTCATACCGTTTATAAATTTTAGTTATAGTTGCTGGGGCTGCGTAATTTAAAAAATGTGTATAGACATACTTGTTGAATGTTTATAGTTATAAGTATTCGGTTTAAAATTAATGCGTGTATTTATATATGAGCGTATTTTTTATTTTAATTGATTGTCAGTTTCATACAGCCTTACCATATATATTTTTTAAAAAACTTCATAAATCTGGAAAAAAAAACTTTTTTGCAAAACAAAAACTTTTTTTCTACAAAAGTACCAAAATTTTAAAAGAAAACAGCTGATCGATATTTTTATGTGAAAAGTAATGAAAATGGTTAGGCTAACTGAGGCTTTAGACATTGTTGCAGTAACAAGGGAGTGAGAAAATATAAGATCGTTTTATTGTATACAAACATTACTTAATATTTTCATTCAATATACTGCAAAAGTTCAATTATGGACATATTTATAAAAAAAAACTTGAAAAAACTTTATATTTTCAAAAAACTGTTTGGCATCTCAAAAAACTTCCAAAAAAAGGGAAAACTTGACAAATGGTAACGCTGGTTTCATAGCACAATTGTGGTAGGCAAAATCACACACATTCTTATTCTCTTTCAGTTAGTCGTCGATGAGACAGCGACAAGAACACATGCGTAGCGGGTGTAATAATTTGTTTATAGATACAGTGAAAGAAAAGAAGTGGTACGCGAAATATATTCTATGATCACCAATGCTTTTCGCTAAATTCAATGTGTTTGATGTTGTAAAACGTTTAAGGAAAGAAATTAATATGTATTTAAAAGACATTTTGACTTTTTTTTGGAGCATTTTCACTAAACTGCACTTTCTATTTAAACTTTAAAGACCAATAACTCGGGATATATGGGCTGCAGAAAATTTTTTTGATTAACTTTTTTTCTTATTTTTCACATTACTATCTGATAAGCTATTTAAAATTTTTGGTGAGATTTTTCAGAGTTTCCTATGAAAATTTCAGAGCCCGATAACTTGAAAAATAATTTTTTAATTTTCTATCACATAGGCTCCTTTTTATTTATTTTTAGCTGCTTTACTAAACTGCATTTGTTCCAATTCCAAATATTTATTTTTTCCTATGTACATCAGAGACGAATGAGACAACTTTACTCACACATACAACTATAGTTTTATTTTTGACACCACTGCTTTAGGCTTTCATAGTTGTTTGACGTTCAATACTCAAAGAGTACTCATTCTCTGGAAGGTTGAACTTGCCTTTAACTTGTCGCTAACTTTTGGTTATAGTGCATTTACACTTTCTGGAAATCTAGTACTTTCGAGATTTCGAGCTAAATCAAGCTGCTTTTTTCCAGATTCCCCATACAAAACGAAATCTAATTTTTCAGTAGATTTATAAAAAAATCTAATAAAAATCTAATGTTTTTGTTTACTCTTTACTATCATTTACAACAAAAGGTGAGTGAATTAGCTACGGCGTGCTTAAAAAAGTGTGTGAATTGGCTACATTGCAGTTATTTGGTTGTAGTTTTGGAAACAAGTCAGTTGATGGGGTTAGTTTTGGATAAAAAAAAAAGTTGGTGTAAACGGTATAGATTTTCCTAAAGATTTTAATCAAAATATGCTAGATTTTGTGCTGATGTAAATGCCCTATAAGTACACAGTTTGTAAATATTTTTCAATAAATAAATAAACAAAAAATAAAAAAATTATTTGATAATTTTGTGTGTGAAACAGCACAAGCCCCCTCCAACCCCAACCCTCCAAAAAAGTGTGCAGTAGTCAAGTCAAATTCCAAAAATTTTATGCTACCAAAAATAAGTTTAAAACACAAAATGAAACAAAAGAAAAATAAAGAAAAATTTCATTCACATTTGCACACTTACATTCAATTTCTATATGGTATGAACTATCAATGTACATTTGAGAAATAAATCTCTTACGAATTTCCACATACAAATAGTCCATTTGAGAAGTATTAAAGGGAAAATCTCACTCGAAAAAAAAAGAAAGAAAATCGTAGGAAACCAAGAAGTAATTATGTGCGAATATTGTGCTTTCACTGTACTTATCAAGCGCTTTCAACGACGTTAAGATGATAATGTGTTAATTACCTTAAATAGACTAAAAAGCTGTTGGCGGTAAATGGACCAATTAAAAAAAACAAAAACAAAAAAAAACTATTTGTGTGTTGGAAAATATAAAAGAAAATGCTGCAGCAAAACAACAATTAGCAATAAAAAGCAACTTAATTTTCTTCTAATGATAACAAAAATAATAAAAAGACGACAATACAAGTGCCACCAAATTAACCTTTTTTGTATTTCAATGTAAATGTCAGACATAAAGAAGAACGAAGAGCGCAGTAAAGTCCAAGGAAAACCAAGAAAATCATTTACAATTTCAAAACAATTAGATTAGAATGTCGACTTGTAAGTCACCCTTTTCACTCATAGATAAGTAGATAAAGAAAATTGAAAGATTTGATTGGCAGTAAGTTCAGCAAATAAGGATTTTGTTGTAATTGAAATCGTAATTAAGAAAATAATAAAAAGAAGCAAATGAGGTCGACGAATTTTATATACTTTTCACAATAGTGTGTTTTATGATAAATTCATATTTTCGAAGAGCAAGCTTTCAAAACGAGCATTTTTTTAAGAGCTTTTTAGATGCATAAACGTCCTGGGAAATAAAAATACACTATGTACGAGTATTTTGAAAAAGAGTACCTTTCCTAAAAAGAAATCCCATTTCCAAAAGGTACATATTTTGGAAAAACTCAAACAATGATGCAAAATAAATCCTCATATCGTAAGTCCTAATTTACACTCAGCAAGACTTATTGCTAAGCTGGTTAGTTTTTTAGGAAAGAGAGACGAGGGAAAAGAAACTTTTATGTACCCCTCATCTCTCTCTCTCTCCTACAAACTAATCAGCTTAGCAATAAAACTTGCTTAGTGTAAATTAGGACTAAGTCATGTAAAAATTTCATACAAATATTTTGTGTATGGGCATTTCCAAGGGAAATTTCACTATTTTGTCACGTGCGACAACAAGTAATTAAGCTTGTATTTCAGAACAATGTAACTAAAATTTTCTTAATATTTGACCTAATGTAGAGCAGCTAACGTCCTACACAAATATATAAAGAAGTAAAGAAAAATTTCGTTTCTTTTTGCAAAAAAGAAGCATATTTGTTTGTTGTCGCACGCGGCTTAAAGAAGTTCACATTCCTGTGGAAACGCCTATATTAAACCCTTGAGAGAAAAACAAAATTTTCTTTTAAGTTATGTATAAATTGAGGACTTTAAACGCGTTTTCTGGCAAACTAGTTACATTGAGTTGTGACGTTGTTTACGTAAATGAGGGATATATTATTTTTTTTAAACAAAAAAATTATTTTTTATTATTATTGTTTCTTCAAAAAAGTACTTTTTTTTGAAAAGCTTACTTTTTAAAATAGAATTTTTACTCATTAAAAAAAAATACATACATAGTTTTTAAAAGTATCTCTTAAAAATTTACTTTAATTTTAAAAAGTACATTTTTTAAAGTTCCTTTAACAAAAAGTACTTTTTGTGAAAATTTTAAATATTGTTAAATGAAATATCTTTGGTATACATGTAGTAATAAAAACATTTTATTTAAAAACCGGTACTTTTTCAAAAAAAGTACTTTTTTTAAGAGTACTTTTTCAAAAAAGTAATTTTTTATAAAAGTACTTTTTTTTAAATATCGCAATATGTAGTATGTAATTGAAAAAGTATTTTTGAGGAATTCTTTTTGGAAATAGTAAATTTTTTAAATTTTTCAAAAAAAGTACTTTTTTTAAGAGTACTTTTTCAAAAAAGTAATTTCTTATAAAAGTACTTTTTTTTAAATATCGCAATATGTAGTATGTAATTGAAAAAGTATTTTTGAGGAATTCTTTTTGGAAATAGTAAATTTTTTAAATTTTTCTAAAAAAAGAAAACTATAGTTTTCTTTTTTTTAGAAAGATTTTAATTAAAAGATTTTTTTTGTGCCAAAAATGCACTCCATTTGACAAAATATATCAAAAGTTTAAAAAGAAATTTTTGAAAAATCACATTTTCTGGAAAAGGAACCTTTTTGAAAAGTACCTTTTTGAAAAAGTTTCCTTTTGAATAAGTACCTTTTTGAAAAAGTAGCTTTTGAAAAAGTACCTTTTTGAAAAAGTACCTTTTTAAAAAGTACCTTTTTGAAAAAGTACCTCTTTGAAAAAAATTAGTTCAAAAAAACAACTTTTTGAAAAAATACCTTTTTGAAAAAGTATCTTTTTGAAAAAGTACCTTTTTTAAAAAGTATCTTTTTGAAAAGTACCTTTTTGAAAAGTACCTTTTTGAAAAGTACCTTTTTGAAAAAGTTTCTTTTTGAAAAAGTACCTTTTTGAAAAAGTACCTCTTTGAAAAAGTAGCGTTTTGAAAAAGTTTCCTTTTGAATAAGTACGTTTTTGAAAAAGTAGCTTTTGAAAAAGTACCTTTTTGAAAAAGTACCGTTTTGAAAAAGTACCTTTTTGAAAAATTACTTTTTGAAAAATTATTTTCTTTCTTTTTGAAAAAGGAATTTTTTCAAAAGTACCTTCTTGAGAAAGTACTTTTTTAAGTTCTTTTTCTTTAAAGCACCTTTATGAAAAATTACTTTAAAAAACACGTTTTTGAAAAATTACTTTTATCTTAAAGTACTTTAAAAAAGTACTTATTTAAGAAAGTACCATTTTGATAAAATACTTTAATAAAAAAACTACTCTTTAAAAAATACTTTATTTGAAAAAAACAGTATTTGAAAGAATTTCAATTGATTAAAAAAGTAAATGTTTAAAAAATGCATTCCGTTTAAGGTTTATCCTTTTTTTATATAAAAGTACTTATTAGAAAATAGGGCTATTTTGGAAAAGGTAGTGTTTTAAATAAAAATAATTTTTATAAAAATACTCTACTCCAAAAAGGTGCTTGAAGTGTAATTTTTTTAAGGGAAGCTTACATATGGTTCTTATAATATTTTTAAGGCACTTTTTTTAAAGTAAAAACTTTTGTAATAAAAAAGCACATATCGTGCCATAATTGCCGAAAAAGCTTATATCACTTAAGCATTTACGGTTTTTTCGAACTGAATTTTTTTGATGAAAATCGATTATTTATGGTCAAATATATATACATCTTAATATATATAAAAATCAAAAACACGTTTATTTGTTAGGGGTGAACTCTTCAATGCCCCAACAGATTTTCGCCTTCCACCCCACAAAATATTTGTTAAAGACCGGAGCGTGTTTTTATATATATTCTACCCCGGTAAATGCTACGCCCCTTTCAGAAATAGTAATTCGTCCGACAGATGGCGCAATTTTTATTTTTTTTTGTGTTTTTGCACCGTAACTCAAGAACTACTGAACCTATTTTGCCCAAACTTCATATACATGCTCTATAGGGCGTGAATAGTGTTTCTGTGTAGTTTGAAGATCGTCCAACAGATGGCGCCATATTTAGTTTTTTTTTGTGATTTTGCACCGTAACTCAAGAACTACTGCACCGATTTCGACCAAACCTTATATACATGCTCTATGGGGCGTGAGGAGCGTTCCTGTGTAGTTTGAAGTTCGTCCGGCAGATGGCGCAATATGTAGTTTATTCGTGGGCAAAATCCAATTTTCATATTGTACCACCAATGCCATATACAACACTAATGTTTGCTTAGGGCCAGCAACGCGGACCGGGGTCAGCTAGTATATATATATATATATGTATGTATAATATACTAGCATGAAATCAAAACGACGAGTTTGGTAAATTGCAGAGAAAACATAAACCTTCAACCTTGCTTACGTTTGTATTTTAAATAATTAATTTTTTGAAAAAAAAAAAAAAATAAATAAAAATTGCATAAATCTAAAATCGTAGATTCTATCGTAGCGTGCATTTTGTTTTTAAGAAAACCGCGTAAAAATTTTATAGTGACAGATTTCACAATTACGCAAGTAAATTTTTCTTTTATAATAAAATTCATAAAACGAAAAAAAAAAAAATATTCTGTTTGATTTTTTCAAGCATTAAGGATAACAGCGTACGACTCCAGGATGGTGTGAGCTTTGAGTTATACAAATACAAATACAAATGCAAACAGAAGGAAGAAAGGATAAGATGGTATTCATTGTCTGTAGTCATTATTTCCATATTATCAACCTAGAAATTTTTACCTTGCAATAAATACCATTCGTCCAAAAAATCCAGTCCCATTGTGATAAAACGTATTGTTTGTCTTCAGGGGTTTTTATTATCTTTTTACTTTTTTTTTATTCTTTTTATGGTAGTAAAGTTTTTTTCTTTGTCTTTTGAATTATAGTTTTTATTAAAGTTCTTTTGCATGTGGACAAATACTACACATATCTTCAATTAAGATTTTTACACTTTTTATTTTTAAAATTTCGTTTTGTAATTAGTTTTTTTTATTACTTTTTACGAACAGTATTTTCTATTGTAATACTCTTGCGTTCTGATCTGTTGTATCTCTGAATACTTTTGAATTGATTTTTTTTTGCTTTAACTGCAGTTGACAATTCATTCATGTGTATGAATAAAATTCAAACGTGTCCAATTGTTTAGAAGAAAAGTATTGATTCTTTCGCCTTCATTTCCAATGGATGCGATTTAATGATGTTTCTTAATGAGATGGCAACAAAATAAAAAAGATAAAGAATGAGTGAAAATTTTTTGCTTTAAGAAAAAATAAAAAAATATATGTACATATGTATGTGAAGAAACGCATAAAATTCAAGAATGTGCTAATGGTTAATTAAATAAAGAGAACTAAATATACTTTCTCCAAGTAAATATTAAAGAAAATTTTTTAAGGTTATTATAAAAAAAAAATAAAATTTGCAAGCAACTATTTTTATAAAGTTTTATCATGTTTTTGAAGCTTTGAGATTACACAATTTTCAGTTATTTTTACTAGAACTGATAAATGTTTCAATAAAATAATTTGATTTTCAGAAAAAAGACTAGAACACTTTCATTATTATTGACGAATATTAGCTGTATCACTTGCAAAACATGAACTTGTACTTAAATAGAATACGAGAAGTGGTTTAAACAAAAAAACGTGTATCTAAAAATGCAGTAGTAAGCAAAAATTTATAGTTATACATAAAAATAGTCCTGTAAATAATAAAAATAATTTCCCTTATCGTATTTCAGTAAAGGAGCACGTTTAATGACTAGTAACTACTGACTAACTTTCATATCCAAGTAAGCAAACATTTGGGTTTATAGTTTACGTGGTGAAGCATAAAATGAAGAATTTTCCCAACCAGTAAAATTCACGCATTTCATTAGATTATTGACGAATATTAGTTGAAAAACATGAACTTGTATTGAAATAGAATACGAGAAGTGGTTTCAACATTAACGTCTATCTAAAAATGAAGTAGGAAGCAAAAATTAATAGTTATACATAAAAATTGATGTCCTGTGTTACATCAATAATCTTGCAAATAATACAAATCATTTCCCTTATCGTATTTTATTACACGAGCATGTTTAATAGCTAATAATTCCTAATTTATTTTCATGTCCAAGTAATCAGACATGTGTCCTTATAATTTACGTGGTGAAGCATAAAATGAAGCATTTTCCCAACCAGTAAAATTCAAGCACTTCATTAGATTATTGACAAATATCAGTTGAAAAACATGAACTTGTACTGAAGTAGTATACGAGAAGTGGTTTCAAGATTAACGTGCACCTAAAAATGCAGTAGGAAGCAAAAATTAGAAAGTTGGTTTAATTTAGAAAAAGAAAAGTTATATTTTCAAATTTTTAGTGCCAAATTTATATTTTAAGGGGCGTAATCATGCCCAATTTGGCATATATGTACATATGTATAAGTGTACGCCCACTTTTGTAAATTCAACAACGCGTCAACTTCAGAGCTCAAGACGTATGCCAAGTTTCGTAAAAACGGGTCAGCTAGAAGCACCTGAAATATAATATTAATCTTTATTGGGCATGGCCCCGCCCATTTCTTTAAGCAAAAACTTATGTCATTCTAATAGCCGAAATTCTTTGCTGAGTTAAGTTTCGTGGGATTCAGATAAGTAGAAGTACATATAATTTAATACTAACCCACTTTTTCTAACACAAGATTTAGTACTTTTAAGAGCTCAAGGTGTGTGCCGAGTTTCGTGAAAACTGGTTAAGCACAAGCACGTGAAACAATATAAAAATTTAATAGCCCACTTTTTTGAATGCAAGATTGCGTCTCTTTAAAAGCTCAAGATGTGTGCCAAGTTTCGTGAAAATTGGTTAAGCGCAAGCACGTGAGATATAATATTGAAACTTAATAGGCGTGGCTCCACCCACTTTTTTGAATGCAAGATTGTGTCGTTTTTTAGCTCAGTGTGTTTGCCAAGTTTCGTAAAAACTGGTTAAGCACAAGCACGCGAAATATAATATTAAAATTTAATAAGTGTGGCTACGCCCACTTTTTTGAATGCAAGATTGTGTCGTTTTTTAGCTCAGTGTGTTTGACAAGTTTCATGGAAACTGGTTAAGCACAAGCACGTGAAACATAATTTTGAAATTTAATAGGCGTGGCTCCGCCCACTTTTTAAAACGAAAGATTGTGTCTCTTTAAAACCTCAAGATCTGTGCCAAGTTTCGTGAAAATTAGTTAAGCCAAGCACGTTAAATATAATATTAAAATTCCAAAGGCGTGGCTCCGCCACCTTTTTTTTGATGCAAGATTGTGTCTTTTATTTGAGCTCAGGGTCCGTGCCAAGTTTCATAAATTTTTTTCCAAGTTTGGGTAAGTTTCGCATGAATCGAATAGGTAAAACATAAAATAAAATAAAAAAAGTAGAGGGCGTATCCTCAACCAAATGGAAGTTTACTCCCTCAGACAAATCGGTCTAAAATGTAGCGAATTATCAAGTAACATAACAAAAAAAATATAGAATTGATAACCTCCTCCTTTTTGTGAAGTCGGTTACGTGTAACTAACCCACGCTAAATTAATTAAACGTATTCGCTTAAATGCTTTCTTTGTAGATTTGGCCTAGTTAATTATTCGGGGATCAGTATATTTATTAAAATTTTCATGAACATTTTAAATTAATTTCGGATGTCAAGATAGCTGGGATCAGAATTATTCCAAGTAGAAATTTCCTTCATTAGACGATCACCTGGACACTCGGTAGCACTAACCCACCCCACGCTTAATTAATTAAACGTATTCGCTTATGCCGGCCATACACTACACAAGTTCACTGCACAAGTCTGGCACTGTACAGTGCGTTTGTGTAGTGTATGGGGGTGGTTGTGCTATTTACGCAGTGAACTGAATAAATATCAAAATGATTTTGATATTTGCTTAAGTTTGAAAACTGTACAGTGACCTTGTGTAGTGTATGTTGCAAACGCTCAGTTGTTGCGTTATTTTTTAAGGATTCACAACAAGAAATGAGCGCAAAAAATAAATATTCTTGACAGAGTTCATAGAATTATACAAATAATCATCAGCATTATGGCGAATTAAAATAAAAAATGCACAGTTTGCTTGTATAGTGTGTGTCACAAGCTTAGTTTACGCAATGCCAGACTTGAGCACTGAACTTGTGTAGTGTATGGCCGGCATTAAATGCTTTCTTTTTAGATTTCGGCGAGTTAATTATTTGGGGATCACTGTATTTATTTAAATTTACTTGAATTGAACATATCTCTTAAATTAATTTTTTATGATGTCAATATAATCGGGAGCAGAATTATTCCAAGTAGAAATTTCCTTCATTAGACGATCACCTGGACACTCGGTAGGTCTAACTTGTCTGTGGCCAATTAATTTATAGTTAGGATTTATATAACCTTTGCTTAACCCCACTGATATAATTTTTTTAGCAGCTTGCAACATTTTTTTAGGAGGCAATTCCGCTGAAAATTAAATTATGTGTTTTCTTAATTTTCTTTTTTTTTTAAATAAAATTTTTAAAACTCACTTCTCCAGTCACCTATTAAACAAATGCCCAAGGCTTTTGTATTGTATCCTTTTGAATGAGCACCAGTAACATTATAACCTCTTCCCTCATAGATTTTGCCATCTCCACCTATTCCAAAATTGTAACCAATGTCATTCCAACCTTGACCGACTTGATGTTGATGCTGCATAGATCTCATTGCTATTTTACAATCTTCTGTGCTATAACAGGCTGCTGGTATATAGGAATGATGTATTATTACAAATGGCACGGGTTCCGGCCATTTCTCTGTCGCGTTTTTTGGTTTTTCGGCGCCCCATTGTTCTCGTGTAATCATGTTACATATTGGCTGTTGAGCGTAAATGAAACCTGAAAGGTACAGACAGCAGTTATAGCAGGCTACAGTTGCCAAAATTACATAATCAAAATTACTTCAACTGCTAGAATAGTGTTTAATTTTGATTTTTTGAATTTCAGTGTCTGCATAAAAATACGAGTACACTAACTTTGAAAATTTCAAGTGTCTGTACATCAGAGCTGGCCACCGAGAGAAAAAAGGGAGAAATGTATAATCGTATTGTATCGTGTATTCATTTGTACAAAAAGCCGATTGATGTTCGGCACTCTGCCGCTTCTCTGGGCAGCCTGTATGTACAGCCAGAGCGCCGAACATCAATCGGCTTTTTATACAAATGAATACACATACGATTATACATTACTCTCTTGTTTCTCTCGGTGGCCAGCTCTGCTGTACATAATTTTCTGTGTATTAGATTTCACATATTTGTTGTTGTAGCGGTTCAGGTTCGCATCTCTTAAGCCGAAGGTCCATACCATCCGTTCAATGCGTAGTTGCGTTTCATGCATTTGTCAAAAAGTAGAATCAAGGTAATTGTATGTGGCAAGTTCAGAACAAAACGCAAAGAACGTATAGACGCATAGAACTGATAAAGTAGGTTTACTTTCTACTTTTGTATCCGTCGCATGCATCATGCTTTCTTTTATTGGCAAATGTTCGTGGGGCGAATTTAAAATTTTTCTCTTTTTGCATTATAACAACAGAAATGTTTGCGTATAAGACGTATTGCATGTAACTTGAATTTATAATCGGAGAGAATGTACAGAAACGCATACCACGCATATGCAAAGAACGGATGGTATGGACTTTCGGCTTTAGGGCTCTCGAGAAAAAATCCTCAGACAAACAGACGGAGAGACAGACAGACAGACGGACGGACGGAGACAGTAGCGAAAGCAATAGGCGGCTCCTTTTCATTTTTGGTGTACGAAACCCTTAAAATAAGTACATGCAGCCTAAGCCGCCAATGCATACAAACGCTCATTCATATAAAATTAAAACATACAAATCTTATACCTGCATATAAATTGTGTTTTTTTTATAGAGTGACACAAGTTTAAATCATAATAAAACAAGGAAATATATTTTTAATATCAATGAAACGTGCTTTATTAGGAAGAAAATTTTATGAAATTAATGGTTAAATATGATTTCCGGAATGTAGCCGCCACGGCTGGCGCGTAGAAGGCACGATCTGGTACACCAATTTTTCACAACTTTTCGCAGCATTTGTGGCCGTATTTCGCCGATAACTCTGCGACTGTTGATTTCCAAGTGTTCAATCGTTTGTTATTAATCCACGTAGACAACTGACTTAACATAAACCCAAAGAAAATAATTCAATGGGAGTAAATCTTAAACGATATTGGTGGCCAATTAATTGGGCCATTACGTGAAATTATTTTTTCATCAAAAGTTTCCTTGAGTAAATCACATGTAGCGCCCGCTGTGTGCCATGTGGCTCCGTCCTGTTGGAACCACATATCACTAAGATAATTGCCACGTAATTGAGGTACGAAAACATTTCAAAATCAGGTTCCTATACCGTTCACCATTGACACTAACATTCTGACCATTATCGTTTTTGACGAGACATATGGGCCAATGACTCCGCCTGCCCATAAAGCGCACCAAACAGTAATTTTCTGTGGATGTAAGAATGTTTCGACAGAAGCTTGTGGATTTCTCCTCACTTCAAATGCAACAATTCCGCTTATTTTCGTACCCATTCAACCAGAAATGGGGGCTTCATCGGAGAATACAATTTTGAATGGAATTTCAAAATCAATATAAATTTCTGCTTCAGCCCATTCGCTCGGGTGTAAGTCGATTCATAATGAAATTTTAAAGCAAACTAAACAAAAAGCAACTATCAGCTGTTAAATCGTCGGTTGGTTTCTGGTTTGCGGCACAGTATAGTCAAAATACATTATGTCTGCAGCAAACCAGAAACCAACCGACGAAATGGGTGCTCAAATAAAGCAGTGATGTCAACTCAAAGTTATGACACTCTAAAAAAACACCTTTTATATGCACTCGTACATATGGAGCGATTTTTTCCATGCAAAAGCACTAATACAAATTCACTTTTTAGTAATTTCTCTTTTTGTTGACCACTGCTGTGGGGTTTTGGTTTTTTTTTTAAATTCTACACAAACTTTCTAAGAAATTATTTTCATTGCACTCAAAAAAGTCAAACGCACTCTACATTTGCAAACAAAATATATGCTTTAAAACTTGACACAACATTTAACTAAACCTGTTTATATGTGATTTCAGGAGTTAGGTTTTATTTTATGAACAATTACTGAGGGCTGATTTTCCCTATATTTTGCATTGAAACCGAAGATCAATTAAGCGCTAACTACTGTATAACACCAAAAAAAAAACACAGTTTAGTTATGTACGTATTGTATTGGCAAAAAAGTAAAAGTAAACTTTTTCTAACAACGATTAACTAACCTCGCGTTCTGCCAAACAGTGATTTGTATGCTGCTAAACTCTCAGCACAACTGACACTAATTTCGCAGCTGCAGTCAATTTTATTTTGAAAAATAATGAACATATTCAAAAGTGGTAGAGAAATGCAAATTATTAAAGCCGGTCCTTGCATTGCGACTTGCAAGTTAATCCGCTGTTAAAACTACTGTCAAATACCATTTATAACTTTTTATATGTGATTTACAAAATTTTGTCTTGATTTCATATTATTTAGCCTTGGAGTAATTTTATTGACGGCGGCATACACACACAACATACATACATACATTACACATCCACATGTACATACATAGCGTTACCTTAGTATAGAAAGTCCCTAAATCATTATATTTTTGAAATCGAGATTTTTGTATTTTTCGATACATTAGATGTTCTTCTATCGAATTATACAAAAACTGGATTTAAAAAAGTAATTAGTTAAGGCCTTTCTATATAAAGGTAACGATATGTATTAATTCTTTTTAAAGAATAACTGAGCTATAGAAATTGTGACTTTTGTCTGACTTTTTGAAAGCGTGCGAAATGTCAAAAATTCCTTTCAAAATAAATTTCAGGGTTGATTTTCTAGCTGCAAGGTTGGGACTTTGCAGTCTCGGAAAAAAGTCCTAATGCGAATTGAGTGTAAGTGCAATAAAATGTGTTTTTACACAATTAATAAAAATCTTTATATTTTACTACAAAGTTACTATGTATTTCTAAAAAAGAAGTTCCTTCTTTAAGAATTTCCTAAAAAGTTCTTTTTCTTAAAAAGTACTTTTTGCATGAAAAATGCTATTTAAAAATGTAGTTTTTCTAAGAAAATGTTTTTTTGTAAAAATATGCTAAAGAGTTTTTTTTCTAAAGGGGTAGTATTCTGAAAAGGTAGTTTTCAGAATACTAAATTTAAATTTAAAAATGTGCTTTTTTTAATAAGGTACTTTTTTTTCCAAAATAGATCTTTTTAAAAAATTTATTTTTTCCCAAAAGTGAATATTTTTTTTAAAGTTACTTTTTCTGAGAAGGTACTTTTTCTTCCAAAGATTACTACTACTTTCTCTTAAAAATGTACTTTTTCAAAAAACTTTGGATACACTTAAAAGATAAATTCTTCAGAACTTTGAATACTTTTTTTAAAAGCTAAATTCTTAAGAACTTCTAGGCAAGTAGTATTTTTAAAAAGTACCTTTTCTGAAAAAGCACTTTTTGAAAAAAGGTGCTGTTTGTAGAAAGGTACTTTTCTGAAAAGGTAATTTTTGTGAAAAGATATTTTTCTGCAAAGGTACTTTTTCTGAAATGCTACTTTTGCTGAAAGGGTACTTTTTCTGTAAAGCCACTTTTCCTGAACAGCTGCTTTTTGTAAAAAGGTACTTTTTCTGAAAAGATACTTTTTCTAAAAAAGTACTTCTTCTAATGTCCACTTTTATTTAAAAGTATTTTTTCATAAAAAGTAATTTTCCAAAAAGATACTTTTACGAAAGTACTTTTTAAACAAATTTTCGATACTCATAAAAGATCTTTTCTTAAGAAGTTCTAATTAACTACTATTTTAAAAAAGTAATTTTTCTAATCAAAAATGCACTTTTCTAAAAAGGTTATTTTTTAAAAAGTACTTTTTCTGAAAAGGTAATTTTTCTGCAAATGTACTTTTTCTGGAAAGGTAATTTTTCTGCAAGGGAATTTTTTCTGAAAAGCTTCTTTTTCTGAAAAAGTACTTTTTCTGAAAGGGTACTGCTGAAAAGGTGATTCTTAAAAAGTACTTTTTCTGAAACGGTACTTTTTCTAAAAGGATGCTTAATTTTTCTAAAAGGATGCTAAATTTTTCTAAAAAGTAGTTTTTCTAAAAAGGTAATTTTTCTAAAAAGTACTTTTTCTAAATGTCTACTTTTTAGAAATTTTTTTTTCTTCTAAAAACTAAGTTTTTTTTTTAAAGATACTTTTAGAAAGGTACTAATTAAAAAAAAAGTGTCTTAAAGCGTAGTTCTTATAAAATCTTTTTCTAAAGTGTTATTTTTCTGCTCATCAGGGAGTCTACTCTGTAATTCGAAACGAAGGAAAATGCTTTCGAATTTATATGTTATAAGCATAATTTCGAAAGCATTTCCTTTCCAATTACACAGTAGACGCCCTGATATGTAGTCCCACCATATAGGCATTTATATAAAAGGCCATAGAATACAAAAAACACATACTTAGGGCCATTATTTCAACTTCCCATTAGTTAAGGGCGGAATGTTGCCGGACTTATAAATATATTTGCATTATAAAACCTTAATTTATTATTTTTTATCCATTAAATATTATTAATAATAACAATCAAATTTGGAAGTTGTAGTAATACAAAGCTATTTATCGGGCAGACAAAATTCTGCCTTTAACTAACGACAAGTTGTAATAATGGCACTTAAGTTACAAAAATTTCAAACCCAATGACAAACTGATGTGACCTTTATTGCACGTGTTTTAAAAGATATAAAAAACACTGTAATTTATTTGTTTTTTTATCAAGTTCAAGCATTTAACTTAGACTACGAGGGCAGTTTCATAATTCCGTAAGTTTCTGTATAAAATAACATTTTACCCGCCAAAAAGCGGTTCTCAACGATACATTTATTTCAGTGTCTTTTTAGCGTTTTATTCAATCCAAATAATATATTTTGTCAAGGTCCAGAAAATAGGCTCAATTTAGCCTCTTTGTTTGACCCAAATCTCTTACCATCCAGCAATTTTTTTTGGAAATTTGGAAACAGGAACGTTTGGCGCTAGTTGAGCTGTTACGACCACAACGAAACTCAGTAAACCAATATTTTTTTGTCAGATAAACTGATGGTGCAGGGTCCTCATAGTATTTATCAAGCCTTTATTAGGTTTTGCTTAAGGGTTTTTATGTCAAGAATAATGATGTTTAATCAGCATATAAAAATTAACTTTTTCCCATTTTCGTTAAAATTAACCAAACTGCGCATTTTCAATAAATATCAAAAGCAAACTAAAGGACACAGCTTCCTCAAAATTTGAGGGTATAGTAATAAATAATAGTTAATGGGATTTAAAGTTACTAATTTGGATTTAAAGTTAGATATTTGGCAATACATAAAAGTCGCGGAATTATTAGACTGCCCTCGTATTTTCCATGTTGAATCGGGGATTTTTTTTTTTACAAATGCCGACAAAAAAAGTTGTAGCGGTTGTTTTAATAATGTTGGGTTAAATATTAACCAAATTCTTTTTAAGGCTTATATATGTTTTATTCAATAGTCAAGATTAAATAAAATTTTCTAAGAAACATTTTCTTAAAAAATTAATCGCAGATGTGAGCAAGAAAACAACAATCGGTTTTTTTATAAATCTTTATAAATTAATTAAAATTAATTAAGAACAAATTATAATAATGATTGATTTCAGATTGTATTTTTCAATAGGATACGATAAAGAAAGACATTTTTGGGGATTTTTTGTTGAAATAAAGTAAACAGAATTTAAACTGTGAAATGGTTCATGAAATTAACTGCATGAGAGTTTTTAGCCCTATTGTTTTCGCTACGATGTTCGTCTGTCTGTCTGTCTTTCATAGGCTGTTTTCACGAGAACCGTAAGAGCTACGGATCTGAAATTTTCACAGAATGTATAAAACTTTAACCGCTACAACAACAAATATATGACACTTAAAAATTAATTAACTTGTTGAAATCCTTATATAATATACAGGCAAATTATACATACATATGTATATATAACAGAGAACAGCAATGAGTAGTGAAAAAGTGAGTAGAGTTGAATTATGACTTGTAATTTCTTGTACTTGTGCGCACTCATACTAGACTTGGGTGGAACTCATTCAATCGGTCGTTTTTGACACAAACCTATGATCAAACCCATTTAAATTACATGGTTATTTTGGTTCGCCGATGATTCTGCTGCACAATACCACCCAAGGAGGGCACTCTGATTTTACATTAGGATTAGTATCCGCTGAAGCCGGCGTTGTTCAGTGACCAGTGTCTATGCCTTCATCACTTGAACTTTCCTACAACAAATGATACAAAGGAACTCTAGTGCACATCAGAAAGATGCCTGGTGTTGTTATTCAATGACTGTCGGAGACAGGGCTCGAACCCAGGACCTTCGGTTTTGTAGTCAACGTACTAATTACTTCAGCCAACACCAGCCCATTTATTTTATTTGCAATAGGTAGTGGTTGATATACAATTGCGTTCTAAACCTATAATTAAATTCGATATGTAAATAATCGTGTATGCTTAAGCGAAAATAACGAATATTTAGTTAACTGTAAAAGGAAGGATATCCCATTAATATCACGAATTCCATCTTTGAGGTCCTGAATCGATTATTGACCATTGGGACAGACCTTATCTTTCATGTAGCCGTAAAGAAAAATATCTAAAGGTGCTAAGAGTCACAAGATCTCGCTAAGAAAATTTATCGCCGCTTTGAGAAATCACACGGTTAGAACATTTTTCACTCCAAAGAGCAAAGATATCGTTACTTGGCATGTATTGTTAAAAATAAACATCAATGTCTTCCAATTAAGGCCTTCAAAGTGTTTCGCCTTCGAACAACAATATACTTCATATAATAATTTCAAGACTATAAATAATTTTGGAATTATAAATATTTGTCACAAAAAAAAAAAAAAAAAAAAAAACAACCTGGTTTACAAATTTATAAAAAACAACAACTGTGTTAAATTATGTAATTAATCAAATACTGATAACGACAAATTTTCGTTGCTACTGCCGTCTATGTGAATTGAGTTATTAATCAACACAATTGCAATTGATAAAATTAAAAAAAAAAAACAGGTACTTTTTTTATCTACTAAAGCTTTTTTGTTGCTTTATATAATAATATTTAATAAAACGAGTTGTAAAATGAAATAATTTTTGATTTTAATTAAAATTGACATTAGTAATAACAGCAGAACACTTACTTCACTATCAAGTTTTCAATCAAGAAAAATTCATTCATTCATTTATTTGTTCAACTTAAATGTGCTCAATAACAGGAATGGAAAAGTCGCTGCAATTAACTTACACATCTGGCACGGCTGCCAGATGTGACGATTTATCGTTATTTTGACGATTTTTGATTCCGAAAATAGCAAAACGACGATGTGACGATTTTTTCCTTAAAATTTACGATTTTTCAGTATTCCAAATATGGCAACTTTTTCTGAAAAAAAAACCGACTGTTAGACCGGGTTTACATCTGTGTGTCATGTGCCCAAAAAAGCGTAACCACTAATTACTAAAGAAAAACTGTTTGATTTAGCCAAAAGTGTTTATGATGAAGATAGGTTATTTTTTTTGGGTGAAAAGTGCAATGCGCATGGCCGGATTGCATGCTACGAGTATTAGTGCAATTTTTGCACACGTGTGATTTTTTATTTCCAGTCTATCAGAAACTGCTGGTGGAGCGAATATAATATTTTCGGGAATTTGGTTGGTCTAGTATACATGTTAAAAAAAACATTTTGACTTGTCCGATTTTTCTGGCGAATTTTTGAGTATGCAATGACGATTATTTTATATTTTATTTTATTATTATTCATTTAATCTGGCAGTCCTGCTCACTGTTTATACGGCATTGTAAATGTATACAAACTTGGTAGCACTTCTATAGCAATGTTCCTTATGTTTATAAAAACATTGTGTAAATGCATAAAATAACAAATAATAATTTGTTTTCATTGTCATTATTTTCTTCTATCATTATCAATTTATTGTTTTTTATTAGCAAACATTTGTAAGTGTGGCAACCTCAAGCATTTTATTTTTGATTTGCATTTTATGTGTGCGTTAATCATGAATAGTTTTCTGAATTAGTAAGTCACAATAAAAACAATAATATGGCAACAATTTGCAGTTTTATTTGCAAATAAAGCTTGAATTAGACGTGACATAGCCATAACGCCATAGCCATAACCAAACCAAAATTCAATTGGTTTCTATGGTGAGAGTTATGGCGAGTCTCTCTCACTCTCACTCTCACCATAGAAATCAATTGAATTTTGGTTTGGTTATGGCTATGGCGTTATGGCTAAGTCACGTCTAATTCAAGCTTAAGCCGTGCGTATAAAGTTTATACTATAAAGCTGGATTCACCCATTGTTTCGGAACAAAATTTTTGTCCGGACAAAATTTTTTTTATATGAAGTTTGACGTTTCTCTTTTTGAGAGAGAGAGAGAAGAAGAGAAAAAATTTTGTTCGGAACATTTTCTACTTGAATTGGTTTAATTTTAATTTTTGTCCGGACAAAATCGAACTGAGCTGCCAACTATTTTAATTTTTTTAGCCAAAGTTGAACTGAGCTGCCACATCATGTCATATAAATAATAAAAGCACAGAGTATACTTGTATTTATTACAATAGAAATAAAGAAAAATTAAGTATATCCATATTTATGGAGTTGAAGGAATCCATTGCAGTAAACAATTAAAAAGATGTGTGCGACACAACAAATTGTAATCATTTGCCGCTGTGCTGCCGCTTGCAAAATTAAAACTCATCGTTTACACACGTATTTCATATGGTAGCTTTGATTTTCCAGACAAAATGTTCGAAATGGATGAATCGTCTTGCAAAAAACTCTCAGTAAAAAAAATATTCTCCAGACAAAAATTTTCTTCCGAAACAATGGGTGAATTCACCTTAAACACTCGTAATTAGGCCCATTAGTGTTGTTTTTTTTTCGCTGCAATAGCAAATAATTTTCCATCCCTGGTTCTTCAATGCGAGAGCACAACTGAAGTTCTCACCATTTATTTTTCTTGAAAATATGAGTTGCCACCAGGGCTGTCAGAAATTACGATTTTTCAACTTTTGGCGACATGGCGATTTTTCTGGTAATAAATATGTTGGCGATTTTTATGGCTATTTTTATAACTCAGGAGAATAAGTTAGTTGAAAGAGTAAATTAAAAAAAAAAATAAACAAAAAATTACAACGTTGCGTGTTTTGAATTTGGATGAGATAAATTGACAAGAAATAATTTTTGGCTACTATTATTTTATAAAAATTTATACTAAAAAAAATGTTATTTAAAAATAAAACATAAAATTATTTTTGGCCATTTTTTAAATAAATTTAGCGAAATAGGTTCTAAAAAAATCTGACAACCCTGGTTGCCACTTGAGACTGAATGTACGAGTAAAGGCAGAATTAGTTTGTACGTGCTGTTCTGTTCTGAATCAGCTGTTTTGTTTCTGTTCAGTTGAAGATTTGTATGTGTGGTTAGTTTTTCCTTTTTCGTTCCGTTCTGTTGCGGACAAGTCTTTAGAAAATATAATTCAACGTTAAGTGACAGCCAAAAGTGCGTATGTATTAGTGTGTTGTGATATTTAGTATACAAGTCGTCGGTTGGTTTCTGGTTTGCGGCACAGTATATTCAAAATACATTATGTCTGCAGCAAACCAAAAACCAACCGACGAAGTGTAATCAGTTCTATAGGTTGCCAGCTGATTTTTTTCACAGAAAAGGTAATTGCAAAATATTTTATACAGAAAAGAACGGCACAGAACGGCAACGAAAAGTAACAACTAATGAGGCCTTAAGAATAGAATTTTGCAGTTTTATTCTTGCTAACAACGTGTTGAGCAAGCCGCCATAATGCCATAGCCATAACCAAACCAAAACTCAATTGGTTTCTATGGTGAGAGTTATGGCGTTATGGCGTTATGGCGTTATGGCGAGTCACGTATAAGCAAATACAGTGTTGCCCATTAGTTTGGTTCGAACGGCTGTTTTCTATGGCTATGGTTATGTCACGTCTGATTGAGCCTTAAGGAGAGTCTAAATCAACAAATCCATAAATGTTGCTAAGTATGAGTTCGAGGCGCAAATTTTCGAGTGAATATGATTCATAGACAACATTACAATAACTATGAGTGCGCATAAGTACAAGAAATTATAAATCATGATTCAACTGTACTCACTTTTTCACTACTCATTGCTGTTCTCTGGTCAGTATGCTATTTTCTAATTTTGATCACCATTTTTTGTTCACGTGAAATTTTTCCCTTTTACTCCCGATAAGGGTGAATATTACAATTTCTAGTCGCAAAAAAAATTATACAACATGTTGCCACTTTGACTTGAAAATTAATACGTGCAATAATATAAAATGCGTCTGTGGATTCTAGACTTTAAGAGATACAGACTACTGCGCGTAGTCATAGTCAAAACAAAGTACACTTTAAGAAGTTAAAACCAGTATTACCATACAAAATACTGGTTTTAATTTCTTAAAGTGTACTTTGTTTTGACTATTACTACGTTTATACGCAGGGCTTATTTGCAAATAAAACTGTAAATTGTTGCCATATTATTATTTTTATTGCGACTTACTAATTCAGAAAACTATTCACGATTAACGCACTATTTGCAAATAAAATGCTTGAGGTTGCCACGCTTACAAATGTTTGATAACAAAAACAATAAATGGACAAATATTGCAACAAAAAACATTGATAGAAGCAAATAATAACAATTAAAACAAATAATTATTTGATATTTTATGCATTTACACTATTTTTTTTGTCAACATAAGTAAGCTTTCTATAGAAGTGCTGCCAAGTTTGTGTACTTTTGCTATACCGTATAAACAGTGAGTTAATTTATTTGCAAATAATTTTATTTGCAAATAGTGCGCGTATAAACGTAGTATATGACTACGCGCCTATTTTATTTATACTATAGCCATCTACATACATGCATTAATTCAAAAAATTCTGTCGGTCTCTCTGTATGTCTTTGTTCTAGAAATTGTCCTAATTCGAATTAATTAATTTTTCGCCAAGAAATTCGATAAATTTCCGATTATAATTATATGATAAAAATTAACAGCCTTATTTATAAAAATTGTTAAGGCTTTATAAAGGATTAATAAGAAAATTTTTTTATGAAAATCTGTTTTATAAATCCTTTATAAAGGCTTAATAATGATGTTAATAAATAAAACTGGAAGTGTGTAGTTGAAATTAATCAACCGTTTTATGAAGTCAATTTATGAAATTAATGCGATGGAAAATTAATTTCAGGAAAAATATTGAATATATACAATTTCACTTTCTGAATAAAAAATCTAACATATGGATCGAGTTTACACATACTCATGCGCTCCGCTTATAAACACAAAACAAATTTAAAGCGATTGAAATTTGACTTACCCGCCAATGCTAAGACAACTAAACCGAAGGCTGTCATACTCGTAGTTTTTAGTATGTTTTTCTTATATATATATATATATTTTTTTTTTTTTGTTAAATTAGGATTTTAACCAAATACTTTGGCTTAGGAACTTTTATTTTGCAAAAGGAATTAGAAAGGAACTTTATTTCAGCGACTTTTTATTACTGCGGAAATTACTTTTTCATACTGATAAGAATTTTTTTCTATCATTAAATTTATATCTTTTTTTTACGATAAAGTTCCTAATTTGTCTCAAATATTAAAATATGCTTTGTATTTGTATTACTTTATGTTATTGAACATATTTACTTTTTTTTAAATTGTTATTGCTGTTAGTTTAATTTGTTACACACAACTAAATAATAAAGAAATTTGTTAAAATGAAAAACAAATTAAAATGCGAGAAACCAAAAGTAATATGGGAATAAGTGTTGCCAAATGTGAAAATTTTGCTGCCTTTCAACTATTGCACATTTGTGTAAAAAAATGCCCTTGTTAATTTATTTTTAATTTTACTTAAAAAAACAGACTTCAAACACACATACATACATACATACATATGTACATACATAAGCATTCGTTACTTTTTTTTAGAAATACCCCTTGGTAATATGTATTGCCAAATATTTTTTCGTGCTTTTATGATCAATTCTTGATTTTTAGGGTTCCGTACACCAAAGGTGAAAAGGATCCCTATTGTTTTTGCTACGATGTCCGTCTGTCCGCTACAGCCTAAAACTTTCCACCACATAACACTAAAATTAAAAAAAAAACCAAAATTAAAGGGTAATTTTGAAAACTAAACGCTAAAACTAAAAAATCCCAAAATTATAAAAAAGCCAAACCGAAAAAAATCCCCAAAGCGAAAAAGCGCCAAACCAAAAAAAATTTAAAACTAAAATAAATCGCTTAACCCATTTGGACCCAAATATAATCCAGAAGGAAATTTTGGAAAATAAGTTTATTTCAATAACTTTTAGAAGCTAATAAAATATTTTACAGTAAAAAAATTAAAAAAAAAATCTTCGGTTTGAAAATATATGGCTGTCCCCAAATAGGGCCAATGGGCTCATATGTGAAATTTTTCAAAACATCCTTTTTCAATGCATAGTGTTTTGATGCATTTCATACATTGCCAACGGGCTTTACTGTGGCATACGGCGCATCGTAGTTGGCTAAGCAGCTTTTGGGGGAAGTGTCCAACATTATCTAAGCTCATACCTGATACCACTGATGAAGGCTTGCGCCGCCTTCCATCAGCTTTTTCACCGTCTAAATATCTCAAATAATTTCTGCATATACTTCGGCGAAACTGAAGCTGGTCCATATTATCTTCGGCAGTCAAGAGATGAAGCCGCCACGCATTAGCCACAGACAAATCTAGCATATAGGTAAATATAACCCACCACCATTTTTTGCCTCGTACTGCTGATCTATACACTGCAACAGATTGGTCAGCTTGATCGACGCCTCCCATGCCTTTGTTGTAGTTCTGGAAGACATAAGGAATGTTCACGTCTACTTTTCTCTTTTCTATGCAGCTCCATCTTTTCACCTTGCCGAGGGGATAAACAAAATCGTAGTTTGTACCCATGGTACATACACTATTGTCAAGCCATCGCACGAACAAAATTTCATTGGCTGTATCAAATCGGTAGTCAAACTCTGCACGTTCTTTCTTTTTCATATTCTTGACAGTCTCCAGTGGGCATTTCTTCGTTCTATTTTCTCTGACGGTACCCGTAGCACGATAACCAGATTGGCGTAAATCTCGCAGCAATGCGTGATTGGTAAAAAAGTTGTCGAAATATATGGTATGTTCATGTGGCGTAACATTTGCTTTGTTCAACAAGTTCTTGACCACTTTCGACCCTAACGGCTCATTACTCGCTTCTCCTGCTGATTTCCCACAATACACGTCGAAAGCATAACAATAACCATCGGCACTTGCAATCATCCAATTTTTGTATCCAAACCGTACTGGCTTTCCTCTTATGAATTGCTTGGCTGGATGACATCCGAAATATTTAATCATTGGTTCGTCTATTGAAAGATCTTGGTGAAATACGCCCCACTGCTGGAACTTCTTGATTAGCAAATCAGCGAGAGGTTGTAATTTAAACATCTTATCATCTCATTGTCACAGAAATGTAAAAATTTTTTTTATTTCCATAAACCTGTTTCTAGACATTGCTTTTGAAATAATTGTAACACTGCAGTCTTCATCTAGACTCCAGTATAATCGCTCTCGTGGAAGTGAATGATATCCAGATAAGAGTAGAATACCAACGAATTTTTTGAGCTCATCCACACTGATTCGGAAATCATGATTATTGTGTTGTGAAGCATACAACTTTGTGTTCAGGATGATCATGTTAAAAACTTCTTCATCAAATAATTTCTCAAAAATTTCGACTGGTGTTAGACCTACGAGCTCATTTACAGCATTTTCTTTTCGCTTTTGTACGTTGTTTTCCTCTAACGACTTGTTGGTGTAGGTGCCATCACATTTGCGCCAACGCGGTTCCTGCGTATCAATTTTCCTGTATGATTGTAAGGGTTCATCATCACTGCTATCCCATTCATTATTGTTTATATGCTCAATAACTTCAACTGTCCCTGGGATGTCACGCGGAAACCCGATCTCTTGAACGTTATCTTCATCACCTTCTTCTTCATCCGTGAGAATACTCGGGTCTGGAGGAATCGTCACTAAATCATAACTAGCATCCCAATCGCTGTCTTCGTTAAAAATGCTTTCAATAGCTTCCTCAAGACCTTGATAATTATTTGCTACATTGAACGATCGCTTTGCCATTGTTAAGAAGTCACTTCTATTACCAAGATGTAAGAAAATGAATACTTAATGCCAAAATGTATGTTTTCATTCAAATCAAAGGGGATTCCCCTAAGTGAAGATAACTTACAACAATACGTATGAAATATATATATAGTTGCTGTAATGTATTTAAAGCTGTTGCAATATATTTAGAAGATGATTGCTATGAAATTCAGACATGTGTAGCAGAAATACGTGGCAGACACTCCAAAAAAGTAAACCAAAGAATGTTAGCTTTCTGCCCATTGGACCCATTCGGGGACACCACACTAATATATGCCCGCTTTCGGTCAAATGTTGTCCTATATTCCCAATTTGATCATAATTTGAGTAAAATACTACATTTAAATAAATCCGGGCTAAAAATGTATAATAGCACCCACGCAAGTATAAAAAATAATAACCTAGATTTGGTCTACAATCTAGTTCTTCACATAAATAAACTTAACCTCCAATTTTAATAAATTTAAGCATATAATCATAGGCTAAGGTTCGTATATTATTACATATGGGCATTTCCACAGGAATTGTCAACTTTTTGAAGCGTGCGACACCAAAAAAATTTCTTTTTTTTTCAAAGAAAATTAAACTTTTTTTACTTATTTATATATTTGGAGTTCTACGCAGTGGCGGACTTATGTTTGATGTCGCCCTAGGCACCGTGAGATATGCCGACCATTTTGTTCTATGAAGAAAAGCTTTTTAAAATTATATATGAAATTTATAAATATTCAAATTACACTTTGCATTACACGTGCAAATCCGCACGGTCTTGATGGTATAGGTTCGATAGTATTACCAAATGGAAGTAAGCCCCCAACTTTTTTTTTATGCATCTCCAAAGATTTCGTAAATCAGTATGGCTTCAAAATATGTTGTCAACAGTTTTTGGCCAACGGCTAATTTAGATAGCTCTTTGCTATATGGCAATAATGTAGCAAAGAGTCCACTGAATAAATCTCATTAAAGTAAAAAATTATTTCTTCATGCACTTTTTTGCAAATGTAAAGTAAACATTTTTTTAAAATTTCTTTCAGAATAACAGGGACTCCTAATTTTTTGCTAACAATATTTGGCAATATAATCTGAACATGTCTAGGCACCCTAATAGGTCATACAGACCACTTTTTAACTCAAAAATTTTCGTTTTTCACAATTTTTCGACGAAAAAATTTATTTTTTCGAAAATCATATAATTAATCTACACTTCTCTGTTGAGTTTCAGTAACACTTTTTGCAAATACATACATATGTATGTATAGTCTAGTAAAAAACGAAAATTTAACATGCGAATTTATTTAAAGGAGCCTCCAGTTAAACCGACAACTGTTCGAACATGTTGACTGCTGAAATTCTCCGCTGTGTATAATTTTTGCTTTCATGCATTCGCTTTGACTGCGACTGTTTATATTTTCAGAAGCAGAAGCGTAAATTACACAAATTTTTAAACACTCCTTGTCAATATCTCCTTTCTATAGTGCGCTCAGGTTACGTAAATAAAAATGTAAAATACAACTGAACTGTCTGTCGTTAAATCTCCATAATGCACAATGGTCTACTCATATAAAAAAAAAATTTCA
Organism: Tachina lurida; assembly: GCA_944452675.1. NCBI lineage: Eukaryota > Metazoa > Arthropoda > Insecta > Diptera > Tachinidae > Tachina > Tachina lurida. The sequence continues at coordinate 10,044,252 of OX101752.1, read as the reverse complement.
GAGCACCGATAGATTAACGTGTAAGGTCTGAATTATATTCTAAACTTTTCATTGATTGACAAAAATTATCAATATCAACCTATTTAAAATTTTAATTCTTAGGGTTCTAGGCCTGGTTTTAGCGGGCCTATACGTCCGTCTATCCAGCACTGGCTCTACGTTAGGTAAAATTTTAAGAAAAATCAAGTCACGTTGTTCAGAAATACACGGTTAATTGCGACAAAAAAGTGGAATTTCTCGGAAATTCCGTACGGAATCCTTCGTGTGCGAGTCAAAGTCACACTTTATTGAATTTTTTTTATTTTATTAAACTTAGTGTAATTTACCAAGTGCAATAAATTGCCTCGTTTCTGTAAATTAAATAATTACATTTTACACAGCGTTATTCATATAAAAAAAGTTAAATACACTTTTTTTTATTTTTTTATTTCACATTTAAGGCCTTATTCATAACAAAATATATTTGATTTATAAAAGTTTTATAAAAGAGTTTTTCACACAAAATTATTTTTTTATGAATAAGGAAATTAGTCTTTAATGTATTTTGATTAGCTTTGTTTTCATAAAAAGTTTAATTGAAAGTGAAAAAAATTTATGACATTATTGAAAAAAAATTTATCGCTCAAATGGCCTTCTCCGGAGTTGGTGCATAATTGGGCTCTCTTGTCGAAAGGGTACTTCAACTAATATGCTAAAAGTGCCATTTATCATATTAAAAAAAATCTTTCTTTTAGCTAAAACAAAAACTTCTAGTCTTTTTTAACATATTGAAAAACTTAAAAAATAAGATAAATCTTCACAAATGGTAACGCTGCCTCTTTTCCATTCTCTCCCACAAACTAAGAACCTTGCAAAGTAAACTTTGCGTATGTAAAACAGTGCTATTCACCGATAGAAATGTATTCGTGTGTGTGAAGAAGCCGATTGAAGTTCGGCACTCTGGTGCCACTTAGGTCGGCTATGATATATGTAGATGTCGTCTAATTGTGTGCCACATCGTCGATTTACTTTTTTCTATGGGAAATTTTTCGTTCTCTGTCAGCGTAATATCAGGAATATCGAACTTTAGTTTATAGATAATATAGGCCGCTGATTTTTTTTAAAATAGCACAGCGACTGGTTTTTGAAATCAATGCTTAAAACTAGGGATGTAACGAATGTTCGCATTCGCTTTCGCATTCGCTTACTTTTGCTATTTGCATTCGCTATTGCATTCGCTAAAATATATGCGAATATTTTAAGCGAATACTAGCGACAAAAAATTTTGTTTCTTTTATGAAAATAGTTTGCGATTAACAAACGTCAAAAAAATTAGTACTAATTTTGCAAGATTTTTTCAAGAAAAATTCATTCCAGGTTTTCTTAATATGTATTTTGACAGTATTTCACATGAAATGTTGAACAGAGTACCAGGCTTTAGGGCCAAAATAGGAATGGGTTGATTGCTTAACATTTTGTAAACTTATTATTAATTATTATCCATACTTACTCTTATATAAATTTATTTGCATGTGCTATTTTAACGAATTGTAATATTTGCATTCGCTTTCGTATTCGCATTTGCTTTCGCAAAAATTGAAATGTATTATTCGCTTTCGCATTCGCATTCGCTAAACTAGTATTCGTTACACCCCTACTTAAAACAACAATTATTTAAAAAAATTTTCAAACTTTTAACAAAAATCACAAATTATCGGTTAGAGACTTTCCCGACTTTTATAAGTCTAGAATATCAGCGTTTGCAACAACTTCACTTAATCGATTGGAACTTTCTATTTTTGAAAATTGAAGAACTGATGAAACTTTTTATGTTTGATATTTCGATTGAAAATCGATTGTGTTTCACACATACATTTATACTCGTATATATATATATATACATACATACATACATACATATATCAGACACTTTCTGATTTAAATACATATGTATATTATGTTATAACATTCGAAAAAGTTATTTGGAAATGCAAAAATTTATGGAGTCAAAACTAAAACAAAAAGCTCTGACTTCCTTGCAATGTAACCCACATTTCTTGCCACAAACTATTTTCAAAATAAAACTTGAGTGCAAGAACATTGGGTCTAATGCATAAAACCGGAGTTATTGCTTCGACTGAAAAATTTTGAGCAAAAGTTACATTTTCTATGCATAAAAATATTTACTGTAGCTCAGGGTGGTATATTTGTGCTCATTGCTTGAGATCGTACTCCGCAGACTTAACTTAAAGCTTAGTTTTTATGCATTAGACCCATTCACCCTTATTCCATTTGTCGACATCGACGTCACTTTAACACAATACTAAAAAATTCGGGCTTGTATACCCGTTCTCGAAAACAACTGACTCCTGTTGGCAGGCTAATGCCATTTTCTAGAATTAAGGGAACGGAAATATATTGTCATTAGCACAAAATTGTTCTCGAGAGCGAGTAAACAAGCCCCAATTTTTTGGTATTGTGTTAAAGTGACGTCGATGTCGACAAATGGAATAAGGGTGATTGTGTTTAGATTGTGAATCTATAAAAACATTTCATCATTTCGATTTCGAAATCAGTAATACGATTATATAGAAAAGTAGCAAAGAGTTCTTATTACAACTAATTGTGATGTGGCGTAAAAATTTTAACGACGTATTTTTATAATATTTAGTTTCTCCGATCATACGATATTTTTTTTTTCATAATGAAAATGAGAGCTAAATTTTTAGACATACTCGTATCCCAGCAAAAAATTTTCGAAATTTTGTAATGGGTAGTACTCTTTTAATGGCTTACAAAGTAACGAGTGGTACTTATTTATCTAATTATTTTAGTTGCATAATAATGACTGTCATGTAATTAATAAAATAAGAACTTATTTATATCACTACGTGAAAGTACTTATTGTAGTACTTTCCAGTTAATAAGGAAATATGTATATCTAGAGAAATTTGTTACAAAATTTTATTCATTTAAAATAAAAAAATTAGAAAATATAGCAAATTAATTTTGAATAAGTTTAAGCAAAAATTAATCTATATTATTTGCATATTTGTAAGCAAAAATAACCCATTAAATTTTGAGTACTTTTAGGCAATCAGTAATCTATTAACTTTTTTATGTTTGTAGGCAAAAAGTATAGGGTACCGCATACTTTTTGAACTTCTCAAACAAAAATAATGAGTTATTCAGTCAAATTGTAAGTACTTACGACTGAGGAGTACATACACTTTTTTGCATTCTAGTAGGGAAAGTTTTTTGCTGGGATGTAATGTTTGAACTTAACTTTCAAGGTAAAACATAAGTAAATATTTTTGTTTTCAAAATTTTAAAATTTAAAAATTTTAAAATTTACCAACAACAACAACAGAAGTTGTTGTTGGTAAATTAATGTTGCTTTGAGAATTTTGTTATTAACAAAATTCTCAAAGCAATCCACATGTATACTAGTATTTGTTTTTTAAAGTATTTGTACACCCAACTAATTTTTTACGCGGTCTTTTTTTACACGATTCACAAACGAGAACAAATAATTTTTTTTGCACGAAGTTTTTGAACTTGCAGTACTTCTTTTTCAGGTTTACAGGCATATAAATAAATCAATGAATTAAATCGAATTTCTAGTACGTATCAAGTAAGTTATTCAATTATCCAGTTAGCCGACTGTAATGTAAAGTAACTGCAACAGTAGGAAACAGCTGATCGATATTGTTATGTGAAAAGTAATGCAAATAGTTATAGAGATGTAATGTAAAGTAACCAACTTTTCATATAAAAATATCGATCAGCTGTTTCCTACGTTGCAGTTACATTACATTACAGTCGGCTAATTGAGGCTTAATACTACGTTTGTACGCACGACTTATTTGCAAATAAAACTGTAAATTGTTGCCATATACATACATACGTACATAATTGTTTTATTGCAGCTTATACCCCTTTTCCACACACAAAGTTTACTTTGCAAAGTCTTAATTGAGCTGCGAGAAAGACAGAGGTAGTAGTACAGTCTCTTTCTGTCCTTCTCCCAGCTGAATTAAGACTTTGCAAAGTAAACTTTCCGTGTGGAAAAGGGGTATTACTAACTCAGAAATATATACTACGTTTATACGTGCACTATTTGCAAATAAAATGCTTGATGTTGCAACGCTTACAAATGTTTGCTAATAAAAAACAATAAATGGATAAATATTGCACAAAACACATTGATAGCAGAAAATAATCACAATTAAAACAAATAATTATTTGTTACATTATACATTTACACTATTTTTTGTTGTTGTTGTAAACGTAAGTAAATTTTCTATAGAAGTGCTGCCAAGTTTTTGTTCACTGGCTATGCCGTATATACTGCGAGTTAATTTATTAGCAAATGGCTAAATCTCCTTATATAAAATTAAAAAAATATTCTATACTCTTGGAAAAAGCTTTAACCGAAAAAAATGCCCTTCTATGCTCTTCAAAATGGCTAAATCTAGCGCAAAAAACGCTAAAAAATAGTTAATTATGTAGAAAAATTTTAGTTTTTGCTCTTCAAGGAAAAATGTAGCGCGAATAGCACTGACTTGGCTGCAGTGGAATGCAGTATTCAAAAGGAGTATGTATTCTTTTTGAAGTTCTAAATATAAATTTATTTATATACATATGTATATGATTTGATTAGGCTAAAGTTCGTATCGCTCTGTAAGCCAAATTAGATAGGATAGTACTTAATGAACAACTATTACCAAAGTTAACTGTAAATATTCTGACAAACACTAGCAGAACGGAACAAGTAGATGTTTTCGAAGGCAACTAAACCTTCATCATCAGCGTTTTTTTGTATTTGGTCTACTGTCTGTGGCGTTGATTTCTGCTTTATATACTCAGCTTTTTAGTGCAAATGAAATATAATAATTTCAAACCTCTTATCTTATGCACCGACTTTTAAAAACTATTTGAGAATTCACAAATAATAATATTTTTGAAAATCACAAAAGAAAAGATAATTTGGTAATTAGGCCTACAAAGCAATACGAACTTTAGCCTGATTAAATTATAAATATAGAAACAAATGAAGTTCGAAAAATAATAATTAAAATTAATTTAAAAGAAAAGATAAGAGGTTTGTGACTATTCAAAATGTGTGGTTGAAGTCTACTGACGATTAGTTAGAGCAACAATGAAATGCATATAGACAATGCTTAACCACCAGCAAATAAACTTCATTTATAAAGAATTATGACAATATGTCGCATAATAAATTTCTTCAATAAATAAGTTTTTGTTTGCACTAAACAGAAAACAATAATAATAAATTCGGTAAAGTGCGACTTTGACTCGCGCACGAAGGTTTTTTCATTTTGGCGATATTTCCGGTTTTTTGCGATTTATTTTCGACTTAGAAATTTTTTTTAATTTGGTGCTTTTTTTTCGATTTGACGATTTTTTTTTTGATTTTGGAGATTTTTTTCGGTTTGGCGATTTTATAATTTTGAGATTTTTTTGGTTTACCGGTTTTGAAAGTTTCAAGAAGTTTGCTCTTACGGTTTCCAAGATACAGCAAGTTATCAAAATTACATAGTCGAAATTACATTAACTGATGGTACACCCTTTAATTAAAATTTTTTAAATTTTAGTCTGTATAAAAATACACTAACTTTACAAATTTCAAGTGCATATACATACAATTGTATGTATATTACATGGGATTTTAACATTTTTCGTTGCTCGTTTTGGCACACCCTTTAATTTCCAACTCTCATATATTTGTTGTTGTAGCGGCCAAGGGTCTACACACTCTGTCCAAATTTCAGGTACGTAGCTCTTACGGTTCTCGAGAAAATACCCTGTGATGGACAGACGGACAGATGGACAGACGGACAGACAGACAGCGTAGCGAAAACAATAGGGTTTCTTTTCACCTTTGGTGTACGAAACCCTAATAATAATAATAATAATAATAATAATAATAATAATAATAATAATAATAAAATCACAACTACATTGGCTGCACTAATACCCTCATACATATGTATATACATATGTATGTATGTATGTCGTAAACTTAATATAGAAAGGAACTAATTCATTATATTTTTGAAATCGAGATTTTTTGAATTTTTCGGTATATTAGATGTTCTTATATCGAAATATCCAAAAAAACTAAATTTCGAAAAAATAATGAGTTAGGCCCTTTCTATATTAATATTAAGGTATCGATATGCGGTTGTTTTTAAAACAATTTCTAAATTTAACATTCAATTATTCTGTTAAATATGTTTGTATTGAACTTTAACGTTTAAGGGCAACTGCTGGCAACTTTGTTATTGAAATTGCAGTAATACCAAGTTTTCATATTTACATACATACAATTTGGCATCACATACTTTTAGCCGCTTTTTTAACACATACACCTTTATATAGCATGTACAACAGAATTAGACAATATAATTTCACTTTCGAAGTGGAAATTAAAATGTTAACGAAACGCTTTGTTTTTCGAATCGAAATCCCAGGTGTAATATAGAAAAGACCGCTGGCAAGGTTAAATTTTGTAGTAGTTGGAGATCGTATTATAAGATCGCATTATAAATATCACCAGAGTTGCCAGATATACTTTTCGGCTATTTCATTTATCATCATCATATTCAATTTTTGATTTATAAGAGATTTGTAAAACAGTTTTTCATACAAAATTCAAACAAAATTATTAAAAAAAAAACTAAAATAAAAACCTTATTAGAAAAAATTTAACTGATTTCAAAAATGTTAACTAAAAAATTAAAAATATATGTGTAGTTAAGTAAAAGATTATTATATGAGACCCATACGTGCCATAATCGCCAAAAAGGCTTAAGTGACATAATTATCAAACTTAATTTTTTTACCACAATCGATTTTCGTAAAAAAAACGAACTTCCAAAAATGTGTCGGTTAAGCCTTTGCTATTGGGGAGAGTTTTACAAAAATTTTGATTCGGCGACTATAGCGCATAGAAGATTCTGCAGTATTAGAGGTTCGCAATACTTAAATGCTGTACCAAGCATTCCTTTCATTCGAAAATAGATCGAGAAAAACAATAGAAAAAGAGACGAGGCGACCAAGACTATAAAAGATAGAAGAAAAACTGTTAATCTGTCTGTTCGTGAAAATTTTAACCTTTCCAAGTGCAATAAATATGCATAGAATTACATTACACTGCATTTTACATAAAGATCTGAGTGTGCAAGAATTAAAGCCCCATGATGCTAATCGAAGTCTAGACTTCCCTACAAAATCGGTCTCTAGAAGACGTGACATAAATTGTCCTTTAGACAGTGCAAGTCTAAAGTTTAGGCCAAAAAATCGACTAATTTGGTGCTTTTAGAAGAAAATATGTCATCATGGAGTCTACCTGCCGAGACGTCATAACAAATTTCACAACTCGTTTAAATGAGTTCTTCCAACACGAGCATTTAAGTTACCCATAGACTATGCAATATTATTTATTACTTTATTGCTTTTGTTATTATTGCCATTTTGCCCCCCAAACTATTCAGTAAATTGTACAATATAAAAAAATATATGGCGCAATTTTTCTCTCAATATATGTAAAGCTACACACACATTCGCATTTAAGAAGCTTTAAAAGTCATGTTTCGTAATCCATACTAGAAACATGCAATATCTAAAAATCTAAAATTAAATAAATTTTAATTAATTGATTTACAAAATGGTGTGTAGTGATGTACCAGGGAAATAATTATTGTACTATTGTATTGTATTGTCAACACATTAATAAAAAAAATATTTCTTATTGCGCAATATAAACCAAAAGACTTTCGATTTTATCCCATATATTATGCCATATGGCAATTTTATTGTACAATATAAATTATTGCACAATAATATTGCAAATGTTTGGGTACGAGTACCTTTACACTTGGACGATATTATTTTCTTAGTTGAACTTCTCATTTGTTTAAAGGAAACTTGGACATAATCCGCCTTATTCTAGTTGTCAACATCGACGTCACGTCAATACAATACCAAAAAATTAGGTATTGTCTACTCGCCCTCGAGAAAAATATTGTGCTAGTGACAGGCCATTTCCTGTTCCTTAAGGCCCAGAAAATAGCATAAGACTGTCAAATAGCAGTCAGTTGTTTTCGACAACGACTAGACAAGCCCCAATTTTTTGGTATTATATTGACGTGACGTCGATGTTGACAACTGGAATAAGGGTGAATATCTCTTATTGTTGTAAAAAAGGTTTGGGTAAAGTTCTCTGGTGATCTAGCTAGCCCCTCAATAATAAATTTCAGTGTATTTTTAAGACAAACTTCCGGCCGTATCAAAAAAAAAAATTTTATTTAAACTTCAACTGTTCTTTAGACAAAATTTGTATGGACATGTTGTTTTAACATATACTTCAAGCTCAAATTATTGTTATAATTTTTGATACGACAGTTAGTATTTTACTGAATAAGTTAAAAATTAATTTTTGTGGAAAAAAAACTTGAAACTCAATTGATTTAAATTTTTTTATACAGAAATAATTTTTTAAACATCCATTAAATAAAACCTTAATTTGATATCTAATGTGATTTCATTTAAATTTGTTTAATTGAGCCATCAAACCAAATGGTAACACTGGATTCAGCAATGCATGACAAAAGAAAGGTAAAGTTTTTTTTAAAAAAGGTTTTAAATGCAAAATTTTAATATATTGCAGGGAAAAGTTGAAAAGAAGCAATTTAAAATCAAGTTTTTTGTTGATTTATTGGGCTATGTGTGTGATATTTGTTATAATTAATAACATTTTAAATTATAAGTGGACGGGGAAGCACTATGAGTTGAAACGAGTGTTAATCAGTGTCACACAGCGATAAAACAAAAAACAACAACAAATAAAATACGTACATACATACCTCAGCCAAAATGTGAATCCCAACAAAAAACATGCTACGAGTAGTTTTTTGACTTTTGAAATATATATTTGACTTTTGCGTCGGTCAATCGTTTGTATGATGTTTTGCATTTTGGTTTTTTTGCTTATTTACTTTTTGACCGAAAAATATATAGATTGACTGCGGTTTTAGCTTAAATTCAATAAACTATTTTCTTTTTTGCCTTGGAACTATTAAAATTAAATATATTATTGTTAATTTATTATTGTTAAATATTTACACAAGAACGTCTATGCACGCACATCTAATTAAAAATTTAGAACGAAATGTTGCTCTTCCCAAAGCATTAAAAATATGACATGATATGATAATTTTATCTAAATTTTTTTGTTTGTGGGGTTTACCATGCATTAGATAAATTTAATAGTCAATTTATGAAAGCGAAGCTAGGCGGCTACTTTCCGCATTCGGTTGCCAGCGTGTTATCACTCGAATGTGCGAATTTTTGGTTTTTTTTTGGAAATTCGATATGGAATAACACGTATCCAAATTTTTAATGAAATCATTCGATAGCGTGCAATCTGTCGAATGCAACTTTTTTTGCTGGGATACATATTGTTACCTTAATATAGAAAGGCCCTAAATCATTATTTTTTTATATAGAGTTATTTTGTATATTTCGATAGAAGAACATGTAATATATTTAAACAAATAATGAGTTAGGACCTTTCTATATTAAGGTAACGATATGTAAGTGTAATAAAATAATTTGAAATTTACCTGCTGGTGGTTCAGCTTTGTCTATATGCATTTCATTGTTGCTGAAACAAATCATCAGTAGACTTCAACCACACATTTTGAATAGTCACAAACCTCTTATCTTATGCACAGACTTTCAAAAACTATTTGAGAATTCACAAACAATAATATTTTTGAAAATCACAAAAGAAAAATAAGCGTAGTAGGCTTAGAAACTTATACAAAACACAGCAAATAATTTATATTCGATATGAATATGACCAGCAGGTCAATTTCAAATTAAAATAAACTTCTGACAATATGTCGAATAACAAATTTCTTAAATGTAATAAAAATAAATTAAACCCAAAAAGAAAATTCCAATGACTTATACAGTGGAATTTCCCTTAACGGACACTTCCTATAGGCGGTCACCCCGGTCACCACCAACGGACACTTTTGACAGGTCCCGGTAGCGCTCCATTTAAATGTTTAGTTTTCTCTTGACCGGACAGTCCCCTTGTACGGACACATTTCAATGGTCCCTTCAGTGTCCACTCAAGAGAGATTGCACTGCACTATGTTCACACTTATGTTTTTAAACGTGTTTAACGCCTCATTCGTATTTAAGAGTTTTAACACGACGATTTTGAGATAGTTTACCATACATTGACTTGTTTTGTTAAACATCTCAATTGAGATGTTTTAGATTTAAACACTTCCTTAAACACGTAAATGGGAGTATGTTCAGTGTGTTTTTTGATAACTCTGGCAACTTTGTGTTGTTATTAAATGGCCACACGTTAAGAATTATTTGGTAAATAGGTAATTAGTTAAAACATAATAAATTATTTACAAAAGCATTTGTTGTTTGAATTGTTTAATAAACCAATAAAAAAGCATAATTGTTCGTAATTTGTTACAAATACAATAATTTACTCACTAAACGTCAACCTTAAACATCTCGAATATATTGTGAACGTGTTTAGTTTCTTAAAACACTTGCCCTAAACACGTTTTAGACCATAAGTGTGAACATAGTATTAGGGAAAATAAAAAATCAACCAATCTTGGGAGCGCCTAAAGCGGCCCACCCACTTGCAATATAATTGTGCAATTTTTCGTATTGTACAATAGCCAATGAACATATGTATATGTCCTATTCGAAGGTGGCACAATATATTGACAAATATCAAAAGACTTTGGATTTTTATTGTACAATAAAGACAATTGTGTAATGTGGTAGCAACATTGTTCAATGTTGTTTACTTTTTCATTGTCAGGAAAAATTGGGCAATATTTTCTTTGAAAATATTGTGCCATTTATTGCATACTATAGGTTAAAACGACAATAATATGTACAACAACATATTCTGCATATTCGCCCTGGATATTTGTTAGTGTAAAATTTCCTGCTGTCAGAAAATTTCCAAACGTTTTGCTTTGATTTGACACAAGAACAGCTGATAACCATATGCTGAATCGAGATCACCTGTTGTCAATTCGCCTTGATACACATTAGTGATGTAACGAATGTCAATTTTTGATATTCGCGAATACGAATACGAATATTTGAAACGATATTCGCGAATACGAATGCGAATATAATATGAGAAATTTATAGACATTAATTTTGGGTTCTATTTACGTCTGCAATATGAAATATTAAAAAATTGTTATGAAAAAGGACTTCATACTCCTGTTGGCGTACTTTAAAGTTAATAAAAACTACCCAACATTTTAATGATTGTCATTAAATAATATTTGAAAATGTTACAAAGCACAAATTTCTATAAAAAATTTAATGGATTTGTACAAACTAAAATTTTTAGCCATTTATTTAAATTTCGTTTAGGATTTATGCATTTATTTATTTAATTTGTTTGGAAAAATATTCGCCAAATTCAGGCGAATACGACTACGGGTACGAATATCTAAAAATGGCCGAATATTCGACAATTCGAATACGAATACGAATATTCGTGCATCACTAGTACACATGTACATGTTCAAGGCGAATCCATACTAGGCTCCATACAAGGGATCAGGTAACTATTTTCGTCGCTTGTAATTTGAATATATGTTGAGTGTCAGCACACATTTTTCAGTAAATATTTTTAACATTTAAATTTACAATTTATTCAGTGTTGTAAAATTAATCTATTCGCCGCTTTTCAACACTGATACAAAAATTCGATTCGCTTCGTATCGAGTGACATCATCAGACAATTTCGTACTATCGAAATTAATTTTGATTCGAATGCAATTTCTTTTACGAATGCGTGAATTAGCCCACAAGAAAAAAACTATTGTCAAACACATACCGGGCAATTATGAATAAAATTCCGCGAGAAATTTCTCCTTTTCCAATTCGAATTTTTTGTTTTCCCTATTACCTGCGATTAGTTGAAATCGCAGGTAATAGGGAAAAATTTCTCGCGGAATTTTCTTCATAATTGCCCTAAAAATCTTATTTTCTTATCTTGTCTGCTTGCTGGTATCTCATCGTAAGTTACCGATTATTTGGCAATACTTTTTGACTTTACTGGGGAAGTTTGATTGCTTACTGATGTTCAAAATTATTTTCAATTTAATTTAGGTTTTTGCCTTTTTATCGCAGAATTTTTGATTGATTTTGATTTTTAACCGACTTCAAGAAAAAAACAATATTCTATATTCTGTTGTATTTTCTTTTACTACAATTTAAAATTTTTTTTTTGCATTACAAAACGTTCCACTATAAACAGTGCTGCCAAGTTTTGAACTTTTGACCGTTATAGCATGTTCACACGGACAGCAATTATCGAGGTTCGCTCTCATTCACGGTTCGCGGTCGAATCTTGATTGAATCAACATGGATCGCCATACAAATTTTGGAGAGGAAACCATCTTGGTTCAGTTTGAACCTTGCTGCGAACCATGAAGAAATTGCTGTCATCGCTAGTTTTGATAAGAAATTATCGCTAATTAATCTGAACTAGTTATCAAAACAAAATGAGTACACACATTCACATACACATGTACACATGTGTAAACAAAAAATAGACAAAAAAAATAGACGTGTATATGAATTAAAAAAAAAATTAGAAGACATTTTATTCAGTATTTTTGCTTAATTTGTTTATGTAGTGTAAAAACGTCGGTTGGTTATTGGTTTGCTGCAGGCATAATGTATTTTGAATATACTGTGCCGCATACCAATAACCAACTGTTGATAAAGCAAATACCACAGAATATAAAACTCGTGTCAACTATTCACGTATGTATGTATGCATCAAAACATCAAAAAGATTTGTCAAAACGAACCACGGATGTGTCATGTGAACGGCATGATTCGCAATCGTGATTCAGAGAGCGAACCAGTTTTAGTTTTAGATGTTCGTGATGCTATAAATGCTTTTACGATGTACCCACATACAAAATTCAATCGATCAATTATAACACACTTTTGTATGAAAATTACCAACAAGAAAAATTCAATATTCAGGCATGTTCTGAAAATCATATTTTTCAAATCACTAGTGATTTTAAAAGTAATAATGGTCCTGTAGACGTTTTTAAAATCATATAGGAGAAATTTATTTCGGAAATGATATTTCATGCTCTATACAATAGAAAAATTAAAAAAAAGAGCAAACAAATATCTGCATAACCATCATTACTTTTAAAATCACTAGTGATTTGAAAAAGGTGATTTTCAGAACATGCCTGATTGTATTGTTAAACGATTAGACAACGCATACCACGTTAATGCGAGCTTGTCAATTGAATAAATACATTTTTTAAAATTACTTCAATTACTCTTAAATAGTCCTTTTCTGCCAAAGCGACTTTAAAATACTGTTGGAACAAAATTTTTTTGTTGTTGTTTTTTTTTGTGGTACTCTTTCCGATGTTACTGTCATTTTATAGAAGACAAGTAAATGTTCTCGTCTGCCTATGTATATTGAAAACAAAAACAATTCCGAATGATTTGTTTTCAATATTCATAAATAGACAGACGAGAACTTTTACTTGTCTTCTATAAACTGGCATTTAATAAAATTTTAGCTGGCGACAAAAATGTTTAAAAGGCATGGCGATCTTAAAACAGAAATTTGAGTGGTTCTAATCATCTGATTGGGAGTGTATGTACATAAATAGTTTAATCCGGAAATCTAATACGAGAACTTGGAAAACATTATGTACAAATCTTTGATGCATGTTTTATAATAACTAATTTGAAAAAATTATGCATTACACAGGGCAACAAAATCGAATTTTTAAAGATTTTCTGAAATGCTGATACGACGGCATCATTATTTTTTCTGTAGCATCTCTTCTTTTAAGATTTATTGATTTTGGAAATTTGCATAATTTGCACCGTTTTTTTAATTTATTATTTTTAATCTTACACAAAAATATATATTTTATTTCATTACAACGATGTTGCAAATGTATTTTTTTTAAATTAGTCCTCAATCTCTAAAGACCTATTTTTCCATTCGTAAGCTGTTCAAAAACGAATTCTTTTCTTTAAAAAAAAATTAGTAAGGCTATGTTCAGACTATGTAAACAGGTCTTAATGATAAGCTTATCACTTTTTCTTGTTTGAACTATCTGCGGCGATCACACAATTCAAGTCTTATTATTGACAACATGTTTTTTTATGTATCACTCCTTTTCCACGCGCAAAGTTTACTTTGCAAAGTCTTAATTCAACTGCATGAAAGACAGAAAGAGACTGTACTACTACCTCAGCTGAATTAAGACTTTGCAAAGTAAACTTTGAGTGTAGAAAAGGGTTACATATTTAGTTTTTTTATGCATGTGTGCATTTTTAACAAAACGAATAAGAAAGCAAAACGTATTGACACTACATGAAGCTGAGTACTCGTTTCTTTTCCCCTCGTCTCTCTATATAAACTCTCCTATAAACTAGCAATCTTAAAAATAAGACTTTCATCGTCTAAACATAGACTAATATGCGTTTGAGTCAGAGGTGGTAAGCGTGTTTTTAACTTTAACATTTCCAATGTTTTCTATTTATCTAATTTAAAACCAAGGTAGCTGTCGTATACAAGTATTACAATATTTTTATAAAAAGACTTCAAATGCAAATAAAATAATTTTTTTTTCAAAGTATTCTAACACATTTCACTCTTTCTCTAACTCCTTCCAAGTTGACCAAGTTTTAATTTCGGCGTATAAATTTTTACCAGGACATTCGGTAGCACGCACTTGACGATGACCATACAAAGTATAATTACACTGTACAACAAAATAACATTTTTTGGTTGTCCTTTAGATAAAATTACACGGACTATATGGATTTCGATGCTTTAAATTCAAATCTGCTGTCAGTTTTTCTCTATCACGCAGAGATTTTTTTTTATGGGCGTGGCTAATTTTGGCCCCTAAATTAGTCGGCCATACTAATATATTTTACTATAACTCGAAAACCGCTATTTCGATTTTAATAGATAATAAACCAAAAGACGCGCCACAAAATTTTGTTAAAAAAAATTATTAATAATTTTTTACCTATCTTTTATGGTTTCGGAGTTATTCAGAATTTAAAAGAGAAAAAAGTTTTTTTATGCAAAAATCGCGTAATTTTTTCACATAAAAATTGCAATAAAAAAATCATAAACTCAAAAGTTTCATATTTTTTACATTTTTCTTAAAACCACATATCCTAGGAATAAAACAAGCTATAAAACGTGAAAATCCAGCAATTAATCTTGATTTTATTCACAATTTAAAACAGGTACCTAAAAATGGAAAAATGTGTGTAATGCATTAAATGCAGTCACATTTACATCTGGCAGTGATGGGAAAGTTGGTACGATCGTACTTTTTTTGATACTATTTGACATGAAAAAGTACCGTAGTACTCCCCTAAGAAATTTGATACTCCCACGGGCAACTTAGAAATGCAGTCAGAAGACCCGCGCATGCATATATTTTGCCAAGAATTAAATTGTTTTTTCGACAAATAGAAAGAAGTTTTATTAGTAAAGATCTTTTAGAAAAGTGTAACCACAATTAAATATCAATATCAATATTTCATTCAATGATATTTTATGTGGCACAGAAGTTGATCTATTGAAACAACTGTTTTAAATCAGTTTAAAGAAAATTTTAAAAAGTTTATATTAAGTTCTAAGGGCAAAAGTGGACTTTGACTTGGACTTTGTTAGGTTGGTTTAGTAAGTTTCCCCCTGAAAGTATTTTATCTGTTAAACCAATATCATTATACCACTTTTAATTAAAATGTTCCCAGGGAAAAGAAAAAAAAAAGAAAAGAAAAATAATTTGAAATATTAACAACCAATATAGAGCATTGGCTTATATAAAAACTCATTAGATGAATACATGTTTCCTTATATATCGAGAGTAGCTTACGGAATTTTATCCATGCCTCACTCCTCTGTAAATGTCGAAAGGATTTTCTCTTACCAAAATTTCATGAAAACAAAATATAAATCAACAGCCATCGTATTCTGTAACTCGCTAAAGCTAAATCTCTATCGCTAAGAATCCATAAAATCAATTTGTCGATTTTCGGCTACGAATGCAATTTTCAAACGGGTATTGATAAATCAGGTAATGGCTTAAAAATGTAATTCGCCGAAATTTTATTGCTTTATGTCATCGCCAAAAATTCAAAATTTTCTATTTGTTCAGCATTTTAGCGGTCGAATTTAGCTTTAGCTTTAGCGAGCTATGGAATACGGGGGCAAGCTTTATGTTCCAACAGTATTAAGTCTAATCCAGGCTACACCTATTTGTATATTTGTACCTATGTGTTCCTTTTTTTTGTAAATGAATTTCTTATAATTTTTTGTTAATAAAATTTAAATAAGAAATATTATAATTTTTGGTACTCTCGGGATCAAAAAGTACTAAAAAAATTAGTTTTTGATACCGAAATGCAAATATCATTTCCCATCACTGACATTTGGTAATGCTATTGAAAGGGCATTGCGGGCAGGTAACAGAACATTAAATTGTGAATAAAATCAAGATTAATTGCTGGATTTTCACGTTTTATAGCTTGTTTTATTCCTAGGATATGTGGTTTTAAGAAAAATGTAAAAAATATGAAATTTTTGAGTTTATGATTTTTTTATTGCAATTTTCATGTAAAAAAATTACGCGATTTTTGCATAAAAAAAACTTTTTTCTCTTTTAAATTCTGAATAACTCCGAAACCATAAAAGATAGGTAAAAAATGAGTAATAATTTTTTTAAACAAAATTTTGTGGCGCGTCTTTTGGTTTATTATCTATTAAAATCGAAATAGCGGTTTTCGAGTTATAGTAAAATATATTAGTATGGCCGACTAATTTGGGGGCCAAAATTAGCCACGCCCATAAAAAAAATCTCTACGTGATAGAGAAAAACTGACAGCAGATTTGAATTTAACGCATCGAAATCCATATAGTCCGCATACTTTTATCTAAAGGCTATTTTGGCTGTTGTACAGTGTTACTTGTAACAAAATGTTGCCTTAACAACCAATCAATCAATTCATGAACTTTCGTTATTTGCTCTGTCGTGGGCGTGTAATCATTATAGTTGCCAATAAATACAATGCCATACGATAATCTATTCCAGCGATAGGCATGATCTCCCATCACCCCAACTCCTCGCCCTTCATAAATATTGCCATCACCGCCAATACCAAAATGATAAGCAATATCAGAATAATTTAAAGAATTCATGTGATACGTTTGTATGATACGCATTTGAGCTGTACAAGTGGATTTGGTGTTACAGTAGGCTCCCGCTGTATGATGAATTATAACATAAGATAACTCTTTATCCAAAGAGACTTTCTAAGAGGCATTACGATCAGCCCATTCAGTTTTAGAAATGATGTTAATGGCAGTAGTGCCATTCGTTACTAAAAGAAATACATAAATAAATTTAAAAATAAAATTTTTGCTAAATTTTGTGCACTTACAAATGAAAACAGCAAAAATTACGAAGAGTGAATTCATGATGCTGGACAAATGTGTAATAAAATCTAAATATCAAATATAAAATTGCTTTGCATATAATTTAATGTCTAACCCTCATACCTAAATGAGAGCGGCAAGCGGGGCGTTAGCAGCAGGGTACGTATTTTCAGTACAATCAAATAACATTTTCACATTTAAATGTACTGAAAATGCGTACCCTGCTGCTAACGCAACGCTTGCCGCTCTTATTTAGGTATGAGGGTAAGTGACTTTGCACTTTTTATTAATGTGTTTGGGGGGGGGGGGTTTACAGTATCGAAAGAGTAAATGTTATTAATCTTGTTATACACATCTACTCAAGATGATTAGAAAATTTCTCTAGTACTATCAATGGAAAAAAATACGTAATTAATTTTTGTAGAATAGTGCTGCAATAGAAAAAACAATTAGAAATCTAAATTTAGTTTATTTACTTTATTCTGTTGAATAAATAAATGTCCAAGGGGAATTTGTTTATCAGCAGCTGGTGTTAACAGCTGATGTGACTGTGTAGCCGGATGTTGAGCTTTAGTTACTTATGCAAAGAAAATAAATGTAAACAAAAAACAACAACAGTTATACATTGCTTTAGAATAGAGTGTTGCCACACATGTATTTTTGACCAGGTGCAGCCAAGTTAATAATTAGTATTTTTTTTTGGTAGTTGTTATAATTTACGGTAGCATTATTTGAGAGAATAAAAATAATCGAGAATGTCTTTACCTTTATATTATTGTTTTGGAGCTAGTGAAATTTAATGATCAAGCAGAATAAGTGTGCAACTTCGCAGTCAACTTAACAAAGTCCATAATAAAATCTACGGCAAGAACTTCAAATGCTCTCTAATTTTTGTTTTATTTTCCTTTGTGTTTGTTTTTCTTTGCAGTTTTGTTTACAAAATGTATGAAATCTATTGAAAGCATGTTAGCATTGTTGAGAGAATGTGCATATATGTATGTCAGGGAACGCTCTCAAAATAAAATAGATTCCATCTCTCCACTGCTTTCTGGGGCTGCTTTTACCCCTTTTAGACACTCAAAGTTTACTTTGCAAAGTCTTAATTCAGCTGTGTGAAAGACAGAGGGAGGAATACTATCTCTTTCTGTCTTTCTCCTAGCTGAATTAAGACTTTGCAAAGTAAACTTTTCTTGTCTAAAAGAGGTATTTTTGTATCAATTTGTAAAGAAAATGTGTATATGCCGTAATTCTGTTTAATCATTATCTCTCGACTGCTTTCTGTGGCTTCCTTTTTGTGTAAATTTTTATGGAAAATATGTTCACGACGCAATTCTGTTTGATCATAATCTCTCGACTGCTTCTTGGGACTGCTTTTTTTGGGTCAATTTGTATGGAAAATGTGTTCACGACGCAATTTTGTTTGATCATTTATGTTACACAATTATGGCAAGCTAATAAAAGCGTTATGATTTTTTTTAAAAACTATTCATAATTTTAAATAAGGTTTAAATAAAATCCATTTCTTTCCACTTTTCCAGATTAATTTGTCAAAGTCAGCAATTTTGATATGCCCTTGAAAGCTACCCACTTGCAAGCACTCTTCGCAAGACGCCGAGAAGCAGAATACAATCGCATTGAACGTACCGAAGCGGCCAACAGATATTTCGATCACTGGGGCAAAGTAACGGCCCGTTTCGAAAATTGGACTGCACCCAATTATTATAAACAAGCTGATCAGCAACTCGAAAACACTAAACTACAGAAAGAGAAACAAAAATTATTATCCGAGCGCCAAGAAAAACTATCGAAATTACTAAAAATGGAAAAGAGCAGCTATGAGCAAGAAATGCAGGATAAAGAAAGAAACAAAAATTCCCGAAGAATTCTAGACAATGAGACTTTGGAGAAAATCAATGACAATTTAGAAGAACAACATCAAATGAGACGTAAATTGGAACTGGAGGCCAAGCTATATGGCAAATGGCGCCATGGGGTGGAAGATGATAATTTGATATTTGAATCGAAAAGCGAGAACGAAGTTTTGGCCAAATTGAATTGGTTGGACAAACAAGTGCACAAACAAATGCAACGGGAGAAGGAGCAAGAACACGCTAGAGAGCGTGAATTGAAGCTGCAGCAGGAGCTGAACAAATTTGAAGAATTGCAAAACGCTAAGCAGGAAATAAGAGAAAAGGAGATTCGTGAAATACGTTGTATGCAAGAGTATCATCTGGAGCAATTAAAAGAACGCCAGCAGGAGACCGATGAACTTAAAGAGAAAGAAAAGCGCTTTAAAGAAAACTCAGACGATTTAAAAAAGGAACTAGAGCTGTTAGAAGAGAATTATAACTTCCTAAGTCAAACCGAAGACTTTTGGGATGCCTACAATTTAAACAAAATAAAAGTATTCGCACGCAAAAGATCCGAAGTATTTCGCAAACACATAAATATTTGCTTAAGCATTTTAGATAGAATACAGGACTTTGCTACAAAGCCAGAAGTATTAAACAATTTTAGAAAACGTTTGGAACAGCAGTTGGAAAGGGAGAATGAAACACTGCTCCAGCTGGAGGGCATGTACGAGTCAGAAGCCAAGTATAGTCTACAGCGTAAGGAGGAATTATGGCAAACGGAAAATACTGAACGTTACAAGGATCTTAAGCAGATCTTAATGGATGAATATCATGCAATAAATACTGGTCTTAAAGACGTAATGAAAAGGCATGAAGAACTCTTGCAAATACGTGCCACTCATTTGAATGTTATCGAAAATTCTAGCGAAAAGTTAAAACTTTTAATACAAGAACAAGAAAATTCGCCGCGTCACGAAAAAACCGGAGACATTCAACTTCAAGATGGTGCAAAATGTGTGCAATTCTCTCCTAATGCGGCAGCAGAAAACATTATACACAGTCAAGTGGAAGAATCAGCTGATACTCCTCTATATTCACCACACCATGGTGCGTGTGGTAAAACAAACTCTCCAGAACCAATTGAAGCGGCTCATGAAGTAGATTTTTCTTTTCGTCGTAACTGTTCGGAATCGAATGATAGTTCCCTGTCTCCCAGATGCAATGACACCAATAAAATGTCAGATTCTTTCAATAACTTAAATCTAGATGGTTGGCAACCCAGCAACCATGGACATACTTCTAAACGCGATTTGGAAACTCGTAAGGCGAATTCACAGCGCTTGTTTCAGGTTGTTACACCCGAAACTGAGGCAGAGAGGCCAAGATTTGGTCGCAAACATATGGCCTGGAACTAGGAAACATTTGATGACTTTAGAAATGGCTTGCATATGATATTTTAAAAACTTTCGCTTGAATAATTTTACAAATAGCACTAATAATATACATACATATAAAACTAATATGATTAAACACTTCCTATCTGCCTTGAGCTTAATTATTGTTGTTAACAAAATATTAATGGAATTTGTTTTATTGTAAATTTGGTTTTTAGTCGAAGGGGCGGCTCAGAGTTGCATACATATTTCAACACTCATGATCAATTGGAGCCACACGATTTTAGAAAACTAACTCCGTTAATAGAAATAGTTTTTTCATATCTGATAGAAAATTATCGTGTATGATTTTAAACACGCCTGCAGAACCATTATTAATTTTTTGAAATTTTGTTTTCAGAACAGGGCCAAATATGGACTGAAGAACATTTAAAAGTCACGTTTTCATTCACGTTAGCTAATGTTAAGGTTAACTATAAAGAACTTTAATGTTAGGTTGAAATAAAGGCCCTTAATGCTTACAAATCTAATCATAAATCTAAACTTTTCGAAAAGTATTACTAGGGAATCTTATTTAATTATTTTAATATGTTTATGTATGCATAAACATACGGCGCAGGCCATCTCATTCCACATGGGGTTTATGTGGCCTAGTAAAGCAACATTTTTAATTCAGTTTAAAAGCAGACAAACAATCTTGTTTGTTGTGTGATACTTGTAGTTTAGTTTTCGTTTGCTTTCATTGAAAAACAAAGTTGGTTAAAAATACATTTATTTCCTTTCTGTGTTAATGTTGCCGTTTGTCATGATTGTTTGCTTTGCAGTATTTCCTTAAGCAATTATTTTTAAGTGCAAAATGCTGCTAACAGTTTGGTTCATATTTGTTTGTTTGTTTGTTGTATATGTCTCTTTGTCAAACTCGTCCGGACGACCACACATTTATCTATATTAAAACTCAGTCGAGCTGCCCAGCTGCTAATGACCCTCAAACATCTAGGTTAACAAGGATTGATTGGAGGGCAACGAAATTTGCTCATTATTTTTTTTAAGTATCTGTAGGCGGATAAAAAATAGTTCCTTAAAACGATTTCCATTTTTTTCTCTAGTGTTTGATTGAAAAAAAAATCATTTCCCATAATTTGGTCATTTGGGATGTTACGATTTTACTCACGTGTGTGTTTTTGTTGTTTTCATTTATGAGTTGTGGTGCTGGTTAGCTTTTTTAGGTTATATTTTCCGAAGAAATCAAAACAAAATGGACTCTCACAACAATTAGTTTTATGCAGTTTACCGTTACTTTACGTACTATACAGGCATGTGTGTGTGTTATTATGGGTTGGCAAGTTCCTCATCACTCTTCCCAAGTTTTATTTTTTTTAAATTTCTAAATATTCTGCATACTTTCGTAAAATTGCATTTAACTTTGAGTGTTGATGTGAAATAAAATTCATTTTCCCTAATGGCGTTTGTGCAACTTCCGCTTCGTTTCGTTGGAATTAAAAAAAAAATGTTGAAAAATAAAGTAAACATTTTTGCAAATGCACAAACAACATCAACAGAAATAATAATAAAAGTGGCAGCAGCAGTGGAAAAAAATTCAAACTTACATACTTACATACATACATACTTATGTATGTAAGTATGTAAGTTTTTTATAATAAAAAGTGAAAAATGTTAAATTGAATTAAAAATTGCAAAAAATCAAGAACAAAATGCAACAATATAAAATATGCAGAAAAATCAAATTTCTGCATGAGGGAACTGCAAACATTTTATTTTGGGAGTTTTTTTTTTATTTGCAACACAGCAGGGAAGCATTCCCTTTTTTTAATAAATTAAATGCTGCATTTATTGTTAAGTGCCCAGTGCTCTTACAGGCCAAGCTATGAACAGCGCTGCCAGCTAAGCTTTTTTATGTTTCTTATTTATAAATTAATGTTTTAACTTGAGAAATCTTTTAATTTATTTAAATAGGCTTCTAGAAGCCAACATTACCTTCATTAACTACATCCATACATGTTTGTGTATATATTTATAAAAAATATATTTGAAAGTTTTAATCCTCTGTTAGCACAAGCCAAGCAGTCGGACTCGTCTAGAAAAGTTTTATAAAAATCATTTGAAAAATTACTGCTTCTCTTATAAATTTTCTACTCAAGTCCGTGTTATAGAAACAGGCGGTGTTAACTTTAAAACAGATTAAAAAGGCATTAAAATAATTTTATTTTTATATATTTCTTTTAGTAGACCTCATTTAAGTCGAGCATATGGCAACACTGGCTAAAAAAAAATGCAGTAAATCGCAACTTTGACCCGCATACCAAGGATTTCTTACGGACACTATATATACATACATATACATACATATGTAACACTATACAAACTTTAGTCCGTACATCTTACCTGAGGCAGATGTTTTTTAATTTTATTTTTTTTTTGCGTTTTTTAAGTTTTAGCCGATTTTTCTAGTTTTTGGCGTTTTTTTGTTTGCTTATAGTGTTATTTTTAGTTTTGAAGCTTTATTTCGTTTTGGCGATTTTTGCGCATTTTGGCAAGTTTCTCGGTTGTTTGTCTTGGTATTAACGATTTTTTTTAATTTTAGCGCTTTCTTTCGTTTTACCAATTTCTTTTCGGTTTTTGGGGATTTCTTTTAGTTTTTTGGCTACCTTTTTACTTGTGGTGTTTTTGTTTGCGTTTGAGCGATTTATTTTATTTTTGGTGATATTTTGCATTTAAGCGTTTTTTTAATTTGTTTTGAAAATTTTTCGTTTTGGAATTTTTTTAATTTTGAGATTTTTTAGTTTTAGCGTTTTTGCAAACTTCAAAAGCTTGCCTCAAAATCACAACATATTTCATTTCAAATTCTGTAAAAATTTCAGGTCCGTAGCTCTCACGGTTCTCGAGAAAACAGGCTGTGACAGATAGACTGAGTTACATCTTAGCGAAAACAATACAAGCTTAAATTTAGTTCAAACTTGCTACTTATTTTTTTTTTGCTTATCTCGTACATACTAGAGTTCGACCGATTAATCGGCTTCGGCCTTCGGCCAAAAATTGGTAATCGGCCAACATTCGGCCTATGGCAAAAATCGGCCGATTAGCCGAAGCCGAATATTTTTCATTCCAAGCTTGAAAAATAACATTATTTTTGGTCGTTGCTCGCCGACAGTTTCTATTGTGTTTAACGTTTTGAAAGGGTTGCTTTGAAATACAACCCTGTTGCTTTCTATTTTCTTTTACTTGGACGTTCTTGTGAGTGATCATATGAAAAAGCAATCTAGAAATTGCAAAATAGTTTTATTTTTCTTGTTATGCATCCAATAGATATTACAGCTATTTCAGTGATCTCAAAAAAGCAAACTCTTTTCTTAATTCATATAAAACAAGTATCAAGGCAGATTCATTTCCAGGTAGTATCAGGATTACAAAAACAATGAAAAAATACAACAATGAAAAAAACAACATGGGTTGTAGTTCATCAAAAACTTCAAAAATAGAATTTGTTTAACATAACAATAATAAAAATTATTCACATAACTTTGAAAATATTTCTCCGCGGCAGCTACCACTAACAACATTTGCAACGTTTAGCACTTCTCACAATTTTTTAATAGTTTTTTCATATTTATAAATTTGTTTTCACAGAATTTTTTTTAATAAAATATTTTTCATATTGAATTTTTTTTAACATTTTCTTTTAATTTCTCTTTCGTAAAAAATTTTTGAAGTTTCCGATGAACTTTAATTTGAAAAAAAAAATAGCTCAGCTGAATTTCCGCTACTACCTTGTGAATGTGCCTTGACAAGTATCATTTTCAAAATTTAAAACATTCGGCTTCGGCTTCGGTTTTGGCCGAAGTTTAGGATTTTAGCCGAAGTTCGGCTTCGGCTTCGGCCAAAAAAAAACGCCTTCGGTCGATCTCTAGTACATACATATATAAGGCTCTTAGACTTCTTAACTTATTTTATTAAACTTAAGTTCTTTCAATTGTTTAAAAAAATTATGCAGTGTTAATTAACGTCATAACTTTATTTAAAGTTCTATTATATTCAAAAACAGGTAAAAAAAAACGCTTAATACCCGCCCCTTGTCCTTGTCGACAAAGTATAAGACAGCTTATGTGCTTGTCAAATAAAGATGAGTGTAAAAAGGAAGTATGTGCACCTGCAGTCAAATTAAACTAAACAATTTTTTTCTTTTACTTTCTCCTCCCACACTCATTTTGGTTTTTAATTAGAGACACACAGTTTTATTTCTAACTAAAACCTCGCATCCAAAGTCATGAATTCCATGGTTTGGTAGCTTTTATTTTCGTTGAAAAAAAAAGATTACAGTTTCATCAACATCATCATCATCAGCATTATCCGCGTAACCATAGCCACATGTGGTTGTCATCACAATACATACTCGTAGAAGTGGCATCTTTGATTGTAGGCTGCAGTGACACTCGTTGTCAGTGAGTGAATGGTTGGCGTAGTTGAAACAATTGTTCAAATAATTTTTTTTTCTGTTAGCTTAAGCTTCTTGCAGCAACAATTAGAAGAATCCAACAATGAATAACTTGTTAATTAGACGCAAAGTGAGGTCGTCCCATTTGTTTTTACTGCAACAGTTGAATAATGTGGAAAAAGTGCAAAAAATTATGCAAAATAAGACTGAAAGAAATGCTGTTAGAACATACAATTATATAACTATGTATGTGAAAGTAAAAGCCGCATTATTATACTCTTATATGAATATGTCTATTGCTTTACGGCACTTTATTTATATTTGCATACAAAGTTATTATTTTTATTAAAACATATTTGAGTAACAGTGGAAGATAAAACTTGCCCAATATAATGCGTGACAATGCTTGATGAGACTCTATAAGAAACCGAAATATCAAAAATGTAGAAAAAGAATAGATATATTCCACCTCAAAAAAATTTTAATTGCAAAGCAAATGAGACGGTATAAGTTACGATATAAGTTTAATAACATTGGCAACTCTTAACATAAGCAAAAATAGCGGAACTAATTTACGGCCCCTAAAAGTATGCAGCATAATAATCAAATAAGACGATTTGATAAACGTCTGCATAAAACAATCATTAAGACAAGTTAGACGGACACATATACATTTACTTCACTTTAATGCTGTTTTTTAAACTGGGCAGTGTTGCCAGTTTTTTTCTAGAGCTTCTCCCCAAATTGATTCAAATTTTTTCTTTGGTGAAAAAAACTAATTTTTTTAATTTAATTTTTTAATTTATTTTATTTTATTTATTCAATAAAATTCATTTATATCGATAGCTACGAGTATATTTACATTCATATAAATTTAATTTTTACTTATAAAACTTGTAAAAAAAAATTACACATAGTTTAATATACACAAGTGTAAAAAATGTTTGAACCAACGTTTAGCATTTCAAAAATTTCAGAATCGAATTGCTCTGATTCATCAGGCTCAGAAACTTTGTTGTACATAGTACTTGTATTAAAAAGTTTTAGCATTTCAGCAGAAGGAATAAATTTGTTACAACAAATTTAATAATTTTTAAAGTGTGAGTTTATTTAAAGAAGTTCTTCCAACAAGTCGTATTGCCTTTTGTTGCGTATTTTTGTTTTGATATTGTTCATTATTGGTTAATCTGCCTTGATACTTCTTCTTTATTAGAAACCATACACTATGAATGTACACACATTTTTAGACTTGCCAGACGCATATTTCTTAGTTCAAAAATAATTTTTGTTTGACCATCAGTTATGAAAGAAATCCCCCAAAAATTCCCTCAAATTTGTTTATTATCCCTGACAAATCCACAGATCCCCAATACGAAATTTTTATCCCCAATCGCGAAAAAAGTCCCCAATTTGGGGACAAATCTCCTAAGCTGAATGTTCATTTTGTTAGTGAAATACATAAATAGTACTTTTATATCTTCATATTTTTTTTTACATCATATACCAACTGACATTCTAAGAAAAAAAAATTCATAATTTTTTTAATAGAATATTATTTCAACATTTGTCACACACTTTTTATTTTTATAGTTTAAATTTTTACGTTTTAAAAATTCTTTCGCTTGCATGCACGTTAGAATTTATGTTTGATCAACGAATATTTTTATAATTCATATGCCAGTCATGGCGATTTTTTTTTTGTACGATTCTCTACTGAAATGTTTTCAAGGTTATTTGGAAAAGTTATTCATGGCATTTAAAATTTTATGACATTTGTGCTATTTTTGCAATGAATTTGAGGGATTTAATTTAAAGAAAAATTCCATATATTTGCATTTTGATTTGTTTTTTATTGAGCATTTTATTCCGTTCCAGGCACACAAAAAATTCAAAAAACATTTCATAATTAAAAAACATATGATTCTCTAAATTTTTTTCACGTACTTAAATATATGTACATATCGTCACCTTAAATGCGAACTACATAGAAATTCGAAATCGAGTTTTTGATTGGTTATGGTCCATTTTATCAAACTACATATTAACGGAAATATTTAGACCTCTGCGATAAAAAATTACGACTTTATTAAAGAAAATCTAACGGACTTAATTACAAATTAAACTATTTTTTATTGCAAGGAACGTAACTAACCTAAAAGCTTAAATATATGTACATATATAAAAAGGAAATAAGTGGTTAAAAACATATAAGTATCCATACTACAAATAAATATCGAAGAACATTTTCAAGAATACTTTATTATTATTGATTTTGTTACGTTTTTTGTTTCTCCTGTAAAAAATATAAAAGTGTAGTTACGTCCGTTTGCATTTAAGGTGACGATATATACATAACATGTATGTATGTACATATTTCCTCTAAAGTTAATAAATTTTTGCTGCATAACAAGAGCATTATTTTTTCTTTAATGCAAAATCGATAAACATAAAAATCGCTTAACATAAAAATGTCTATATTGCAACATTAAGTGTCATTTGAGGATGAACAGAAATACAAATCTAATCAATAGATAAATTCACTATGTCACCACTGGGAACTAAATACGCACTCAATTCCATAAAAATAAAAACGAAAATTAAAACCATTAAGGAATACACCCATTCCTTTTATATTATGCAGTTAAAGAGCAGATAAACATTTAAAATGGAGACTACATACCCTGTCGGAGAATGTGTGGTTGACTACAAAAATAGTCCACTTATAGTTAACTTTTCTTAGACTGACTAAAAGCTAACTGCAATGTCATCCAGAACAAACCCAAAATTAAATCTTAAGTTGAGCACATAATCAAATTTGATGAGAGCCAACAAATTTATTCTCAGCTACTTTGAAACTCATTTGAGTTTTATATTAACATTTAGCTGTTGTTATTTTAGATGGCAGGTTAGCCGAGTAGTAGCGCGTTGAGTACACAAAGTGTGATGATACATGTTCGAACCCCGGAAAATGTTTTTTAATTTACTGACTACCAGGTGATTTAAAAAAGTCAACTTTAAGTTAGCTGAAAGTAGTGCAGAGTCAGAAAATTGACTACTGCCTAGGACATCGCTATGTTAAAATAGTCAGTTGATTACATTGAAAGTAATCTAAGTGCGAAATAGTTAGCTTACATTTAGTTTAAAGTTAAACGAATTTCCGACAAGGTACAGTCAGATACGCATACATATGTACATACAAGTGTATATCCTTATCTAAAAGTAGAGGAAAAAAACAGAATAAACATAAACATAAATATAACCTGCATATAAATACTCAAATAAGTACACCCTCAGAAATATTGTCTTTCCCAGTAAACTTTTTTACTGCCGCTATTACACTAGAGAGACAGAGAGTACCAAGTGTCACTAGATGGAAGATGATTGTGTATTCCGACGGTCTCGTTCACATAGCCATCACCATCTTTCGCGTGCTATTATTTTAACGTAATTAATTAATATTTGTGAATGAAAATGCTTAAAACAAAGTCTGTAATCATTTGGAAACAAATTTTAATCACTTTTTTAATACTAAAAATCTTTTTCACATTGTGCTTTTTAATTTAATAGTTGCTGAAATTTATTTTAATTTTATACTTTGTGGTGTCATGCGCTGTGTGTTTTTTGTAAGTTAAAGTTAAAAATTAATATTTTTGTATGAAAATGCGTAAAATTGAGTCTGTAATAATAATAATAATTGAAAGATATTATTTTGATTCTTTATTTTTTTAAGTGTTAAATGAATAAATTATAAAACCCCTAGAACAGCATCACATGCGAACTAATACCCGCAAAGAATCTGCGTTACTTTCCCTGCAAATAACGCGACTAGTCCATACATGCATGTAAGGACTACTCCATAAAAGACCAGGACTATTACAAAGCTAGTCCAAATGTATGGATAAAACATGGTCGATTTAACATTGCGATGTCCTAGGGACGGACCACATGGTCCAAATTTGCACTACATCGGACCACCCCCAAAACTACCCCATATGGAATAGTTATACACTACTCGCATACAATTTGTAAGTGTCTAAGAAGAACGATCATAATCGTTTAAACACGAACACATACCGTACAGCATTGAATGCTTGTGTGAAAACGACATGATCCATGGCTGCATTATATGGGACCATGATGTAACTAGTCTGTTTCTTGTAGATTAGACCACGTAGTCCAATATTATTTGCAGGGTGTTTTTTCTTGTACAGATACATACACATTTTCTCACATTATAAACAATATTTCATTTTATTTGACACTATTGTCAATCGGTATGCACTAGTGAAATATAATTCGACACTATAATAACTGTTGCCCTTGCATCGCAGTTAAACAAATGCTGTTGCATGCTTTTGATAAAAGGGATTAACAGTTTTAGTGTTTTCATAAAATCAAGAGCAATAAAAAGAGAGAACAATTTAATAATGTACATCATGAAAATTAAGCAAGCAAATGGTTTGTGCTCAGCTCTAGTGTTTACCTCTAGTTAAGCTTCGAACCTTCTACAAGGTAAATAATGTTGCTAAACAGCAAGTGAAAATTGAGGGCGTTCCCAAAATTAGCCCACCTTAGCAAAGAAAACACAATAAATTGGGCAAAAGTCTTCTTTACTTCTAAGTGATATTCAATTCTCTTTTAAAAATTAATATTTTTATTAGAAATAAGAAAGCATAAGAAAACTTGAATTGGAATATTCTCCATAACTTCCCTGTATACGCACTTGGGCCGGGTTTGGATCTGCGCATCAGATCATAACTACAATTGTTTTTTTGTTCGTCTTTCGTAATATCATATATCTAGCATGCAGAAGAGACTTAGAGGAGACGTCTATGAGCAATAATTTCCTAATTGCACCAAAGAACATTTACTGGGTTTCTATAAATATATAAGCCGTTTAGTTTTAAAATGGCACAAGTCACTTCATTCATAATACATATATTTTTTTTAGTATTTATTTATAATCTGCTTTACAATAATAAGTAATTTTATTAAACCATTTAGGGCCATTATTACAACTTAAGGTTAGTTACGTGTAAAAACTTTCTCATCAGTACAATTTTAGCTTAATCTAAAGTGAGCGCTAAGTTAAAGCCAAATGTATGCTTCCTGGTAACTAAAATTAAATTTATAATAATGAATAGTGTTTTATACGTCCGTTTAAATCCTACTTTTAACTGTCTTTAAGTTGTAATAATGGCCCTTAGATTACTAAATTTCTAAGGAATATTCTTTTACCTCTAAGCTAAATATACGAGGGTATTTTGTGCTGGTGTAAATTTATTGAAAAAAAAACATTTACTTAAAAAAATTGATAATCTAAGCAACTAAC
This sequence comes from Tachina lurida, assembly GCA_944452675.1. NCBI lineage: Eukaryota > Metazoa > Arthropoda > Insecta > Diptera > Tachinidae > Tachina > Tachina lurida. The sequence continues at coordinate 10,013,690 of OX101752.1, read as the reverse complement.
CAGAGTTTTGTGATAGTGTGACTTATGACACTTTTAAAACAACATGTAAACTCAACTTTTTATTGCAAGAATAAATTGAAGTTAAGAGCACAATGTAAGTCTATTAGAACCAACTAAACTCGCCTCTAAGCATCCTTTTGCATTTGTGTGTTAGTGTATCCTGTTTGTTTTTCTCAAAGCATGTGCTATTCAAAAACAAAATCACGGGTGTTGCCTTTGGAAGCCAGTTAATGTACTCCTTTTTTTTGCCTTTATTAGGGGTATAGCGGTTGGCTTTATTGGGCATCAATAAAATTTTAATGTTTGCAGTTTAGTTGTCTTGTTGACTTGTTACTTGCAAATACAATAATATGACTTTTAACACTGAACAAACCACAAAGTGATTATTTATAAGAAAGTGATATGGCAAAAAAAAAAAAAGGAAAGAATATAATAAATATACTCCCCCACTAAAAACATAAAAAACTATGTAATTCTTTTCTCTTCGCTATAAAGCACATAGTTAAATATGTAGCACTCCAGTAGACGAAATTGTGTCATTTATTATTAAAAATATTATGGCGAATTTCAAATATTAAAATGAGCGCGAAATTTTCTTCAAATAGATTTCAAATACATTTTAATTTTTTATGCAAATAAGCTTATAAGTTAAGGCGCATATTCATAGTTAAAACAAAGTATACTTTAAGAGATTAAAACTATTATTTTGTATGGTAATACTGGTTTTAAATTTTTAAAGTATACTTTGTTTTGACTATGAATATGTGCCACTGTTTTTAAAAAAGTACTTTGATAACTTATCTTTTTTAAATGCAGTTCTGTAAAGCAATTAGCGTTACTTACAAATAAAATATGTTCATTACAACAAAAGAATATTTTTATAAACAAAACAATTTTTTTAAAAGAAATTTAAAAAACATAAGTTTTCATTGTTAGCACAAGACATCAGTTGTATACGTTTTTCTCTTCGTTAAAACGCAGCACAAAACAGGACATACAAACAAGCGAAATTCCGAAAATTCCAACATTTGTTCAAAAGATACAGCTCAATGATAGATACTAATACAAAAGGGAATACTGAGAGAAATTATGGCATAGAAGTCAATCAAACAAAAAATATGAAGCATCTGTTCAAGAGATTTAGCGCCATCGTTTTTAAAATACTTTTGGGGAAAGTAGTTCTTCAAAATTATCCTAAAAAGTACTTTAAAAAAAGTACTTTTGGAAATCAACTTTTCTACAAGACACTTTTCTCAAGACGATCTTTTTAAAAATATATCGAGCATTATTTTCGATTTAATCGTAAGCGACATAAACAAAAATTTTCAGGAGAAGGTTTTTTTTGTAATACGATAATACGATACAATTTTGCAGTCGGTATTTTAAAAGTTAACAACAATTTTGGCATTTTGATAATTCTAAACTATTGGTAGGCCCATAAAATTTTAATTTCAATAAAAAACTCTATTTTCGATAACATGTCACTTACGATAAAATCGAAAAAAAGGCTCGACATTAAAAAAAAAATTAATTTGAATCAGGAATAGTTTCTTAATAGGGCTTAAGTTCAGTATTTTCTATTTCTTATTTAAGAAATATTTTTATAAATTAATGTTATTTTCTAACGAGAAGAAAATTTAAACTAGAATTTTTAGATAAGGGAAATACGGGAATTTTTCTGTGCAGCCACTCACTTCATCAGCGCCCACCTCTATCTATCATGGGTAGAGATTGTTATTAACATCAGCTATTTAACGTAAATTCTTAATGTAATCTTAGAGGACCAAATGGACGTTTTTAACAAGTACGCTTGTAATTTTAATTTTGTAATGGGTGCTTTGTTTAAAAGGTACTTTTGCAAGAGGTATTTTTTTAAAACGAGGTTATTTGGAAGTTACGAGTACTAGTACTTCCTTAGAAGGTACTTTTTAAAAGGTACTTCTGGAAAAAATATTTTTATAAAAGGTACTTTTTGAAAAAGTATTTTTATAAAAGGTACTTTTTTAAAAGGTACTTTTTGAAAAGGTACTGTTTTAAAAGTTACATGCTTCTTTAAAAGGTATTTTTTTATAAGATACTTTTTTAAAAGGTACTTTTCTTACAAGGTCCTTTATACACGGTAGTTTTTAAAAGGTACTTTTGTTAAAAGTTGTTTTAAAAGATACTTTTTCAAACGGACCTTTTTCAAAAAATAATTTTTTCGAAGGTACTTTTTTAAAAGATACTTTATTTAAAAGGTACTTTTTTGAAAGGTACTTTCTTAAAATATACTTTTTTAAAAGGTATTTTTTTAATAGGTAATTTCTTAAAATATACTTTTTTAAAAGGTATGTACTTTCTTAAAAGGTACTTTTTAAAAAGTTACTATCTTAAAAGGTACTCTTTAAAAAGGTAATTTCTTAAAAGGTACGTTTTAAAAGGTATTTTCTTAAAATGTGCTTGTTTAAAAAATACTTTTTAAGAGATACTTTTTTAAAAGTATATTTTTTAAAAGGTACTTTTCTAAAAGGTACTTTCTTAAGAGGTACTTTTTTTAATAGATACCTTTTTAAAAGGTCCTTTTTCAAAATATACTTTTTCGAAGGTACTTTCTTAAAAGATACTTTATTTAAAAGGTACTTTATTTGAAAGGTACTTTTTTGAAAGATACTTTATTTAAAAGGTAATTTTTTTAAGGAGTTTTTTAAAAGGTAATTTCTTAAAAAAGAACTTTTTTAAAAGGTATGTACTTTTTTAAAGGGTGCTTGCTTAAAAGGTATTTTTTTTAAAGGTAATTTCTTGAAAGGTACTTTTTTAAAATATAATTTCTTAAAAAATATTTTTTTAAAATATACTTTTTTGAAAGGTACTTTTCTAAAAGATACTTTATTTAAAAAGTACTTTTTTGAAAGGTATGTTTTTAAAAGGTAATTTCTTAAAATATACTTTTTTATAGGGTATTTTTTTAAAAGGTACTTTTATAAAAAGTGTTTTATAAAAAATACAGTGTACCTATATTAATATTCCTTAAAGGGGTGCTTTCTTTAAAAGGTACTTTGTTTAAAAGGAACTTTTTTTAAAGGGTTGCTTTCTTAAAAAGGTACTTTCTTTAAAAGATACTTTTTTAAAGGGTTGCTTTCTTTAAAAGGTGGTTTGTTTTTAAAAGGAACTTTTTTGAAAGTTACCTTCAAATGATAATTTTCTAAAAGTTTTTAAAGGTACTTTAAGAAAAGGTATTTTTTAAAAGGTACTTTTTTAAAAGATAATTCTCCAAATATTTTTAAAATATATTTTTGTGAAAGTTACTTTTGTAAAGATTACTTTTTGTGAAAGATATATTTTCAAAAAGTACCTTTTTAAAAGGTTAAAATAGTACCTTTTGGAATAAAGTGTTTTTTTAAATAGGCATTGTACTGTGTAAGAGGTACGTTTTTAAAAGTTGCTTTTCTTAAGGTACTTTTTTTTTTTTGAGAAAAGTACTTATTTAAAAGGTACTTTCTCAAAACGTGCTGTTATCAGATGTACAATTTTTAAGAGGAGATCCTTGCAACACAAACATTTTAAATGGCGGATTGAAATTTTTTTTTTAAATAAATAAGCTTTAAGCTAAAATATCGAGCCCTTTTTTCGATTTTATCGTAAGCGAGATGTTATCGGAAATAGACTTTTTTATTGAAACTAATATTTTATGGGCCTACACATAGTTTAGAATTGCAAAATTGTTGATAGCTTTTAAGATACATGCGGTACAATTTTATCGTAAGCGACAATTTACGTACAAAAACAATTTTGAAAATGTGAAAAAAAATTTCTCCTGAAAAATTTAATTTTTGTCGCTTACGATAAAATCGAAAATAAGGCTCGATATTTTCCTAATGTTTTTCTAACTGTGTAGATAACTTTTAATGTGTTTAAATTCTTCGACTTAACTTTGAGCGTTTTTGGCCATAAAGCAAAGTATTTCGAAAGAATTTAAAGGATGTATGACTCCATTAATCCTAAAGAACACACACACACACACATACACACACATACACACACGCATACACATACTTCAATAACAACTTGTACCAGCAGCTCAAAAATAGCAGTTGCGTTGTGTTCATATTATTCTTAGACAGATATTTTTAAGTGAAAATTATGGCGATGCTTTGATAACTGCTGCAGGAATAACGAAAACTATTTACTACAACTACAGCAATATTTTATATATTATTTGTTCGTGTTCTTTTACTAAGGAATGGTGCACATTTGAAGGAGTGGAAACTATTTAGAGTTCATTGCAACGATATTAAGTTTTGAGCAACAGCAACGTTTTTGTGACACAAATACATACAACGAAAAGCTAAATACTTTCTTTGAAATCACTTGTAAAAGTTGCTGCATGTGTTTGCAATTTACGGTTGGGTTGGTTGAATGTAAGCAAAAAGGAGGTGTGAGAGCGTGTGTGTTTTATTGAATATTTTCGAAGGATGTTGTGCTTATTTATGTGTGCAAATTGTTTGCATGTATAGATTTTGCAAATAAAGGAATCACTTGATACATGAGAAGGGCTTTATTCATTAGAACTTGCTGCTTGTTCAATATTAATCGAAGTGTTTAAATGTACGAGAGAACTGTAATAAATTTAAGTTAACTTGTTAATAAATTTACTATTTTATTTTTATTACTAGTGCTACAGCTAAAACGGATAGGCTGTCAAATAGTTTGAGTTTTCTACGAATAGAAATTCATAAAAATTGCCTTATTAAAAGCTTCTTACTGAAAGTAAGCATTTAAATTTCCTGAGTGTTACCTCTTCTCAAGTTTATTTTCTCCAAAATAAAGCTCGTTTAACCATTATAACTTGTTTATGGTCCTTCGAATTGTGTTAACAGCACTCGATAACTGTTTTAATTACCTTATGCAGTTTATTTAATTTATTTCACCAAATGAAATGCATTCTTATGAGACAACCCTCGTAAGACTTTTGCGTATTAAAAATTTTTATATATTGTAGGAATTTCATTGTTTCATTTAGTTTATATTTATCAAGAAATGAAATATAAGATCAATTTGCTCATTTTATGTCACTGGTATAAAAATGTAAATTTCTATCCATGTACACTGCGCATCAGTTAAATAAGGAATTTTTTAAAGGAATATATTCAGGGTGACCGATGAAATTTTTCAAAAAGTGGCACCAAATAAGGGATTTATCCAAAATAAGGGGCAAAATTAAAAAAAATTAAAAAACTACACTTAACTTTTTATTTTTTATGTATTTTTATATAATTCACTCTAAAAAAAGGGGGACAAAAAGTGGCAAGGCAGTCGAAAAAGTGGCAATTTGCCACTTTAGCCGGTCAAATGGTTACACTGAATATATTTTTGAATTATATATACATATATATTACAAAATATTGTATATATTAAAATCAATGTATCAGATGATTTTTTATTTCCATTATTTAAGACAGCAATAAATATTTTTGCAACGACTACACACCAGGGAAAGCTGAGTTGTGGTATGGGATGCAAAATCATATAAGAAGGAGCGTTTCCACAATTTAGGGTTCAGTTTAACGTACCGTAACTATAACCATACAAAACATTCGAATCAAACTTATGGGCAACACTGTATTTGATTCTAAAAGATTCGCCATAACCAGGGCAAGTTTTTTGTGGCATTTGCCATTTTAGCCATTTCTTCAATTATTGACACTAAAATCCATTTTTAGTCCACTTTGCCACTATGCCTTCTTTGCAACCTAGAAGAAGCTTTTATATGTCGGAGTTGTTTGCCAACCATTTTGGAACAGACTTCATGCCACAAAAAACTTGCCCTGGCCATAACCATAACCATAGAACGCAATTGAATTTTGGTTTTTCGCCGTAACAATAAACAGCTGTTTGCTGGTTTGCTGTTGTATGAATAGTCGACAAGCTTCGCTTTTTAAACTATTGTTAAGAAACATCTTTGATTTAATATTCTTTAGTGTAAAAGCAACATGACTATAGCTCTAATTTCAATTAAATTTCATGTTAAATGACAATTAAATCACGTTGGATTACAGTTTAATTCAAAGTATATTTTGGGTTGTTGTGGTTGCAGCGCTAAGCGCATTAGCTACCACGCGATGAATTCGAGTTCAAAACTTGCCTATAGGGTAGCCAACTATATAATACATACACATCAATCACTATAAGCTAAAAAATAAAAAAAAAAAATTACTGACTACATTCACCCAAATTGAATTTGAATATTCGACTACGAGAATTTTGTATTTGATTAAACAAAGCTTGTACACGGTTTCTTTATTCTATGACAAAATTCTCGTAGACGAATATTCGACTCGACATACGCAATACGGGTGATTAAATTAAATTTCATGTTGTTTCAAAATGAAATAACTTCGATTCGACATGATGTTTTTTATTTGGCTTTAAGAGTACATACATGAATTATTTTAAAAAGAAAAATATTCATTCAAGGTTATTGTAAATCACGTTGAATTAACATGATTAACATTAACATCAGTTACTACAACAAAATAGATTATGTAGACAAAAATAGACAAATATTTTCAAAATTTGGCTTGTTTTTATGGTAAAGCAATTGTCTATATGCATTTCGTTCCCGCTTTTTGGAACTCATTAGTAGCCTTCACCCCAAACATTTTTCGAATTTAACTAACAAATAAATATATACTTCGGTATTTCATGTATAGACAAATATTCTTAGTTTTGTTGTTGTTTTTAATAAAAGTTGTCGATCCAACGTTTTCTGTCACAATACTTATTTACACAAAAATACGTTTTTTATTAAAAAATGTTGTTTCAATGAAACCATGCCCTTTAGAATAACACACACTTTGTGTAGCTTATAAATAAAAATTTGATAGTTTCCTGTCATGTAAACATTAAACAGCTGGTCTTGCGATGGTATCTCATTATTGAGCTGCTGCCTTGATTAATGTTATAATGTCATACAAACTTAACTGTTTTGTTTTGAGCGATTAGAAATGCAATGCAATGGCTCTACTATTTTTCAAATATACAAATTCCTTATTATTATTATTAATTTTCCTTTTTACCAAATTAATACTAAAAGTATGGAGTTTAACAGTCCAAAGTTCTGCAATCCCCAGTTTTTACAAGACAGATATCTATGCGCTTAAAATTTATAAAATTAAATTTCTTCTTCAAGTGATGCGCAGTGTACATACATACATACATTTGAATGTATAAAGTGTCTCTATTTTACTGGTTTATACAACACACTACATTAATATCCTCATTATCGTTATTATTATATTTTTTTACGATTATGACAGTCATCAAAAATGATGGCGATGTGCGTTGTCACATCGTTGTCATAACTACTTTCACAAAATTGTCATCACTATCACTATTGGTAAAAGCACAATCAACAAATATTTATCAGAAAAAAAAAATATACCACAATTTATATGCAATTTGCCTCAAAATAATGATGCTAATAATAAGCACATGGCCAAATTCACACTGACGCACATGTAACGCCCACAAAAACGTATTCTAAGGATAAAGGATACTCATACGAAACTTAAATAAGAAGAAATATGTATGTATTTTGGTTGAATATTAAATATAATATGTGTGATTAGTTTTAGATAAATCAGAATTGAACTGACTGATAAAGGCTATTAAGTATGTGTGAAAAAGAAGAATAACAAGGCGGTCCTGTAATCTTATGCATCGTTTACTTCGCTCTCTAGAGACACTGTGCAACAGCAAAATCAAACTTTTACAAAATAATAACGAGATTTTATGTGATTTTATTCGAGATTTGATACGTGCGAGTCACGCATTAGTCACGCATGAGTCACGCATAAGTCAGGCATGACTTTTGCTTTTATTTATATATAATACTGATTGAAAAAAATAACGTGTGTAGTTTTAGCCAACTTTATTAGGCCTGTTAAAAAATATATTTTTGTATAATTCGTAGCCGAAGTCATTCAAGAGCAGGCAATTCATCAGGAACGTGCGTGAATAAAAAAATATTGAATTTTTGCTGGTTAAGCACCTTTTATATGAATTTTTTTTCCTTCTTCGGTATTTCTTATAGAAACAAAAAACAAAATCATGTTTAACTAATAATCACTTTGTATAGAGGGTAACCGTCTCCCCTGTCCTATACCTGCAAGATTTTGGTGAAACATGCAGGGTGTTTTCACAGTTATCCACATCAAATTTAGAAAACCTCACTATTGTAATTCTGAAGATGTAGGAAAAGTAATCATTCTTTTGTATGGGGGGCTAGTCTTCTCCCCCCTCCTATATCGCCAAGATTTTATTGAAAGATTCAGTTTGTTCTAAGAGCTACCTATATAGAATTTAGTGACTCTCACTATTGTTGTTGTGTCGATATGTATTGATCTGCGAAAAAAGTGCCTTTAGCCCCACTGTATGCCATCTTTTTCCCTTTTGAACAGCACTTAAATGCCATATGTTATAAAAAGTGGACTGGAACAGGTTTACACTCTAAGCCGAGGACATCTAAGTCCTTTTATGTACAGTCTTATGACAAAATTTTTTGTGGAATATTTTAACTCTCTAAAGTGGCCCATACAGCATGCATGCGCAATCAAGCGATTGAGTAATCATGTTCTTAACAAAATTATAATTGATGTACTCGTATTGTTAATATTCAACAAATTATATTTTTTAAATGCATATTTACTGCTTGACAACTTTGCTCAACTGAGCTAATTTCAACACACACAATACCAGCAAGCTGGTACCATCAGCAAAATATCAAACTCTATTTGATACCGCTACAGCAAAACGTACACTCACACAAAATGTCCATACTAGAGAAACAAGTCGATCGGCTCACAGCCGGCTCAAGAGCCACCGCCGACTTTCAATATAACTTCAAGCCGCCGCCGACTTTTTAAAACGGCTTGTTTCTCTGGCCCATACACGACCAAACTGCTGGCACAAGTACATGATTGCGCATGCATGCTGTTGTAGTGTATGGGCCTCTGTTAACTCTTCTACGTGTGGGTCTTTTTTGTATGTTTTGTAAAGAGTTGGCTTTAAAAAGGTTATGATGAGCAATTAAAATGTTCTACAAAATTTCATAAAATTTGGCTTACAATTTTGCCATAAGTCTCAAAATTTGCCGTAGTTGGAAATTTAACTTAAAACTCAGAAATTAATTAAAGTTTAAAATGCGTTAAAGGATAAATTTTTTACTTGCGCTTAACTGGTGTCAAAAAGTTACACAAAATCAGAATTTACGGTGTAAGTTTCTACAGGGTTAGGCGATTGAAGTGTTACCAGCATCAGGTTGGCAATACTGGCAAACCAATAATACCAGCTACATATTCCAATTCTTACCAATGACAGCTGTTTATATTGCATTTAAATTTTATGGAAGAAAATTTATTCGAAATGAAATTCAAACGTAATAGTGTGATTGCATTATATTTGGCCGAGAAATCACTAACAGCTATTAAAATTGCAAGCAAAATTGCATACAAGCACTAAACTCAACACACAAGAAGTTGCTGAAAAACGTGATATTCATCGACACATGCAATAACAATTGTCACTAAAACAAAATTTTTTTCAAAACCATTTTTTTCGATGATTCCTTAAATTTCTTTATTGTTCTGTAAATCGAATCCGAGTGAATTTCTCGTTTTCCAAAAATTAATAATGGTCCTGCAGACGTGCTTAAAATCATACACGATAATATTCTTTCAGATATAATATTTGGGAATCTATATAATAAAAAAATTTTAAAAAATCTAAAAAAATATTTCTATTGTCGGAGTAAGTTTTCTAAAATCGTGCGGTTTCAAACCGATCGGTTTACAGAGCAGGGCCGATATTTTCAAAAATTGTCATCACAGAAAATTCAACAACTTTAATATTGAATTGGGTATTTTCGTATTCAAATATGAAAATAGTTTTTTTCAGTGTAATAATTTTGAAACAAATTTTAAACTAAAATGCAGCTGAAATTTGACAGTTATTATGTATGGTTGATGATTTTTAAGACATAAAAATCTAATGCGCACTATTTTTCATTAAGTATTAGAAAAAGGTGTATTTTATGAACTTTTAAGCATGACTGCACTTTAAAAATCTCTTCACCATTTTCTTTATTCCGTCCCACTGTACTATGCAGTAAATGTGTTTACTTTCAATGCTGCACTTTAATTACGGCACACTTTGTAACAGCACAACATAAAATGTCTTTTCCTAAACTTTTAATTCAATTTAATACATTTGAATTTAATTCTCAAAAACTGCACGTGTGCATCTTGAGAAACTTTTTATTTTTAATACTGAACTGTATGACGAGTATTTTGTTGCCACAGTTGTTTGCTTACGCTGGCAAATAAAACACCCAGCAATACATTTAGTTGCATCATGCACACAAATAAGCAGCATTTGTAAACATGCATAATAAACAAAACAGCAAAATTTTACCTTAATGGGCTGTGTGGTATGGTCTTTGTTTTAAATATAAAGTTACATACTTACATATGTATAGTATTCATTTACTCACACTGCACACCTGACACTCTTGTACTTGTACTTGCAACTGCAAGTTACTTGTTCCTTTTATATTCTTGCTAATTACATTTTCTAAATTGCACATTATTATTTTCTTTGACGCTGTGATTATCATCACCATCGTCATCGTCGTCGCCGCCGTCATCACCGTCATCGCTATCGTCACCATCATATCAGCTTCACCGTCACACATGTTAAACACGTGCAGGAGTAGACAATAAAGTATAGCCCAATTCACAGTAGCATGTGCACAAGATTGTGAATTGACCTTATGTATTGCCGAAATCTATAAAAACGGGAAGTAACTAATTTATAATAAAAATAAGAAAAAATTGTAATTGCGTTCGTTTTTACACACCGCACAAACTATGTGATTGATGACTTGATTTGATTGTCTGTTGGGCACTGAAGAAATAATGTTTTTCGCCCAATTTTTTTACACACACTGTGCAAGTTGTTTTGCTTTTATTTTCCGCTTTCGTGAATTTTTGTGTGGGAATGAAGACATGTGTCTGAAAGTAGAAATGTGATACAACACAAAAGTACTCATGGTCAGCGTTACCGTTGTGTTGCTAAAGTATCAATTACACCTTTTATCGACGACGTTGCCACTTTTTATGACATTTGTCTTAAATTACCCTTTTCTTATAATTTTTAACCAGTTCGTGATACTTTTTGAAGCTTTCTGAGAAGTAAAACTCAGAACATTACGTGCCATAACGGCAAAAAGGGACTTATTTTTCGAACTTAATTTTTTGACCAAAATCGATCGATCGGGGTCCAAAAAATGTGTCGGTTAAGCTTTTTTGGGGGTTATGACTGGACTGCAGAAATAATCAGTAACTAAAAAAAATTCATTTTAAATTTCTAGTCGATATTGTTGAGGGTGCCCCTGTGGCTGAGTGGCAGCGATGCTAGCCTCTCAGTCCAGAGGTCGTGGGTTCGATTCCCACCATAGACCCTGGGTGTTTTCCGCAGACAAGCTAATCGCTTTGCGGGTTGTGTTTTGTGTTTGTTTGTTCTTAAAAAAAAATTATGTTTAACCTAACATACATTTTCTGAGTGAATCATCACCAGCAATTGTTCAATTCACTACCTCAAACTTATGGTTTATCGTAAAAAAAACGATATTTGTTGATGCGGTTATGAAAAAACAAAATTTAATGGTATCGTTATTTTAATGTATTACGAAATGTCAAAAATTAAAGTTGACATTAATTTCATTTGATAGCATGAAATTAAACCAGGTATATGTACCCACTAGAGCTGAGCACAAGATGTTTGCTTGCTTAATCTTCATGATGTACATTATTGAATTGTTCTTTCTTTTTAGTGCTCTTGATTTTATAAGAACACTAAAACTGGTATTCAATTTTATCCAAGGCATGCAACAGCATATGTTTATCTGCCAAGCGAGGGCATTGTTCTATATTTTATAATTTATTAATTTTAGACTAAACAAATAAAATAAATAAATAATAAAATATTGCACATTTGACACAACTGTCACTTCAACTGTTGTACAATGGTTTTGTGTGTTTTTTGTTTCCTTGTCCTCTATTCTTGCTAAACACTCAATTACAATCACAACTACAAACAATATTCGCTTGAAAAAAATACCATACTGTGTACTTTTTAAGGGCTTGCGCTCACTTCTAGTACCCACTAATAACATACGACTACGGCAACTTGTTCATTCAGTTGGAACTGTGCACGACTTTAGTACGAGTGTCTTTAAAAAACTTTTACGTCTTGCTTTCAAATGTATAGAAGAGAGCGCGCGTGCATGTGTTACTTTGTTGCACACTTTACACCCCCCCACCACCTAAACTAGTTTTGCGCAGTTGTCAAGTGTAATACGAGTAGTTACATGAATTCAAATACGTACAGCAATTCTCCAACAAGTACGTGGATACACAGTTAATGCAACAATAATTAAAAACAATTATACTCGTCCATTGATAGTTTCAGTTTGAGTAACGTATTTTGTAAAGAAAAAATAAAATAATTCTGTACTAACATTTGAGTGAGAAACAAGTAAAGAACTCGCAATTGAAATAGTTCTTTATAATTCTCAAGTAAGTCATGTTTTTTGCAGTCCATTATTGTCAGCCATACCAGATACACTTTAATAAAGTGTTCAGCTGAAGCCGTATAAAATGTTGTATGTACAATGTATACAATATTACACTTTATTAGTCCTAATTTACAGCATGCAAGTCTTATTGCTAAGCTGATTAGCTTTAGCAGTCACTTTTTTCACAAAATAATTGTCACAAAAAATTTCTTTTTCACAGTAATTTTTGTCACATAAAGTCACTTTTGTCTTAAAAGTAAGTTTTGTCACAGAAAGTAGTTTTTGTCACAAAAAATCTTTTACAAAGTAATTTTTGTTAAAAAGAATCACTTATGTCATAAAAGTCAGTTATGTCACAAAATGTAATTTTTGTCACAAAATGTAATTTTTGTCACAAAAAGTAATTTTTGTCATAAAAAGTAATTTTTCTCTCAAAAAGTCACTTTTATCACAAAAAGTATTTTACAAAGTAATTTTTGTCACAAGAAGTTACTTTTGTCATAAAAGTTAGTTATGTCATCAAATGAAATTTTTGTTTAAAAAAGTCACTTTTGTCACAAAAAGTATTTTTTGTCTCAAAAAGTCACTTTTGTCACAAAAAGTAATTTTTGTCACAAAAGTAATTTTTGTCACAAAAAGTAATTTTTATAGTAGTACCTATTGTAGTAGTATTAATGAAAACCGATTATGGCCATGATGTTATGAATGAGTAGTTTTTGTCACAAAGATTCACTTTTATCCAGGGACTGAAACCATAAAAAAATGGGTTCAGGTTCGGGTTAATCAAAATAAAAAATTCATGTTCGGGTTCGGTTCAGGGTTCGGGTTCAAAGTTAAAAAAAAACTACATGTGTTTTATTAGTAAAAGCTGTATTAGCTTATACGCTGTTTTTATATCAAAGTTGGACTACACACATACATATGTACATATGTACATGTAAGGGACACCTGGGGCCCGTTTCTCAAAACTACAAATTACAAATCTACAGATAAAATACATACAAAACAATAACACTTTTACAAATTTTATTGTTGTTTTGTGTGTATTTTATTTGAAGATTTGTAATTTGTAGTTTTGAGAAACAGACCCCTGGTGTTCAATCCAATCCGCCTTGGTCGTTATTTTATTTAGATTTTGTTTTTAATTTTTTTATTGCATGCAAGAAATGTAATGGATAATATTTCTCTAGTTTTTATATTTTTGAGCCCGAAGCTTGCTGAATTTTTCCGTTCAACGGGTTCGGGTCCAAAGTCTTTATAAACAGCGTTCGGGTTCGGTTTCAGTCCCAGCTTTTATCACAAAAAGTCACTTTTTTCACAAAGTAATTTTTATCACAAGATGTCACTTTTGTCATAAAAGTCAGTTTTGTCACAAAAAGTTAGTTTTGTCACAAAAAGTCACTCATGTCACAAATATTCACTATTTGCACATAAGACACATTTTTCCACAAAAAGTAGTTTTTTTCACTTTTTTTCTTCTTCTTAGCAATGCACTATTTTTTCACAAAAAATTTGTTTTCACAAAAAATAAATTTTTTCAGTCAGTAGTTTTTACAAAAAAAAAATTTTTGTTAAAAAATTAATTTTTTTATAAAAAATAAAAGTAAATTGTTTATTCACAAGTCAAGTTACTTTTTTAAAATTTGCACAGACATTTGCGAGCAGGTTGACGGAGCTGCACTTTAATTTGACAATTTCTTCCTTCCAGTTTCTTTACAAAAGTTATTTAATTCGTAAGTCTCTTTCTTTAGTTTCTTTCTGTGACATTCTTGCAAGTACTTTGTCATGGACATTAAATACAAGTAATTTGCAGTTTTTTTTTTGCTGTATCGTGATAAATTAAGCATCACAACGTTTCTGCAAAGTGTCACGAATTGTATTTTTGTGGCCAAATAATATGCTTAAAGCACTTTTTCACAGATTTTTTTTTTATTTATATTAAGATTTGTGTAAATGACTCTTTTAGTGTTTTGTTTTAAGAATGTTTTCATCATATTTTTTATATTCTTTTTGGTTGGTTCATTTCGTTTTACTGATGATTGTCGCATAATGTATTTAATGCAGTTTTCGCAAAATAGTCATTAACAGGCTGCGAGGGTAGATTAAAAGGTATGCAAACAAAATTGCTAGTTGAAAGGAAATATTTCTATGAAAAAATTGTTCATAGGTTTTTAATACCAAGTTAATTTTTATTTTAAATTTTTCAGTTAGATTAAGTTGCATAATTCCTGGTTGTAACCTCCTCGTTTCATATTTTCTGTGGCAGTTTTAGATAGTGAATACGAGTATTGTGAATGGTGATGGCAGCAGCAGTTGCTGAGAGACATTAAAAATGCACATTCGGCCCTCTTATGAGTGGGTGCCACAAAACTAAAGATACAACAAGTTCTTTGAACTCTGCAATGAATGCTCAAGACTTCATTAACGTTATCTTGTACAGAACATCGACGATGACAATGGTGTTGTGCAACAAAATGTTGTTAAGATGTTTGTCACTAATTAGCCAATTTTATGCTGTCAACAACGAGACAACTTTGAAAAGTGCTAACAAAAAAGTGCTTAAGTTTTGCTTTATATTTTTCTATATATTTTTTTATTTTTGTATTCAGCTGTTGTATCTTCATTAAATAAGACTGCTTATAATTATGTACTTAGTACTTACTAAAATAAATTAAATTAACTGCTAAAGAAATAAAGAAATTAAACACAGAGATTAAGAAAAAAAAATATTGTATATTTATACAACCTTCAGCGCTGCTTTGTTATAATTTTTTAAAATTTCTCTTCTGCCCCTTTTTTGTGATTACTAAAGTAAAGATAATTTAGATATTCATGTCCTTTCTCTCAAGGACTTGTAGTCTCTTGGTGGTTCCAAAGCTTGCTCGGCGGAATAAGATGTTGACTACAAACATAGAATTAAATCCACTTTTGAGGACTTAAGGAAACTTATTGCTTCTCATTTTAAGAAAGTAGATTTGTTTTTGAAAATTATTTCACCGTTTCGAAACAGGTTTTTTATATTTGGTACGGATTTTAAAACCACTAAAGCGATTTTGGAAATTCTTTTGCCAATAGAAAGACACATTGCAATTTTTTATACGGTTTGGAACCGGTTTTTTTATTTTTGGTACGGATATTCAAACCGCTAAACCAAGTTTGAAAATTCTTTCACCAATAGAAAGGCACATTACATTTTATCCGGTTCGAAACCGGTTTTCTTATATTTGGTACGGATTTTCAAACCGCTAAACCGATTTTGAAAGTTCTTTCACCAATAGAAATATACATTATTATTTTTTACCCGGTTCGGAACCGGTTTTTTATATTTGATACGGATTTTCAAACCGCTAAAACGATTTTGAAAGTTCTTTCACCAATACAAAGTTACATTACAATATTTTATCCAGTTCGAAACCAGTTTTTTATATTTGGTACGGATTTTCAAACCGCTAAACCGATTTTTAAAATTCTTTTATTAACAGAAAGATACATTAAAATTTTCTATCCGGTTCGGAACCAGATTTTTTACATTTGGTACGAACTTTCAAGCCGCTACACCGTTTTAGACAATAGAAAGCTTACATTAGTCAAACAAAGCTTATTTTTTTTATCCGGTTCGAAACCGGTTTTTTATATTTGGTACGGATTTTCAAACCATTAAACCGATTTAAAAAATTCGTTCACCATTAGAAAGCTTACATTACCAGCGTCAAATATAGCTTATTTTTTTAATCCGGTTCGGAACCGGGTTTTTTATATTTAGTTCAGATTTTTCCGAAAAATTAATTTTTGGGCTGGTTGGGACAATTTACGTTTCGGGCTTGATTGCTTGATTTTAAAATCGGTTTTTATTCTATTTTTTATTTTTTTTTATCGGTTTTGATTATTTTTTTAACATTATCCGTGAGTTACAAATAACAAAACATTCATAAATTTTAATTTAACATTTCCCAAAATATCAGGTCAACGCGAGTCGAAACGCAGGTAAAGAATGGTTTATATATAAATAGCAAAGATTTCTCCATAACTTCAAAGGGACGGCAATTTCTTATGCTCAACGAAAGATGTGCGCAAGGAATGATACAACCTTCAGTTCCGTGTGGGAGGGGCGCAGGGGTCACATACATAGATACTTTGCACTATACGGCAATGTTAGTATATGATGTTGCAACATTGGCCATTATATCTCATTTCACAGTATTGCCATATCATTCGCGTACGCTATGGCCTTGACCCCTTATATTCTAACTAAAGCAGAATTATTACGTAGTTATAGAATAAAAGAAATTGTTTCATGTAAATTACATAAGTTTTTGCATAATTGTTTTTTTTTCAAATTAACAATTAGCAGCAAATAAAAACTCATTTATGTTTATTTCTGTTCTATGTTTTGCTCATTAGAGAAAATGTTAAAATTTTTTCTGTCCTTTTTAAATTCCGGTTTCTGCCAAGAAAATGTAACACAGGATAGACTCAGAAGTAAATTTTTAAAACGATTTTCCTGTCTGTCCTGCAAGCTGTTGTTATTTTTTTTTCTTAGCATTTATTAAATCCGGTTAACAAATTTTATTTCCTTTACATTCGTTAAAACCCCGCTGGAAAAGTTTTTCAGATTTTTTAGGAGACAATTAAAAGGAAAAAGTTAATACTTAGAGAGAAAAATATGCACTTGTTTGTTTTCGAAAATATTCTTGGGTGGATATTTTTCACTGACGAAAGCAGCATAGAAAACTTGCAGATTTTTCATAATTGACAAAAATCGATTATTAGTTTCGGCTGAGGTTTTTTGGCTGTTATGCCACCATATAATGAGGTGAATATAATTAATCAACTGATGTCACCAGAAATCGTTCGATCGATAAATTGTATTGCAAACAACAATAACATTAGAAAATTTGTTGTTGTTTTCAATATAAGTATTCTATCAAACGATTTCTGGTGACTTCGTGGGGCAGGCCGTTAGATATTCGCATGATTCACATCTTAAGCTGAAAGTTCACACAACGCATTTGCACTTTAGCGAATTCTACGCATTTCATATGTTTCATGGATACATAATTTCAAACTACATGTTACTTTTCTTACACACCATTCAATAGTATTGAAAATAAAATAAAACTTGGCAGCACTGAGTATCAAAATCAGCTGACTACTCCGCACGCTGCTTATAGTGCTTGCAAAAGTAACAAAAATCTTGCCAACAGTGTTGTTTAGCGCTTGTTTTCGAATATTTCGCTGTAGTAAAGCATTTGAAAAATTTCTCATGTCTTGAAAGCTCTTATAAATGGTCTTGTGCAGGACTTTATTATATGGCTTTATTACCAATGCCGTATGGTGCAAGTATGTCCATATATTGTAATTAGTTGAGAAATAAGGCCAATTTAGCTTATTACTTATGACCAGGGAAACCAGAAATATGCTATAAAAAGTATTTTATGCGCATTCAATATGCCTTACAGATTTGAAAATATGCACTTAAAAGTCAAAAAATATGCTCTTAAAAATAGAATAAATTGATTTATTTGTAAATGAAAATATATTTTTAATTCAACAACATTTGTATATAAAATAAGACAAAGAAAAAAAAGAAACAAAAAAGGAAACAAAATTAACAAAGAATTACTGCGTTTGAAGTGCAGGTTAAAACAAAATTACCAAATTAAAAATTTTAACTACAACAAATAATACAAATTAATTTTTATTGGATGCTCTCATAAGAATTGGACTTCATTTTCAAAAGAGATCACGATGTCAGAATTAAAACTTTGGAACTGTATTTTGGAAAAACAAGACAAGATTTTTATTTATAGTTTTTTTTTTTTTGCAATAAATAACCAAATATTGAACTAGAATTTCAAATAAAAATCGTTTCTGTCTAATCTAAATAAACTATTATACATTGACAATGTTCCTTCAAATAAAAATAAAAATGTTGAGCAACGCCTTAACTTGTAAGCATATTAACCCAGATAGCGCCGGAAATTTTTTAAAGCTTTAATTTTTGTTTCAAAAATTAAATTTTATTAGGTTTCTAGAAAAAAAATTTTATATAATTTTTTTCGGAATGGGGTGTCCTTTTGAAGGGACCAAGTTGCGCCAAGTGGGTTAAAATAAAAAATTCTATAAAGTATCAAAATATGCCCTAAAAGCGTAAATTATGCTCTAAAGATTCGAAAATATGCTAAAAATATGCGTGTAAGACTGATATATACAAATAAAATGCTTTAAAGGGTAAAATATACAAAAATATGCACTAACGAATCGATGCCAAAGTTCATAAAAAGTTCTGAAATGGATAAATATCTTGTCCCCGCAATAATACGTTACACAAGAAGAAACATGCAATTGCATATTTGCGGTTTCCCTGCTTATGACTTTATATCAGTCAGCCGACGAAAATCGGTACATTGTGCCGATAGTGGGATCTAGGCTTAAGAATATTTTTTTATTTACTGAATATTTTATCTCTCTCGCCATTTGTTTAGAATATGAGATTTTTATTCTCGAAAGAAAATGAAAATCTCCTGGGACTAATTCCCAGAGAAAATTTAGAATTTAGCTATTTTGGCAATCACATCTTTGTTTTATTTTTTTAATTCATTGAATTAATGACTTAATTTTAATTCAAAGTTTCCAGATTAATAATTCATATATACAAAGACTTAAAACTATTACGATGATCATTACAATTCAAGCTGCTTACTTAAGGAAATATAAAAAATATGTACTTAATTTTTATCTTTATTATTTTATTATTTTCCTACATTTCAAGTTGTTTTCACCTCCTGCCAAAGGAAGTCTCAATGTTATACAGCAAGAAAGAAATTTTTTTAGTAGTTGGCATAATTTTTTTTTCTTATAAATTGTATATTGTGCTTCGCTCCTCCAGCTCCTGTTTTTTTTGGAACACTTGTGCTAGATTGAACTTAAGACAAGAGTTAAACAGAAACTCTAAGAGGTGCATTAAAAGCGACAGTGTGTTGTTGGCTTCAACTAACTTTTGTGCTGGTACCCATACACTGTAAAAGGACGAAGGAAGGCACAAAAGTATTAAAAAAAAAAAAATACAAAAAACTTATACTTTCTTATTGTTTCCTTATAGTTTTTCGTATAGTTTTTTTCTTTGAAAGCTTTAAAAGCAACATGACGAGGCAAGTATCAAGTTTAATTTAATGTAAATTTTATGATTACTGCGTGCGTTAGTAGTAAAAACAGCAGGAGCAGCAAGGATAAGAACAACAGCAACCAGCTTTATTGTAAGTTTAAGCAGGATATGAAAATAGTAAACTAAAACCGAAATCAACTCAAGTTTCTTTCTTTTAATATCAAAAATATCTTGTGCTTAGTATCCTTTTTTTCATAAACCAAACATGCTGCTGCTTGCTTGCTTGCCTGCATTGATATTGTTGCCTCAAAATCCACCTTGATGGCTTATCAAGTGCTGGACTCGTAAAAGTGGGTATAAGGAGGCATTTGTATATTTTTTATGTTAAAAAGCTTGCTTATCTTTTATATAAATTTTAGAAAGAGAGGGACAAAAAGCTGCCACAGAGCAAAAGCAACAAGAAGTCTTATTGTTTTATGTGGGATTTTCCATTTAAAATTTGTTTTAAATTTATAGTAAACGTATGTGACAAAACTTTTTGCTTTTATTTTTGTGGAAAATATCAATTTCAAATTAGCATCGGTCCCACTTGATTTGCTTGAATTTCTTACATGCATAAATGTTGCAAAGTTCCCAACAAGAAAAACTTTCTTTCTATAAATTGCTATTTAAGAAGTTTAGTGGCCACAAAACGTATGTTTTCCTTATTGCTGTGTTGTGGCTGCATGTCCCATGCTGCTGCTGCTGCAGCTGCTAAGAGTTGAAGTTGCAGCTGTGCAGATATTTATGTTTATAATTGCTTTAGTTGTGTTTGCTGTACAAACTTTCTTTCCAGTTTAAAGTTTAATCGCATTAAAACGAATTTATTCTATCAGAAAGTTTGGCATATGGCGTTTAAGTGCGTTTATTTTTTCACAAGCAAACACATTGGATAAATATTTAATTGTTTGGACTATAATAAAAAGTTTGGAGGAAAAAAAGTTAAGCATAAGAACAGGTTTTTTAAAGTCTTGAACTTTATACACAAGCATACATGCACATATACATGCATACATACAGGGTGTTTCGATAAGACGTTTCATTTTCAATAGCCTGACATTTTAATGGTTGTCATGAGTCAAATATTTGACAGATGGCAAGTAAGCCAAAGTCAGTAGCGAAAATAGAGCGCTTTGAACTGCAGCAGTACAATAAATGATTAAAATTCACTAACAAAATGATAAAAATTTCACGGCCAGAATTCGCAAAACTAAATCATATTTGAGTCCTCGTGAAGCACCTTCTCGACCAGCAGATGTGGGACTAGTTGAAAAAATGTTAAGTGTTAGAGCAAGATAGTAATGTGAAAAACCAGACACGTGCATATTGCTCAATAAAACTGAGAATTTTGCTGTTGTGGCGCATAGTGTTAAGGAAAGTTTAGGTTTGTCCAATTCTCGTCGGTCTTTGAAAGTAGTCATTCCAAAAACAACATTACACCGTATTATATATCAACGTTTAGGTGTTAAGGCTATTAAATTTCAATTCATCCAAGAACTCACCTACCGACCATCAACAACTGCGTGTTTTTGCTGATTGGGTTCTTGAAACTGTTCCTTTTTATCGATTTTTTTAGTAATGATGCTTTTTTTTAGTTTTGGCGTTTTTTTGTTTGGTGATTTTGGCGATTTGTTTCTGCTCTTTTTTGCGTTGTTTTTTAATTTTAGAGCTTTTTCGTTTTGGCGATTTTTGATGATATGTTTAAGGTTTTTTGCGACCTTTTTACTTTTGGTGTTTTTTTTTTGCATTTTAGCGATTTATTTTATTTTTGGTGATATTTTTCATTTAAACACTTTTTTCAGCTTGGCGGTTTTTCGTTTCTGCACTCTTTTTTTAATTTTGGGACTTTTTGTTTTAGCGTATTTGAAAATATCAAGAGTTTGCTTCTTAGGGTTTCCAAGTTATCAAAATTACATTAACTGCTAGAATACCCTTTAATTTAAATTTTTTAAATGTTAATGTTAGTTAATATAGTCTGCATAAAAATACCCTAATGTTGAGAGTTTCCAGTATATGTATATTGTATGTAATTGTCGGTATATTACATTAGGATTTTAACAAGTTTTGTTGCTTGCTTTAGAACCGCCTTTAATTTTTTACTGTCATTTTTATTAATTTTCACTTTTGGTGTACGGAACCCTCAAAAGTGCAGCTACAAGTACACTTATTTCTACAAATTTATTTTATTTTGAAAAAAACTTATTAGACAACCTGTGGGTTAAAAGCTGAATTTTTTAAATTTTGTAGTGTGAAAGCAAAAATCAGCTGTTTCTGGTTTTAATGTCAAAACCAGGTTTTAACTTTTGTTGTGAAAATACTATAATAAGTGTTTTTTCATTCAAAGGTTTATAAAGAAAAACAGTGCTGCCAAGTTCAGCATTTCCGAACATCAAGCTCTGATTGTACAGCACTGAAGTACTATTACAACATTTACAGACGTTTTTTTTAAACTTAAATCTGAACATATTTTCTTGAAAACAATTTTAGCACTTCATTTGCCAAACCTACTTCACCTCTTACATATTTCAAATTTCTGTCCTTAAACAACAAAATCTTAAGTACAAAAACAAGAATTAATTTAAGAGTTTTTACCTTAATGTAAACTGTTTCGTGTACTTTTTTTTCTGTATCTGCAGGTGTGCGACACCACATTGAAACCAAAAATAAACATGTCACAAGTTCTAAAAGAAATGTGTATCTGCTTGCTTCTACCTTCTTCTCTTACATAATGTATCGTCGTGCATCTTTGCAATTCAAACTTTATTAGTATTTTTTTTTTACTTTCTCTCTCGTGATTGATTGCATAAAACTTTTATAATAAAATAATTCTACATGATTGTTAATATTCATGTAATCGAAATTACAGCACAAATGTTTCAAAAAAAAAAAAACCAAATGAAGAAAATAAAAAGCGATTTAGAAGTTTATTTAAGTTGGCTAAAAGACAAAAATGCAAAAGCTAAAAAAAGAAAGAAAAAAAGCAAATAAAACAATTTTTAGTTACTTTAAAACATTGAAGTTTGTTTTATTTTATAAGACAAGATACGAAAAAAAACACAGATACAAAAATGCCATTTCAACATTATTTTTTAATATTTTTTAAGTCACTTATTTTTTAATTCACTGCATTGAAACGTCGACGGCACACAGCGGCATTATGGCACAAAAAAGTACCCTAAATGACACACAAGGGATTTTATAAAAAAATAAGGGAGAGAGGAAGACAGAGAGCGATAAAAAACAACATGTCAACAGTCAGACAAACAGAAATAAAACATTAGTTTATGCAACAATAGGGATTTGAAAAGGCAAAAAGAAGCAAAACTAAAATTTTAAACAACTAAAAGAATTGATGTTGGCTTATAGCCAGAAACATTGGGCATAAGGATCTTTTTTGTTTTTGGCTTAGAATGAGGCTTAGAAAAAAAATGAAGTACACTGAAAGAAATAAATGAAAAAGAAACTCAAATCAGGAAGTGCTAAAACTTAGCATGCAAAATTAATTTTAAGGACTTGTTACACTCATTAATTTGTGGCTTTATGAAAAAAAAAATGTAATAAGAAAAGCAAACATTCATATATTATACAAAATTGGATTTCTTCTGGGCCAACACGATTAAAAATAAATACTTTTTCTTCTAGAATTGTAAGTAATGTTGTTGTTATTTTTTATAATTACGTTTTTTTTTACAAAATATTAAGAACAATATGGGGATTAATTCTGCATCATTAACTGAAAAAGTCCATTTTTAGGGTTCCGTACAATAAAGGTGAAAAGGAACTCAATTGTTTTCGCTACGCTGTCCGTATGTTCGTCGCAGCCTACGTGAGCTACGAACCATAAGAGCTACGAAATTTGGACAGAGTATGTAGAACTTTGGCTGATATAACAACAAATATGTACATGACAGTTAAAAATTAAGGGGTGTTCCAAAACGAGCAAAGAAAAATTTTAAAAGTCCATGTAATCTACATACAATTGTATGTATATAGACACTTGAAGTTTGTAAAGTTATTGTAGTTTTATACAACCTACAACAATTAACACTAAAATGTCAAAAAATCTAAATTAAAGGGTGTTCTATCAGTTTATGTAATTTTGACTACGTAATTTTGACAACGAAGCGGTGCAACTAAAAAATCCTACAATTATAAAATCGCCAAACCGAAAAAAAATCGCCAAAAACCGCCAAAAATGTCCACAACAAAAAAAAAACCATAATAAAAAATTTGCAAAGCTAAAATAAATCTGGAAAAATTGACAAAATTAAAAAAATCGCCTAAATTAAAAAAATCGCCTGAATGAAAAAAATCGCCAAAATTAAAAAAAAACGCCAAAATAAAAAAAATTGCCAAAATTTAATACACACGCCAAAAACCGAAAAAAACGCCTAAAGCAGAAAAAAGCTCAAAACTAAAAAAAAGCCAAAAAAAAAACGCCAAAACTATAAAAACGCTCAGAACCGAAAAAATCCCAAAACCGAAAAAAATTTCAAAACTATATATATTATCACTATAGGCTAAAGTTCGTATAGGATTACATACCTAGTGTCCGTACGGAGACCTTTGCTGAATTTATTTTATCTACCAGGCAGTAGTTGCCGGTTGTTTCCACTGCCTAAAAAGTGGATGAGCCTTGCTCAATAAGATTTATGTTTTTTTTTGGCAAACCTATTGATATTAAGATTTTGATGTCTAAATTTTCAGTGATTTTTTTTGGGTCGACAAAATGTGTTTATTCCTTTCAAAAACCATTAAAACATTTTTTATTTCCCCTCAAACTGTTAGCTGGGCTCTGCCATATACATCTGTTTCTGTTTGTGTGTTTTTAAGTAAATATTTTAATATTGTTTTTAAGACGGCTCACGCCATCATGTGACACAGTCAGAAATTTAATTAAGCGAGTAACATTCCATAAAACTTTATTATCTCTCATAACAGTCATAAATAAATAACCAACAAAAAAAAAAAAAGGATATGAAGACATCAGCCTGCTTAACACAAACACACCGTATGTGGCTCATCTGGGTGGGAGAGGGGGGGGGTACTTAACTCGTTTTGATTATGTCTTTTAGTTTCTTTTGTCTTCCCTTAAAATGCCAAAATATTTAATAATAAATTATCAATTATCAGAATAATAAGACAACTAATAATTATTAAACCCATTTACTGTCAACTTAATCAATTAATTTTCGCAAATTCTCATTATTTGTTGAGTATATTGATTTGGCTGTTTTATTTATTACGAAAAATAATTGCTTTATTTAACAATAAGATTAAGGATTGCACTTTAAGACTTTATCCCCCATATAATCTATTTTAGGAAAATTTTGTATGAAAAATTTTAAATAAAATACATTTCAAATTCATTTTAGATATTATGAATATGTGGGTATAATTTTAAGGAGTTTTAAATCAATTTCAAAAATTTACGTGTTACTTCACGAAAATATCTTATTTTTAACTGACAGGCTATGGCTTTTATATAATGCCATGGTCACAAAAGTGGGCGGAACCATGCCCATAAATTATTTACTAAATTTTTTACTAAACTTTTACTTAGCCGATTCCTACAATACCAAGAACACACCTTAGGCTCATGCCATGTCACAATATCCTGTTGATAAAAAGTGGGCCGAACCACGCCCCTTTAAAACTTAATATTGCATTTTACCAGCTTTTACCTAAAGGATTCTTACAAATCCTGGCATACAACTTGAGCTGTGAGAGTAACACTATCTTGCATTTAGAAAAATGGGCGGGGCAACTAATGTTCCCTGAAGGATGCCTTTAGCAATGATTTCTGTTGTGCCCTAAAAGAAATAAAAAATAAAATTTAAAGGTGCTATAAATTTCAATTTAGACTGGCTTCAAGATGTAATTTTTGAGAGATTTTTTGATGAAACCTTTACAAGGATATGGAAAAATTTTTTTAAAGGACACTTTTACTGGGTAGAATAAATGAAGCAAGTATTTTTTGAAGCACAAACATTTAGCGATTTTCCTCTTAGGTGAGATATAGAGTTTAAACGATTTTTTTGATGAATGGTTTCCAAGGATATAGAAAAGTTTTTTTAAAGGACACTTTTTTTGTGTTGGATAAATGAAGCAAATATTTTTTGAAACAAAAGCATGTAACGATTTTATCGCTCTTTAATTTAGCCTGCAAGATACAGTTCTTAAAAGATTTTTTACAAAATATTTTCAAGGATAAGGAAAAATATTTTATAAAGGACACTTTTTTTTTGTTGAGGAGAAATGAAGGAAATATTTTTTTTAAACTTTAAAATGCTTAACAATTTTATGATTTTTTATTTTACACACAATTTTTATAGAAATTAATCTTGTGCTATTAAAAATCATAGCTTTTGAACTAAGAGCGTTAAATTCATCAAATTGCGAGGTCTTATAAGGATAATTGAAAGTGACATAATTTTTTTAACGATTTTTAATAGAAACTTTAAATTTTACGAAAGGATATTTTGTTAAAAGGACTTTTTTTTAATTTTTGCTCTGGGCAACTAAAATTCTACAGAACATTTTCTCTTATTAAATAACGAGGTTGCTAAAAAAAAGTATATGATATAAATAAGCATTCCCGAAAAATGTAAAGTCCTTTAAAAAGGAAAAAAATTGCAGAAAAAATTATAATTTGTCCCACTGTGTTATTAATTTGGTAAATTATACTTTGCAACGTACAAGTTTTTCTTAATTCCCTTTTAGTAAAACTTGTTTTTCATATTCGAGAATGATGCGCTTCTTCTCTACACTATAGCAAAAGTAAAAGAAATTATGACAGACCTGTTTATTTATCCTTTAAGAACATGTGAACTCATGTTTCGCTCACACTTATATCGATATATTCGATGTGAAAATATTTGTTGTATGGTGTCATAATACCATGATGGTATAGAAATGTTTAATGCTAAAAGCAATTACATCTCAAACACTTTTATCAGATGTCGATTTGTTGGTCGGCTTTGTTAAACGATATCCCTGTGGCGTTGTAATCTCAATCAATCCATATTGTTCACACTCCACACTATTGGTGCCATATGTGCTTATTATCTTTTATAATTCACAGTTTCAAAGGCATTTAATAATGTGTCCTTAAATAAAGGAGTTTTTAATTAGAACACTTACACTATGGATCAAGGTCATATTGGCGACTTTGAATGGTTGATAGGATGAAAGCTCATGTGGCGCAAAAATGTGTTTATAATAGAGCTTACATTAAAGATACATTTGATTTAAATAAATTTGTGCATAAAAAATAAATCACAACGGCTTTGAGGAATTTGTTTATTAGAAATCACTAAATATAAATTACTTATGACCCAAGGTTTGTTAAACACTTACATATGTTATGCAAATTTTGAATTCCCCATATTTTAACAAAGACGGAAGAAAATTTGCGTCAAAAAATTTATTTTGAAAATAAAGGACATATGGCAGGAGGTTGAGTTCTTGCACCGGCTGCTTCAATATTTTCAAAAAAGTTTAATATGACAATTTTATAAATAGTTAACTATTTTCAGTCCATTTTGGCCACAATTCTACTGAACACAAATTTTTTATAATTGCGAGTAAGAATACATGTGAATTGAGTATGTTCTTGCACCTAATACAACAACATTCACCAGAGTGCATAGCTGTATAATTTTAGAAATAATTGTAAAACTTTTGCTACCCTACTTAAAGTTAAATTTCAAAACCAAATTTAGTTTTCAAAATAAAGGATATATGGCAGAAGTTTCTATCCTTGAACCGATTGCTTTGAAATTTTCTAGAGAGCTCAGTAATAAATTCTTACAACTTATAATACAAGTTATCATAAGGATATTAAATTTTTAAAATAAAGAATGAGCATAAATGAGAGGTAAGCATTTCCCTAAAATTTTCACCGCAGGACTTGTGAGAAGCCCTAGCGCTATAATTTTGGTAATGTTTTCGAAGGTTTCGCTGCATAATGATAAAAATTGTGGCTAAAATTATGAAAAAAATAAAGGATATATGGCGAGAGTGTGTGTCCTTGTAATGATTGCCTTGACATTTTCTAGGAAGCTCACTAATAGAATTTTATAACTTGTAACACAAGTTATCATTTGATATTAAATTTTTAAAATAAAGAATATATGAGAGGTTGGCGTTTCCTTGAATTTGTCACCACAGGATGTATCAGAAGTCCTAGCGCTTAAATTTCCGGAGTTTTTACTGTTTTATGATAACACTTGTGGCAAAAAGCTAATGTATGAAATAAAGGATATAGTTAAAGGATATATGGGGAAGTGGGTAAGCACCTGCACCTATGCTTATAAAATTGGTTAGAAAGCTTTAAATGTGTGATCTTACGAATGGCTACTATCCTAATTATAGCTGAAATTTACGTTTTTATATCAAGGATATATGTTTATGTATGTATGTGTATGAGCTAGATATTTGCTTAAACTTATAACGATGGCTTAACTGTATAGTTCTAGTTATACAACTTCACTTGCCTACGTCCCCGATTGCGGCTAAACTTAAATTTTGAAAATAAAGGATATATGGCGGGAGGGTGTATCCTTGCACCGATTGCATAGAAATTTTGTAGTGAGGTAAGTAATATAATTTTATAAGTAGTTATAGGCTTTCATTGTTTTTTTTTCTATCGAAATTTCAGCTGAAGTTCAATTCTTAAAATTAACGATGTATTGGAGACAGGCGTTCTGTTGAGATTATCACAATAGCATTTATCAGCAGGCTTACCTTTCTAATTTTGGAAATTTGTAGTTGCTTAAATTTTGTTGCTTTCAGATAACAATTGTGGCTAAAATTTAATGTGTGAAATAAAGGATATATGGGAAGATGCTGTATTCTTACACCCATTGCAATGCAATTTCCTATAGATTTTAATAATGTGATTATATTTATAGTTACTAGTTTTCGCTGCACTCTTATTGAAAGTGTAGATGAAATTTACTTTTTAAAATTAAGGATATTTATATATATAACAGGTAGGTATTTGTTTGCATTAACTACTATGACATTAACTAAAGAGCTTAATTGTATAACTTGGTTAATAGTAAAAACTGTCACTATATTCTGATCACAGTTGTGCCGGAAAATTGTGTTGTTAAAATAAAGGATATACGGGAGATGGGCATCTCCTTTCAACTTTTCCTGCGTTATTTAAGAGAGAGCTTAACTGTATACTTTAAGAGATAGTGGCTTAATTTCAGCTGCCTTTTGATGACAAAAGTTTGCAAAATTCTAATATTTAAAATAAAGGATATATGGGAGACTGGTGTATTCTTGCACCGATTATATTGAAATTTTTCAGAAATCTTAATAATGCTACTTTACAAATAGTTAGAGATATTCGCTGCATTTGTGTTAAAATTGTAGATGATATAAATTTTTAAAAATTAAGTATATATGAGAGGTATTTTTTTCTTGCATTGAGTAAAATAAGGGAACTCAATTGAAGGCACTTAGAAATGACTGTAATTTTTCTTTGTATTTTGATGCTAATTGTACCTTAAACTAATTTTTTAATATTGAGGATATATGAGAGGCCCTCACGTACCCGTTTGATGGCAGGTTAAACTTTTCTTCTGCAAAATTGTAATACTCGTTATATAATACATTGGCCTTATTTTTTTGACAAATCCTTATTGAAATTTTACATTAAGATTGTAATTGGCAAATAGAATTCTTCCACAATCAATTTATGGAGATCCTAGAAATAATATTTTGAAACTTTTTTTTTTTGACAATTGATACATGTTACTTTCTTCAGCACTCAGCACAAACTACAGCTCAGGGTATTGTTGCTGTTGATGTTTTAGTTTTGTTAAGGCAGACAACTGCTATTGCTGGTGTTTTGTAAAATAAATTTTTATAACTATTGCAAGGATTTGAAGAAAAGCTTTAACTGCAAATATGAAACTATTTCTCAAAGGTGAATTGAATTTCTTGCTCTTAACAGCTTCTATTGCTTTAGGAAGCATATTTTTTCTTCTTCTGAGTACAAAGTAATTTCTGTTTGTTTTCAAGTAATAATAATATAAAAATATAAAAAAAAAATTTTAATAAAAAAATAAAATGTTGCAAAGTTTGCCGGAGTAGCACGTTTTAACAATAAAAACCATTATATAATCGACAATGGAATAGGACATGTGATATTTGATGATTTGCAAAATGCTGTTGCAAATGTGTGAGCAACAGTAACAACATTATCAGCAACATCCTCTCCCATCCCACCCATTATCACATCTTATATTTATTGACAATATCATCATGTCATTCAATATTTTTTTTCTGAAGGAAACAAGCACAACTGCTTCAACATGAAATGCCTGCTTAAAATTGAGCTGGAGCATATTTGCTGTGGATGAATGTTAAATACACATGCAGTTGACAAGGGAACAATCATCCTTAAGATGAAAACAAAAATTGTATCCAAATACTACAAAAAGAAAAGAATAAAAAAAATGCAAAATTACAAATTAAAATGCCTGTTAAAATTTGAACATGAAATATTTTTGTGAAACATGACAATGAATGGCAAATAGGGAAGATGGAAGAAAACTGTGGTAGTCAACTCTTGCATTTATACCGAATTCATCAGCTGTAGTGAAGCAACATACTAATCCTGTTTAAGAGAGTGCACACTGGGCTGGATAGACATTTTAATTCAGTCAATGAAGTGGTACTTTTTGATTGGAAGTTCATATTTAATGTTGTAGTTCGTGTACATTGGCTTTCTGGTAGACACTCCAAACTTAGTTCCAGTTTAAGGGCATAACTTACTATCTTACACAATGGCACGAAGAAATACAACCCTGATCTGATGAATTGTTATTCTCTTTTGAAAATTTTCATAAACTCCATCCAAATACCAGGGTTGTATTTTCTCAAAAGTCTCACGAGGGCGAAATAGATATGTATCCTATATAATCGTACGACACATGAACAAATACAACCCTGATCTGATGATTTGCTATTGTGTTTGGAAAATTTTCATTAACTTCTCTATAAGAACAGTGACATTGACCGATCATTGGATTGGTAGTGCTGAAGGATATATCAGTCATTGCGTAGAACAAAGTTTCTATCACATTATTAAGGCCAAAATGTAAAATGTAATGGAAACGTTTATATCTAACTAGTCGTCGACTATAGAGCATATATGTGCTCTTAATTATGAAAGTGGTCTAAGTCATGTGCATTTTTAGTTTGAAATATCAAATAAATTAAAAAAAAATTCATAGATATTTAAAAAATATGAAATAGATTTATATAAATCGAGAGTAGCACAACTCAAAATTAAAATATTGCAATATATAAAAATATTTTTTAAACTTTTCAAATGTTCAAAGAAATATATGACTTAGACCACTTTCATAATTAAGGGCACATACTTAAGGGCATATACTGGATATACCTGTCGTCTCCAACTAATCATACTTGCCTAATATATCCCCCACAGTTGAGCAATCATGCATGATTGATATACTGATCAATTCTAATAATTTCATGTGGAATATTAAATTTATATTCCTGAATTTAAGATGAAAGAAATTAAAGCAAACATGAAATGCTAACAAGCCCACTGTGCTGCTTCAAGTGCAGCATGGGTGTGTGAGTAAACAGATGACTGTCTGTACAGCTGGCTCTGGCCTGACAGAAATGTTGTCAAGTTAATTTTTGACATGCAAATGCACACCGACAGAATACAATGGGACAAAGGCTTATTTCATAATTGATGAAGGAATAGTTTCAGGATATTGCAGGAGATTTATTAGGTTTCTTTTAATTGAAGTAGGCCAAGTAAATAGTCAAGGCACGTTTTATAAGCTTGACATATTTTTTTTTTATTTAAAGAGTTTTCAAAGCAAACATACGTAGCAGAGTTTGCGATTGAATAAAATTTTTTCTTTAACTATACACTTCAAAATTTAGGCTTTCTTTAGTTGGACTATAATTTTATGAGATGTAAGTCATGGTAAAACTGCTGCAAATAAAATAAAGGCAATCAAATAGAATAAAATCGCTTTCTATTGCTCTCTGGCGGTAAAAAAAAAACACTGATACCAAGGCGAATTGATGTCAGGTGGTTAGAATTGCAAATCTGCATATTCGCCTTGTTTATTGTTAATGTAAAATTTAATGCTATCAGAAAATATCCAAACGTTTTGCTCTCATTTGACACTAGAGAAATCAACAGTTGATCATCAGCTGCTGAATTGAGATCACCTGATATGAATTCGCCTTGACTGATGCATTTAAGAGTGTGATGGCCATTCTCTCAGTTTCTTATAACTAGCGGGTGTTTTTTATTTCTTACCATCAACACACGTGCACTGTGTGGAAGAGTCACAGCCTAAATATTGAGCGGGGAAGTACATTAAAAGTATGAATTTTCAAAGCATATTGAGGTGAGTCTAGCTTATGGGGAATATGCTTTGAAATAAGTGGCATAAACTTATAAAAGGTATACATTTATAAGTGGCATACATACCATACCACAATTGTGAACACATACATACAGATACCTGCTTATGCTCTTTCATTTAGTCGTCACTGAGAAAGCGACGAATGAAGTTGTACACGCATGTATGAATTTTTTCCTGGTCGTTTGCTTAGTTTTTTGGAGCACACGGAACGAAATTAAAGTTCAAATTGAATAAATTTGTACAGAAAAAAAAAATAATTATGGAAGCTAAGAAATATTTTGTGATAAAAAATGCTTTTGCCTTAAAGCAAAAACAGCAGCTCTTAAGCAACTGCGGGCATCTGCAGCCTTCAGGGTATTTCCTGTACCTTTCAAAAAAGCAGGGGAAAAGACGCCTTGAACAGGGACATAATGGGTTAAAATATTCCAGAAATTCATGAAATTATATTGTAAGGCATTCAGTACATCACAAGAAATGATTCAAGGGTTAATTTAAATTTTGACTTCTTCTAGACATTAAGCTGAACCATTAAATCGAATTTGCTAAAAAGAGCTGATGCAAGAAAAAAAGCGTATGTTTTACCCTTTCCCAATAAAAACAATCATTTTAAGAAATTCAAACTTTTCCCCATAGCAACATTAACACTAAAATACTCGTACTGCACAAAAAGATTTGCCAGCATTGAATAAATATTATTTCATTACTTTGTTGAGTTTTCTATTGTCTTTTTTTTTTAATAGTAAAAGTTAAATTGCTGTTTAGCTTATGTATGGATTTACGCAAGAATAAGAAAAAAAAAACTGTGTAAAAGAATTCAATAGACTTTAAGTTGAGCACGTTCAAGTGCGTTTCGTAACAGTTTTATTGCGTTTACGCCTTTAACTGTTTTCTATATTTTTCCAAAGCAGCAACACATAAATTTATGCTGCCTTTTTTTCCTACGAGAAATGAACAATGATAGAAAAAATAAAATTAAACGAACAAGCAAAAAAAAAAATAAACAAGCTGTAACAATAATAGGCTACAAATAGAAAAAGTGATTTTCGTAACAGCAATTGAATTAGTTTCAGATTAGAAACTTCCATATATTATTTGCTGAGTTTTTACGCTTAAAACAACCATTACAGTGGAAAATAAAAACAAAAAACAATATAACTATAAGCCAGTAACTGAAAATAAAAAGTTTTTAAGGAAAAGGAAGTAATAGAAATTCAGCATTGGTTGGAAATGAAAACAAAGCGTCTATGGCAACAACTAAACATTTTATATGTTGGCAATACAAAAAGAGAAAATAAATGGAGGCAATATGCATGCATGTGTTTACTCTCTCACACATACGCTACTCACTAACACGCATGTATATTTATGCAGTCATTTACAGTCATACGGAGCAACACTACTGAGATCCAGCGTGACCGTTTGACCGACTAAAGTGGCAAATTGCCACTTTTTCGACTCCATTGCCACTTTTTTAACTGCCTTGCCACTTTTTTTCTCCCTTTTTTACAGTGAATTATATAAAAATACATTAAAAATAAAAAGTTTAATGTAGTTTTCTCGTTTTTTTTTTTAATTTTGCCCCTTTTTTTTTAAAAATCCCCTTTTGCTGCCACTTTTTGAAAAATGTCATCGGTCACCCTGCTGAGATCTGCTGACAGGAATGCTAAACTGATTGTGAGTACATTTTTATTTTATAAATTTACAACATTGTACGCTTAAAAGCTTTAATGCGCACAAAAATCAATAGGCCGGATATTAATTCAGTTTTTTATTTATTACAAAATATTTTTGATTTATAAAAAGTTAGCAAAACAATTTTTTTACACAAAGTTTTTACACAAAATTTGTTTCATAAGCAAACAATAGTATTCATGAATTTATTTGTTTAAACAAAATAATTTTGATTCATAAAAAATTAACAAAATATTTTTGCAAAATTTATTTTCTAAACAAAAAAAGAAGAGAGCTGTCTTAGGACAGCCGGTTAGAGCTATGCTCCTTAGCTATATAGAAAAAATAAGAAAAGAAAATATAAGGATGTAGAAAAATAAAATGAGTTCACCTGGATATAAATTATTTGCTGGGTTTTGTA
Source organism: Tachina lurida (assembly GCA_944452675.1). Classification (NCBI taxonomy): domain Eukaryota; kingdom Metazoa; phylum Arthropoda; class Insecta; order Diptera; family Tachinidae; genus Tachina; species Tachina lurida. The sequence goes on along the minus strand of OX101752.1, from coordinate 9,979,401 downwards.
TCAGTTTCAAAGCCTACTAAGCTTATTGTTTCCTTTGTGATTTTAAAAAATATTTTTATTTATGAATTCTCAAATAGTTTTTGAAAGTCTGTGCATCAAGTAAGAGGTTTGTGACTGTTAAATATTTGTGGTTGAAGTCTACTTATGATTTGGTTGAAGCGCCAATGAAATGCGTATATAGACATGCTTAAGCACCAGCAAATAAATTTCAATTATTATTTATAAAAAAAAATTGATTTGCAGCAAATATTTGCATGTGTGGACATTTCGCATATGTATAGGGTCCGCCAGATAACTTTTTTTTTTTTTGAAAATGCTATGCAAAACATCGAATGTAGCTTCGGCTATGTGGCACGTAGCGCCGTCCTGCTGAAATGTTGCCAATATCCTCCTCTTCAATTTTTGTGAACAAAAATTTGATCAACATGGCCCGATAAGGATCGCCATTGACTGTAACGGCCATTCCTTGCTCATTTTCGAAAAATGGCCCAATTATGCCTCTGGACCAAAATCCGCACCAAACAGTGACTCGTTTTGGGTGCGTCGGCTTTTAAATGTATGCGTGCGGGCTTACCGGCCAATATCAAAATGAGCTTTATCTGAAAAGACGATTTTTTTGGCAAAGTCGGCATCTTCTGTAAGCAATATTTCCCAGCGTAGTTCAAGCGTATATACAACCATATTCGTTCAGCGGAAGGATAAAAATAATTATCGGTCAAATCAGACATGAGCTAAGTGTTACCATTCAAGAAATAAGCTGTAAAAGCATACTTAGCACCCCTGGTTTTTTAAGTTTTAGTAAGTAATTTGGCATATCCTTTTCTACGAACAGAGAAAAATAAAGAAAACTAAAAGAAAATGTAAATAAAAAATCAAAACAAAAATAAATTTATAACTGTAATACTGTCGATTATTTTTGTTACGAAAAACACGTCTGGTCTCCTGTGTCTGACACAAAGAGCATAGCTCTAAAAATTTATTCCACCCTGTTTCCAAAATTTAGACACGCGACTCGTCTAAAAAATTTGTATAACCGTTCGGCTGGTATAAACAGGGGGTAAGTCTGTTCTCTTTTTGAACCTTTAATTTTGTTATTTTTATTTACTTTCTGCCCTAAGAGCTTTATGGCGTTTTTTGTACTATCAAACGGAAGGGCAATATATATCATGTTAGCTATCGGGAAAAAATTTATTGAAAGGCTGTAGTCAAGAATATAAAGTCTTTCACCACTTCCTATCTTTAAGCTTAAATAAAACAAAGTGTATGTGAGATATCCTCGAAATTGTTATCTGCTTAGAAGGTCTATCTATCTACGCCATTATGCATGCAGTATAACATCGACTTCTCTGTATGGCGCTCATCCAAAATATCCAGTTCACAACACGTCTACGTGAGATGATGGGGACCTTCACTCGCTGGTGCTAAATGTCTAAAGTGTCATGAGCTGTGTGGCACGTAGTGCCGTCCCTTTGTAGACACATGTTGTTGGTTTTCATATAATCCAACTATGAGTTATCATTTTAACTATCGACCCATAGTGCTCGCTTATGTTTGTATGGTTAAACTAAATTAATGATCATTGAAACTTCTCTTTGACCTTTTATTATTATATAATAACTATTTTATTAAGATTGAAGTCTTTTTAACCCCCGACCAAAAAAAAAGGCGTGTTATAAGTTTGTAGTGTGTGTCTGTGCATCTGTGTGTCTGTCCATGTCCACGTACAGCCCAAACGGCTTGACCGATTTTGATTTAGTTTTCTCTGTTTGAAAATTGACTTGATCGAGATGGTTCTTAATTATGTTTAAAGAAATCGGTCTAGCCGTTTAGAATATGTCACATCTAGATATATCGGGGGTTTTTAAAATTTAAAATTTTTGTTATTTTAAATAAAATTAACAATATTAAACAATATTTCGATATGCCTTTTTGTAATTCTTTAGGTGAGTAAGAAAAAGAAGAAGAATATGAAGTAGAAGAAGAAGAAGAAGAAGAAAAGTAGAAGAAGCAGAAGAAGATGAAGAAGAAAAAGTATTTCTTTTTAAATATTATTAGAAATATTTTTTATGAACAAATATTTTTAGTTTTATTTCAAAAACGACCTTAAGCTCAATTTAAAAGTTATTATATGTTAAACTAGATTGTTTTTTTTATAAAAATTGGACGAATATAAGAAAACTCTTGAGTAAAGATCATTCGAAATATGAAATATATTCAATTAATAAAAAAAAAATTATTTTATTTTGATTTATATTTATATTTCAAAAAAAGTTTAAATTTTCCATCCCTGAAACCTTTTTTTTGGATTTCGCTACTTTTAATATCAATCTATTTATTTAAAAGAAAAATTTTTTGTTAGTTACTTTTTAATTACCCAAAAAAAGTTTAAATTTTTCAGCTCTGAAACCATTTTTTTTTTAAATTTTGCTGCTTTCAATACCAATCTATTTCTTTATAAGAAAAAAAATTTATTTTAGTTGTTAATTTTTGATTACCACAAAAAAGTTTTCAATGTTCCAGCTCTGAAACAATTTTTTTGATTTTGCTGTTTTCAGTACCAAAAAATGTTTTAGTTAGACTTTTATTTACCAAAATATTTTAATGCTTTGAATGCCAATATATAAGAAATATATAAGAAAAAAATTTTTTTTAGTTAAAAAAGTTTAAATTTTCCAGCCCTGAGAAATTTTTTTTGACTTTGCTGTTTTCAGTACCAATATATATTTTTTTTCAAAGAAAAAAAAATGTTTAAGTTATTTACTTTTATATACCAAAACAGAAGTTTAAAATGTCCAGCCCTGAAACCATTTTTATTTTGATTTAGCTGCTTTCAGCACCAATATATTTTTTTCTAAAAAAAATGTTTAGCTTAACTACTTTATTGTATTTATTTACAAAAAAAATTAAATTTTCCAACCATAATTATTTTTTAATTGACAAAAAAATTTAAATTTTCCAGCCCTGATTTTTATAAATTTTTAATACCAATATTTTTCTTTCTTATAGACAAAATATGTTTAATTAATAAAGAAAACAAGTTTAGTTTTAGTTAGTTACTTTTCATATGCCAAAAATTTTAAATTTTCCAACCCTGGAAACAAGTTCCTTAGGCAAATTCTGTTGCAACAGGCCAATACCAAAGTCTAGAGCGTTTCTGAGGACTTAGGAAAATCGATTTCAAGTACAGACGCAAATCGCTTGATCGACTACCGTACTTATAAGGATCTGGAATATATGTATATGGGGCATTCCACGCCAAATCAATAACTTGAAATAATTTATAATTTTTTTTTTAAATTTTTACAAATCGAAAAAAATATAAGCAAGTATACAAGTAACCAAATATATTTCTCCGCAGTACTCTTTACCATGGTTTGCTCTTGTAGGAAGAAGTGATATGGAAGATTTTATTTTTACCACTAAAAATTTTTATAAATGAACTATTTTTTTTTGGCTTCAAAAGTGACTTCTTTCATACTTTAATTTTTCTACTATTTAAATTGTATGGAAATCTTCGAAACTCTCTTCTGCTTGTGAAAGTGCTTTGGAATAATTTCTTTTGGTGGCTTGCAGGTACATTTTTGCTGATTAATTCTTACCACAGCTACAAGGATTGCCTAAATGACTTATACGGGTATATTCTCATTTCTAAATGCATTCGTACATTTGCATGTTAACATCCTTTGAAAATACGTAAAGGAAAAATTTCCATTTAACAAATCCTTTAATGTCAACTGTTTAGTAAAACAAAACTTTAAATTTTCTATCGACACTAACTATTGCATGCAAATGCAAATTAGAATTGAAATTGAATATTTATCTTGTTGTTATTGTGTTCTGTTGAGTTGGGGATTTATCTCAAGTTTGGTTTTGCTTTCATTGAATTTATTTCCCAAAGGATTTCTCAGTTGTTATTGTTTTTATTTGAAGATGATACTTTCCCATATCGATTTTTTTTACAAAAGAAATTGTAACTTAAAAAAATACATAACTAATAAATAATTGTTACGTATTGTATAGGGCATTTAATAATAATTTTGTGGATTAACACTCTTAAATCGCTTTATACATCAACTAAATTATTGCATGCACGAACGTTGGTGCATTTCGATTTAATTTTAATTTATTGACCTACATTCATGTTTATTGCATAATTTCTAGCGTTATAAAAACCAAAAATACACAATAGCAAATAAAAGTTTCAATAATAAATAAATTGCTTTGAGTAGATACGAGTATAATGAATGCAGCAAACTATTAAAAGAAAAAAGAAATTATGAAATTAAACCTAAAAGCGTTTCATATTGTATCAGTACACATTCATTCACTCGTACAACAAATAAGCAAGCAAACAATTAATAAATCATTACAAAAGCACCAGATTATGGTCTACAGTTTAATGAAACTTCAATTCAATAAATATAAAATTTTTCGTTTATTTAACATCAAAAACTTACCACACACACGCAAAAAAGCAATTTAATTTTTTTGTGGTGTAAGTTTTTTTTTTAAGGATAACTGCATTATTTTTTTATTTTTCCTTTCATGCTAAAGAAGCATTGGCAGCGCTACACTGTGAAATTTCAATTTGAATCTTTTACTTTAGCCGTTGCGAAGTATTAATTTAGAAAATTAATTTTTTTACACAGTTTCTGGGCAAGTAATTCTTTATTTGTACTTTTTGCACATAGTACTTTTTTCGTAAGAGATACTTATTTTTTCACAAAAGGGTATTTTTTTGAAAAGGTACTTTTTCAAAAAGATATTTTCTCAAAACGATACTTTATTCATAGCAGCAAATTTTTTTCTAAAAGGTATTTTTTTTCCAAATGGTACTTATTTCCAAAAGGCACTTTTTACCAAAGGTAATTTTTCCGAAAGGATACTTTTTTCCGAAAAGGTACTTTTTTCAAGAATCATATTTTTTCCATATAATGCATTTAAAAGAAGTTCTGGCCGAAAAAATCCTTCTCCAAAATATACTAATTTGCGAGATAACATTTTCCAGAATCCCAAAAAAGTACTTTTTATAAGGTACTTTATTCAAAAAAACTATTTTTTCACAAAATGAGCTAATTTCAAATAGATAGTTTATTCAGAATTTTTTTTCAAAAACATTTTTTCAAAAAAATATTTTTCTAAAAATTAAAAAAAAATATTTTTCTAATTAAAAAAATATAATAATTTTCTAAGAATTTTTTCAAATAAGTATTTTTCTATGAGCTTTTTTAAAAAAAATATTTTGCTAAATAAAAATAAAATAAGTAAAATATTTTTCTAAGAATTTTTTCCAAAAAAATATTTTTTTGAAGAATTTTTCCAAGAATTTTTTCAAAATAAAAAGTTTTTCTAAGAATTTTGTTTAAAAAATGTTTTTCTAAGAATTTTTTAAGCATTTTTTTCGAAAAAGATATTTTTATAAGAATTTAAAAAAAATATATTTCTAAGAATTTTTTTCATAAAAATATTTTTCTAAGAATTATTTAAAAAAAAATTTTTTTTCTAAGAATTTTTTCCATAAAAATATTTTTCTAATTATGTATTTTAAAAATAAAAGTAAACATAAAAAATAGCGGAATTTGTGCGTAAAAAGTTTTTCTGAATTTGATTTTTCAAAACAAATATTTTCTTAAATTAAAAAAAAATGTTTTTCTAAAAATTTTTGTTTTTAAAACAATATTTTTTTAATTATAAAAAAAATGTTTTTCTAAGCATTTTTTTTATAAAAATATTTTTGTAATCTCTTTAAAAAAATATTTCTCTAATAATTTTTTGAAAAAAAGTTTTTTTCTAAGAATTTTTTTCATAAAACAATTTTTTTAAGAATTTTTGTTCAAAAACATATTTTTTTAGAATACTTTTCAGAAAAATATTTTTCTAAAATATTTTCAAAAAAATATTTTTCTAAGAATATTTTTCAAAAACATCTTTTCCTAAAATTTTTTTTTAAACACATCTTTTCCTAAGATGTTTTTCAAAAACATCTTTTTCAAAGATCCTGAGTATTTTTTTTTTCAAAAGCATCATGTTTTAAAAAAATGCTTTTTTTAAAGTTACATTAAAAAAAACGACTTGTTTTAAACAAATGTTTTTTTTCAAGGAGATCAATTTAATTTTTTTTAATTTGTTATTTTTGAAAATATTGTTAAAAAATTTTTTTTCCAAAAAATACTGGTAGAATGTATTTCAAAAAGCTCAAAAATATACATACTTTTTTTTTAAATAAACATTTTTTTATAGAAACAATTTCTTAGAAGCATATTTTTCAGAAATGCACTATTTTCAAAAACATAATTTTTCAAAAAATTAGTTTTTTTTAAAATAATTTTTTTTTCTTTACAAAGAGGTTTTTGTTAAGGAAAATTTTGAACAAGTTGGTATTTTTAATAAGGTTTTAAAAAATTCCTCTTTAAAAAAGTACTGGTTGAAAAAAGTAGTTTTTCGAAAAGCTCAAAAGCATAATTTTTAAGACGATATCTTTTTCCTTAAGAGATACTTTATTCATAAAGGTACTTTTTCAATAGCATTATTTTTTCTCAAGTTGCTTTTTCCAAAATTATACTTTTTTACACACTTCTTTCTCGAGTAAAAGGTACTGTATTCCAGTAAATAAATTTTGAAAAAAAGTACTTTTTCAAAAAGTGCATTTTTTAAAAAGGTACTTTTTCAACCAGTAAATTTTTTTTAAATAACTTTTTAAAAAAGTAAATTTTTTAAAAAGTTATTATGTTTAAGAAATTTTATTTCTATCGAAAAGGACCTTTTTCAAAAAGTTACTCTTTGACGTAAAATTATTTTTTCGAGCAAAATGTATTTAATTCAAATAGGTAACTTTATAAAAAATGTACTTTTTCCGGAAAGATTCTTTTTTCAAAAGAGGTACTTTTCTTCAAAAAGCAACTTTTTTCAAAATTTACTTTTCTTCAAAAAGCTACATTTTTCAATATGTACTTTTTAAAAAAAGGAGATATTTTTCAATAAGGTACTGTTTTCAGAAAGGTACTTTTTTCAAAAAAGTACTTTCTTCAAAGAGGTACTTCTTGCAAAAAGGTATTTGCTTTTGCAAAAATGTAATTACTTTTCAGGAAGTTTATAAGATCAAAAAAGTACTTTTTTGCAAAAAGGTACTTGTTTTTAAAATAACCCTTTCAAAAAGGTGCTGTTTTAAGAAGTTTATTAGTTTTAAAAAATACTTTTTCAAAACGTTAATTTTATGAAAATACACTTTTTCAAAAAGTTGAATTTTTTGAAAAAGTACTTTTTCAAAAAGGACCCTTTTTCAAAAAGATAAATTTGTTCAAAAAGGTATTTTTTTGCCAGGTAATTGTTTTTAAATTTACTCTTTCAAAAAGGTACTTTTTAAGAAGTTTATTAGTTTTAAAAGGTACTTTTTTGGAAAAAGGTACTTGTTTTTAAATTTACTCTTTCAAAAAGGTAATTTTATGAAAAAGAACTTTTTAAAAAAGGGCCTGTCCCACGATGTCGACAGTGTACATTCAAAACGAAAACAAATTTTATAATTTTGTTATTGTTTCCAATATAACTGTGCGACAAGTCGCACGTTGTCGACATCGTGGGACAGGCCCTTAATTTTTTGAAAAGGTACTTTTTTTATTTATCCCAAAAATATACTTTTTGTAACGAGATACATTTTTTAAAAATAACTTTTGTATAAACAAAAATGTTATTTTTTCTTTAAAAAAAATATTGATCAAAAAAAGTTAATTTTTAAGGAAGTAATGTTTGGAAGATGACTCTTAGAAAGCACCTAATATTTACGAAGGACTTTTGTTTAGCACAGCCTTAATCGATTTCTATTTTTTTTGTCGAAGATTGTTTTTTTTTAAATAAATGCTGGTATGCGTTTATTTTAAATATTTTAAGGCAGATATTTTGAATGTAAGATTTAAAAATTGTTTCTAAATATTTTAAAAATAAAATTTCAGTTTAGTTTTTCCTAAATTTTTGAAAGGATATTTTTAACAAGTGCTTTGAAAAGATACTTTGATTTTACTTTTAAAGAGATATAATTTTAGCTATCCTTTAAATTCTTATTTATTGAAGCTACAAAGAAAAGTTATTGAACAAATTAAGATTTTTTTTCCAATTTACATTTTCCAAAAACTTCTTTTCTGCAGGCTATTCTTCTAAACGGAATAAACACATGAATATTTAAATACTTGCTTGTAATTTTTTTTTATCCATTACCATTATCTTTGTTTTGCCAATTTGAATCGTTCATTTGTTTAAGGTTTCGTTTCCTTCTAACTTTATTATCATTTCTCTTGTTTTATTTAACTGTTTCGCGATTCTAATGCTGCAACTATTTGAATTTCCATTTTTGCTCAAGACATTTAACAAAAAAGAAATCCAAAAATGATGATAAAGAACCATTCAGCGAATACAATGATATTATTGTAATAGTTTTAGTTTTAGTCAAAACTATGCTACACACCACATAAATATTTCATTAGAAGGGATATAAGGAAAAGGAGTATAATAATAAAGTTTTTCATTATTGCCACAAGCAAGAAAGAAAAAGGAACAGGAATTGGAAAAAAACGAACAAGAAACTTTTTTTTTTTTGGTAACAACTAAATATATTGAATAGGGCAAACTAAAGGACATATCTATAGACAAAAACAGTGAACTACAAAAAAAACTTTTACAATTTTACTTATCATTTCACACGATTATCACATACAGCTCATTAACAAAAATGATCATTTATTACAATTTTCGTTATGCGTAGCTGTGTAATGGAACAAATTCTTTAAATATTTTTTTTTTATATAAGAGAAAACTTTTAGTTTATTTCTGTGATAAATAGTGGATAATTTTTTTGCAAAAAGGGGAGAACTTTGAAAAGGGTGGCATTGGTTGCTGTTCTCGATTGCATGGAGTTAGATGGAGTTGGTAATTAAATTTGCTGGAAAAAATCAAATATATACATAAATGCACGTATTTGGTTTGAGAGGTATTAGGACCACTTTTAAAAATTTCGATAAATCGTTCCCATCAGCGGATCATAGCTTTTGAACAGACATTAAAGCAAGTATTATTCCCTCTATACGTACATACCAGTGATCGGCAATGAGTAGTGGAAAATTGAGTAAACTGGAATCATGACTTATAATTTCTTGTACTTATGCGCACTCGTACTTATTGCAATGTCGTCTAACTTCATATCCACTCGAAAGTTTGAAGTGCGCATCGAACTCATACTTAGCAACATTTATAACGTTGTTGATTTCGACTCTCCTTAACTCAATGTTTACAATCGATGCTAAATACGAACACTAAAATACTCATGAGGTTATGTGTTTGATTTGTTGCTTTTTAAAAAAGACTTGTGTTCAACAGCTCTTTTGAACTGAAATCAGCTTTTGGACAAAAGTTCAGTCAAAAGCGTCAATGTAAATTAAATGGGTTTGAAACAACTTTTGATTCGAACGCTCTCAAACTTGTGTTGGACACAAGTCTAGTCATTACTACTATTATATACTAGTTGCAAACTGTTTAATGACTAAACTTTTAAATATATGTATATGAATTGGTTGAGCGAGCTGAATCAATGTAAATAGTATAAGTATTTTTATGAAATTAGGAAATGTATGAGTGTGAGTATGATGTCGACGTCGCATTCATATTTATTGCAACCTAAACTTATAAATCAATGACATCGTGAGTATGCGTAAATCAGAGAAGTTGAGTTTAAATGATGTCTACTCACTTATATTTAAAATTTCATGAGTCGGTATGAGTAGAGAAAAAATATTCATTACCGATCACTGGTACATACATACAGACCAGAGAATGATAAAGAGTATTAAAAAATAAATATATATAAGTAAACAATGTGAGACATTTTTTAGATTTTAATTGAACTATAGTGAATTTTAATCAGAAACAATTTCTTAATCAGGCTTAAGTTCAGTAATTTCAATTCTTACCGAATGAAATATTTTTATTAATTAATGTGAGTTTCTTAAGAAGAGAAGAATAATAAAGTCTAGTTTAATTGTTGTTCTCTTCTTTAGAAACTCACATTAATTAATAAAAATATTTCATTCGGTAAGAATTGAAATTACTGAACTTAAGCCTGATTAAGAAATTATTTCTTATAAGTAAATTTTAGTAACTGCACATAATCATAATTGTAGCGCAAACAATTCGTACGATGACATATTGTCTCTCAGCAACTATGACTATAGCCGATTCCAACATACAAGAGCATCTCTACTTCGTTTATGCAAAAAACTAAAATACGCAATAACTAAAAATAAAAAGCGCACGCGTATCAAACGCATTGACTCTCTCTCATATTGACAATTCAGCATGATTATGTTTATACTCAGGATATGGTGAGTTAATCCGACAAAAAGATATGCGCATGATACTCGGGATATGTGGCTATTTGTGAGCATTTGAATTTGTTAACGTTTCTGTAATCACGAATTTTAAGATCTGTTGCTGATTGGGCCTCAGCATCCGATCCTAATATTGGGGCTGTCAGTGAAACCTCTGGGCAGTGGGCATGGTTGCATTCTCACTTAAGTTATTAGAAGATAGTTGTCTTGACTAATATTACCACCAGAGAATACTTGGTGTGAGACCGTAAGTAGTGAGATGCTTGAGATTTCCAGAAAATTAATCACTTATGGTTATTCCCAAGTCACAAAGCTTTCCGTACCGAAGTACACATTTCTGAAAAACTCCATTCTCCATTTTTAACTCCCTATATTTCGCGTGAACAAACAAAGGAGTATATATATATATATATATATATATATATATATATATATATATATATATATACAAAGAAATCTAAACAAATCTAAAAAAAATCGATTATTTTTGTTACGAGAATTATGTCCAAGTTCCTGTGTCGCGGCATAAATAGCATAGCTCTAATAACATGCCGTTTTCAAGTCTATATAACGATCGAAAATTTATATTAAAAACAAAAACAAATAACTTGAATTTGCACCGTAACTACTGCACCGATTTAGACCAAACTTTATATACATGCTCTATGGGGCGTGAGGAGCGTTTCTGTGTAGTTTGAAGTTCGTCAGGCAGATGGCGCAATATTTAGTTTATTCGTGGACAAAATACAATTTTGATATTGTACCACCAATGCCATATGCAACACTAATGTGTGCTTAGGGCCAGCAACGCGGACCGGGGTCAGCTAGTATATATATAAAATAGGATGTGTGTATGTATGTAACGTATGGACTCCAAAACGGCTGGGCCGATTTTGATGAAATTTTCAGGGAGTCTTCAGAATATTGAGTTGGGTGACACTATGAAGTCTGATTTTTGATTTTCTGTCAGCGGGCGGAGGGGCGTGGCAAAATCCAATTTTCATATTGCTCCACCAATGCCATATATATATATATTTATTTTTTTGCGGGGTGGGTAGGCGAGGGGTAGCGAAGCACACCGGGTTAAGCTAGTCATGACATAAAAAATTAAAAAACTCACAATATCAAAGTTGTAAAAATCGAAATTAAGCACTTAATTACTTTCTTTTTGGTCATCTGTTCTACTTTAATTGTTATTTTCCTAGATAAGCTAAGACATATACATACATACATATATACAGACATATGTACATATGTATGTATTTTTGCATGTATATGTTTGCGTATTTCGAATTTTCATATATATATATATATATATATATATATATATATATATATATATATATATATATATATATATATATATATATATATATATATATATATATATATATATATATATATGTATTCACAGCGGTGCATATAAGGTCATTTTTTAAAAACATCGATGTCTTTGAGGACATTTGTGGTGTTCAAGCCCAGGCCTCAAATAGCCATATTCATTTCGATGCGTTTAAGGTCATGCATCTTTGAGGGCATTTTTTTTTATTTTTTTATTTTTATTCTAATTAAATCCGCTTTGTCTTCATGTTCATTTTAATTATCTCTTTTATCTATATATAGCTTTTATATGTATTAATTTTCTATTTTAAACATTAGTTTATGTTTCCAGTGATGCCATACTTTGTCTAAAAATTGTTGTTTTACCGGCGTTTGAAATTTAATGACTGAACGGACATTGGAGTTTTCTTATTTCCGGTAATGAAAACAGAATGACAAATTTTTTTTTTTGCTTTTGGTTATAGATTTTGACAGTTGGATAGAATTTGGTGTACATATGTATATCGTCGGTTGGTTATTGGTTTGCAGCACAGTATATTCAAAATACATTATGTTTGCAGCAAACCAATACATATAAATTTATTTCATATATATTGAAGTTTTTTAAGATTTGTTTGATATTTCGAAGTAAAAATTCATGACTTGGATCACTTTCCGAATTAAGGGTACATACTTATGTATATTAGTTATGCATTCACATTGCAAACGTCTTGAGAAAGCACAATATTAATAATAAAAACAAGTTTCTTCGGATGCATGCCCATTACCAAGCGATAGTGCAAAGTATGTTGAACTGGGATAACGTCAAGCGGATGTGCCAAAAGGGCGAACATACATATTTGCTATCACTTTTATGATATGGGTATCCAATAGAAGAGATTTTCGAAAGATATTCAAAAATACAATGGAAAAAATGTCGGATGCGTCAAAATGGCGGATATATATTTATATCAATTCTGTGATATGGGTATCAAGTGGGAGTTTAAGATACTGCGTAGGCGCCAAAGACCGGACAACTCAATCGGGTATGTTCTGTATTCCACGTGAAAATTCCACGAGTGGAATTGCCATAAAATTGTTGTTGGAAATATAAATTATAACAACAATGCTATGGCAATTCCACTCGTGGAATTTTCACGTGGAATGCAGAACATACCCGAATGTCTTTTATTTGTAGTCTGTGCCCTTCTCATTTTTTGCTATAACCTTAGACTTGAAAAACAAAATTTGCAGCGTGTAAAGTTCATAGAAAGTTTCAGTTTGAAGTTCAATCATGTTTTTTCTTATGACAAAAAATTTACCGTTCTTTAAAAACAAAGAATCTCTTTAAAATACGAGTGTTATAAATCTTTTTTGATTTCAGAAATGTATGGATAATTTTTCTTTTAATTATTTAATTAACTTTTTAGTTTCGCGATATATTTTTCATAATTAAGTGATAGCTTACCTCTCAAATTCCCAAAAAAAATTGCAAGAAATACATAGATTTTTTCAGTAGTTTCTTACATTTTATTGGAAGTTATGTTTAATTTTTTAAAATTTATTTTCGAACAGAATTGATCGTATAAAAGTTTTTCATTTATATACAGGCATGTTCTGAAAACCAAATTTTTCAAATCACTAGTGATTTTAAAAGTAATAATGGTCATGCAGATATTTCTTCGCTCTTTTTTTAATTTTATGTTATATAACATCATCAAATATCATTTCTGAAATAAATTTATCATATATGATTTTAAAAACGTATACAGGACCATCGTAACGACAAAAAATATTGAAACTAGTTTGCCAGAAAACGAGTTTAAAGTTTTCAATCTACAAACAACTTAATGTAAAAAGAAAATTTTGTTTTGTTTTCAATAGTTGCGAAAAGAAGATATTTTTATCAAAACTTTATAAAATATGAAGAGGATGAGGATTAATTCTGCATTATTGACTCAAATATTCCAATTCTTGAGTAATGAATAAACCAGCGACATGTGTTTGAGTTTTTAAGTTTTAGTGTCGTATTCAGTGTTCATAAAACGAATAACAAAGAAACACAAAAACTCTTTATAAAATCAAATTAATATATTATAAAAACAATTCTAAGCTGTTTCAGTTAAATTAATTTTTTCGCTCTTTTACTCAAACAACGTCACAACTGAAAAAAACCAGCTGGCAGAAAAGAAGTTTGAAGTTTTCAATTTACACAGATCTTAATGGAAAAAGAAAATTTAAGTTTTCTCTCAGAGTTTAGCAAACAAGATACATACATATGTGTATGAAACTTTTATACAATTTAAAGAACAATATGAGGATTAATTCTGCATCATTAACTCAAAAACTCAATTTTTTGAGTTGTGACGTTCTTTGAGTAAGTGAGCGATATGACAAAAACCAAAAAATTTATTTTAACTTTTAGCTATGTACAAATTTTTTTTTACATATCTACTTACATATGTACATACATGTGAATATATGTATGTATGTATGTACATATGTAATTTCCCAGTCAGCATGTGGAAGATTGTTTCACCAAACTGAGTCTTTTTCGATTGCCTTAGATGATCAAAAACTGATTTATCAGCTCTGCGTTTAAAATAAGGCTCGAAAATGATTCCCAGAAATACTTAGAAAGTGATTTGTTTAAAAATAAAAACAAACAGCAAGCTCGTGCAGTAAAATCAAAAAAATAAAAAGTGTGTGAATTTATGTACATAAATATATGTATATAAAAATTTAAAACAAAAAAATTATTGTAAGTAATACCACAAACTGTCTCGAAAGTGAGTCGAAATTGATCAGAAACGCGAGTCATAAAAGACTCTTTTAGAAGACTCCCGGCTAGGGTACCATTTTCTCCCGAATGAACAGTCATTTTCGACTCGAAAGCGAGCGCATAAATGCTTATTTTAATCGCGCGGAGGAGTCGAAAAAGAGTCGAATATGATCATTAATTTCATAAAATGCTGACTGGGTTATTAAAAGTTTTTATGTAGTGTAGATTGTATAATAATCGCTTATAAAAAATTAACACACAAAATAACCAAGTAAATATTAGACAATTAATCTACAAGGATTCATAAAAATAATCTTCTATGTTCTGGCTTTCACATGGTGGGATCGGATGTTAAAACACATGCTACACCTGTTTAAGTTGAAATTTAAAAATAAAAATTAATAGCATTTGTTCTTGATTCCCATTTTAAGTGAAAACGATTTTTAAATTGACAATTTAAAACTTTTGGAAATTATAATCTTTATATCAGATTAATATATTACAAAAACAATACTAAATGATATCATTTAAATGAATACATACATATAACAAAAAACGAAAATGTGTTTTAACTTTTAGTTTTTATATAAAAAAAAATTTACATACTAATGTCCTGCACAAGACAATTTATAAGACCTTTCAAGACATGCAACATTTTTCAAACGCTTTACTACAACGAAATATTCTAAAACCAACGCTAAACAACACTGTTGGCAAGATTTTTTTCAGTTGTTTATCTTGCCAACAGTGTCGTTTAGCGTTTGTTTTAGAGTATTTCGCTGTAGTAAAGCGTTTGAAAAATGTCGCATGTCTTGAAAGGTCTTATAAATGGTCTTGTGCAGGACTTTATTACATACATACATATACATATTTAACTTATCAAGTTTTTATTTCTTGTAGATTGTGTAATAGTCGCTTATTAAAAATTAAGAGACAAAATAACCATGTAAACATTAGAAAATTTATTTAACATTAATCATAAAAATATTACTTTTTAGACATTCAAATTATTGACTTTTGAAAAATACAGGGACCGAAAATAACTGTTAATTTTGAATTTTTGATTAAAAAAAGCAACCTCAAGGAAATGTCGGAGAATGAAACTAAGTATACCATTTTGAAAGTCTTGGACCAAATTGTCAGAAAATGCGATGCTTTTTAAAAATCTGATTATTTTTTCAGACAAAAATAACAGTTATTTTTTTATTTTAATTTTTTTGAGCAAAATTATTTTTTAACTTTTATTTTTTGTAGCAAAAATAACAGTTATTTTTGACTTTTATTATTTCGAGCATGAATAAGTTATTTTTTGACTTTTATTTTTTCAAGCAGAAATAAAAGTTATTTTTGACTTTTATTTTTTCGAGCAGAAATAAAAGTTATTTTTGACTTTTGTTTTTCGAGTAGAAATAAAAGTTATTTTTTGACTTTATATTTTTTTGAGCAGAAATAAGTTATTTTTGTGTTTTCAACCCCTTTGACAAAGAAATTATTATTTAATACTCCAAATATTCTTTTCTAAATAAATAAATTTAACGATTCACTATTGCAAACGCGCCAAAATTTATAATAAATATAATGAATTTATCACAAAATAACTTTTATTTCTGCTCAAAAAAATTAAAGTCAAAAAATAACTTTTAATTTTGCTTGAAAAAATAAAAGTCAAAAATAACTGTTATTTTTTTTTTCGAAAAAATAAAAGTAAAAAAATAACTTTTATTTCTGCTCGAAAAAATAAGTCAAAAAATAACTTTTATTTTCTGACTTTTACGATAAAAGTTATAACAGTTACGGTCCCTGGAAAAATATACTAGTAATACCAGTAAGAAATTATTTAAAAATTCATTGTCGACATCGACGTCACTTTAACACAATACCAAAAACTTGGGGCTTGCTAACTCAATCTCGAGAAAAAATTTTGTGCTGCAGAAAATCTATTTCCGTTCCCTAGGTCTAGGCCAGCCAACAGGAGTCAGTTGTTTTCGAAATCGGGTGCACAAGCCCCAATTTGTTGGTACTTTGTTAAAGTGACGTCGATGTGGACAACTGAAATAAGGGTGACTTTTAATATTTCAGTAAATTCAAATCTCTAAATTAGTTTTCTGTAAACCAAGAATCTTCGCATTATGTCACTCTTGCTACATATGCTCTATATGTATGTATGTATGTATATAGAAACGTATGTTGAAAATTACATTAATGCACACACTAACAAACAAAACTGATTTATATTAACTTATGTTTTTATGTTAAAGTTTGAGCGTCATATTGAGTGCTCATAAAACGAGTAACAACGAAATAAAGTCCGTTTTATAATCTTTATAAAATCAAATTAATATCTTAGAAAAACAATTCTAATTTATTTTAATTAAATTAATATTTATCGCTTATTTAATCAAACAGAGTCACAACTCAAAAAAACCAGTTAGGCAGAAAACAAGTTCGAAGTTTTCAATTTACACACATCTTAATGGAAAATGAAAATTTAAGTTTTCTCTGAGAGTTTAGCAAACAAGATACATATTTGTGTTAAACTTTTATACAATTTGAAGAACAACATGAGGATTAATTCTGCATCATTAACTGAAAAACTCCATTTTTTAGTTTTAACGTTCTTTGAGTAAGTGAGCGATATAACAAATAAAAATTTATTTTAACTTTTAGTTTTTATGTACAAATTTTTTATATATATACATATACATACATATGTACATTAGAGCGGCTCAACTTGTATGGAAGAGAAAAAAGTGATTTTGTTACCCCTCTGAAAATAAAGCTTGATATGTCTTATGATGATTCCCAAAATATTTTGGTTCTAGCGTTGACCATCCGTGAGCTGGACTATTTTTAAAAAAAGAATTTTTTTCAGTTTTTCGAATTTTTTTGTACTTTGCTTCAAGACGACATAAATAAAGTTTGGTAGCATCGGAATTTAAAATAATGTTAATTTATTTTTATAGCTTAGTTAACTAATTTTATTTGTTCTGTTGGTAACTACTTTTCTCATTTCATATATGTACATATGTATTCAACTAAAAAATTTACATTTTAAAAATAAATAAATTTGATACCCATACTGCCTACATATATTAAAAAATATAAAATATATCGCAATTTTTGCGTTTTATGTGAATAATAAAAAAAAAATTATAAATTAACATTATTTTAAAACATTTTGCATTGGAAAAGCAAAACATGATTTCCAAATACGTAAAATTTGTGTGAAAACCCGAAACGAAAATATGTATTTAGTTAAATATATCAAGTTTTATATACCATTGAGTGCTGCTTCAAAAACTCTTTTCGATGATACCAAATTGTATTTATGTCGCCTTAGAGCAAAATACAAAAAAATTCGAAAAACTGAAAAAATACATTTTTTAAGAATGGTGCAGCTCACGGATGGTCAACGCTAGAAACAAAATATTTTGGGAATCATCATAAAACATATCAAGCTTTATTTTAAGAGGGGGTAACAAAACCACTTATTTTTTTGAGTCGCTCTAATGTACATACATTCATACTTATTAAAAGTTTTTATTGGTGTAGATTGTATAATAATCGCTTTTAAAAAATTAACACACAAAATAACCAATTAAATATTAGACAATTAATTTACAATTATTCATAAAAATAATGGTCTATGGTGCTGGCTTCCCCATAGTTTTCACATGGTTTCTTGTGGGATCCGATGTTAAAACACATGCTGCACCTGTTTAAGTTGAAATTTAGAAAACAAAAATTAATAGTATGTGTTCTTCATCCGATTTTAGATGAATACGATTTTTAAATGAACGATTTCAAACTTAGATGTTTTCGTTTTCACTTTGCCAAAAAAACTCGTATTCTTTTCACAAGACTGTTAACAGGTGAAATGAATACGAGTTTTTTTCAAAAGTAAAGTGTTTTAACATATTAACATATTTAACATTTTATATTTTTGCTTACTTGTTACTGGTAGAAACTGTGGTATTGATTTAATTATTTCCTTGGAATTTGTTGAAAACTTCCTAAAAATAAAATATAAAATATTGTATGAAATTAAATTGGTATTTGATATTACATTATAGACAATGCCTTAGAATCCAATATCATTGGAAACTTTTTAAGTTAATAAGCAATTGTCTGAAACAAAAGTTTTTTTATTGGTTATGCTTTTTTGGGAAAATGTTTCCCAAGTCTGAAGATACCTTCAGCACTTACTTTTTATTTGTAGCGCCTCTGATTATCTATCCACGTTTTTAACTGTGCAGCAGTTCTATGCTTTAAGGAGTCGTTAGTACGAACTGCATCATAACATTTCCCCAATGTTGGAAGTTTTTTTAAAGCTTTCAAATTTCCAAAAATACGATGAATGGCATCCTTTTCGTCTTGATTCCATTTGGTGCGCTTTGTTTTGCTCACCGAGGATGCTTTATAAAAATTATTATAATTTATATATATTTACATAAATGCAAGTAACAAGTATTCATATTTCTTGCTTTTATATACTTACTGCTTCGGTTTTTTTTGCTGGATGATGAACTTGTGTTTTTGCTTACACCCGACTTGTCATCATTGCCTTGCAAAATGTCCTCCTCCTCGTCAATCTCATCCTCTTCCTCATCATCATTATCATCATCTCCTCCAACTGCCGACATCAAAAGTTTGGATATAGTGGTGATTTCTGCCACTGGTACTGGAACTCTATATATACCTTTATGTATGTCCTTGTTGTGGCCCATGAAATTCGCTAGCCTATCTATTGTAGCATCCTCTATGTTTAAGAGCGATGTGTACGTAGCAATGTGCTTTCGTAAGAAAGTCCCTCTTAAACTTTGAGGCATTTCGGCACCACATTCTTCGGAAAACTGCTTTAAAAGGGGACAAGCTCTATAGTATATTTTCGCAAACTTTGATGTGACTTTTCTAGCAAATATAAATTCGTTATTCTCCAAAATTCCAGCCATGTCTCTGAACTTAAGAAGTAAATCAATCGCTCTTGTGCATATAGGGCTCAAAAGAACGCTTACATTCCTCCCAAGCTTGCCCCTTAATGTTAACCGCACAAACTGTTTAGCAAAATCCACTGATTGTTGTGACATATTTCCAAAAATTTCCTCATCGAAATCTTCACTTATCGATTCTTTATTTATATAGCTGCTTATAGTTAATCTTTCTATTTCTCCAGCACGCCTTCTATTAAAAATTTGGATGAATATTAAAGATGATTTAACGAGATCAATCCAGCAATCTATGTTGAACTCTTTTTCTAATTCAACAATTGCACTAAGCATTTTGTTTTTTAAATATGTGTACAATTTTTTTATATCATTTTTTGATGGTAATACGACTTTTTTAGAACGTTTTTGGGTGCATTGGTCTTCAAAAGCTTTTTGGTTTATCACAACCGGAATGTCCGCCTCCCAAAGAATCATGAAATTTCTAAGATTTTGAGTTTTTTCATCTGCGTTGGGAACTTTAATCAACTCCTTGTCTAGCCTTTTACCAACTTTCTTAATTAAAGATGACAAATCTTGGGCAACGGCAGGAGTTTTGAACCATCTCAAGTTATCATCCCATTTTGCAACTATTCGCAAGGCACTTACGCATGCATCGAATAAGCTAGGCTTAAAAATTTCTTTCAATTCTTTAATGCTATCGTCAAATGTTTGCATCGTAATTAAAAATCTTCCCAATAATCTCAAACGAGATCTTATCATGTCCTCCTGATGCGATAATGTATGTTTTAGCGTTAGGTAATTCGCATATACTATTATTAAATGATCATATCGAATGGCTTGGGTAACAACATCATCCCTTAATACCGGAAAAATTTTATTTCTGACAGTCATATTTGCATCTCTGTGTATGTACTGAGTTAGTCTTCTGCTACATATATAATTATCTCTCGAGTTTTTTGTTTCTTTGCCACATCTAGTTCTGTGATTACGCAACGCATTTTTGGCAAAAAAACCTTTACATTTTTTGCAGCAAACATAATGGTCTGCTGTATTTTTACGGCTTGCTTGCTGTTGTCTGCTCACAATCAGGATTCCACTGTTGTATTCGTTAGAAGTATTATGAATAAAATCACCCTGTTTCCTTAATTTTTCTATTATATTTAAGCGCTCCTTACACCTAACTGGTAAATGTAAAGCCTTTTTTATCTGTTCTTCTGACTTATGTTTTAAAAAGAAATGTCTGCTTAGTTTCGTCTGAAGGGTCTTACAGAACATACAGAAATGTTTTTTAGATATATTACTTCTATGCGGCACTTTTATATCTGACAATTTCACAGTATCTGCTATCATCATGTTTACACTGCTATCTTGTTCTGCTGATATATTTTTAGTAGAACCAAGCTTTTGATCTGTTATATCTACTGATGTGTCAGGAAAATATTCCGATATAGTACAATTAGTTGTAGAAATTGCCGTACTTTTTGTACTGTTGAGGATATTTTTTGAGCAACATGGTGAATCAGATTTGTTGCAATTATCTTCTTGTTTTGAACTATGTTGGGATGCAAATGCGGTTTTCGACAATGATTTTTTTAAATGAGATAGACTATTATTGTCGAAAGGTTGTGCTATATTTGAAGTGGATGGGAAAATGGAGCTTGCATCGTCCAAACTAGATTCCTGCATTCTAATATATTTGTACAGATTTTTTGTTCCAACAGGTTCGTTCAGAGGAGATACGACTGGTGATGTTACGGAAACCATTTCAGTAGTTGTTGAAGATGACAACGAATCATGCGGGGAAATACATTGGTTTACGTCTTTTAAAAGATCAACTTTTGGCACTGCGATCGTCGGGCTCGGAATATTTAAAGAAGAATCATATTGGGGTGACAATGATAATATATTGGATTGGCTTATTTGAGTGGTACTTTCTTCTAATACGTTTGACCTCATGAAAGACGGTGACCGTAATTTACTGAGAAGATAAGTAGGTTTAGACAATTCTTGTTTTTTTATTTCAACAGGTCCATTCAGAGGAGATACGACTGGTGATGTTGTTACGGAAACCATTTCAGTAGTAGTTGAAGATGACAACGAATCATGCAGGGAAATACATTGGTTTACGTCTTTTAAAAGATCAACTTTTGGCACTGCGATCGTCGGGCTCGGAATATTTAAAGAAGAATCATATTGGGGTGACAATGATAATATATTGGATTGGCTTATTTGAGTGGTACTTTCTTCTAATACGTTTGACCTCATAAAAGACGGTGACCGTAATTTACTGAGAAGATAAGTAGGTTTAGACAATTCTTGTTTTTTTATTTCAACAGGTCCATTCAGAGGAGATACGACTGTTGATGTTGTTACGGAAACCATTTCAGTAGTAGTTGAAGATGACAACGAATCATGCGGGCAAATACGTTGTCTTCCCTTTTTTAAGAGACTTACTTTTGACTCAGTTGTGATAGTCGAGCCCGAAGCATTTAAGGAAGAAACATATTCGGGTGATAATGATAATATATTGGATTGTAATTTAGTGTTACGTTCTCTTAACACGTTTGGTCTCAGGGAGGATGGTGGCCCTAATTTACTGGGAATAGAAGTACTATAAGACAATTCTTGTTCATTTTTTTCTGCTAGAGGCTCTTCATCAAGTATTGGTAATGCGAATAATGAATTAGAAGTAAAAGTAGGTTCCTGTGGAAAACTTGAAACTTGCGAAGAAATCAATTTTTTTTCGAGAGAAATATTGAGGTAAGATAATTTTACGTCGTTTATGAATTTTTGCTCAGTCACTGTTTTCTGAGGCTTTCTTAAAGGAGTTACGCCCAATGTTTTAATGGTAGGTAAAATTTCCGCTGGGTTTTCAAACGAAATATATTCTGACGATAACTTTACTGGAAACAATAGACTTGATTGCTTGGTAGTTTTTGGAAATAACTTGTTTGAATTAGAGGTAATTGCTGATGTGGGCATTTCACGATTTTTTTTACTCATTCCTGGCAAAGACTGTTGCAAAGGAGAGACTTCATGTTTCGCAGACGGAAAAGACGAATTTAAGCTGGACTTAAGAATGGTTTTTAGTGATAACTTCTCACAAGAAGAGCTTGCATTTTTGCGAGGAGAAATATGTTCAGGCAATAAATTTGATAGATTTATTTTCTTATTTTTCGGAAACAATATCTGCTGGGAAGACACATTTGATACTGCCGTGATAGAGTGTAATTTTGGATGACTGGAGATAGCAGAAGTTGACGGTGGTGGTGCTATGGTAACTTGTAAATTTTGTTTTATATTTGGTGATACTTTTTTCTTGTTTTGAGATGCTTGAGGTGATAACGTTACTGAAGATAATTTAGAAGAAGATGAGGAAAAGGAGTTTGAAAGCGACTTAAGTTGACCGAAGAGATCGTTCTTATCATCTGAAAATTTTAAAGAAATTAAGGAATAACAGATGTAAACAACGCACAGAGGAGTATTTAAGCCAAAAAGCTGGCCAATACTTTTTTAGTTTATATTGCTCGTGGAAAGTTATTGAGTACACCTTGATCAATGAAACTTGGAAGAAATTTGTCTTATAGTCATAAGTTGTTAAGGTTTGAAAATGAGAAAAATCGGACAAAAGGGAAAGTGACCCGTAAAAAAACTAATCCTACCTCTAAAAAATTATTATTTTTTTCTTAACTTTTCCCATACTTTTGTTAAGCAAATGCAACTTTTAGAGCTAGTTTTTAACATAAAAAGAAACTCTACTTGTTAGTTAACTGTAGGTTACTTAAAATATTGTTTTTCAGATAAACATTATCTAATTAGATTATCTAGTTAAAGTTCTGGAATTTTACAAAAATTTTAAAAAGCACAAGAAGGGAGAAGATCCCCCAGCCTCTATTTCGCGTTGAACTTGAGCCGAATGATATAAAATTGAGAAAAAATGAGACGCACCCAATTTATAATTTAAAATATCTTTTATACCGAAAAATAACAGTTGAAGAACCACACAAGCGTTCTGGACCCGTACAGTGCCATAATTGTCAAGAATATGGCCACACAAAAACTTACTGCAAATTACCTACAGTTTGTGTTATTTGCGGTGAATTGCACGGTACTGCTAGTTGCAATAAACCGAAAGATCAAAGTAACAAAAAATGCAGTAATTGTGGAGAAAATCACACTGCTAACTACAGAGGTTGTCGTGTATATTCTTTCGTTAAAAAGACAATGGGGCAAAAACCTAAAGTAGCTCCAGCACAAACAGCAAACACTTACTCCGCCACTCTTGCCCAAGTGAGCCAACCAGTTAATTCACGTGTATCGTATGCCGATGCTGCAAAAACAAGCTCTATTCCCACACAAAATGTTTCACGGCCAAATACTTCAATAAATACAAACTCAGGCTTTAATTTTAATCGCCTTGAAGCTACTATTGAAAATCTGGTGCAAACTATAAACAATTTTACAACAAGTATGACTAGCATGATGCAAGAAATGCTGCGAATGCAGAATACTCTGCTTCAAGCAATACTTAATAAGCCATGAACACGTTAACAATATGTTTCTGGAACGCAAACGGCATTCGCCAACATAAAAATGAACTTGAGCACTTCCTCACGGAAAAAAATATTGATATAATGTTGGTCTCTGAGACTCATTTGACTTCGAGAAGCCTTTTTAAAATTTATGGCTACACCTTATATGATTCAAAGGACCCGAGAGGAAGAGCATGCGGTGGATCAGCAATTTTAATAAAGTCAAGACTCAAGCATTATATTATTGACAACATTTGCGAAGAACATTTACAAGCAACGAATATTTGTATCGAAAATTTTTGCACTAATTTTGTCATATCATCAATTTACTCCCCTCCTAGGTTCGCAATTACTGAGGACCAATACGAGAATTTCTACAAATCCCTTGGCCCTTGCTTCGTAGCAGCTGGCGACTACAATGCAAAACATACGTTCTGGGGTTCGCGTCTTATTACACCTAGAGGTCGGGCATTGTTCAACACAATTTCAAAAATGGGCTTGGACGTCATTTCGAGTGGGGAGCCCACTTACTGGCCTACGGACATACAAAAAATTCCGGATGTTATAGATTTTGGAGTCATGAAAAATATTTCTAGGGAATTAGTTCATGTTGAAGCGTCTCAAGATCTTTCCTCCGATCACTCTCCCACGATCGTTACAATTTGTAGCCCACTAAGTAGTGACTTACCTCACCCGTATGTGAAGACGATCAACCGTGTTAATTGGCTGGGGTTCAGAAAATATCTCAGTACTCATTGTACGGAAAACATTATACTAAGAACATCCGAAGATATTGAATTTAACATTGGCAATCTTATCAAAAATATAAAACAGGCTGCTGAACATGCGACTACCTCCTACCCGCAGACTGGATTTAATAGAATTTATTCTACGGATATTGAACGTCTTGTAAGTGAAAAAAGAAGAGCTAGAAGGGAATGGCAACAGCACAGATCACCCCAACATAAAATCAGATTTAAAGAGTGCACTAAACGACTCCAAGACTTGCTTGCATTTGAAAAAACTGCATCTTTTAAAAACTATCTGGAAGGTCTTGATGCCACACCAGCATCTAATTACTCCTTGTGGCGCGCTGCTAGAAAGCTTAAAACACCTGTTGCGTTTAAACCACCTCTGCGTACATCTACAGGGGGTTGGGCAAGAAGCGATACTGAAAAAGGTAAACTATTTGCTGAGCATTTAAAATCAGTATTTACCCCTAACTCGTGTACTGGTGTTATTGATTTGCCGAATGTAGTGGCGCTACCCCCTCGACCCATAAAATTTAGAACGTGTGATGTACAAAAAGTAATTGCTGAACTTAACCCGAAGAAAGCTCCGGGTATTGATGGAATTAGTAACCAGATGCTAATAAAGTTGCCTCGTATTGCAATTAGAATCCTATTATTTATTTTTAACGCCATTTTACGACTGGAGTATTTTCCAAATAGCTGGAAGCTTGCCAAAGTTAAAATGATTCCAAAGCCGGGCAAAGACCTTACCAAGGCTGAGTCATACAGGCCAATAAGTCTGCTATCAACAATGTCAAAACTTTTCGAAAAACTGCTCATGACAAAATTGTCCCCAATTCTAGTTAGTAATGGGTGCATACCGGACCATCAATTTGGTTTTAGAAGTCAGCATAGCACCATCGAACAAACTCATAGATTGGTTCAATTTATAAGAAGAACATTTGAAGAAAAGAAGTATTGTTCTGCGCTGTTTATCGACGTTTCTCAGGCATTTGATAAAGTGTGGCATGAAGGTCTTATTTTAAAATTGAAATCATATTTACCAATAAATTTTCTGAAGCTATTAGAAAGTTATATTACTACCCGGAAGTTTACGGTTGTGGAAGGAGACTTCATGAGTGTGCCCGAATCTATATCATCCGGTGTGCCACAGGGGAGCATACTGGGGCCAGTTTTGTATTTGATTTACACTTGTGATATGCCTTTGAGCAGCAATATTCATACATCTACGTTTGCCGATGATACAGCCTGCCTTAGTATGCACGAAAACCCTCACGAGGCTTCCCGAACATATTACACAACTGGAACTATGGTTAAATTTATGGAGAATCAAAGTAAACGAGCAAAAGTGTGTCCAGGTAACATTTACCCTGCGAAGAGATACTTGTTCCCCTATTCGAATCAACAATCAAGTTGTTCTTCAACATTCACACGTAAAATACCTTGGTATACACCTTGATCGACGGCTTACATGGAAGCCCCATATTGACTCAAAGCTAACACAAATGAAACTGAAATTAACTCAGCTACATTGGCTGATTGGTAGAAATTCTTCACTCAGTCTAGATTGTAAACTTTTAATATACAAGACGATTTTGAAACCAATATGGTGCTACGGAATACAGTTATGGGGCACTGCTTCAGCTTCTAATGTCGAGAGAATCCAACGAAGGCAAAACAAAATTTTACGCTTAATAACATTGGCTCCATGGTATATAAAAAATTCATATATACATCGTGATTTAAATATGCCACTAGTGACTGAAGAAATTGCAAAATACGCTGGCAAATATTTAACAAAACTCGAGTCACATCCTAATCCGCTTGCCCGTAATATTTTGAACTTTACTGGACACATCCGCCTAAAAAAGAGGGACACATGGGCTCTTATTCATAGCACTCCAGATGGGACTTCTTGAAAATACTTTATTTTTTTCCTTTTGACTATCACTACTTATGTATTATATATAACTATTACTAAGCTTATGTCCGACACTGGTCGGGCCTAATTATATTTTTAGATTTAAGATTTGAATACTTATTGTTAGTTCATATATGAAGATACAATAAATAAAAAAAATCATGCATTCAAAAAAAAAAAAAAAAAAATAAGTGTTCTTTGAAACGCCGTTTAAGTTTGTTTTTAATTTGTTTATATCATCAGCAAGCTACCAAAGTTGTCGTATGAAATTTTTGAACAAATATAGTTTGTGAACCAAATTTCAAAAGTAAATAAATAATTAGTATGTGTGCCATTTTTGTGGAGACTATTATCATATTGTATATGGGACACTATTTTAACGAATTTTAATAAATTTGGATCAAGTTAAATTTTTTAAATAGTTTTTTCTCTCGTTTTTAATTTTTCAAAAACAGTTGTTTTTCCAATTTTTCACGAAAACCGTTAATTTTTCTTGAAAATAAAGCCTATATTCGTGTTTAGGGACCAAATTTCCATTTAAGGGTTAAAAACTTTTGTCATTAAATATAAAATTTTAAAAATTTTTCAAATATATCTGCCAATGTATAAAATGTTAATAATTTCTTATTTTTAGTTACTGCCATTACAAACTATTATATATGTACATATGTATATATACATATGTATATGTGTTCCCGTCATTCCTATAAGGAGCATAGGTCCTCCATTACAAACTATTAAACAAATAGTAAATTTTTTAGAAAATTTTATAAAAATGTATCCACAAAAAAATTAATAAAAATTTAAACAAACAATGACAAGTATTGCCGTAGCCGTCTTCCGTTGTATTATGTTTATTTTTCTCTCCCGCAACGAGAAATCGCACCGCACCGCAAACATTGTGTTTAGACTCTAAAATTTAAAAAAAAATGTACACAATATACTCAACAATACATCGTATGTACACTTTTACAATCGGATAAAATATTGAATTTATTATTTTTTGCTTGTTTAATATTGTTCAGTGAAACCAAATGTGGTATTTTCATTTAATTTAAATTACTTCTACTTTAAAATAAAAAAAAGTTGACAAAATTAATGATTTTCCTTTAAAAAGTACAATTTTCTTAAAATATTAAGTCGTATGTAGAGTTTTGCGACTAAGTGTAGGTATGTACGTTCGTTATCCGTGATCCACTTGGCGCAACCGTCCTTTTAAAAGGACACCCTATTCCGTTTCACAAATTGGGGAAAAGCGCAGTCATGCACGTGCATTCCTGTGCATATGCTTTGTTATGGTAGCCACGCAGTTCAAAAGCGTCAGTTGATGCAGGCAGGTTCGCATGTTTACATTTCTTATTAAGTGCTTTGATAGGCCATAGTTAGGGTAAAATTATGTATTGGAAAAAATTTTGTGCTATTTACACAAAAATTGTTAAATAAAATTTTTCCGAAAAACGCCACGTTTGAAATTTATGGGGCCATAAGTAAGTGTACTGTTTTAAAACTTATTAAACAATGCACCCAAAATGTTTCTCGGAAAAATCCGAATTAAATATGAAAACCGGTTCCGAACCGGATAAAAATTAGACGATGTTTGCCATAAACCATAACTAATTTCGTGAAACTCGTTTTTGATTCAGAAAGAGGGTATTCAAAATATATATATGTAAGTATATATTCAATACCTAACTAAATTTTTTTAAGAATGGTCGGTGAAGCAAAAATATTCTGGGGCGAGGATTTATTGCACGAAATTTTTTCTATTTTCTAACAGCAGCCAACTACGGCTGATACATACATATCGCACACTGAATCGTAAAGAGACACAACTCAAAATTATAAAAAAGCTTTTGTGTTTTTATAAACCAGTTAATTAAAGAAATGTATAATGACCTAAACAATTTCTTTTGCAATAGTCTGCTTGAAGAATATAAAATACCGTTATGCTTGTTTTTATGTCACATACTTGCGTCTTTTGTACAGTATCAACAATTGTTTGCAACTACTCAGCATCAGAAATTTTTTGAGTTGTGACTCTATGATTTAGTGTGCGATATGTACATATGTATGTATGTGTGTATGTACATACATAAACCAAATATTCAGTGGTAAAAGAATTGTTCATATCATGGTTTCACAGTCCCAAATCTAAAGATAAACTAAATATTCCCTCTGGAATTGTTTTTCAGGTGTGGTCAGGAATGAGTTTGTTGTTTGCCCTTCGAGATTTTTGGGTCCCGATCGCACTGATTGACTGATTTACCTTAAATAACTGTACACTTTTACGGTTCTTTGGAATTTCGTCACTAACCACGCTTTCATTTCGCTCACATTTACGACTATGAAACCATATTACGAAGAATTCTGTTACCATGCCTATTCGAATAATGTGTACATGTACATACATACATATGTATGTATGTGCATATGGCCGAGCTTGCGATATGTACATATGTATGTATGTATGTATGTACATACATAAACCAAATATTCAGTGGTAAAAGAATTGTTCATATCATGGTTTCACAGTCCCAAATCTAAAGATAAACTATATATTCCCTCTGGAATTGTTTTTCAGGTGTGGTCGCTCACATTTACGACTATGAAACCATATTACGAAGAATTCTGTTACCATGCCTATTCGAATAATGTGTACATGTACATACATATGTATGTATGTGCATATGGCCGAGCTTGCGATATGTACATATGTATGTATGTATGTATGTACATACATAAACCAAACATTCAGTGGTAAAAGAATTCTTCATATCATGGTTTCACAGTCCCAAATCTAAAGATAAACTATATATTCCCTCTGGAATTGTTTTTCAGGTGTGGTCAGGAATGAGTTTGTTGTTTGCCCTTCGAGATTTTTGGGTCCCGATCGCACTGATTGACTGATTTACCTTAAATAACTGTACACTTTTAAGGTTCTTTGGAATTTCGTCACTAACCACGCTTTCATTTCGCTCACATTTACGACTATGAAACCATATTATGAAGAATTCTGTTACCATGCCTATTCGAATAATGTGTACATGTACATACATATGTATGTGCATACGGCTGAGCTTACATCTGTGTGACATGTTCCCAAAAAAGGGTAAAAACTAATTACTAATGAAAAACTATAAATACGTGTATGAATAAGTTTATTAGTAATTAGTGGTTACGCTTTTTTGGGTACATGGCACACAGATGTAAACTCGGCCTATGTATGTACATACATATGGATGTATGTATATTATATTGGGAAAAAAACTTACCACTTTTTGAAATTACTTTTGCCGCATACCTCCCGCCTTTTACCTTAACTATGCAAGTTTTTTTAGATTCTTCGTTATATACGTTAGCGGACGCTGCTATGAAATAATCGCCATTTTGAAACTGCACTAGGTAAAAACTGAAAAAAATAAAAATGCATATACAGTTATGAATATTGTACATACATGTATACAATACATGTAAATGTATTTAAAACTTAAAAACATTTCGAGTTTTTTCTTACCAGTTTTTCTGCCGTAATTTTCTGTATCCTTTTCTGGAAGTCTTACCTTTATGAACAAAAAGATTAGTTTAAACCATAAATGGAATATAAAAATTTTTGTTCTAATAATGAATTACCTTGCTTAAAACGATCCATTGGTTGTAAATTTTTATTAACTGCTTTCGTCCTTCTCATTTACGCTATGAAAACGAAATTTAAAATTTAATGATTCAACTCTTAAACTTAAGTGTACTATACATATAAAATAAAAAACTTACCTAAGACCAGACCATAGACTTTCCCAATACGCGTCTTCTTTGAAAATGGCAGCTTTTTCAATTTTTTCTTATAAAGAACAAATTCTTTCATTTTACCGTTATGCTAGTGTTGCCATAACATCTGGTAGATCTTGCGATTTTTAAAACCAAATGTTTCTAAGATCAATCACGCGTTTTTATTGCACAAACATTGACTCAAAATTAGTGAATTTTGTATATGTACATACAAAGCAAATTATATTTCGCTTCCTTTACACACACTTTACTTTCATGACATTTCTGTATACGTATTATAAATAAAAATTTCAATAAAATAAACCGTATTTATAAAAACTTCTTTTTCGTTTACATGAGAAAGTGAATTTGGATTTAAAAAATACCGTTTGAAGCGAAAACATGCTATACTTCTAGAATTAAAAATATATATAAATGGAAAGACAAAATGACACAATATATTCATGATTGAAAAACAAAGTTTTGCATAAAAAACAGCTTTTTATAAAAAAACAGAGTTTTTTCATAAAAAAATATAGTTTTTCATAAAAAAAACAGCGTTATACATTAATATTTTTAGTTAATTTCGTCGAAAATAAGTAATATGAGTTAATTTGACATATGTCAAAATGTATGCGATATTATGTCATCTCAACTTTATCTCGGTCAAAATCGCGAAATTACTTTATATTGTGGCATATTGGACGTTGTATATTTCAATTACTATTTTTTATAATACAAAACCTGCAAAAATCACAATTGAACTTCTCTAATCAAGTCACAGTCCAGACTTGCAATTTTTGTTGCAGCAGTCTTATATTTTTTATCCTGCGCTTAGACGTGAAAGTACTTGCATATACGTTCCGGGTCTGTAGTATCAAGGAACGCTCCGCAAAAATGCCAAACTGTCTCGCAACTTGCATGCTTACTTTTTAGTGCAAAGTTGTCCATAACATTAAAAAGTTTAGTTTGAAGAGAACCAGACAGTATTGAACTTTATTCGTATTGTTTCAATGATATTTGTGTTACAAAAATTCATGAACTGCTTGATTTGTGAATATTTAAAAAAAATATATCAAATTAGTTTTTAAATGTATTTCTACAGACATACATATTTTACAATAATAGTACATAATTGGCATATTCGGGCCTGTTCTGCAAATCACGTCATGTCAATCACGTTGACTTCAACAAATTGATAAAAGCTAAATCATAGCTTTTGTAAATTTCAAATACAATAAAAATCCACTAACAAGTGAGTTATATTAACAGTTTGTTTTTGATATCACCGCGATTTTCGGAACAGGCTCGAATATGTAAAATTTATTTACTAATAAAGAAAATTTATTATTTAACATATTGTCAGAAGTGTACATAAAATAATTGAAATTTATTTGCTGGTAGTTTAGCATGTCTATTTACGTATTTCATTGTCGCTTCAACCAAATCATCAGTAGACTTTAACCACAAATTTTAAACAGTCATATAAAGTAAGAGGTTTGTGACTGTTTAAAATTTGTGGTTAAAGTCTACTGATGATTTGGTTGAAGCGACAATGAAATACGTAAATAGACATGCTAAACTACCAGCAAATAAATATCAATTATTTTATATATTTACTAATATTAAACCATGCTTTTTATATAACGTTGGTTGGTTTCTGGTTTGCGGCATAGTATATTCAAAATACAGTATGTCTGCAGCAAACCAGAAACCAACCAACGAAATATAAATTTCTTAAAACCGCTGCAATGCGAAAAAAAACGCTGCGTCTACGTTTTACAATGTGTTATTATTTGGAATATATGTTAGCTTGTATAGAAAATACCTCCAGCCATAATCTAATGTCAGAAAACAATTGCTCATAATGTTTTGTATGCATTTTGACAGTTTTTGTATTATTATGAAAGTGTATAAGCTTAGCAGCTAGTCTCTTTGATAATAAGAGTTTTAATTTCAGTAAACATGCGTAATGCAATAAGATAAAAGAGCAAAGATATACAAACATTACCATTTGGAATAAATAATCAGAGTTGCCGCATTTGTTTTTTGTAACTCATATGAAGCAAGCTTATATGAAGGCATATCAAACAGAGGTACATGCATCAGGCAAATTGCTCATCCGCTGATTTTTTGTTTACACGTTTATAACGAAGAATTCATTTGACAATTACTTTTGTGCCTTGTTTGATGCATACAGTTTTTGACAATTACTCTGTAAAACTATGTGAGAAGCACAGATTTGCCACAGTGATTTCTCTAATGCGTGTAACTGTAGTAAATGTGCCTTGGCTTATATATAAAGAAAAACTCTCGGCATCAATATTATTGTTTTACGCTGCAACCACACGTTCAATAAATCGCTTTCAATTTCATCACACATAATGTGTGTCACAATTCCTTGAAATTGATAGCTGTTGCACAAATTGCTAATCAATTTCATTTTATAAATGCCACCGACGAAGAAAGAACTCACATTTGTAGCTTCAGTCAATGTGTGCTGTGACCAGCTATTCAAATGGAAAATTAAATTGCCATATAAATGTATAGGTGAATTTGAAAGCAATCTAGTTTTCAATTTAAAAAGTTTGATTGTGTTAGTGAAAAAAGTATGCGTGTGTTACAAATTGAATGGAATTGAAAGGCAAAAATTGAACGTGTGGCCTCCAAGTTACACATATTTTTTATAATATTAAGATGTTAGTCCTTGCTATTACATAAATGGTATAACATATACAATAACATTACGTATGTATGCCCGTGGGCACACAAGTGGAACCAGAATAATGGCAGCGAAGTTCTATGTACATCACTTTCATAATATGGGTATCATATGGAAGGATGTTCAAGCAGATAGTCAAAAATAAAATGGAAAAAACGGCAGATGGGTCAAAAGGGCGTATCTAGATGTATTCATATCAATTTTATGATATTGGTATCAAATGAAAGGGATTTTAGAGAAGAATGCCAATAATAAAAAGGAAAAAATGGCAGATGAGTCAAAAGGGCGGACATGTATTTACATAAATTTTATGATATGGGTATCAAATGTCGTATTCGCCATTTTTTATATTATTTTGGGCTATAATCTCGAAAAACCGTTTCATTTGATACTTTTATCATAAAATTTATATAAATACATGTACGCCCTTTTGACTCATTCGCCATTTTTTCCATATTATTTTTGGATATATAATATTCATTTGATACCAATATCATAAAATTTTATACATAAATACGGCACACATTTTTTGTCGTACACTTTTAAGTATCTTATCGTCCACAAATATTGGTGAAATATATATGGTTTACAATGTATTTTTGTGTAGATATGCACAATATAAATAGTTTTCCAAAATTCGTACGGTCTAATTCCATTTTATTTTTGGCTATGTTCTCGAAAATCCCATTCATTTGATACCCATATTATGAAAGTGACGTACATAGATGTTCGCTGACACTATTCTGGTTCGACGTATGTTCCCAGGTAAATACATACATACGTAATTGTATTATATAAGAATATCACTTATGTAATAGCAGGGACTAAGAATATTGTAAAAAAAATATATGTTTAAAACAATAATATTAATGCCGAAAGTTTTTCTTTATATATAAGCTTTGCTTCATGTTAGTTAAAAAGAATAACAAAAGCGGCAACTTTGTTCATTTACTAAAATGGTAATGTATGTATATCTTTGCTCTTTTCTCTTATTGCATTACGCATTTATACTGAAGTTTAATCCCCTTGTAAATACGGTTGCCAGAAATGCAGATTTATCTGGATTTTGCAGATTTTTACCCTCCAAAAAGACGAAATGCAGATTTGAAGACTTTGGTCTAAAAACGCAAATTTTTCAACTACAATTATAGTGAATTTTTTATACTTTTTTTTTTTTAATACTGCTACTACGTCTGGTTTATTTTATGTGTGAACGACTCATAGTTTAGAGAGTTAGAATTTTTGAACTTAGAAAACATCATTAAAGAAGAAGTAACTTTGGCAAGCTTCTGGAAACGAATATCTGATATAAATCGAGATTATTGTTATGATTAACATATTGGAGCCCTAAGTTTATTCAAAATGTCTTTACCACATTAATTTGCAAATGTCAAAAGTGAACTTGAAAAAAAAACCAAATTTTGAAGTTTTTTATGCAATAAATTAAATGATTTTTTGTGTAATTTTTTGTTATCCGACTTCTTTTCTCATTATTTTTATATTATTTACACATAACTATGAAATTTTTATTTGTTTGTTTGTTATATGCATTTTGTTTCTCACAGAGAAAGATGGGTTTTCCACACGTAAAGTTTAGTTTGCAAAGTCTTAAGTTTGTAGGAGAGAAAAAAAAAGATCTTATTCCATATTATTTTTAATTCAACAAACTCAAGGCTTTGCAAATTAAACTTTTCATTTGAATGAAAACATAGTAATGGATTCAAAATCGAAGATGTTAGTTTGTGAAGATTTTTGCTTGAAGCCTTTAAGCTTTTTCTGCCATATTCATACAAAATATTTTTGTTTCATAAAAGGTTTACCAAACAAAGTTTGTATGGAAATTTGTTTATGAAACGTTTTAAAACCCAAAATAAGTTTTATGAATGGTATAAATTATGTTTGTGTACGTAATTCTTAATAACATATTGATAGTCGTTCTATACATATATGAAGTTTTTTACCTTCTTTCAAAAAATGTTTGGTTGAAGTCTGCTGATAAGTTTCTTAAGCGGAAACGAAATGCACATTCTTTATACATTAAAGGCTTATATTCATAAATTAAAGATGAATTCCCCTTGATTTTTTCGTGAAAAATTTTTAAATTTTATCCTTAGAAATTCTGGCAACACTGTTTGTAGATTTTTTTTAATTTGCTGTCAGTTTCAGAAATTCTCAAAATTGGAAAGTAATTGTCAATGCATAATAAACATAAAGTAAGCAAATGTGAAGCAAGGAACTAATTTTCAATAAAAGGAAATGTGTTAAAATCATAAAAGTCATATTAATATACAAGGCATACTGTATTGACCCATACTAATTGGTCTGAAATATCGTGACGTACGTGGTGTAGCTGAAATGTATTAATGAATCAAACTTGTGCCAAAAATTTAACGTCTGGAGAACGTAGATCAAAACAATATTATTGTGGCACCGACAATTGAATTGGCCCTACAAATGGGAGAAGGAACAAAGTTAGGTCAAAGCCTAACAAAACCAACTGTTATAGTTGTATGTGATCTTCCACTTGAACACATTTTCCGTCTACGTTTGCACTGTAAAATTGTTATTGCCTCCAGGTAGTCTTAAGCAAACTAATGGAAAATTATAAGCTTGGCTATAAATATTGTAAACTGCAGTGGACAAAGGACAATAAAAGCGTGAACATGCTTTTGATGCCTTGCAATCCAAGGAAAGTATATGTTGGTGGCTACAGATGTTGCCAGCAGAGGAATTGACATTGAACGAAATTAAAAAATCTTTCAATTCATTCGATTTTTGTTTTGCATCTCAGTGTGTATCTGTGTGAAAATACGAGTCCACGAACAGACCAAACTGACTGGACTGATTTATATTTATTTTTGTTTGAAAATTTACTTGATCAAGTGTTCTTTGCTTTGTTTGAAGAAAATCGGTCTCGCCTTTTAGAAGATAGCACATCTTTTATAGATATATTAATTTGAGTCTGTGTATTGGTCGTGGTTGGCCGATTTTAATTTTGTTCTTTTTGTTTGAAAGATGACTATCTCTTATCTTCTGACCTACACTTAAAGAAAATCGGTCTAGGAGTTTGATCTGTACGTCGGAGGTTCTTAAAATGTTAAATTTTTTTGTGTTGAATATGGTGTTTCTATGTACCCACTGTCTTGTAAGCAAAAGAGAAATAAATAATATTAAAATAAATTAAACTTGTTTGTTTGTTTGTATCAAGGCCTTGGTTTGGATTCTCAAAAAATTGGTAAGTTTCACTATGCCCACAGTTTTTATAGTTGCAGCTATGATAAAAAAACAGAAAAATTAAAAAAATAGTTTACTCTTTAATTTTTCACTTTTTTTGATGATAAAAAAAAACTAAAATTTGCACGAAAATAGGTTTTGTTTTTTTTAAGCACGAATTCTATAATTCGAAACGAAAGAAAATGTTTGCGAAATTACATGTTATTAATATTGCATTTCGAAACCATTTGCTTTGGTTTCCGTTTACACAGTAAGTCCCCAGAATTATTTACTATTTGAAATATTTTTTTAATATTTCTTTTATGTAACTTCTCTCAAATTATCAATTTCACTATGTCTGTGTATCTGTCAGTGTCCATGTATAGACCAAATGGCTGGATTTTGATTAACTTTTTTCTGTTTGAAAGGTTACTTGATCGATAGGGCTTTTAGCTGTGAAAAAGATATCACATCTTTCCGTTTTTGAAAACAACTGACTCCTGTTGGCAGGTTTATGCTATATTAGGGAACGGAAATAGATTGCCAGTAGCACAAAATTGTTCTCGAGAGTGAGTAACAAACCCCAATTTTTTGAAATTGTATTAAAGTGACGTTGATGTCAACAATTAGAATAAGGGTTAATATATTTAAGGTTTTTTTTATAACGTTCGCCATACAGTAGTCGCAAAAATAACCAAGTGATTCTAAATCGTATTGTATGTATAAATTTTTGTATTTTATGAATTCGGAACGATTTACGTACATATAATTTTAAAGCCAATCTCTAGCTAATGACTTTTAGAAAACACACTAGAAGAAAAATTATTGCAAAAGTTATTGAAAAGAAATTTTTTGACAAGATGACTATATCAAGCACATCACAGCTTTAATAGTTTTCAAATTGGTTTTGTATCTAAATTGGTTTTATTACATACCTGAATATTTTCAAAAGTAAAAAGTAGCAAAAATAACCAAGTGATTTGAAAATGTTAGAGACTTAGCTGAACGTTTTGAAATCAGAAAATCATATGTACATAACAAAGAATCGAAGACGATTTTTTACTAGACTAAGGCCGGGTTTAAATCTGTGTGCCGTCAAACAGTTTTTCATTAGTAATTAGTGGTTACGTTTTTTTTGGGCACATGGCATACAAGGAATTACATATGTCAACTCAGCCTTAAGAACATGGCAATCAGGTATGTGATGAAAAACTATTTATACACAAATCCAATTTAAAAACGATAAAAGGGGTGATGTGTTTGCTATAGTTATTTTGGCAATCATTTTAAATTTTTGGCCAAATTTTGTAAAAAAAAAATTTATATCGTAAAAATTTAAATTACAAAACAAATTACATACAAAAGTTGTCAACGCTAAGCGTTGCGTTCTACAAACTTATGCCTTTTGTTTATAAGCATACAAATTCGAAAGCATTTTCTTTCTTTTCGAATTACATAGCATACCCTCTGGTCTCACATCCATAAAATATATACGACCAAGTCACAGAGTTTAATTCCTCAAGATCTCAAGCCCTAACCAGAGTATACCCCAGCATACCAGCGGCCCCCAACAGTTTGGACACTTGACAAATTTCCTTATTTTTGTTTTCTTTTTTGGACACAATCTCCAACAAAAATGGGGTGGATTGAATTCCGTTTCCGAACGGAATTGAGCTCTGTGACATATCCGATAGATATGTATGTATATGTATGCTTCATTCAAACCAGGTACTAGAAAGCAACATCCTACTACTGTTTTTGTGCAAAGCCACTATACTAATGCCGCAAAAATAACCAAGTGATTCTAAATCGTATTGTATGTATAAATTTTTGTATTTTATGAATTCGGAACGATTTACGTACATATAATTTTAAAGCCAATCTCTAGCTAATGACTTTTAGAAAACACACTAGAAGAAAAATTATTGCAAAAGTTATTGAAAAGAAATTTTTTGACAAGATGACTATATCAAGCACATCACAGCTTTAATAGTTTTCAAATTGGTTTTGTATCTAAATTGGTTTTATTACATACCTGAATATTTTCAAAAGTAAAAAGTAGCAAAAAT
Source organism: Tachina lurida (assembly GCA_944452675.1). Taxonomy (NCBI): domain Eukaryota; kingdom Metazoa; phylum Arthropoda; class Insecta; order Diptera; family Tachinidae; genus Tachina; species Tachina lurida. The sequence continues at coordinate 9,941,009 of OX101752.1, read as the reverse complement.
AACCAAGTGATTTGAAAATGTTAGAGACTTAGCTGAACGTTTTGAAATCAGAAAATCATATGTACATAACAAAGAATCGAAGACGATTTTTTACTAGACTAAGGCCGGGTTTAAATCTGTGTGCCGTCAAACAGTTTTTCATTAGTAATTAGTGGTTACGTTTTTTTTGGGCACATGGCATACAAGGAATTACATATGTCAACTCAGCCTTAAGAACATGGCAATCAGGTATGTGATGAAAAACTATTTATACACAAATCCAATTTAAAAACGATAAAAGGGGTGATGTGTTTGCTATAGTTATTTTGGCAATCATTTTAAATTTTTGGCCAAATTTTGTAAAAAAAAAATTTATATCGTAAAAATTTAAATTACAAAACAAATTACATACAAAAGTTGTCAACGCTAAGCGTTGCGTTTTACAAACTTATGCCTTTTGTTTATAAGCATACAAATTCGAAAGCATTTTCTTTCTTTTCGAATTACATAGCATACCCTCTGGTCTAACATCCATAAAATATATACGACCAAGTCACAGAGTTTAATTCCTCAAGATCTCAAGCCCTAACCAGAGTATACCCCAGCATACCAGCGGCCCCCAACAGTTTGGACACTTGACAAATTTCCTTATTTTTGTTTTCTTTTTTGGACACAATCTCCAACAAAAATGGGGTGGATTGAATTCCGTTTCCGAACGGAATTGAGCTCTGTGACATATCCGATAGATATGTATGTATATGTATGCTTCATTCAAACCAGGTACTAGAAAGCAACATCCTACTACTGTTTTTGTGCAAAGCCACTATACTAATGCCTGGATACCTTAAGCGCTCGGACACTACAAAATGTTCCCAACGGCTAACTCTGCAATGGAGATTTGCAACCCAAATATTGATGCGAGCTTTCCAACAAGTCTTTGCGATAACGTTCCACTAAACTTATCGAGGCATCTTAATGTACTCTGCGCTTATAAGCACATGGCTGCAGCCAAATCAGGTTCATTGACAGCCACCAAAACTTTTGCTTACAACCAGCCGCATAAGCCCTTACCCATTTGTCTAAGCGATTTAAAAGTTCTACGGCCTCCATTAAGAGATTTGCTTTAAGAATTTATTCAAGCTTGTCTAACACTTTGATGATTTCACAACTTTGCATGTGTTTGGCACCCACAGCTGCATCCAAAGATTTTTTAATGGTTCCCGCTTATATATAGCATTGGCGTGCTATCAGCTAGTTACCCCGCTCTTGCTGTATTTCAATAACTTCATCAGGGGAAATATGTTGAGCCGTCCACAGCTTTGGCATAAGGTCCACTCCTGCGGTATATAATAAAGTCTGCTTCTGGAGGTCTACTCTGTAATTTGAAACGAAAAAAAAACTCTGGAATTTGTATGTTAATTACAAGCAAATTCTAAATTCTTCTTTCGCTTCAAATTATAGATTACACTCGCTGGTCTTGATAAGCTGTTTGACATGCCTTTTGACATCAATGGATAAATTGGCAGTCAAATCACAAGGTTACTGAGTACTTTTCAACGCCGTCAGGTACCGGAAGTAAAATTATTAAAAACATATGGCAACAAAAATTTACATATTCGTAGAGATACATTTACAGACATGACCGAAAATGGATCGCAACGTATATCCATGTCCCCGTATGCATCGAAATATGCCAGAAATGATTTTTTCTTTAACTAAATTTAAAATTTTGCTAAAATATCGCGTTATTTAGCAATATAAATGATTTTTTTTTAAATTTACAGCATTAAAAGTTTACATTTTTAATGTCCCTAAACACAGCGACTTGCATATATATATATATATATATATATATATATATATATATATGGCTATTTGAAAAGATGCTTTATGTGTGTACGCAAATAAAAAAGCCCTGTATATACGCATGTGTACCCTTTTAATAGTCAGAGTATTTTTATACTCATGCATATGATTGTATTTCACACAGTATCATCTCATTTGTGCTGCATAATTTAAAAAATTGTTTTTAAACATAGTTGTTGGATATTTATAGTTATACGTAGTCGGCTTAAAATTAATATGTGTATATGCATATGAGCGTGTAGAAGCAGCCTCATCAAGTGACAGCGAGTACAAGAGTCTAGCACATTTAAGTTGACGCTTAGCCCAAATTAGTATAAGTTTCATAAATAAAGAATACTGTGTTCACTGAATTTTAAAACACCAACATCTTCTTGATATTATTTACAAAAGAGGCATAACCTTGGTAAGATCTTAAAGAGGCTGACTGACGTCTACCGCTGTTAGAAAAATAAACTGTCTTACAAAGATAGTCCAAGAAAATTTAAATTTTTTTCTAAATTTATTTAAACAAATTTAAATTTGTTTCTAAATGTATTCTAACAACACTGCATAGTTCAGTTGATCGGTAAAGCTTATTTGAACAAGTATGGAGCAATTAAAAAAATCAAAAAACCCGACTGCGACCAACATTGAACCATTAAATATCCTAAATGGTCATTTGAAATGAAAAATCATAAGGGAAACCTAAAGACGACTTTAAAGTACCTGCCGAATGATACCCATTTTGATATAGTTCGTCAACTTTTTATTTTTATTTGTATTTAGAAAATGGCGTCTGTTGGCCGCCATTTTGAGTTTTGACTACCGCTATATGTTTAGTGACATTTCCAGGATTAAGACAAATCGATTGGTGTAAGAATAATCAAAATCGGTTCACGCGTGCAGCAAAGGAACACACACACACACACACATACATACATACACAGCCTGATAAACACAATACCCATCTTTGCGTCACATAGTTATCTTAATATAGAAAGGCCCTAACTAATTTTTTTTTTGAAAAGTAGTTTTTTGTATATTTCGATAGAAGAACATCATCTAATGTATCGAAAAATATATTAAAGTAACGATATATACATATATGTGACCTTCACCGAGAAAAGGGACCTAGTGTGTTAAAAAACGATAAAAATGAGAAAAACATTAGACTTTTATTTTTTAAATGGGTTTTTCTCAAAACTTCATTTTCACACATTAGGCCCCTTTTCCCGGAGCAGGTCACACATTACGGCCCTTTTCACACTGTACAGCTAACAGGCACTTTAACGGCAACTTTTGTATGAAGAACTTTCAGTTAAAGTTCACTTTAACTCTTAACCATACATTGTGAATAGAGACGATAAACGATTTTCCTAGCAAATGTTTGCACAGTGGTACCAAATGAAAAATGAAAAAAATAATAAAAATTTTAACCATAAATCGTTTAACAGAAAAAAAAAATCAAAACTTGCAGAAAATCATGCTTACAGAGAAATTCAATATCATTTCTATTATGCGGATCGCAGTCGAAATCATCCATTTGTATATCTATGTCGGCAGCAATTGATTACTTTTGACAAGTTCTTACTTTTTTCTAATACCAAAAGTCGGGCAATTAAAGACGTTTTGTACGCTTATTTAAAGCCTGAAATTTGTAACAAGTTTATTTCATAAAAACATCGTAATTTCAAATATTTCTATATTTTCTGAATTTATATTTTCTGAAGTAAATTTAAGCAGATACATTTTATAAGCAAAATAAAAGAGTTTTGTATTATGAACAACTATAGTTTATAGTTTTGGGTAAGCGCAAATCTCATCAAATCATTGCGTTCACTTGATTAGTCCACTGTGTGGTGTTAGTTAATAAAAATTTCGGCCTCATAAAAAATTTTTCATTTGAAATAGAATACGAGAATTGCTTATGAAAAGCGGTAGAAAACAAGAACCATCATCATATAAAAAACAATACATTCCCTCTTTATTGCCTTTCTATATTAAAGTAACGATATGTATATTCCAAAAATCTGGCATTTACTTATAATTATGAAATCTCTTTTGTTACCTTCTATTTTAAATACGAAATATCTGATTCAACATATGCAGCGAGTTCAATCGATAAAATAAAGTCCTGGAGCAATAACAGTTATTTTATGATACAAAAAATATTTTTAAATTTTTATCAAGCAAGGATCCTTTTTGTTTATATATTTAGAGTTTATCACCAGTTCTAGAAAAAAAGAGACGATTAGCTGTGCGCTTAAGGGCAACTAGTATTGCCAGAGACTTGATATTAGTCACACACACAGCCACACACATACTTAAATATGTTATAAAAGCACGCACACACACTGACGTCACGCCATGTTTACATATGATTGCACTTTTAAGCCATACACATTCCGCCAATGGCTATTTCCGTTACTTCCATTGTTTAAAATTCTCTCTTTGTGTGTGTGTGTGTGATGGTTGTGAGTGTGTGTTATACACAAGTTTAGAATTGAGTGTGTGGAATTTTTCAATATGAATATATTCGGCCCCCAGAGTACATTATGAATGCCTTTGAGTATGTGAATTGGTTTAACATAAAATATAGATTTTTGGTGTGTGTGTGTGTAAGTTTATGGACATGGAAAAAATTAATGAGGTGTTACATTTTAATTGGCGAAAATAAATTAAAGAATTTTTTCAAAAATTAAATAAAATTTACATAAAGTTGATTTATAGCCTGTCCTCCATATTCATAAAAAATAAAATGAATTTGAAATCCATTTTAGGAAAATTTGTATGAAAATTTTTAAATAAAATATATTTAAAATTCATTTCAAATTTTATGAATATGGGGGTATATGTGTAAAATATAAAAAAAATGTGTTTAATTTTATTTAAACTAAAATTCGCCATGAAGAGCAATGGAAAATCTAAGATCCAGACAAAAATAACAATTCGAAACCTAAACACAAATTGTTTAAATTAAGTTGTAGTGTTTGCTTGTATTGCTGCAAAAAACTATTTTTATTAGGTCTGTTCACGTATATTTTCTTAACAATATTATTTTCTCAAAAAATTTTCTAAAAAAAAAATCGTGGTCATACTTAAGGCTAGATTTTCTCCTTTAAAAAAAAAGAAAGTATGCTTTAAGTGTGCGTTAAAATCGATTTTTGTATGGAAATTTTGTTTTAACGCACACTTTAAGCGCAAGTTATTTTTTATTTTTTTAATATGGGGGTTTGTATATACAAACGATTTTTTTGTTTTAAAATTTCTTTGGAAAAAGATATTTTTTGGAACTTTTTTACAAAATCTGCCTATTAATTTTTGAAGCATAAAATATTTTATGGTTTGCTTAATAACACGATTAAATTTTAATAAAATTTTGTGTTAAAGATCTACCCAACACCCTTGCAAAAGGTTGTTTATGAAAAAAATGTTTTTAAGTAAAAGAAAAAAGTGTCCTTAACAGTTGCGTGTCCCGAAACACCAAATTGACAGTTGTGGTTGTATTGGTTAACACCTGGCAGAGTGAATTAAGTGACTTAATAAACGCTTTTATAGTCACTTAAAGCACATTGACTCATTAAATATTATAAAATTTTTTTCGTTTCATTCTTAGGCCTTAGGAGTTGTAAAACAAAAGCTAAAATTATTAAGTAAGAAGGAAAGAAAACCTTCAATGACATGCACTGATAGTTGTGCTGGATGTGCCGTAACTCACTGACTGTTTAACAGTCTGGTGTGTGTGTGTTCCGGTGTATAAAGGAAATAATGGATTACAAGCATTAAAGTGGTTGCACAGAGCCTTCATTCATTGAACGAAACTATTTGCGCGAGTTTGAAATACTGTTTTTTTACCGAGTTAAAATTTTAGCACACAATGTTTCAATATGCAAAAGAAATTAATTTCAGTTTGTTTAGTTTTCATTCAAAATTGTTATAACATTGCTTTTGCACTCGTCTGACAAATGTAAAATTTCATTACAAGTGTTTGTGAATGAAGACTAAGAAGGACTATCGCGTTTTTTTATTTATTTTTTGCTTGTGGTAGTTATTGGTGTTTTTTTGTATTTTTGTTTTTAATGAAAAGTTTTACTGTGTAGAGTTGCAAGCTGTGAAAAGTGTTGCCAGTTTAGTATTTTTTTATCCTCTTTTGAAAGCTTCAATGAAGCCTTTCTTATTACCGTAAACCTTAGATTTGAGACAATTACGGAGAAAAGAGTCCATAAAGCTTAAATCAAGACTGCGTGGAAGACAATTTATGTCTCTCCTTACCGAAATCAATGCTTCAGCAAAGTTAAACCCCTTTCTGGCATCTGGCATTATTGCAACAGTTGGATTTGGAAAGGTACAACCTATTTTTTCTACGGAAAGGTGAAACCTATTTCTGGCATTGGGCATTAATTAGTGCAACAATTGAATTTGGTATCGATATACCTTTAGAAGTTTGTATAAAATATGCTGTAAATATGATCTACATACATATAAGTCACTTCTTCATTGAAAACTTCGCTTCGACACGAACAGGCTGAACAACACTTTTCACGTTTTCTATACTTTCTGATGATCTATTTCGTTCGATTTTAGATTTTTCAATGTAATGCCGGCTTCTTAAGGTTTTTTTTTATCAATTTTAAATTGGAGTTAAGCTTAGCTCTAATATTACAGAATCTTCTACGAGCTAAGTTGTAGCCTGTCAAGTCTAACTTAACCTTCTAAGCGCTATAACTCTCGCATGCGCCCCTCACTACCGTTGCGTCGCACGGTGGTTCAGAATCAATTTTTATTGACCAAACCATATATTTTTTATTGAAATAAACTTTTAAAATGTTTACGCCATCAGAAAAAAAACAAAATATTCCCAGTAGTGGGCGTGGCATGCTGCTCAAAACGAAGAATTTATGTTAATTAAAAAATTCAACAAATTTCTCATATTTGATTTGAAATAAATTATGATTCCTCGAGCAGTATTATAGATAACGGGCTGCGGTGTTTTTTTTTTTTAATTGGCTAAATTTTAGTAGTGTATACTTTTTTAAAGTCAAAAGCCTTAAAAAAATAGAAGATATATGTCTTAGAATACCCGGATATAGCTATGCTGCTTAGCTAAATAAAACAAACTAAATGTGTTAAATAACAATGCAATCAAATTATATTATATGATGATGTAAAATTCGCCGCAAATATTTCAAAACTTTTCCATTTAGTTCCAATTATTTTCTTTTCTAGCGGCGTACGATTAAATTAATGTATTGTTTGTGGCTGGTGGCTGCTAATAGCCGGCTTACAGCTGATTGGCTTTGTTTTCTGGGTTGTGCTCATGTGCAAAAAGAATAGAAAAACAAATTGAGCAAAGCTTCTCATTATTATTGTTTTGTTTTTGTTTCACTCACTTAAAAGAACGAAACAAAACAAAATTGAACAATTTGTTTCGTGTTTTTTTTTTGTACTCTGGTTTTAAGTAGAATAAAATCAAAACAAAAATAAATTTATAACTGTAATAGTGTCGATTATTTTTGTAACGAAAATCACTTCCTAGCTCGTGTCTCGTGACATAAATAGCATAGCTATAAATAAAACTAAACTATTCAGAAAATTATGATAAGTATGTGTTTTTTCTTTTAGTTTATTTATTATCTTACACCCGCCAAGACCCGCCTGTAGAACACTTTTGTTATTTTAATGAAAATACGCAAAAATTATAAAAAATAAATTTGTACCACAACTGCTAGTGATTTTTAATTTTTATGTTTGTAAAAATATAATTTTGTCATTTCTAAACTGATTTTGAAGACTAACATTTTGGCCCCATAATTTTTTTTACCGATTGGAGGGTGAAATTCGCTCCCCCATGCATAACTCTGTCAATTGTGAAGCTATTTTCTGTCTGAAAGCGCTTGCCTGCAATTTGGTCCCTTAATTTTCCTTTCTAAAATCGGAGGGGAAGATCCACTCCCCCTATGCGTAACTGTCATTTGTGAACCAATTTTCGATAATTCTTTTCTTGAAAGAGGGTTTAGTTTAGTCCCTTAATTTTTGTTTTTTGAAATCGGAGGGGGAAATTGGCTCCCCCATGCATAACTCTGAAATTTACAAAGCGATTTGCAAAATTATTTTAATTAATGTGGGCATTTTACCTTTATTGACTCACACTATAGCAAATGTATTTGATTATAAAACAATTTTTTCTATACGACAAATTTGTTGGCCATTATTTTGCATGCATGACTTTTCTTCAGTAAACTTTTTTTTGCGTTGCTCTGAAATTACTCACGGTCCCATCTCAACTTTAAGCTGAAAACGTGATTTTATTTGGAAATAAAAGCAGATTTTTCCACGTGCTACAAAAGTATCAATAACCCGATATCCTTATTTGCTAGCATCATCGCATTCGCACAATATTTTCTTTGCAGGTAGAAATCCACTTGTAGAAATTATTTGTTATTGAGGCGTACGTGTAGCAGAGTTTTTATTCAGTATTTTAAAAACACACAACTCTTGGCTTGCTGCTGCAACAAAATTTTGTTGATATTTTATCAAAGTCACGTACAGTTCACGTATCAAAGAAAAATACAATGGCATTCGCGAAAAATAAAGTTTTGAAAGCAGCACATATGTACACTCTCCAAATTCGCGTTTATTCATCCAAACAAAAAAAAAAAAAAGGATTATAACGCACGAACCTCAAATTGAACTTTTCTTGTGTACGCTTATTTTACATGGACTTGCAGTCATTTATAATTCTCACAATACCTTTTAAAGCCATGAAGCTTTTGAAGAGGTACGAGTATTTTTGTATAAATTTCAGTAATGTCACCTTTTGGTGGTAAACTAAGTGCTGAATTTCAAATGACTTTAGATAGAAGTACACGTTTGAAAAACTAGAGTGCAATTTGATATTTCACACAGAATATCGGTTTCATTATTAATGAAATTACATTTATTTAATACTCGTATAATCATTTTGTGGCCTGAATACTTGAAAATAATTTCCAATATGAAAAAATATTGTGGTATGACATCACACAAAATCCGTATACTTCTTATCTTTATAGCCCGCCCAGCAGGATTGTTAGTAAAATCGTCTGGCTAATAGCTTAAACCTTTGAAAATTTATAAAATCCCCAGCAAAACCGCTTCACAAGGTAACGTTACTGTTTTGTACAGCAATATACCCATAGACTATGCAATATTATTGAGTACTCTTTTGCTATTATTATTGTCGTTTTGCTCCACACTATTCAATATTGCTCAATTTTTCTTGCAATATATGTAAAAGTTAGCAAAAGCTACACACACATGATACAAATAGAATCCTTAACAAATTTTTAATAAATTAAATTAAAAAATTCACGAAGGATTCCATATAGGGACTATATGCATATGTTTTAATTGCTATACGAACTTTAGCCTATATAATCGAATATCTTAAAGAGTTTAGACATTTTTTAAAAAATGTTCAACACCCGTTAAATATTTTTTAGATTTTTGGTATATTTTTTAACCGTAGCGCTTTTTCTTAATATAGGAGTTTTTTCGTTTTGGCGATTTTTCTAGTTCTAGCGTTTTTTTTTCGTTTGGGCGATGTTTTCGGTTTTTCGTGATTTATTTTAGTTAAGTGATTTTTTTTTATTTAGGCGTTTTTTTCGTTTTTGGCGTTTTTTAGTTTTGGCAATTTTTTTAGTTTTGGTGCTTTTTTCGTTTTTGGCATTTTTTTTTAAGTTCTGGCGTATTTGAGTTTTGGAGATTATTTTCCGTTTTGGTCCTTTTTTCGTTTGGCGATTTTTTCGGTTTTTCGTGGTTTATTTTGATTAAGCGATTTGTTATTTTTGGTGCTTTTTTCGTTTTGGGGGTTTTCTAGCTCTGGCACCTTCTTAGTTTTTGCGTTTTTTTTCGTTTGGCGATTTTTTCGGTTTTTCGTGGTTTATTTTGATTAAGCGATTTTTTATTTTTTGTGCTTTTTTTTCGTTTTGGGGGTTTTTTTAGCTCTGGCGTTTTTTCACTTTGGCAAATTTTTTTAGTTTTATCGCTTTTTTCGTTTTACTCGTTTTTTTAGTTGTGGCGTATTTTAGTTTCGGCAATTTTTTTTAGTTTTGGCGTTTTTTGTTTGTTTGGCGAGTTTTTCCGGTTTTTCGTGATTTAGTTTGATTAAGCGATTTTTTAGTTTTGGCGATTTTTCTTAGTTTGGGTGTTTTTTTCGTTTTTGGCGTTTTTTACCTCTGTTTTTTTTATTTGACGCTTTCTTTTGTAATTTTTAAGTTTTGGCATTTTATTGGTATTTTTTTTTTCGTTTTGGCGATTTTTTCGGGTTTTCTCGATATATTTTGTTAAGCGATTTTTTAGTTTTGGCGATTTTTCTTAGTTTTGGTGTTTTTTCGTTTTTGGTGTTTTTGGGCAATTTTACTTCTGTTTTTTTTTTGTTTTGACGCTTTTTTTTTGTAATTTTAAGTTTTGGCGTTTTATTGGCATTTTTTTTTCGTTTTGGCGATTTTTTCGGGTTTTCTCGATATATTTTGTTAAGCGATTTTTTTGGGTTTTTCAGCTCTGGCGTTTTTGTTAGTTTTAGCATTTTTTAATTTTTTTCGATTTTTCTTTGTTTTAGCTCTTTTTTTAGTTTTGGCGTTTTTATCGTTTGGCGATTTTGACGGGTTTTCGTGATTTATTTGTGGTGCTTTTTTTCTTTTTTCGGGATTTTATTTAGCTCTGGCGTTTTCTTAGCTTTAGCGATTTTTTTAATTTTGGCGATTTTTTCAGTTCTTAGCGATTTATCTTATTATTTTAGCGATTTTTTTTTATTTTTGGCGTTTTTATTTTACTAAGCGATTTTATTATTTTATTTACTTGTTTTGTTTTTGACGTTTTTTAATTTTAGCGTTTTGTTAAGTTTTGTCGTTTTTTCGTTTTGGCGATTTGTTTTGGTTTTTAGCGATTTAACGCATATTTTTGGTTTGACGATTTGTTGGTTTTTTAAAAATATTTTTCGCTTTGGCGATTTTTTAATTTAGGAGCGTTTTAGAAAATTTCTAAAGTTTGCTCTTAAGCGGCCCATCCATTATACAATATTATTGCATATGTTGTTGTACATATGCATATTGTCGTTTTGACCTATACTATGCAATAAATGGCACAATATTTTCAAAGAAAATATTGCACAATTTTTCTGTCAGTGAAAAGGTAAACAACATTGAACAATGTTGCCACCACGTTGAACAATTGTCTTGATTGTACAATGAAAATCAAAAGTCTTTTGATATTTCCCAATATATTGTGCCATCTTCAAATATGACATACACATTGGCAATATTATTGTGCAATACGAAAAATTGCCCAATTATATTGCAAGTGGGTGGGCCGCTTTACGGTTTCCAAAATTAAGTTAACTGACAGAATACCCTTTAATTTTAATTTTTCTTCTTCTAAATTTCAGTGTTAATTGGTGTAGTCTGAATAAAAATACACTGACTTTGTTGCTTCTTTGTTGGCCTTAAAATATTCTTTAATTTTTAACTGTCATGTATTTTTTGTTGTAGCGGCCAAAGTTTTACATAATCTGTGAAAATGTGAGGTCCGTAGCTCTTACCGTTCTCCATAAAACAGCCTGTGACAGACAGACGAACAGCCAAGCAGACAGACGGACATCATAAAGAAAGCAATAGGGTTCCTTTTCACCTTTGGTGTACTGAGCCCTAAAAAGTAGTTTTTACTGGAAAAAAATATTGCACAATATTGCCAACAATTTCACAATTATTGCACTTTATTTGGTTGCACAATAAATAGCAAACATGTTTTGATTTCCGCCATTATATTGTGCAATATTATTGTTTAATAAGAATAATTGCACAATTATATTGCAAGGGTGTGGGCCGCTTTAGGGATCGGGATACATGACAGTTTCTGTGTTAAGTCAATATCGCTCACACCAAGCTTTAGGCTATTCAAAAGTGTTTTGAAAACGCTTAATTTTTCAGTCAATTTATGGTGAATTTCAAACCGCGATAATGATCAAAAATGAACAGATTGCTTCGAATTACAGGAAAGGACAAAAAGAGAATGCATTGCAAGAATATGAGTGTCTGTATGCAAGTTTCATGTTTTATTTTATTTTTACTGCAGCAGCTGAACAGTTAAGACACTTCTGTGCTATTGTAAGGCAAGCTTAGCTTACGAGTACTTGCATTATTTTCCTTCCTGATTTTGTGCAAGTGTGGCACGTTTTAACTACAGCATTTGGCGTCATACAAAAATGATTTATTTTATACTGACAAGTTACTTTACTAATTTTTAACTTTTCACTGTTATTTTTTTTTTGCCTTCTTTGTGGCAGCTGCAATGTATTCTTGGCCATCATTTAAGGATTTAGTAGACATTGTTTCGTACACTTTTTTTTCAAGAAATTCCAGATGGCAATCTGCTAAGAGATTTACCCAAAAAGATTTGCTTGATTAATTCCCTTTATGTGGTGAGACGGAAGGGAGTATAAAAGAAATATTTAGAGATAAAAATTTTATGCTGCTGCAATATTTGGCTTATTTATAAAATTTTTCATTCCCATGGTTGCTGTCTTTGGTTTTGTGTTGCTGTGGTTTTGTCTATAAATGTCTGCAATATATAACTGGTATTGTTGTAAACGCAGTTAACGGCTTATAAGCTTATATACCACATAAGAACTATATATCTGTGTGTATGTGATGGCAGTCAGGGTAATAAGAATCGGCTATGCGAATTATTAAAGTTGGCAGCACTAATCCACTAGCGCTGCCATACCAAAGAGCTCTTTTACACACACAAAGCTTAATCTGCCAAATCTTAATTCAGCTGGGCAAAATACAGACCCATTAATACTTTCTAGGAGTTCATTATACAATGACAATATAAAAAAATATATGGAGGTTTGTATCAGAGAACTGTATGAGTTGATTCACTTTAGCTCTCCACTCACTGTTACAATGCCTTTATTTTGCTTTATTTGACATCAATATGTAGTAATGATATTGCTTGCAGAGTTACCTCTCTAACATATGGCTATCATTAGTGCAGTTAGTAAAAAGAAATAAAAAATTCTTATTGTTGTGTGATTGTTTTGTATAGTAATCAAACAACTCACAAAAACACGTTCACTAGATGAAGTCTTAAGTTAATAAAATACTCGTATTCCGTATTAATTAATAGTTTTTCTCATATTAAAACAGATACGTCCAAGCCATGTGCAAAATGTGCAAACTTTTATAAAAAGCTTTTTGTGCTTTCACACCGACGAGAGTACAACATCCACAACAACAACACAACAGACATCAATGTTTGCTCTTACTTTGCAAAGAAACAAGAACAAATTTAAGAGCTTTCAAAGCTGTTTATCTCAAATGCAAATATCAGTATATGTGTGTTTCACATGAGCATAGCTATTTTATTTTATAATATTACATACAACTATATTCAGAAGGGAATTTGAATTTGAAATTCATTGCAATAGTGAATCATGTGAATGAATAGAAAGTGCATGCAGTGACATGCAGTTATTAACAACAGTCTCATTGCTATGAATTTTAATTTTTTTTAATGATAAGTGCTAGCCCAATATTCAATTTAGAAAATGCAAAATTATGCCGTTGGATTTCTAATCATGCAGATCTCTGGTTCGTATATTCCAGAACTACTCGATGATATCAAAAATACTATAAAAACACGAAAAATTCAGCAGGTTCGTGTTCTCATCTAAATACGATTTATGTATAGTTATAAGAAAAGTTTGGAAGCGACGAGTTCTTCATGCCGGTAGTAGCATTTGCTGCCATGTAGCATTTGGAGACGGCATCATAAACTCCTGGTATTCAAGTATAAATATATATTTTAGTGGTGCCATCATCAAAAATTTCGCATTTATAAAAATAAAGTTACCATTCAGTAAAGTGCGACTTTGAATCGCACTCGAAGTGTGCCGCATAGACACTACATATGTAATACTATACGAATTTTACTCTATAGAATCGAATATCTTACCTGATGTACACATTAAAAAAAATAGTACACGGTAACGTTTTTTTTTGGTTTTGAAGAATTTTTTTTTTAGTTTTGGGATATTTTCTTAGTGTTGGCGCTTTTCTTAGTTTTGGCTCATTTTCGGTTTTCGGCAATTTTTTTAAATTTTGGCGATTATTTTAATTTTCGCAATTTTTTTAGTTTTGGCTCCCCTTTTCGGTTCTCAGCGATTGTTTTAGTTTTGGCGATTCTTTTAGTTTTGGCGATTTTTTAGTACTGACAATTTTTTTTTTGTGCGATTTTATTTTCCTAGTTTGACGCTTTTTTCAAATTTTGGCGTTTTTTAGTTTGGAGTTTTTTCGCCCTTGGCAAGTTTTTTGGTCCTTGGCGAATTATTTAATTTTTTTTTAGCAATTTTTTTAGTTTTGAAAATTTTTCCCTTTTTGGCGATTTTTTTTTTTGGTTTTTGACGTTGTTTCAAGTTTTGTAGTTTTTTTCGGCTTTTAACGATTTTTGTCATTTTGGAGATTTTTTTTAATTTTGGGATTTTTTATTTTTGGTGTTTTTGAAAAGAGTTTGTCTCTTAAGGTTTCCAAGATACAGCAGGTTGTAAAAATTACATTAACTGATAGGATACCCTTTAATTTAGATTTTTTAGATTTCAGTGTTAATTGTTGTAGTTTGAATAGAAAGGCACTAATTTTGAACATTTCAAGTGGTCATATATAAATGTGTGTGTATTACAATAGGATTGCAACATGTTTCGTTGCTCACCTTAAAACACCCTTTAATTTTTAACTGCCATGCATTTGATGTTGTAGCGGCCGAAGTTTTACATATGCTGTGAAAATTTCAAATCCTTGGCTCTTACGGTTCTCTATAAAACAGCCTAATAACGGATATCGTGGCGAAAACAATACGGAACCTTAAACATTAATCAATATACTTCTTTACATACATTTCGGGAGGTTCTCTCTGTTAACTAATATGAAATAATTCTAAGGTATCTATGATTCCTTAAAAATTTTGTTGTACATTGGCAACACAATATTTAACCATTGTTGCCAAAAAAAATAGAAATCAGTTTAATTGGACCTTAAAAATAAAATTAGCATGGACAACAACCTGCTGCGCAGTGTTGCCTTACTGTCGTCAAAAAATTCATTCTCATATATATGCTTGACATTTTGAAGTCGGTAGCTTGCTGTGGTGAATGTGTTGAATGTGCTTAAATACTTTTATTTTACTTACAAGTATTAGACCAGGAACCGGCAAAGCTCTTAAGGCAGCAGCAAGGCGAATTCACATAAGGTGATCTTAATTCGCCAGCTGACATAACTTCTCTACTGTCAAATTAACCAAACCGTTAGGAAATATTTTGACAGCAGGAAATTTTACACTAACAAATATACAAGGCGAATATGCAGAGTTGCAAATTAAGATCACCTTGTATCAATTCGCCTTGGGCTGCAGTTTTAGCGACCTATTTGTAACTGCCGCTCATAGGGAGTGGTGCTCTCTCTCTCTCATATTGAGGGCGAAACCGCAACACTTATAAAGTTACAGTCAATAACTGAATGAGAGTTGGAAATTACATTCCACAACATCAATGTTACCAAACAATGTAAACAAAACAATTTTGTTGTACCCTACATTAATTAAGTTGGTATGTACTTTTCAGTCCAGATATGCAGCATAATTTTTATATAACTTGAAATATCGCCCTTCTGTTGCTGGTGTTTTTATTAAAATAAATTGATTCCTTAACGAAAAGTATTTCACATCGTATGTAAATTTTTTTTATAAAAAACCTTAAACAATTTGGCAATGTAAGGATTTTAACATTTAAGGATTAAAATAGGCATCAGATTACGAATTCCCTTTAAAAAGGCAAACAAAAGAAATGTATATTACATGATAATTTCAACATAATTCAATATTTCCTACCGAAGAAATGTAAAAAAAAACAGATATAGAACAAAAGAGAAAATGTGCAAAAAATGGACTTCATCGTTCAATAAATCTTGTTACGCTTCAATAAAAGTTGATAAAACTTTTCAATCGTTATCCATTCACTTGGCTGTATGCTGACGTCTACACATATACATACATACACACATATGAGTATGTGTGTAGCAATGTTTTAAAAAAAGGATGGGTATATATACATATGTATATGTATATATAGGAAAGGCTATCATGTATCACACAATCAGGATATTGGACGGTAATAGCAAATGGCATGTATGGAAAAATGCATTAATATATTAAGTTTTTTTTCCAGCCATTGATATTATTATTGTTGCCGTTTTTCCGGTTTGTGTTTTAGCAGAAAAGTTTTAAAGTGGGTGTAAAATCAGTTTGCTAAAGAATTAATTTGCTAAAGGAAATAAAAAGTTTATTTTTCTTTTGTTTAAATGCACTGAGAGGATTTGGCTTTATTTTCTGTGTAGTATATATAAATATATATGTATAAATTTTGTGCCTCCTAGGACCGGTACACTAGGGGATATTGTTTCGGGCTATCAGTGCAGGGGGATATTGGTTCGATTGCCAACAAAACTTCTGACAGAAGGTCTGTATTACTATGCCCGCAAACATTTTTGAAGAATATTTCATTACACTTTTATTGGTTGATTTTTTTCAGTGCAGCTTGCTTATGTGCTCACTAACACAACTACAAGGCAATTTGCGCATCTAGGTTTTATTTCAACTGCTTTATATACGAGAGAGAAAAAATATGATGGCGGCTCGTTTTAATATCTTCTGCTCTCGCTCTCGCTCTCTCTCTCTCTCTCTCTATTTCATAAACTCAAAAGTCGCTCCACTAAAATTTGTGCGAATCCAGTCTAACGATCGTTTAAAAAGCTTTTTTTCAAAATATAAAAAAATATAAGAAGACACGAATAGTAAAGTCACGGTATGGAATTGTTGTAGAGCTTAACTTAAATTTCAACCCACTTAAATCATACTTTTTTCTCACAGTGTTCCATCTAAGCTCAAGACAAATGGCGACACTTACGTTTGTTTGCTTGCAATTGTTTTAAGCGAAATTAGCTGTGTTTTTTTTTGCTATTTTTTTATTTTATTTGTTTTTATGCTATAAATCAGTAACAAAGTGAACAATTCGAAAAGAAAATGTTTGCAGACATTTGATTAAGGTTAATCAAGCCCTAAAATCTATAAGAGATAAACAGTGAAGGATAAGCAGTGAGTTCAAAAGAAAGTTTAAAAGTTCAATGAAAAAGTTAGAAAATGGAATGTTTGGTGGTATTTTAATGAAAAGCCAACTTTAAAATATTTTTTTTTTAGCTACTCCCAAAAAAAATAAATTCAACAAAGTGTGACTTTGAATCGCACGCACATATCTAATATTATATGAACATTAGCCTATAAAAACAACATCAGAGCTCTAGCTCTCCTTCGTCGGTATTGTGTAGCAGAATAATTTGCGAAGCAAAATAAAAAATATTGTGGCTACTAAATACAGCTTTGAAAGTTTGATACACCTTATTGACACCAGAGGCGCTGCGAAACTGGATTATGCGAAACATGCAAATAAGTAGAGTTATAAAAAAATGAAGCTTTCCTCTATCTCTTCTTTTCACCAGCTGTCTGCTCTATCACTATCCCTTTCCTAATGAAGGTAACATCTAGTAATAGTAGCATACATTAATTGCCTCATTACTTCTCTTTTTCAAAAAAAAAAAATATATATATATATACATATAATTTACCTGATGTAGTTTTTTTTATAGCTATGCTATTTAAGGCGCGATACAGGAGTTAGGACGTGATTTTCGTAACAAAAATAATCGACACTATTACAGTTATAAATTTATTTTTGTTTTGATTTCTTTGTACTTAAAAGCACAAACGAACACGAAAACTAAACAAATTGTTTGATTTTGTTTATTTCGTTCTTTGAAGTGAGTGAAACAAAAACAAAACAAAAGCAATGAGAAGGATTGCTCAATTTGTTTTTGTTTTGTTTTTGCACATGGGCACAAACCAGAAAACACAGCCTATTGGCTAACAGCAGCCATCGGCCACAAATAATACATTAATTTAATAGTGCGCCGCTAAAAAAGAAAATAATGGGAAATACTCGTAATTGGAAACCTTTTGAAATATTTGCGGCGAATTTGAGATCATCATATAATATAGTTTTATTGCATTGTTATTTAACACATTTTATTTGTTTTATATTGCTAAGCAGCATAGCTATAACCGGGTGTCCTAAAACAACGCTATTCTTTTTCTATTTATTTTTGTTTTAAGCCCATTTTTTCGTTTTGCCGATTGTTTTTCGGTTTTTGGTGATTTTTTTGGTTTGAGCGATTTTTTAAGTCTTGGTGTGTTTTTTAGTTGTGCACTTTTTTGTTTTGAGGTTTTTTTTCACTTTTTGGCTATATTTTTAGTTTTTTTTGTCGACCGTTTTAATTTTGTGGTTTTTTTTTTTTTTGTTCTGACGCTCTTTTTCATTTTGGTGATTTGTTCTATTTCTCCGATTTTTTTCAGTTTTTGAAAATTTTTTTTAGTTTTAGCGATTTTTTTAGTTTTGGATTTAACGTTTTGCTTTTTTTTTGCTTTTTGACGATATATTTTGTTTTTTCCGACCTTTTTACTTTTAGCGATTTCTTGTTTTGGCATTTTTTTTGTTTTGGCGATTTTTTTGTTCATCATTTTTTTAGTTTTTGACGATATTTTTGCAGCGTTAGCTAATTTTTTACTTTTGGCGCTTTTTTCTTTTTGGCGTTTTTTTTTTGTTAAGGCGTTTTTTTTTTGCTTTTTTGTTTTTTTTCGATTTCTTGTTCTGGCGGTTTTTTTGTTTTGTCGATTTTTTTGTTCGTAATTTTTTTAGTTTTTGACGATTTTTTTGCAGCCTTAGAGATATTTTTACTTTTGGCGCTTTTTTCGTTTAAGCGTTTTTTAATAAAAAAGTTATTTTACTAATTAAGTAAAATAATAATTTGGGATTATTAGTGCGTTATTAACGTAAAATTTTTTTTTGGTTTTTTTTAGCTTTTTCCAATTTTTTATTTTTTTCCGTTTTTTTAGTGGTTTGTCGATTTTTTTATTTTTGGTGATTTTTTGCATTTCAGCGATTTATTTGCTCTATGGTGATATTTTTCATTTAAGCGCTTTTTTAATTTTGGTGAATCTTCGTTACGGCATTTTATTTAATTTGGGATTTTTTTTTAGTTTTAGCGTATATGAAAATTTCGGTTTTCAACATATCTCTGGTTGGTTATTGGTTTGCCGCAGTAATAATGTGTTTTTAGTATACTGTGCGGCAAACCAGTAAAGTAAACCGAAGATGCAGCAAGTTGTCAAAATTATGTAGTCAAAATTAAAATAACTGATGGAATACACTTAAATTTTTAAATGTCACATATTTTTGTTGAAGCTGCCAAAGTTTTAGATATTCTGTGAAAATTTCAGATCCGTAGCTTCTGCGATTCTCGAGAAAATAGACATACTGACGGACTGATAGTAGTGAAACAATAGGTTTCCTTTTCACTTCACTATTTTGTATACTTCTATCCAAACGATTCCTATGAAACATATTAAGCAGCTTGAGCTCAGAGGCTTATGAAAGTGGGCAAGGCCTCGCCCAACAAGGTTTACCACAAGATTAGTTGTGCTTAGCAGAATATAAAAATGTAGACTACAAATTAAGCGATAATAAGAAAAAGTTGCATGCATAGTGTAATAAATTTTAACAAAACTAATTGGGGAAAAAGCTTTTGCAAACTGCAAAAAAAAATTGTAACAAAACCACTTACCGGCTGATGAACACTATCAATTCCATTGAATTTGTAGATGTTTTCTTTTAGTTAAAAGTTCAACCATGGTGTGCCAGCAAAAGCAAAAAGTATTTGCAATTTATTTAATACTTCGCTTAAATGGTTTTTTTTTTTGCAAAAGTTAATTGCATTAATTTTCTTTTTCGCAGCAGTTTTTCCATGATACTTTTTATATGTATTTTAGTTTTTTTATTGGATTTTTTTTTTGGCTAAAAAACTTTAACTTCAACCAATCTTTATATGCTTTTACTTAAAAAAAAGTTCCTAGTTTCCTTTTCCTTTTTTTTTTAAATACGAGTAAATAAGTGTTTGGTGGTGTTGTGTTGTTTCTTTCACTTGCAACTCGTGTGATTTGTATTTGTTACAAATTCCATTGAATGTGTATTTAATGACTTAAACTTGCAACGGCGCGGCAACTATCCGCAAAACTTTTAATTTACCAAAAGTGTGTGTTAAATTAAAAATAAAAATTATAAAACTACTTTTCTTTTACTTTTGGTAGTCTTATGGCCTTTTTGCTCTAAGAGTTTATTTTTTATTTTTTATACCTTTTCTTGTTTCCATAAAGAAAGAAATATTGTTACTACGTGTGTTTGTTGTTGCAGGCATTTTGTTATAAAACCGCATTGAGCAAGCAATTGAGGTTAAAGTGAGTATTGCAAAACGAACCATAAGGTTTTTTTTTATGGCATACAACTGCAATTTCAAAACGAAAAAGCGTAGACAACGAATTTTGGTCACTATACTTTAGGCAAAAGCATTCAAGCAAGTAAGCAATTTATATATTTATTTTAAGGAAGCTTTTTACAATCAACATAACTAAAAAATTGGGGTATTCAAACGGTCATCTTAAGTGTCATAATGTTTTAAAAATTTTGTTTGAAGGGAAAAACAAAAGCAAGACAATGGCAAGACTGTTGTAAATTTAAAGATGGTAAAATTGAGCTTTCATTGCAAAAAAAGCTTTCAGCAAATTGTCATACTATGAATCAACACAATTCACATATTTCATTTGCACTGAAAAGCTAAGTATATAAAGTAAAAATCTACATCAACTGAAACCACACACAGTGGACCAAACACACAACAACACTGACGATGAAGGTGTAGTGACCTTCGAAAACAGCTAGTTGTTCCGTTCTACTAAGTGCTTGTCAGAATATTTAAAATTAACTTTGGTGTTATTTGTTCATTACTTAATTAATTTACATGTAATTTGGCTTACAAAGCGATACGAGCTTTGGCCTAATTAAATCATAAATATTGAAATAAATGAAGTTCGAACAATAATAATAAAAGCAAAATCAATTATACTAAAACAATATGACACTTAAGACTACCGTTTGAATTCCCCACATACTCGTATATATTATACTTAAGGGGAAACTTTTTTAAATACTGACTATTTCATTTAATAAATTTTTATTATCACTTATGCCCTCCAAACTTTGAACAGAATTAAATTTTTTTTTAATTTTAGTGTAGCGTCCTTTTTGATTTATGCACCCAACAATCAACATAAACTGTGAGTGATGTAGCAAACAAAAAGCAAGTTTATAAACTTAATATCATGTGTGGCTCGAATATTTTTAGTTATTTGTTTTCTTTCATCTTCCGTTTTCGCAAAATGCAATCTAGACAAATGAACATATGTATGGCAAAAGTGTTTCACACACATAAACAGTAGGGTGGTCCAATTTAAAAAACTGTAGTTGTTTATCAAACAGAAAATTATAATTATTTTACTTATAAGATTGCTTGTAAAGTGCATAAACTAGCCCCCAAGCAAGCATTACAAATAAAAAAGGATGCTGTTACAATTTTCGGAATTTAATTGGCTTCCTGATGAGTGATGAAATAACAAAAAATATGGCGAAATTCTTTAAAATTCTTAAACACCAAAATCATTAAATAGGATGTTTGAGATTTTCATGATTTATCAGGCATGTGAGGAAAATTTATTTTTGATTTAAAATCAACTGAAAACAGCAAAAAGTTGTGATATCGATTATCGATATATTGTTCTATGACAATGCACTATGGCTCAGGCGACCACTTTCTTTGGCCAAAACAGTTTTAGGGCGTAGTGCTTTACCTATTCTTATGAAACTTTTGTAGAAAAATTCACTACACGCAAGAGCTAAATATGATGACTAGAAAAATGGATATTGTCACGCTTTAATGTATTATTTTGATTAGAAAAATGGGCAGTGCCATAGCTGTTCTAAGACATCATTCTCTTTAAACTACTAGTACTATTTTCATTAATATAAGGTGAAAATGCACTATACTGACTAGAAAAGTGGGCAGTGTTATGTTTATTCGAAGTAATCCTTTTTTTTTACTAGACTGTAATAATATATGTAAATATGTATAGCGCAGTGTTTAAGCCAATCTTGATTTCTTCTGTTAAAATTTAACAAACATAAAAAAAATATTGAGTAAAGATCTTCCTAAAACTAGAAAAATAAATATTTTTCGTTATTCTTTTCGATTTTTTTTTTAAATTTCCAGCCCTGTAAACATAAGTTTGATTTTTCAGGTATTTAATGCTAATTTATTTCCTTATTAAATATAGAATTTATTTAATTACCAAAGAAATAATTAGTTTTATTTAATTAGTTTTATATATCAGAAAAGTTTTAAGTTTTCCAGGTCTGGAGTTATATTTTCTATTTTCCTAATTTCGTATACCAAAGTATTGCTTTCTGAAACAAAAAGAAACAACTTATTTGACCAAGTTAGTTTTAGATAAAAAAAAAATTCCAACCCTGGAATCATCCACTTAGATTTTTCTAATTCCTTTTACCAATCTAGTTCTTTTAAAAAGTATATAAAATGTGTTAAGCGAACAAAGAAAAAAGGAAATGGGGAAAATATTAGTTTTATTTAGCTACTTTAAAATCCAAAAAAAAGTAAAAATTTTCCAGCTCTGGAGCTGTGGATTTTATTTTTCAAATTTTTTATATTAAACTCTTCTTTCCCAAACATAAAATATATTTAAATTATAAAGAAATAAATTAACAAGACGCAGTTACTTTTATATATCACAAAAAGTGCTAGTTTCCCAACCCTGGAATCATCCGTTAAGATTTTTCTTATTTCTTACAAAAATTTATTTCTTTTAAGAACATAAGATATATTTAATTTATGGTGAAAAAGGAAAAATTAGTTTTAGTAGGTTAACAGTTAAAGTTTTCAAAACCTGGAAACGTCTTTTTTATTTTTAATACCACTTTAATTCGTACTGAAAGATAAGATAAGTTGATTTAAAAAAAATATAAAAATTAAAAAAAAAAAAAAAATAGAAATTAAATTAGTTTTAGCTAGTTACTTTTATAAGGCAAGATCAGGTTTAAGTTTTCCAGCTCTGAAAGCATCTGCTGGATTTTGCTTTCAATACCAATCTATTTTGCACCATTTCTGACACAACAGTCCAAAACCAAAGTCTTTAGCTTTTCTGGGAGCTTCGGAAAACCGATTTCACGTACAGGCAGACGGACGGACATCACTTATTAGTCTTTCCTATTCATAAGGACCCAGAATATATAGATATACTTTATGGGTGGCATATGAATATCATGGTAATTAAAGATGGAATGACAAACCTATACCATTTTTGGTGAAGGGTATAAAAAACAATTACAATTTCATTTTATTTTTATTATATTTTTGTTTCTATATTTTTTTTAGTACTCAAAGCTAACAGGAACATTATCGCCAAGTTATGATTAGTAATAAAGGACCCTTAATGGAGTTTTGGCAGCAAACCATATTCTAAACCTCTTTTTTCAGAACTGAATTTTTGATAAAACTTTTGTGTTGTTTATTTATAAAAATAATAATTATTATTATCAAAATCTGTTTAATTATTATAGCAACAAGATTCTCGCTAGTTAATGTAGATCTTGACGTTTTGGGCTACAAACAGCTGATGATAACATCTGTTTTTATAATATTAAACTAATGATGAGCCTTATGAGGCTGAATTATGCTAACTTAGAATTGCAAAGAATCTTATTTTATAATCAAGCCTAAAATTTAAATATTTTTATACTAAACATATACATACACAGCCACATACATATACATATACATATATGCACACATGCATACATCATTATCACATAACAAATATAAACATAATAATGCATATTAAAACAACTTTTCTTTTTTAGAAAAGTACTTCAGAGGGGAATAAATATGTGTATACAGTTGAATCGCTGTAATTTAATTTGAACATTAAATGTTGTGAAAAAAAATTACATAAATTCTGTTAATACGCTCATAAATGAAACTTTATGATATTTTTTTTTTAAACAGCAAATTGACATTTTTTCAAAGTAAGCCCCCAGGGAAATAACTTAATGACTAACTTTTTGGATAATATATATTTTAAAGTAATTTTTGCTGTTCATATATTATTTATTTTGACTTGGTTTTAAACTTATTTCAAGGCATTGTTTGAAGAATGGCACCAGTTGGCATATAAAGACGAGCCTGTCTAATGCTACAATCCTTTAGTGCTTCTTGCGCCGTAAAAATTCCAATAACACACATGCATAAAGTAACTCAAGAACAACCTGCATGCAATACAAAAATACTAAAAAAAAACAAAAAGAAATTAAACATTATTTATAATATCTGTTTTGTTGTTGTTGTTGTTGTTGTTGTTGTTGTTGTTGTTGTTGCATTGCTGTAGTGTTGCATAAATCTTGTGTTTCTCTTTTAGCCCAACACAATGTAAAAAAATTAAAACAATAACAATAAAATATCAGCAAAAGTACCAGCAAGAGTCCGTGCGGGAAAGAGTGTGTGTATGTGTGTGAGTGTGTGTGTTAGTGTGTGTGCATGTGTGCATATGACAAATGAAACTGACCACATACCAAAAGGGTAAAAAACAATTACCCCACTGTATTAGGAGGGTATTAAAAATGATGAACTCCAATATTTTTATTTAATACAGTGTGAGGAGTTCATATACATAGAATTTTTTTGTTGCTGTCAAATGAGGGGGAAATAAACTTAAATTAATTTAATTGCATGTTTTGAAAATTAATTGCAACTCTAGAGGAATTTACAAATTGACAGCTCGTAATATGTTTATGTTTTGGTATGGAGGTATTTGCATCTGCTTTCACATGTCAGATAAATGCAAGTACATTTTTATTTCGATCATAAAAAAAAAATACAAGAATTTAATATAAATTCCCCTGACGCAATTAATCACTTTTTTCACGTTACTTAATGGAAAACTTTTATTCACTCACTTGGGTAATAAATATATATTTTTATTTACAAAGCAATGGACGAGCTTTAATTATGTTTTAATATTCCAACATAATTAAAACAACATAAACATAATAATGTGCAAGTGAAAATAGTAGATAAGAGTGAACAAGTATTTTTGACTGCAAAATATATCAGAGTATGAAAATAAATCGTAGGAAACGAAACGTTTGCTTTCGTTTGGTTTTGTTCTTTGCAGTGAGTAAACCAAAAAAATTTATTGGACTCTTTCGGCAGCAAGGTGCAAAGTAATTTAAGGTATTGGTAAGACAGGAGTCGGGGAAGGGGCTCCCCCATACAAAGTAATTTATAATAATCTTAGATCTTAAAATACGAGCATAAGAGTCTTCAAATTTGATATGGAATCTTTCGAGAGCAAGATGCGAAGTAATTTAAAATATTGGTAAAACACCCCTCCCCCCCCCACCAAGTAATTAATAATAACCTTTGGTATGAGTTAATTTGAAAACAATTAATATAAATATTAATTATAATAAATTGAAAACAATAAAAAATTTAACACAAGTACTCCTCACCTCGGTGTTAGTTATTATTTTCTAACTCAGAAATTTATTAGAAATAATGTATGTGGCAAAACAACGTTTGTCGGGTCAGCTGGTGTTGCATAAAATTTAATGCTCTTATTGCAAAAACGATTGTTAAAGTTAAAGCATGCTTTAAAACCGGTTTTGCCATATAAAATTTGTTTATTAAACCAACTTTAATTTTAACAATCGTTTTTGCATATGAGGGTAAGTCTTTAAAACTTTTATTAATCAAAAATCTACACGCTAGGGGGTAAAAGTCTTTTTCACCATACAATCACAAATTTTGAGTAAGATGTGCGATGCGTTATCAAATCGGTGTGAGCTATGTATGAGTGTATTAGTGTAATAATACGGACAAAAAGAAGTACAGAGAAAATTAACAGCTGCATAGAAATACACTCAACCGAATTTTAAAGCATACCTTCAGGAGCAATGTTAATTTTAATGGAAATTGCTTGTGAAGTGTAATAGTGTTGCCAGTGGGGATAATTTTGTTAAAAAGTTGAAAAATATAAAATAAATAAAGTAAATATAAACTTTTAAATAAAAGAGCGTTTTAAATGTCAAATATTTGTTTAAATGATATATAGCAGTCTTTATAAAGAATTTATAATATTATATTATAACATAATCTTCATTACGTACTGTTTGTTGCCTTATACTGAAGCTGGTGCACGACAATTCGGTAACAATCTCCATCTCATGCCAATTATTATGGGTGGAGATTTTAATATTAGTTTTGCAAACCCACAGTCGCAAGCTTTATTAAAATTTTTATTTGACGTTTTCCACTTGCATATGAGCAATTCTCTGCAAACCCCCACAACTAATAATTCCACTACAGTTGGATGCAGTTTTCCATAGATTTTTAAATACAGTAGATTCAAAAATTTATATATATATATTTTTTTTTGGTTACCATAACCCAATATAAAAAAAAAATTTTTCATTACTACATGTTTACACATCTCCCCTGTGATGGGACTAACATTGTTTTTTTATAAATAAAGCTTTATGTGAGTTTTACTTTCCTAATAGTCCTAAGGAAATTATTTTAATGAAATAAATATTAAAAATAATTGTTTTCATACTTTAAAGACTTTATGCTTAATTTTGTTTATTGAAAAAAAAAATTATAGGCACCCCTAAATGTATGCAATATTTTTTTTTAAAACAAAATTGATGCTGCAAAATCAATAAATTGTGAATTGAATTATGAGAATACTCCAGTGTTACCAAAATATATATTTAAAATTACACCTCGTAGGAGCCAAAATTACCCGATTTCAAAGGAATTACACCCAATATTAAAATAAATATTTGACATATTTCAAAAAACTTGTTTAAGGTCTACTTATGATTTGGTATCAGCCCCAGTGAAATGCAACTCAAATTTTCTCAAAATGAGTTGCCGATGGCAAAAAGCTCTACTATATAATGTGCATCTGTAATATAAATTTCGAATCAAAAAAATTATTTTTTCTTGTTTTGTATAAATTTTTTATGTGTTTTAACGTCCAAACTCACAAGAAAACATGTGAAAACGATGTGAAAGCCAGAACACAAACGATTTATTATATAAAATAAACGAATTTCAAATTACCCGTAAATTACACCTGAGAGCAATTACCCACGCGCTACACATGCGCATAAAAATTACACCTGATTCGGGTAATTACCCGCGATTCGGCAACACTGGAATACTCTCTCATATTTGTGATATACGATATGATAATTATTATATACAGTCGAACTTCTCTAACTCGAACAAGTTTGGTTGGCAGTAGCGTTGAAATACCAAATCACATACAATTCTGTAACTCGAAGTCTCCGTAAGTCGAAGGTTTTTTTTTGGGATAATGGTGATTCGAGTTATGGAAGTTCAACTGTATAAATTATTAATTGGGAAAATAGCATGTCACATGTTTACCACAAAATTTGTTTTAACTAATGAATTTATTTTGAAGTCATTTATCACTTTAGCAACGCAATAAATTGATACGTTATTTCTTTAATCGCTCATTATGAAAAATTTTATCACAAACAAGTCATTAAGTTCTTTTTATTTAATATAACTTTTGGTGTTGTTGTATTTTTTGGGGAGTGTGATTTTAATGTTGTTCTGTTAAGTGCTACGAACTTAATTTTATTTCCGTATTTTATTTATTTATTGTTCTTATGTCTCTATTTACAAGTTCTTTAATAAAAATAATATGTGTTTGTTTCAATACAGATAAAGAATTTTTTTTTTTTGGTTTACGAATATTTTGTCTACTCTACTTTATTCTATTAACAAAACAAATGATAATATTTGTAATAGGATTTTTATTTGGCAGGAAATAGCAGGAAGTTAAAATTTTTTATGGCATTACAGTAAGTGTGTATGTATTTATTTAAGTGTTAAAAAAATGATAATGGGATGGCCTTATCTGTATTCTGAGTGAAAAAAAGGTAAAGATAATCCTATTTTATATATGTATGTATATACTATCCTATTTTATATATTAAAATTTATGTGCTTTTTTGAGGTTTAGAAAAATTTTACGGCAATTAAAATTATATCTTTGTACATATAGATAATATAATTTTTAATTGCTGTAACATTTTCCGCACGCCCAAAAAATTTATAAAGCTTAATTTAAAATGCCCTGAAAGTTTCTAATATATGAGCTATAGAGAAGTTATTTACCACATAAGGTTGTACTTTTAATTTCTTTTTAACAGTAGGCCAATCTAAAAAGCAATTCATTATGCTTTTAACAAATTTTGCAGGTTAATCTAACCACTGGCAATTAGTCAAGCTTAAAAGTTTACTTGCAATACTTTTTTATTGTATTTGCATGAAATCTTATTTCTAAACGATGTTTGAAAACTTTTTCGAAAAATAGCTTTCAAATATTTATTTGAAAAATAATGAAGAGGTGTGATGTATTACAACTTTTATATAGAATTTGACGTTTTAGGCTTCCAGCAGCTGATGATACTCAAGGCTCTCTTTGTTATAAATAAAAAATTGCTATATGTTCCTCAATAAGACTGAATTATGTTAGTGCACAATTTCAAAGCATCTTATTTAATAATCCTGCATAAAAGTTTTAGGGACAAAGTATTTTTTATAGTTAACACAAACGCAAATACATATGTACATACATATATGTATAAGTATCATATAACAAATATAAACATAATAATGCATATTAAAACACATTTTTTTTTATCAAAGTACTTAGCAGCGGGGGAAATAAATATATCTGTGTATACAGTTGAATCACTGTAATTTGATTTGAACATTAAATGTTGTTAACAAGAAAAAAAAAATATATATATATTTATATATATGACATAAATTCTGTTGATATGCTCATAAATTGAAGCTTATGACATTTTTAAAAGGCAACTTGACTTTCAAGTAAAGCCCCCAGGGAAATATTTTGGTGTTAAAACTTTTTGCAGCTTTCGCTTCCATATGCACAAGGCCGTGTGCCACTCACATTCATTTTATTTAAGTAAATAATATGGTGTGTGTGGGTTACTGGTGGTGGTGGTATCACGACATTTGTTTTATGGTTAAAACAATTTTGTTCTTTTTTTCGCCTTGTTATTTTTATGCTTTTTGCAAATAAATGTATATTTATTTATTTAGTCATCAAATATGAAATGTTTGCATGAAAGTTAACGAACGAGAGCATACGAACGGAAGTGACAGCATGGCTTAAGTCATAAATTTTAGTGATTGTATACATTAAGTAGCAAGTAGTGGTTAGTGTATGTATTTATCTTGGTGATATATTCAACATTTTTTCCAATAGCATCTTCCCTTGAGTACATAACACAGTGGCATGGTTTCGTAAAAATTTGTGCAAAAGCTATAAGATGTGGCTCTAGATTATTCAAATAAATAAATTAAGAAACAAATAGAATTTCATCAAATTTCGCCCACCGCCCCTTGAATCCAAATCGAATTTTTTCGCATAAAACTTTTCCTATCAAAGAAAGAAGCCTTAAAATTTAATACATACATTTTTTAGACTAAAGGGAAGAGACATGCTGAGTTTCATCAAAATAGGCCACGCCCTTCGTCCACCTCCCCTGCAATCTAAATCGATTTTTTCGCATAATTTTTTTTATGGAAGAAGAAGTCTTCAAACTTAACACTTAAACTTTTTGGAATAAAAGAAAGCTATTGTCGATTTTCAGCGAAATTAGCCACGCCCACCGTACACCGCCTTTGCAATCTAAATCGATTTTTTCGCATAAATTTTTTTTACCGAAGAAGAAGTCTTCAAATTTAACACATAAATTTTTTAGAATAAAAGAAAGAGGCATGTCAAGTTTAAGCCACGCCCACCGTACATCGCCCCTGCAATCGAAAGCGATTCTTACGCATAAAACTTTTCCTATGCAAGCAGAAGTCTTCTAATTTAACATATAAAATATTTCAAATAAAAGAAAAACGCCTTGACGACTGTCATCAAAATAGGCCACGCCCTTCGCCCGCCTCCTCTAAATCGATTTTTTCGCATAAATTTTTTTATTCGAAGAAGAAGTCTTCAAATTTAACATTTAAACTTTTTAGAGTAAAAGAAAGAGGCATGTCGAGTTTAGGCCACGCCCTTCGCCCACCGCCCCAGCAATCTTAATCGATTTTTTTGCATAATTTTTTTTTTCGAAGCAGAAGTCTTCAAATTTAACACATAAACTTTATAGAACACAACAAAGACGATTGTCGAGTTTCAGCGAAATCAGCCACGCCCACCGTACACCACCCCTGCAATCTTAATAGATTTTTTTTCACTAAACTTTTCCTATCCAAGCAGAAGTCTTCATATTTGATGCATAAACTTTTTAGCATAAAAGAAAAATGCACACTGAATTTTAATGAAAATCCGCCACGCCCACTGGCCACTGCATTTAAAATTCAAATTGAATCACATACAATTCTTCTTATCCAAGCAAACGTTTTCAAATAGGTTACATGCACTTTCTAGAATAAATAAGGACGCATGCTGAGTTTGATCTAAAAAAGGCCACGCCCATTCCACCGCCCATGGAACTTATGAAATATATAAATAATATTTTTTTTAAATATAATCTCCCTTATCGTGGCTGGTGAATTTCGACTATTAGGTTGTAGTAATAAATTAAAGAATATTTCAACAGGTTTTCTTCAATCAATGAAGTCTTCATGGCTCATATCTTCAGCTGGTTATATAAGCGTCTACAAAATTTAGATTTTGTCATAGAAACTATATTGAATTAAAGACAACATTAACCTGTGCTCCATGTGGTGCCTCTTTGGCTGATTGGCAGCGATGCTAGCCTCTCTCTCTAGGTCGCGGGTTCGATTGCCACCATAGACCCAATTAATAATAAATTTTATATTCAGAGGAATAAAATTTTGGGTAAAAAAGTATTGTTGCATACTTTTAAGTGCAGATATATTTTGAACATTGAGGGCCAATTTCATCAATTCTGTTTAAGAATCAATTCATATTTAAAAGTAATTTTTCATATATTTTTTATTATTATTTTCAATGAATATTTAAATAGAATTGGAGAAATTGACCCTTAATGTTCCAAATATGCCTGCCGCTAAAAGTATGCAACATTTTTTAACAAAATAAAAATATTACAAGTTTCGTGCTTTTTTCCAGACATTTATTTATATTTTCTTATATAATTTTTTTCTTTAATCGTAAGAAAACATTCCCATCTTTCATTTTATTGAAAGAACAGCTTAAGAGAAGTTGGGGGGTCACATATTTTGTTCACATTGAAAAAATTAAGTTAGTTTTTAGAGGCTTATAAATTTAAGCATAGCTTCATAAAAGGCTTCAGAGATCCCCATAATTTCTTATGTTTTTTATGTAAAAAATATTTAATGTAAAATTGTGAAAAGTTCCTTATAATTAATTAATTAATTTTTCGTTATTATTTTTTAACTGGAAATAAATGTGCCTGATGTATGTAGTTTCTTAATATGCTTGCAGGACTACACGTAAACCTTTCAAAAATAAAATAATAAATGCACATGTCACAAAATTGCATCATTAAATTTAAAAAATTGAGTAGTTGAAAAATGGGGTTTCGACACCAAAATCCCACTGTGCATCATAGTGCGGTTGAAAGACAAAGTAAAACACACACTAGCCTTAATATATGATTTTTGCTTTTATTAAGATTCATGAATAAGTTTATGCAATTCGTTAAAAGATTTGGTATACATCATTAAATCAATTACACCTACACTTTTTATAACTTCCACTACACAAATTCCAAGTTATTTGATGCCTGTTTTGAAAGAAAATACTTTGATTAGTGTTTATTTTTTGCACAACATTTAGTTAGAGTGTCATGAAACTAAAATATAAGTAATGTAAGTAAATATAAGTACTGAAAATAAGTAGTAAATATATATTATATAGAACTTTAATACAAGGAATAAATATAAGTAGTAAAATCCAATCACTTTGTACCAGACAATTTTGCAGATCATATTCATAAACGATTGTTAAAGGTAATACTGGTTTAAAAGAAATTTTGTTTCAACTAAAAAAAAAAAAGAATATTGCATCAGTGAATGACTAAACTAATTTTAACAAAGGCCGTTATTGAAAAACAAAATTATGATCATTTTTTTATATAACAACATGTAAGTTTCATATACACCTTTATTGGTGACTTCATTCAATATGGTGCTTTTAAGGATTTACAAATTAATTAAACTATATAAAAAGCTCTACACTCTACACTACACTCTACAAAATTTCGGAACTCAAGACCTCAAACTAACCATTGTATAGCAAAAGTTTAGCTAGCAACAGCAGTTAATAGGCTCAAATTAGCTTTAAAGCTTAATTACTCACAATTTTCGTTTAAGAACTTATACGTTTCATATATAAAATCGCACATACATTCATACATACATTATCAACAGTAATTATGATAGCAGACGCGTGTTTGTTATCATGTTTGTTAATCTTTTCAAGAATGTTGAACAAAATATGAGAAAAAAAAATTATATTTAATGAACATATAACAATGTTACTAATTGAAGAATACTTAAGAGCAGGATATTCGCATAAATTCATAAGCATGTGAACAAGATGCAACCAACCAACCAACCACCTTAAAAAACATTTATCGCAAAAATCACATATGTATATAGTTACGCACGCAAAGCTTTGGATATATGTATATATTCAGGCTTGTTCCGCATAAAACATTTAATTACATGTAAGTACATGCAAATTTTTAAAATGATTTTCATTCATGGTTTTTGTTCTTCTTCCGGCTGCTGTTTTCTCGAAACTTAAACCGCTTTTATATGTGGCACATCAACACGAATTTAATTCATTACTGTTGGTCGCGTATCTGCGTGTGTGTATGTGTATGTGTGTGTGTGTGTGTGTATGGCCTTATCCCATTTTATATTCTTATAATTGTCTTGAATGTTTTTTATTCATTTAACGATTAAAATAACTTGTCGACATTGATAAATTTGCACAATTTAAGTGTGGAAGTAATTGCTTGTATAGAGCCAATAATCACAAGTACAATCGGTAAACAAATAGCCCCTGCATCATTTTATATGTATGTTATAAATATTATTGTTCAATTATGCCATTCGTTATGCAACAAACAACATTTAAAACATTTCTCCACATGTCCACTTCGAGACTTGAGATTTAAAGGCCTGCTCAGTGGTGTCCAAAGCTTACGTTTGTTTGACACTTTATATAAAAAAAAAAACAAATTTACGTATTTTTTTTGCACAAAAATATTCAAACAATCAATTAAAAATTTAATTGAGTCCATTAAACATTTATTGAATCAATAAATTTAATTGAATCAATAATAATAATAAAAAAATTTAATTAAATCAATAAAATAATTTAATCGAATCAATTAAAAATTTAATTCAGTTAACTAAAACTTTAATGGGGTCAATTAAACTTTTGTCTAAAAATTTAATTGATTAAAAGTTTCATCAATAATTTAATTGCATTAATTAAAAGTTTTCTTAAAAAAGTCAATTAATTAATTAAACTTTAATTCCACCAATTAAAAGTTTTCTTAAAAACTCAATGAATTAAAAAGTTTAATTGACAAAATTAAATTTTTAATCCATTATTTTTGTCTTTTCTGTTATAATTAGTTGATCCTTATTTTTTTCTGCGTTCTCTAGTGTCATTCATAATATCATCATTTTGGTAACCTTTACCTTACTTACACATTTGCAATATTATTGTGCAATAATTGATATTGAACAATAAAATTGCCCATGTGTGCTTACATTATATTGGTAGCACAATATATTGGATAAAAAAAGTCGTTTGATTTATATTGCGCAATATGTTGACAATATTGTACAATAATTATTTTCATGTATATCAACATTATTTTTCCTTTTTTTCAAATTACATAATGACATTAAATCATACTGGAAAGTGGCGCAATATATTGACAAAAATCAAAATACTTTTGATTTTTATTATTCAACCAAAAAAAGTCAAATGTGTTGCCAACCAACATTGTGCAATATTCTGGTATGTATAACGAAAAATTAATTTTAAAATTTCTTGAACTCACATGTGTGTATAGCTTTTGTTTTACATATATTGTAAGAAAAATTGTGCCATATATAGTATATATTTTTTTATATCGTGCAGTTAATTGAATAGTGTGGACCAAAAGGACAATAAAAGTAGCATTAAAGTATCCAATAATATTACACAATCTATGAGTACCTTAAGAATTATTAAATTTTATACATTTTCTGATTGATTAAAGCATTTCTTTTATTCTTATTTGATTTCTGCGTTTTAGTGAGTAAAATATAGAAAAAGAGAGGTGCTTTAGGACACCCGTTTATAGCTATGCTGCTTACTTATATAAAACAAATTTGTTGTGTGAAATAATAATGCAATAAAATTATATTATATGATGATGTCAAGTTCTCAACAAATATTTCAAAACGTTTCCATTTATTTCCCATTATTTCCTTTTCTAGCGGCGTACGATTAAATTAATGTATTGAGGGTGGCGTTGGCTGAAGTAGTTAGCACGTTGACTACAAAACCGAAGGTCCTGGGTTCAATCCCTGTATCCGACAGTCATTAAATAACAACACCACGCATTTTTCTGATGTGCATTAGTGTCCCTTTGTGTCAGTTGTTGTAGGGAAGTTCAAGTGATGAAGGCATAGTCACTGGTCACTGAACTATACCGACTTCCGCAGATACTAATCCTAATGTTAACACCAGAGCGCCCTCCTTCGTTGTGTAGCAAATCATCGGCGAAGTAAAATCATCAATAAAATGGCTACAAGACAAAGCTTCAAAAAATTAATACGCCCCATTTAACATCAGAGAGGCGCTGCAACACTGCATTATTAAAAACGTGCGAAAAGCAGAGTTGTAAAAAGAATGAAGCTTTCCTCTATCTCTTCTTTCACCACCTATCTTCTCTCTCACTATCCCTTTCCTAAAGAAGGTAACACCTAGTATTAGCAGTAGGCATTAATTGCCTGAGTGTTACTTCTCTTTAAAAAAAAAAAAAAAAAAAAATTATGGTTTGTGGCCAGTGGCGGCTGTTAGCCGGCTTACAGCCAATAGGCTATGTTCTCTGGTTTCAGTTTATGTGCAAAAACAAAACAAAAACATATTGAGCAATCGTGCTCATTGTTTTTGTTTCACTCACTTCAAGTAATCAAACAAAACAAAATCAAACAATTTGTTTCGTTTATTTTTGTACTCTGCTTTCAAGTACAAGGAAATCAAAACAAAAATTTATTTATAACTGTAATAGTGTCGATTATTTTTGTTACAAAAAAACACGCCCTAACTCCTTTATCGCGCAATAAATAGCATAGCTATAAAACTTGAAATATATATGTGACCATAATTATGCATATTTGATTAAATCTATTTACGTTCTTTAAAGACATTTTGATAAATTTACATGCATATCTTACAGGCCTCAACCCTTTTGTTCGCTGGGTATACAAGTGATTGCTGTTAGTGTGTATGTGCGTTTGTGTGTTTGTGTGTGCATGTGTATGTATTAAGCCATTAAT
The DNA here is from genome assembly GCA_944452675.1 of Tachina lurida. Taxonomy (NCBI): domain Eukaryota; kingdom Metazoa; phylum Arthropoda; class Insecta; order Diptera; family Tachinidae; genus Tachina; species Tachina lurida. The sequence goes on along the minus strand of OX101752.1, from coordinate 9,905,487 downwards.
TTGTATTCTATAATTACTGTTTTGCGTACTATGACTGATTCTTTAGTCACACACACTTTGTCCTTGTTGCCGTTGTCGGCTTGAGTTTTGCTTTTTGCTCATTTTTAATTAATAAAAACTCCTGTTGAAAGTCATGCTGTTGCTATACTAGTGGGTATATAATGACTACACTGAAAAAAAAATTATTGAAAACTGACAGATAGTTTTTATCAAAGAAAGAAGCCTTAAAGTTCAAAATTAAACCCTTGCATTGCTTAATTTATTTAACTTATAACAAAGTTTGGCTGTATTTTATTTAATAAGAAACAGGTAATATTTAAACTTTTGACTTTTAAAAAAATTATCACTGTGTATCTGCTGCTTATTATATTCTTACATACTCTATTAGACTTAAAGTTTTCCTTGTAAAATTCTGTGCAACAGTAAACAACCAAATAAAGGAAAAGCAAAAAAAAAAAAGAAAAATGAAGACTGCAACCCACAACATGGAGTCATGACATATTTGAGGTTGGTTAATTAAAGGCAAAACAGTTTATTATTTTTATCAGTCACGGCCAATATTTAAACAACAACTTTGCAGCCGGGAAAGAAGAAAAATTAAACTTTAACATATTGACTGTTGCCGTGACATGGCAAGCAACGCCGTAAACAATTTATAAAGCACCTTGTTTAATTAAATATTAAAATGGGTAAATTTGTCCGGCAGACCTATATAATTTAACTTGGGGCGTCCTGCTATAATTAATAAAAACGAAACTTGTAATTATTTTAAGCTAAATATATTTTTGACTTTATAATAGACTTAATAGTGGACTTGTGATTCTTTTGCTTAAAGGAAGTTTTTAACTTTTAACTTAAATACATAATAATTTTCTTCATACTGTTACTTTTTTAGCTGTTAAAAATATTAATAATACAAATATAATATATACATACTATATATATATATATATATATATACATACATACATGCACATATGTATATATTCGCATAAAATCGTGTTATAGAATAGCGATGCATTGAAGTGCTTGATTTGGTTGCAAAAAAAAAATTGTCATTCGTGACCTTTAAATAATTTAATTAAAAACTTATTTTCTACTTTTGCAAATTAAACAAGATTACCATAAAATCGTCTTAGATTTGTTTTAAGTATTTTATTTACCAGTTTAAAGCTTTTAAAAATACACAAAAAAAGTATAAAATTTCTTAAATTTTTCCAACAAATTATTTTTATTAAACTTTGTGACTGCACACCATTACATACGATTAGATAAAGAATTTGTAATTTTTTTTTTCATTTTATTTCACCCAAATCCCAGATTATTAGGGAAATAACGAGTTTTCGTTAACGTATTTTTTTTCAAACGTAAATTTATAAAATAAAATTTACTTTACTCATGAAAAGAAGGGAAGTACATACAATAATTTATACATACATACATACGTTTTTGTCCCACTTAGATTGTCCTTTTCAAGGAAACTACCACTTGGTGTACTTGTTTTTCTATTTTCCAATTTGCCAAAGAACGATAGGAAAGGAAAGGAAACATCTATATATACAAACATATTTCTTTTGAACAAAAGAAGGGCATTTATTTTAAGAAAATCCCACCAAAAAAAAGCAGAAAACAAAAAATAAAATCCGTAATATTTTTGATTTTGAGTTGTCTTTCTGTATTATTTTTTTGTTCTATTTATGTTTAAACAGTTTATGTTATCGCTACATAATTTTGTTTATTCAAGCGTTGAAAATGCCGGAAATAAAAAGTAATTTGCAATTCTGATAAAGATGCTTATTTTAACCAAAAGATTTTGTCTACATAACTATGAATAGAAAAGAAGAATGAAGGAAGAAGAAAAAAAACAAATAAGATGGCCAGTCAAGAATATGATGATACCTTGTTGACTACAGCAAATGAAAATTTTGTTCTCTTGTCATGTAATTGCAAATATAATAAAATATTCATGAGACTATTTTACGTTTTCTTATTGGTTTGATGCAAAAAACTGCCGCATCAAATTTAAAATTTTCATACGTAAAACTATCCGGTTGAATGAAATAATTTATTTCTTTAACAGAATGACTGGTTGGTCGAAAAAAATAGAGATGATTAACGACTCACTCGTAATCACTCTTATATCCAATGGTAATCAAAGGTACAACTCACCAAGAATTCACGAAAAGTACTATTTATTGAATGAAAAATGTTTCTTAACTTAATTTTTTGACCAAAATCGATTAGTTGCGATCGTTAGTAACCTATTTTCGTAAGAAAAACGAGATCCAAATGTGTGCCGGCTAAGCGTTTTTGGCTATTATAATTCAATATCGATGGCTTAATATATAAAGAGAGTATCTAAATTTTTTTTGAAATCGCTTTTTTAATGTTTTCTGATAGCCAACGTATAATATAGCCTTAATACTTGTGACTATCGATTTATAATACTATACAAATTTAAGCCTATATAGTCGAATATTTTACCTGATGTAGACAGTTTTAAAAGAATTGCAAGCACCCGGCAAACTGTTTTTTTTTTTTACTTTTTAGCGATTTTTTTAGTTTTGGTGTTTTTTTTAGTTATGGTGATTTATTTTAATTTTTACAATATTATAGTTTTGTAGCTCTTTTCGTTTTCGCGTTTTTTTCGGCTTTTGGCGATTGTTTCATTTTGGCGTTTTTTCGGTTTTTGGCGATTTTTTAATTTTGGCGTTTTTTCGTTTTTTTGGTAGTTTTTTCCTTTTGGCGTTTTTTTCGGTTTTTGGCGATTCTTTCATTTTGGTGATTTTTGTTTTGGAATTTTTAGTTTAAGCGTTTTTAATAATTTCAAGAGTTTTCTTTTTCTTAGTTTCTGCGCTTGTTTTGTTTTTGGGATTTTTATCTTTTTTTATTTTTAGAGAATTTTTTGTTTTGGCGTTTTTTTCCTCTTTAGCGATTTTTTCGTTTTTGGTGATTTTCACAGTTTTTGGCGATTTATTTTAACCTTAGCGTTTTTTTTAGTTTCGGCGCTTTTTTCATTTTGGCGATTTTCTTAGTCTTTGGTGATTTTTTCATCTTAGCGATTTTTGATTTTGGTATTTTTTTTTAGTTTTAGCGTTTTTGAAAATATCAAGAGTTTGCTTTTTCTTAGTTTCTGCGCTTGTTTTGTTTTTAGGATTTTTATTTTTAGCGGATTTTTAGTGTTGGCGTTTTTGGTGATTAAAGTTTTTGGCGATTTATTTTAACTTTAGCGTTTTTTTTAGTTTCAGAGCTTTTTCTCAACTTGGCGTTTTTGTTTTTTGGTTTTTTGCTATTTTTTCATTTTGGCGTTTTTTTCGGTTTTAGGCGATTTTTCTATTTTGGCGTTTTTTCAGTTTTTGGCGATTTTTATTATTTTGGATTTTTTAGTTTAAGCGTTTTTAATAATTTCAAGAGTTTGTTTCTTCTTAGTTTCGGCGCTTGTTTTGTTTTTGGGATTTTTATATTTTTTTTTTATTTTACAGATTTTTTAGTTTTGGCGTTTTTTTCTTTTTGGCGATTTTTTTTATTTTTTTTTGAATTTTTGGTGATTTTTTCAGTTTTTGGCAATTTATTTTAGCTTTAATGTTTTTTTTATTTCAGTGCTTTTTCTCATTTCGACGATTTTTTTAGTTCTGGCGATTTTTTCTATTTTTGGCGATTTTTTCATCTTGGCGGTTTTTGATTTTGGTATTATTTTTGCAGTTTAAGCATTTTTGAAAATATCAAGAGTTTGTCTCTTAAGGTTTTCAAGATACATTAAGTTGACAAATTTACATTAACTGATAGAATACCCTTTAATTTTGTTTTTTTTTCTGCAAATTTCGGTGTTAATTGGTGTATGTTCTCTACATAAAAATTCTCTAACGTTGATAATTACAACTGTCTTTATATACTTGCGTGTAATATATGTATATACATTAGGATTTCTATATGTTTCATTGCTCGCCTTAGAACACCCTTTTTAATTGTTAACTGTCATATATTTGTTGTTTGACCAAAGTTTTACATATTGTGCGAAAATTTCAGCTCGGTAGCTCTTACGGCTCTTGAAAAAGCAGCCTGTGATAGACAGACAGACGGACCTAAAACCCTGGAACCCTAAAAAGACAACGAGGAGTTTTAAGGTTTGAGGATTTTGGCTTTAAAATTAATTTCATGCAAAATCCTGGATTTCAAAGTTTTTAATTTCTTTAAAGTAAAACTTCATCGATAATAAATTTTATTATTCTCATGTTCCTACAATAACACACTAATTAAAGCAAAATTATTACTTACAGTCATGCATAAGCATGTCTGGGCATGCTTGATTTTTGCAAATCACGAGAACACAGCCCATCTCTAATGCAAAAAAAAAAAACTAAAATACTTTAAGAAAAATGTTAGAAAAAATCAACCTTTTTTATTTCGCTTGATGTAAATTTTTCTTTCTTATCTGCAAGCAGTTTTATACAAATTCCTTTTGAAAACCTATATAACAAAAAATCAATACGATAACACAAAAATACACTCGATAATACGAAAAGGCCTTTATTTTTTATTTTTTATTTTGTTTGCTTTCCTTAAAGGAGCTCTCAAGGAAGAAAAATGTTTGGTGACTATAATTTTATTTAAACGCCTCGAAATCAACAAGCTGTAAACATACAATGACATGTTAAATATTTCATACGTATAACTAAAACCTCTGTGGCATAGTTAAAACAAATCCTTAGAAAAAGGTTGCGAAAGCCTATCAAACAACATCAATTGGTGAAAAAGGTAATAACAAAAAAAATAAATTCTTTTTCTAGCGACAAAATCTAATAACCTGAATTAAGGATCAACGAAGTAAGAAATGGTTCTAAATTGCCAAAATATTTCATACTTGTTGACTTTGAAAAGTCTATTGTATTCTTTATTTTATTTTAATATTATTTTAGTTTGGGAAAATTTACAAATCGTTAGATAACTAAATTGATGAATATTTTCTCTAATATCAAAGGCAAATGTAAATTGTTGTTTTGTTCAACTTGTAAAGATAAAAAAAAATGCAAGCTAAGCATTTTAGTTAAAAAATAAGTTTTTGGTTATATAAATTTGTATTAGAGTTTTTATATAAATTTTTATATATGTATGTCTTCACAAAAATATTTTTCAAGTAAGTATTAATATGTCTTAAGGCGTTACTTGGAATCCTTTTTTAATCATATAGAAGTGGGCAATTGAGATATTGTACAAAAAGTTTTTATTTAAAATTTTTAATAAAACTGCAAGTTACATTCTATAACTAAGATTCAAATTTGAAAGAGTACGAATGTCTAATTTTTGATGTTAAATTTAAATTTCTGTTGAACATATCATTATGTCGTTGTTTAAGGACACTTTTTGCCTTGCCTCCCTTTTTGAAAGGAACAAAGCTCACAAAAAAATTTTTTTCTGCGATAAACACATTAAATTGAAAAACAAAAACAAAAATGAATTAAACATTTTATTGAGTGAATTAAACTTTTAATTAAATTAAATTTTTGAACAAAATTTTAATTGAATCAATTACATTTTTAATTGATTTGTTTTTAATTAAACGTGTTTAATGCAGGAAAAGTTAGAGGCTGAACTTCTTTTACGAAAATGTTCCTCGTTTACATAAAACTGCTCAGTTTTCCCACTTCCATTCACCATAACAATTTGCTTTAATAACAACAATTAAAAATTTTATAAACCCCCAATATATCTAGAAAAGATGTGATATCTTCTAAGCGGCTGGACCGATTTTCTTCACACATAGTTAAGAACCTTCTTGATCAAGTCGCCTTTCAAAGTAAATGAGAATCGGTCCAGCCGTTTGGGCTGTACGTGGACACGGACAGACACACAGATACACAGACACACATTATAAACTTATAACAGCCCTTTTTTTGGTTGGGGGTTAAAAAGGAACTGAACTGAAGTTCTGAAGCATTCAGTAACTTTTATTAGTTCTAATTTACATTCAGCAAGTCTTATTGCTCAGCTGAATAGTTTTTTTAGAGAGAGAGAAATTAGGGGAAAAGAAACGTTTATGTTCCCCTCATCTCTCTCTCTCTCTCTCTCTCTCCAACAAACTAATCAGCTTAGCAATAAGACTTGCTTAGTGTAAATTAGGACTTACTATTATCGTAAAAAAGTCAGCTGTATATTTAAATGGGTGTGTTAATTAGCTACATTGCAGTTGTTTGGTTGTAGTCTTGGATAATTTTCAGTTAATACACCTAGAAAAAAGATTGGTAGGAAAATAATTGGTTGAATAAACTGTAATCAAACTTGTGCTATAAATTTTCTATGAGTCCAAAAAACAATCCATGTTTAATAACATAAGAGCACAATTGAAATAATGATATGATTCTGATAAATCTTAAATTGATTAGATCAACCGATCGTATGCTTTTGTCATGACATAATAACGTATGATGTAAACAACCGAATAAAATATTATGAATTGGATTGTAGTACCAATTATTGGTATTTCCAACTAAATAAAATATTTATTGTTCTAAATTTTTTTTTTCAAAATGAAAACTATTAATCGGTTCTTGCAATGAACGATCATAAAATGTACTAGCGCGGTTCGAAAAGAGCAAAGTTAAAGGATTTTCAATCAAGATATTGCAACAACGGCCAAGACTCGATTTACCTGAGATTCGGCTGTCTCAATGAATCTGTTTTCTCTGTATGGGCTTTGTTTTGAATACAAGTCTTGATAAATGTTAAAAAAAATCCATATAGATTTTGATAAACATTTTAATTAAAATCTGCTAGATTTGCGTCTTGTACTCTCTCTCTCTCTCTCTCTCTCTCTCTCTCAAGAAACTTTTTCCCGAAAAAGCTTCTTTAAGATGTGAGTGCATATTGCGGCATTGTCAGTTAAATAAAAATGTTCTTTTAATCATTAATTTAGACGAAAACATGGCCTTTGATATAAATACCAAAAATTATTTAATAAATATCATTTAATCATTCCTAGTTTTCATTCTTTATGTATTTATTTGTAATAAGAAAAAATAAGAAAAGAAGTTTAACTTACGTAATTTTGTGTATTGTTGGCCCAGATATGAGCTCGAACTCATCGCATGGTAGTCGAACATCAAAATAAACAACAACAGCGCAAAAACAAGTCACACAACTTAAACAACATAAAATTTCTTATACATTTAATAAGATTTGCAATCAAAATTGTTGCATGGTGATTTTACATTGGTATTTTCTTTTGTGTTAAATGTTTAAGGAAACTTCTTTCCAATGCCCTCACTTTTTTTTAATAATAATACATTCTTCCTTCAAAATCTATTTTCAATTTCAATAATTCTGGAAAATTTTAATTACATTAAAATTTTAGCACGTCCTTATTTGAGTTAAATGTTTTGGCAAAAATTTCTACTCGAATTTGGCTCTTTTTCTTTGCTGGCTGCAAAATGAATAATAAGAGAAAACATAAAGATCCTTGAAAAAAAAGCAGGTCTATGTCATTTTACTTGTTTGCATTAATTTAATTTCCTACAAACTATTGATTTCGAAAGTTTCTTTTGATTTATTATTTATGATAAAATTATTGTATTGAGAAAATTTATGCAGCAGCAATAAAAATTTTTTCCATTCATGGATATTCTCCTTAAGATTTGGGTAATTGCAGCAAATTTGCAAAAATACTTTCCTTCAACGTATTCATGGCAACTTTTTGTGTTTGCTCTTTCCCTAGCAAAACTTTCATTTATTTTAAAGGAAAGGAAAAAAAGAAAGGGTTTGTTGGAAACGATGACAAGTGTTGAAAAGAAAATAATAAAAAAAAAAAAAAAATAGTACGAAACTCGTAAAAAGCCACAATAGTTATGGCAGCTATACTTAATGGAACTTTATCTTACAATTTTCCTTTTTAACACAAATAAAATGGTTCTAAAATTTTGTCTAAATTGATATCTGTGTTTTGCATTTGTATTGGACAATTCAGGGAATTGTTAGTTTAATACTTTCCTTTTCTTTCCTAAAAACATTTAATGCATATTTTATAAGAATTTTCGTTAAGACTGTTATTTATATTTTATGTGTATATAGATCAGTGTCGGGCAGATTTTTGAAATCCTATGCACGCGTGTATAGGAAGCACATATGAGACATATGAGAATGTATTGTGTCTGCCCCACACTGATATACATATGTATGTATATAATTTTTTTTTGCTGAAGAAGATATATTTAATAGAAAACAGTGGGGAGAGACATAGGAAGATATCAACGGTTAGACAAAATTTTAATTTGGATAAAAAAAAAAATATATAAAAAAATTTTGAAACGAACCTTTTAAACCAATAAAACATTATTTAAAGAAAATATGAAACCTCCCAGCAAAAAATTTTCGAAATTTTGTAATGGGTAGTACTCTTTTAATGGCTTACAAAGTAACGAGTGGTACTTATTTATCTAATTATTTTATTTGCATAATAATGACTGTCATGTAATTAATAAAATAAGAACTTATTTATATCACTACGTGAAAGTACTTATTGTAGTACTTTCCAGTTAATAAGGAAATATGTATATCTAGAGAAATTTGTTACAAAATTTTATTCATTTAAAATAAAAAAATTAGAAAATATAGCAAATTAATTTTGAATAAGTTTAAGCAAAAATTAATCTATATTATTTTGCATATTTGTACGCAAAAAATAACCCATTAAATTTTGAGTACTTTTAGGCAATCAGTAATCTATTAACTTTTGTATGTTTGTAGGCAAAAAGTATAGGGTACCGCATACTTTTTGAACTTCTCAAATAAAAATAATGGGTTATTCAGTCAAATTGTAAGTACTTACGACTGAGGAGTACATACACTTTTTTGCATTCTAGTAGGCAAAGTTTTTTGCTGGGCTGTTTTCATATATAACGACAAGTTAGCATGTTAAATATAACATATTATATATGTATTATAAAATAAAATTATATAACACATAAAATGGCATACTATAACATTAGTATAAAATAAAATAGCGTATCATGACATAACACTGCATAGTATAATGTAAACTAACATAACAAAAATAACATGACATTATATAATATACTTTGACATAATATATTATGACATCACATGAAGAAATATATATAAAATAACAAAACAGAGCGTAATGTAAAATTAATATAGCATATGAAATGGCATATTTTAGTATAACATAACTACATAACATATATTAGATAATATCATAAAATATATCTTAACATACTATAACACTATAAGATTAAGACCAATGCATAGCTTTTATATCTGACTTGTCCAAAATGTCTACTTCAAGACGTTTTGAAAATTTTCGCTTTCAAATGCCCATGTTTATTCACTAATGGTATAACATTTTGCCTAACATATTTGCCGCCACAAATATTCTTGTTATACTAAACCAGCTGATCTCTGATTTTTCTGCGATCTTTTTATTTTTAATTTGTTTTTATATTTATTAAGCTTGAGATCTTATTTTTTATAAAAAGAATTAACAAATTTTATTTTGATTCCAATATTTCGTTGCCACAATGGGTAACTTCTTCAGGGAAAATATGTTTGTATAATCAAAATAAAATTTGTTAATTCTTTTTATAAAAACTAAGATCTCAAGCTTAATAAATATAAAAACAAATTTACCAAAAAATATATTTTTAGAAAAGTACATTTTAAAAAAAAGCATCATTATATAACGTAATATAATATATCTTAACATATTATAACACTATAATATAGGCATAATATAACATAGCAATAATATATTTTAGAGCATAACATTATATATATAACATATAACATATAACTTAAAAAATATATGACATAATATATTATAACATTGCATAATATAGCATAATATAATATAATATGACACATAATATAACATAACTAAATATAATATAACACAGTACAATATAGCATAATATGACGTTATATAATATAACATAACATTATATAACATGACATATAATGTAATAACATAACATAATAGAACATCGCACATAGTATAATAACATTATATAATATAACAGAACATAATATTGCATAGGAGACCAATGGAAAAGTGATGCGAATACAAAATTTGACTTGTCGATTTGTGAATAAAGCGTATCCTTTTCAATTGTCAGCCTAACATACTGTCCATAAAGGACTTGGTGTCTCCTTTTTTCACAAATGAGGCTCTGGCAACCGATCTTAGGCAATATAACCTTCAGAAATTCTGTCGCAAACCCTGAGTCCGTAAAGGAGGAGGAATGGAGTGGATAGCCTAAGAGCGTCCCAGCAACTAGGAGGAATGCGAACACTGAATTCTCTGGCTCCAAAGTTATAGCACGTTTCGGTGCTCAGATAGCAGCCCTATCACCAAACTTGGGAATGAAGGTTACCTGAAATAAAATTGCTACCGAATCGCTATAATATAGCATAGCATAATACACTCGTAACATTCCATAATATCGAGCCTTAACCGCCAAAAACAAATAATCGTTGCATTTTTTGGACCTCTTTTTTGACGAAAACCTCTTATTTACAATCGCAAATGGTGGCTTAAGATTTTTTTGGTGGTTATGGCATGATATAACATATCATAATAGAACATAGCAATTATATAATATAGCATAATATAACATAACACAATGTAATGTAACATAACATATTATAACATAATAAAAAGAAACGTAATATAACACAACATAACATAACATGACACACTACGAAAACATATCGCTCATTTACTCAAACAAGGTCATAGCTCAAAAAAAAACTTATTTGTTAGCAAACTAGTTTAAGGTTTTAAATTTACACACAACTTAATATAGAAAGAAAATTTTATTTTAAATTTAACATTTTTTAAAATAATAATCCCAAATTATTATTATTTAGTTAAATAATTTTTATAAAAAATACATTGAAATTTATTATTGAAGGGTTTAGCTGGATCCTATGCACATTGCACTGTTAATAATGCATATCATCATTTCATTTCATTTAAATAAATGAGAAGCTCAACAAATAATAAAGTTGAAACAAGAACTCAATAATTAATATCTTTTATATTTTCTTACTTTAACATTGCTACATTGGCTGACTTTTTTTCAGCTCGAATTGTAGTTGTAAGCAGTATGTTAAGAAAATAAATGTTAATAACAACAATAGGTATTCAAGAGTTTAGAGAGTAGAGTGTTTGCTACTTTTTATTATTTTTATTTTGCTGTGTAAAGTAACATATTTGCTTCAGTAAACGAAATATTTGCATGCAATTTTCACACAATATGAAGAAAGATATGATAACTAATTCTACACCATTTACTCAAAATTTAAATTTTCGGAGTTATGACGTTCTTGGAGTAAGTGAGCGATATTTTATTTATTTATTTATTATGGTTTGTTGTGTCATGCTATGTTATATTGAATTATGTTACATTACATACATATGTTAAATTTTGCTATGTTATGTTTGGCTATGTTATATTATGTTATAACATAATATAATGTACCGTAATGTTACATAAAATAACATAGATTAACGTAACATATCATAAAATAATCCTAAGCTGCTGTTATTTTTTTTCATTTTTTTGGCAGTATTATTTTCTTAGATTAGCGGACTACTTTTTGACACGTGTATCCTTTTTTTCGGTAATACGAGTGGAAGTCTATATTTCATAATTTAATTTCGATTTGTTCCCACTGTGCGACGTTATGTATCCTTAAAAAAGTATAAATGAATTTGTTTTTTACCACACACATCCAAGACATAATACTTACCTCTACTACAATCTAAACCATTTTTTTTTAATACCATATAATTTGTGTATTCTGCTGACAATAATAATGACGATGACAATGATGATGAGGATAACGATAATGTTGATGCCAACTTTGTTGTAGTCGGTTTGAGTTTTGCATTGTTTACCACTTCAATTTGGACATTGTTTGCATACAAATTTCATAAGATTCTTGAAAGGAATCAAACACATTGAGGAAAGTGTTAGAAACACAACAGGAAAAGTAACAAGTATGGTCAACCATGGGAGAAAGTAAAGAAACAAACTTGTAGTCAATAAAATTCAACTTAATTGAGCAGAACAGTAATGATGCATAATCATCAGCGGCATTAAGAAACTATTTTGAAATGGATGGAATATAAATAAACATCTGTTCCTTTTGAAGCCTAAAAAGAGAGTTTATTTTGATGCTATTGAGCGCTGTGTGTATTTGTGTGGGACAGGCATTAGCCATAGTCTGCAATTAATAGTTCTTTTTTTTAAATTAATAAATTCCAATTTTTTTTTAATTTTTATAGCTATGCTATTTATGGCGCGATATAGGAGTAAGGACGTTATTTTTGCAACAAAAATAGTCGACACTATTACAGTTACAAATTTAGTTTTGTTTTGATTTCTTTGTACTTAAAAGCGGAGTACGAACATAAACGAAACAAATGGTCTGATTTAGTTTTGTTTCGTTCTTTGAAGTGGGTGAAACAAAATCAATGAGAACGGTTGCTCAATTTGTTTTTGTATTGTTTTTGCACATGAGCACAAGCCAGAGAATATAGCAGATCAGCTGTAATCCATCTAACAGCCGCCACCGGCCACAAACAATACATTAATTTAATCGTGCACCGTTAGAAAACAAAATAATGGGAACTAAATGGAAACGTTTTGAAATAGTTGCGGCAAATTTGACATCATCATATGATATAATTTTATTGCATTATTATTTAACACATTAAGTTTGCCTTATATAGCTAAGCAGCATAGCTATGTATAACCGGTTGTCCTAAGACACCTCTCTTCTTTTTTTCCTGTGTATGAATTGGTGATTAACAGCGATTTTTGCTGAAGTTGCGGACTTATTCTGTTTGATCATTAATGCTGTAGTTTTTGAACTCGTGAATATTTTTATTGCATCTCTTACAAATATTATTACTATTCAATACAGTAATTTTATACAAAAGAAAAAAAAATTTAATATTTTTTTATTTTTTCTTTAAAATTAAAGCCATTAGGCAATATGATATTAAACAGCTGTTATTAGCTGAGTTATTTCAACAAAATATGTATCCGTCTGACAGTGAATGAATGACGGCTACTTAAAAATTCATTTTCTATGTCCGTGCAGGTATATACTTGGCAAAGAAGGAAACAAATAAATTTTATTTATATTCAAAAAGCTTTTCATAGTAAATAGACGTGCCTGCCATTATTTAAAGAAAAAAACAAGTAAGAGTGCTATATTTGTCTGTGCCGAATCTTATATACCCTTTACCAAGATACGTACATATATATAGTATACAGACACATACATACATATTTGTTTTGTGAAAAAATTTATCATTTTTTTAAAGTTTCCATCTTTGGAGCTGTAATTTTAATTTTTCAAATTTCATACGCCAAACTTTTCTTTATAAAGAAAAAGAAAAAAAATTTTAGACCTATTTAATTTTACGTAACACAAAAAGTGTAAGTTTTCCAAACCTGGAGTCATAATTTTGGATTTTTCTGATTATTGATACCAATCTAGTTTTTTAAAACATACATAAAATTTGTTAAGTGAACGAAACAAAAACGAAATAAGAAAAAACTTAGTTCATTTAATTCCTTTAATATTAAAAAATTCAGTAAAGTGCGACTTTGACTCGCGCAGTTTTTTTCAGTTTTGTCGCTTTTTTCTCATTTTGGCAATTTTTTTCTGTTTTTATTCATTTTGGCAATTTTTTTTCTGTTTTTGGGGGTTTATTTTCATTTTGGAGATTTTTTTCCTTTTGGCGTTTTTTTTTAATTTTTGCGATTTTTTTTTTATTTTGGAGTTTTTTTCATTTTGGCGATGTTTTTTCATTTTGGCGATTTTTTTTGGCGATTCTTTTTCCATTTTGGCGATTTTTTCCTATTTTGGGAGTTTTTTTCATTTTGGCGATTTTTTTTTCATTTTGGAGATTTTTTTTCTGTTTATGGGGCTTTTTTTTATTTTGGAGATTTATTTCATATAAGCGATTTTTTTTCTTTTTGGCGATTTTTTCCTGTTTTTGTGGTTTTTTTCATTTTGGCGATTTTTTTCTGTTTTTTGGGTTTTTTTCGTTTTGGCGATTTTTTTTCTATTTTGGCGATTTTTTTTTTCATTTTGGCAATTTTTTTTCATTTTGGCGATTTTTTTCTCTTTTTGGGGGTTTATTTTCATTTTGGAGATTTTTTTCCTTTTGGCGATTTTTTTTAACTTTTGCGATTTTTTTTTTATTTTGGGGTTTTTTTCATTTTGGCGATGTTTTTTCATTTTGGCGTTTTTTTTTCATTTTTCTGTTTTTTGGGTTTTTTTTCATTTTGGAGATTTTTTTCATATTGGCGATTTTTTTCATTTTGGCAATTTTTTTTACTGTTTTGGGTTTTTTTTTAATTTTGGCGATTTTTTTCTGTTTTTTTGGGTTTTTTTTCGTTTTGGCCATTTTTTCATTTTGGCGATTTTTTTTTCATTTTGGTGATTTTTTCTTGTTTTTGGGTTTTTTTCATTTTGGCGAATTTTTTCATCTTGGCGACTTTTTTTCATTTTGGCGCTTTTTTCCTGTTTTTGGGTTTTTTTTTTATTTTGGCAATTTTTTTCTGTTTTTTTGGGTTTTTTTTCGTTTTGGCCATTTTTTCATTTTGGCGATTTTTTTTCATTTTGGGGTTTTTTTTCATTTTGGTGATTTTCTTTCATTTTAGCGATTTTTTTTATTTTAGCAATTTTTCCGGTTATTCGCGATGTATTTTAGTCTTAGAGATTTTTTTTTTAATTTGGTGCTTTTTTCGTTTTGGCGATTTTTTTTGTTTTTGGCGATTTTTTTTTCGGTTTGGCGATTTTATAATTTTTTGTTTTTTTAGTTTTACCGTTTTTGAAAATTTCAAGAGTTTTGCTCTTACGGTTTCCAAGATACAGCAAGTTGTCAAAATTGCATAGTAAAAATTTCATTAACTGATAGAACACCCTTTAATTTAAATTGTTTGAAATTTTAGTGTTAATTTTTGTAGTCTGTATAAAAATACACTAACCTCACAAATTTCAAGTGTATATACATACATACATAGAATTGTATGTATATTACATGGGATTTTAACATTTTTCGTTGCTCGTTTTGGAACACCCTTTAATTTCCAACTCTCATGTATTTGTTGTTGTAGCGGCCAAAGGTCTACACACTGTGTCCAAATTTCAGGTCTCTAGCTCTTACGGTTCTCGAGAAAATACTCTGCATAATTTTAGACATAGTTAATTTTACATAGCACAAAAAGTTAAAGTTTTCCAACCCTGGAAACGTCTTTTTAATTTTTTTATATTTTTTTAATTTAAAATACCAACTTTAGTCGTACTGAAGTGTATAATAAGTTCATTTATTAAAAAAAAATAAAAATTTGTTTTCGGTAGTTACTTTTATATGGCAAAATGAAGTTTACGTTTTCCAGCTCTGCAATCGTCTGCTCGATTTTGCTGAATTTCAATACCAATCTATTTTGGAAAATTTCTGACACACCAGTCCAAGAACGAAGTCTCTAGCTCTTCTGGGAGCTTCGGAAAACCGATTTCACGTACAGACAGACGGACAGACGGACAGACGGACAGACGGACATCGCTTATTCGTCTTCCCTATGCATAAGGATCCAGAATATATATATTTTATGTGTCGCTTATTGATATTATAGAAATTACAAACGGAATGACAAACCTATATATACCCTTTTACCATTTTTGTTGGTAAAGGGTATAAAAATGAAAACGGCAAATAGAAAAATTTGATTTTAATGTATTACAAAATGGGTTCTTTCTTTTAAATATTTTTATAGTACCCTACGGTAAGACAAAATAATTATGACAGAGATGAAGCAGGATGCATAACTTTTACTTCTGACAATTCAGCCAAATGTCTGTCAAAAATGCCAACTTGAAGAGGAAGTGAAATTTTTTGCTTTCAAATATACAAGTTTGTTTACTTATGCGAAAACATCCTTCTGAATTTAATAAATATTTTATTTTTTATTTTGCCTTATACAGGGTGTTTTTTTAGAGGTATAGAACTTCGAATTGAAATAAAACACAAGAAAATCGTTTTAATGTCCATCAATTTGGCTTTATTGGAAGGATAATTTTATGCCATTAATGTTTAAATATGATTTCGGGCATGTGGCCGCCGCGGCTGGCTCGAATAAAGCCAATTCTACAGGTCCAATTTTCAACCACTTTTTCGAGCATATGGGGCCGTATGTTGGCAATAACGCCACGAATGTTGGCTTCCAAGTCCCCTAACGTTTCTGGTTTGTTGGCGTAGACGAGCGACTTCACATATCCCCAAAGAAAATAATCCAATGGTGTCAAATCACACGATCTTGGTGGCCAATTGACAGGTCCATTCCGCGAAATTATGCGCTCATCGAATGTTTCCTTCAATAAATCGATTGTGACGTACGTACGTACATGGCATGTAGCGCCGTCTTGTTGGAACCACAACTCATCCACATTCATGCCATCCAATTCGGGAACAAAATAGTCGGTTATCAGCTCCAATTGCTGTGCACGGTGGCGAATCGATTCATTCGGGTCCTCTTCAACACTTTGCTCTACAGCGGCAATTGTTTCTTCGGTGCGCACTGTTCGACGTCTCTGCGGATGCGTATTATCACATAGAGTAAACGTAGTGCGAAAACGATCCATGGTTAACCGAATTAATTGCTCTGATGGACGATTATGTCGACCATAAAATGGACGGAGCTTGCGGTAAACTTCGCGAACTGAACCATTATTTTCGTAATAAATTTGCACGATTTGCAAGCGTTGTTCTTTTGTCAACCTGTTCATGATGAAATGGCAAACCAAACTAAATATTAATCACTTGACAGCTGACAAAATAGCCGCCAGTTAAAAAAGTGATGCCAACTTAAAGTTCTATACCTCAATAAAAAACACCCATTACATACATACTTTTATTTTGCTTTGCGATGGATTTCTTTGTACAAAGTAGTACAAAAATTAAATAGATTCTGAACTTGCTGGGTTTTGTACAAGTTTCTAAGCTTACTACGCTCATCTTTCTTTTGTGATTTTCGAAAATATTATTATTTGTGAATTCGGGGATTTTTGAGTTCAGACTGTTTATGATTTAAGATGTGATATTATATCTTCTATGAAAAATGCTTTTATAAAAACTACCTCTCAAAATTACGTTTTATATAAGGTACCATTTATATACATTTTAAAAACGTTAATTATTAGAAAAAGTACCTTTAGCGAAAAGTACCGTTTACAAAAAGTACATTTTGCAAAAAGTATCTCTTACAAAAACTATCTTTTACAAAAAGTACCCTTTACAAAAAGTACCTTTTACAAGAAGTACCTTTTACAAAAAGTACCTTTTACAAAAAGTACCTTTTACAACAAGTAGCTTTTACAAAATGAACCTTTTACAAAAACTACGATTTAAAAACAGTATCTTTTACAAAAAGTATCTTTTACAAAAAGTACCTTTTAAGTAATGGTGACAAACATACTACTCTTTTACAAATACATAGTACCTTTTACAAAAAATAACTTTTACAGAAAGCACCTTTTAAAAAAAGTACCGTTTACAAAAAATAACTTTTACTAAAAGTACCTTTTACAAGTATTACTTTTAGAAACATAGCTCTTTACATAAAAGTGTTTGTAAGACTTACTAAATTTTTTTTGTACCAGGAAATTTTTATAAATATTTCATACCTACTG
This sequence comes from Tachina lurida, assembly GCA_944452675.1. NCBI lineage: Eukaryota > Metazoa > Arthropoda > Insecta > Diptera > Tachinidae > Tachina > Tachina lurida. The sequence continues at coordinate 9,887,766 of OX101752.1, read as the reverse complement.
AGTAGTAAATTTTCCAAAATATATGTATATTTTCCTTATGCAAAAATATTAATTTGTACTTCAAGTGTGCTTTGGTAAAATTTTTTATGGAAATTTTGCTTTAACGTACATTTCAAACTCAAATAATTTTTTTTTTCCATAAGGGGCTTTTTGTAAAGCTGCTTTTTAAACAAATTTACTTTTATTAATTATTTTTTTATAAAAAGAAATTTAATTTAATGCCGGGTAATTAAGAATTATAATTTTGTGTCTGTGCACTGTATCTGATGTTTACTTCTCCTTAATTTTTTTTTTTAATAATATAACTTTTTAAAGCGAAAAGTATTTTTCTTTTCAATGTTGCCATTTCTTTTTTATTTGCAATGTAAACAACTGTAATGTTTATCAACATTGTTTTGATTAAATGTACTCGACCTAGAATCGCTTTACCACACACTCACTGCAAAACAAAAACTCTCATGTGGCACATGGAACATGCGCAGTTAGTGGAGCTATTAAACACTAGTCCTAAGACAACATACAAATTTATTTTTGCTTGCCAAACAACATTTAGTAGTTGAATATACGTGCTTACAAAAGGTCGTTGAAAATATTATTAAACGGTTGTAGGAGCCTGAAACTCCTACTGCACATATACAAAATAAACCGAGTTCACAGTATATGAGTGGCAACGAATCGTTGCTAGTTTAAAAGTCGTGGCCCAGTTATAAAAGAAATCTTAACTTTTTGCAGCAATAACAATCAATCGTCCTTGTTGTTGGTTGTTGTATTGGATGAATTTAATGTCGTTGTCGTTACTGAGGCCGTAGTGTGTTTGTTTGTTAAATGAAGCGAAGTGTTTAAGTGGGTGCTGATTAAAAAAAAAAAAAAAAAATAATAATAATAATAATAAAATAATACATCTAAACAGATTAAAAAAATGTGCTGCTAATGTTTTGTAATGTTAAAAAAAAGAAAATAATAATTCAAATAACTGAATTTATTGGTGTGGGAGTTGAATTGAATAAAAAATATGATTCATTATGAGCAAGTGCTTAAAATTTTACATTTGTCATTGTGCCCAACATTATCATCATCATCGTCATCATCAACAGCGGTGTCTGCAACAAAAACAACAACAACAAAAATATTATCACCATCATACTTACGAAGACAACAACAATTTCCGCAAGAAACCAAATTACTAAATGTCATTTATTTTATGTAAAATTGCCTGTTAAATATTTAATACAACTTGTTTTATTTTTCATTATTATTGTGTTAACATGTCCTGTACTTTTCCCTCTACCCAGGCATCTAAGATGGCATCAATATTGAGTTAAAATTGTATTAAAAAGAAAAAAAAAAACACGTATTAATACAGAAAACTTTTGCTACCAGTGAGATTGTAAACGATAAATATAAAAATTTTACTTGCTAGTTATAACAAAAGAATATAAAAAAATAAGAAAATTCTAAAGAAAATAATTCTGCTTTGCCTCATGTTTTTATGCTGCTGCCACTGAGAATGTGTAATAAAAAATAAATTTATATCTTTAAGGGATAATTATCAAACTGTCTGCTGTTGAAGCATATTGAATTTTTTTTTTAAATTAGAGTGAGTGAGTAAGCAGAAGATAAGGTCAACGAAATTAAAAAAAAAAACACCAACTAACTAACTAAAAGAAAGTAATTTAGAATAAAGAGATAAAAATCAAATAAAAAGCCAGATAAAACGGAAATAATTTTTTAAAGCCGCCTTTTAGGCGCTGGCCGCCCACATATAAATAATTTGTGTAATTCAGTCAACGTGTGTGTGTGTGTGTTATATAAAAAAGTTATATAAAAATAAGTAGCCAAAAGAAAAACTTAATTTAAAGCATCTAATAAAATTCAAATTAATTTTTTTTATAAATTACTTGGCTTTCCTTGATGTAATTTATTTTACTTTTTAATTATTACCAATTACGGCTGCTCGTTCGTTATACTCTTAAACATAAAATAAGAAGCTTAGTGGATAATATGTAATGAAGAAAATTGCAAAATTATATGTGTGTATATGTTAGTTACTTCCGTTTCCATTTTGAACGCTCGAACTGTTTGCTGTTTGCTGACGAGGGTGTGCATGAGTTTCATTATTCGCAGCAAAAAATATCATTCTGAATGTTAATAATGACATACATACGATGTCAATGTCGTTAACATTGCACATCAGTTGCATAAAATAACAGCAGCTACAACAACAGCAACAGAAACAGCAACAACAACAACAACAATATAAGTAGTGGGAGCTGTTAACTGTAAAACTTGCAAACATTATGCACATCCTAACAGTTGTTGTTCGTTTATTTTTTTTGTAATTGGGTTTATATGTTGAATGTAGCCGTGCATAATAAATTTTATATAATTTATTCATATTATTTTTGTGTGAAAATATTCACATGAAATGTTGCTGGAATATATGACGATGCTGTTTATTTTTGGATTAACAACAACACATGTTGAAAGGACTCGCTATTTAGTACAAGGTAAGTTTATGCTTTACCATTCGAACGGCTTAAGTAGGTTAAATTACTTGTAATGATTTTGTTTTGATATTCGATGCTTAAATTTTTTTTATATGAACTTATTCATTTGGGTATATAAAATTTAGCTTCTGACTTCATTAAAATAATAAATGGGAACTAATAATAATTAATAAATGGAAACTAATATAGCTTTTGAAATAGTAATTGCTACTCTATAAAAAATTTTTCTTTTTAATATTTTTAACGCGCCTTATCGTAACTTGTTCAAAAAAATATTAATTGTTTCTTAAAACTACATTAAAATGTTTAGATGTTTCTTTCCTGTTTATCAGGCTCAAGATCATAATCATTTAAGTAAAACTCTGTTTGTTTTATTAAATTATTGATTTTAAATACTTTATTTTTTCAATATTTCGAAAAACTTCGGTATCCTTCTTCAGGAAAAATTTTACAGCAAGGTTGTCAGCTGTCCGCATTGAGAAAGAGGCAAATTTTTAAGAAGGTATCCGAAGTATTGAAGAAATAAAAGATTGCGACTTAACCTGATTCGATGAAGCTTAAAATAAATATAGATAGACCTTAGTCTAGAAGGATATATATGAAAAATAGTTCTTTCTGCCAAAAAAAAAACTGACGTCAATGCAAAGATCTGATAGAAGAAGATAAGAAGAAGTACGGGAAGTATAAAGTTAAATTTTACTGGGCGTGCCTTTGCCCATTTTTTAAATGCAAGATTGTGTGTTTTTCAGGACTTAGGGTGTGTGTTAAGTTTTGTAAAAATCGGTAGAGTAGAACCACGTTAAATAAAATATTAAATTTTAATGGGCGTGACTCCGTCCATTTTTTAAATAAAAGATTTTGTCTATTTAAGAGCTCGAATTGTGTGGTAAATTTCGTAAAAATCGGTTAAGTAGAACCGCATGAAATATTACAATAAATTTTAATGGGCATAACTCCGCCCATTTTTTAAACTTTCAAATTATTTAATTACAATAGAATATCATAAAATTATATAAAAAATATTGTGGACATGGCACCAATGGGAAGCTTTATCCTCTCAGACAACAAAAAATTTTTACAATTGGTCTAAAATGTGCCGAGTTATGAAGTAACACACCAAAAAAAAAAAAACAATAGGGACGAATTGTTAACGTCCTCCTTTTTTGGAAGTCGGTTAAAAAGGATCGCGAAGGATTAGGTAGGGGGGAAGTTTTGTCTCTCCGAAACTAGTTTACTAATTTTAATAGAATTTAAAACAAAGATAGAACCCTATTTATATTGACAAAGAGCTTAATTTTTTTTTCAAAAATAAGACCTAGAAATGAAATTTATAACAAAGACAGACTACAATTTATATGGCCATATCAGCCTTTTTTAAATAAAGGACTAAGAAGGGTGCAAGGGGAAGTTCGGCCTCGCTGAAACGAGGTAACGAGTTTAACACAAAAATTAAAAATAAAAATAGATCCATAATTAAATGACACATAATGTTTGCATTAAAAAAGGATCACAAGGAGGTGTAGGGTAATTTTTTCTTCTCCAAAAACGTCATAGATAGACGTGGGTGCTGATGAAGTGAGTGGCTGCACAGAAAAATATCGGTATTTCGCCCAGCTAATTAATTCAAAGTTTAATTTTTCTTCTTTTCTCTAGAAACTCACATTAGTTAATAAAATATTTTATTGAATAAAAATTGAAATTACTGAACTTGAGCCTGACTAGAAATTAGAAAGCTAGTCACTGATCACTGAACTATACCGACTTCAGCAGATACTTATCCTAATATAAAATTAGAGCGCACTCCTTCGTTGTGTAGCAGAATCATCGGCGAAGTAAAATAACCAATAAAAATGGATACTAAGCACAGCTTGAAAAAAATTTAATACGCCTGCTTTAACACCAGAGGCGCTTAACAATGCATTATTAAAATGTGCAAGAAGCAGAGTTGTAAAAGAATGAAGCTTTCCTCTATCTCTTCCTTCAGTAGCTGTCTTCTCTATCACTATCCCTTTCCTAAAGAAGGTAACACCTAGTAATAGTAGTAGGCCTTCAGTGCCTGAGTGAAACTTCTCTTAAAAAAATTTCTGTTTACGCACTAGATTGAATTAAAATTTTATTATGTCGTTAATTTTTTTTCTTAAATATTTTTTATAATTAAATATACAAAACAGCATATCGTCTTATTGCAAAATGTCAGAAATGCAGATGTAAACGAGATAGATTTCAATTCGAATCTACTAGATTTTGCTTCGGTGTAAATGCGTTATAGTGTTGGCATGTTGCTGGCGTACAAAACCTTGGAAGTGTTTTTCGAAGAATTTTATGTAGCATTTCCGTATGTTCCATTTCCGCAATCTGAATTTCTCATCCGTTGTTTTATGCTGGCAACTACATGATGTAAAGTCATGCTTACATTTCAAATTGCAGTGCATAGTTTTGGGCGCTTTATTTAAATTTATATTCCAGTTTCGTAACAGTAACAACAAATACTAAAATTAATGAAAGCATGAAAGTTCTGAGGGGAGATAATAACCACATGCTGCTGGCTTTATTAAAAAAAGGAATGTTTTCTGTGTCACAAACAAATTGTTTAAGTTATGCTCTACGTGACCGTATGTATATGATTTAATCAATAACAACAATTTTTACACGCTTTTTGTCAACGAAACTAAGTGAAAGATAAAGCAAGAACTTAATATAACAAAAATAATGATTCCAAGCAACAAAAAGGTGAAACATATTCAAACTGTTTGTTTGCTTGTTCTTTCTGCTCCCTTGACAATTTGTGTACCCCACATACCAAGTTAACAAATGTGTCCTTAACTCTAAACGGGTGTTGGTATTAAATTACAAATTCACAGACATACATACAGACTCACATGAGTATGTCTATGTGTATTTGTATGTGTCTTATTTCGTAGAGCAATGGGTGGACCATAATTCATGTGTGTCTTAAATAGAATATAACATTTTATTATATGTTTTATTTTTTTTATTTTTTTGTAATTGAAAAAATGCAGTACTCAGAGCTGGATTATGTATGCAATAACTCATATGGCAAATAACCAGCAGGGCTTTACTGGCTTGCACGTTTAATTTTTTTTATATATTTATGTATTTATCTCGCACGATTTTTTATATAAATTTTAGCTGGGTTTTATTGCTGGAGCATTGAACTTGCTGTTTAAATATAAAAAAGTATGTAGGCTTGTTCACCCACATCTGTGATTTTAAATAGCCTAGGTACTAAATCTCTTGTTAGGGGTCCGAAGCTTATTATCAGCAGGTGTGTAATCTAATAACTGAACTGTTTTAAGAACTATCTGAAAACTTCTATTAAAAGCGAATTATTTCTTAATCATTATTTCAAAACTTCAGCAATGCAAGCACTCAAATCTGGTACACACTGAAAAAAAATACCAATGTAAAATCACCATGCAAACAGTTGGATTCAAATTCATTCAAATCACATTGAATTTACAAGAAATAATATGTTGCTTAAGTGTGTTGGTGTTAATTTGTTTCGCTGTAGTAAATAAAATAATCGCTTGACAAAAAACGCTAGTTATAAATTAATTATTTTGCAAGTGACTACAAATTGGTTTAAATCTCATGCAGATATCAACTAAACATATTGCATAGCAGCACACGTAAGAAAAAAATAAAAGCAAGGTAAGTAAGTGAAAAGAAAATAGAAAACAGAAGAAGCTTGTCATGAAGTCAGATGTCAAATGTGTGTGTTGAAAAAATAAATAAATAATTTCAATACTAATATGTATAATATTTTCTATGAGCAGGACAAACTTTCGTATGAAAGTATGTATGTATTTTTGTTTTAAATATAAAAATACTAATTATTTCTATATATAAATATATATACATATGTATATATATAAATATACATACATATACATATATATATATATTTTTTAACTATAATATTAATTGACTTCAAAGTGGTTGAAAAATAAGTAGTTAGTAGTCAATTTAAAAGTTTTGCAGAGATGGACAGTTGACTGCCGCCCATGACATGCCTATGTTAAAATAGTGAGTAGGCGACAAGGAAAAAAGTCACTTAATCAACTAGATGTTGTTATTAAAAAAAACCAGTTTGAAGTTACTTATAAATGGGTTTGAGTTCCTACAGGGTTTGTTTATAGCTGCAATATACTTTTGTGCTTAGATGTGTGAGTTGTTGAGTTGAGAACAATATTCTTGTTTTTTTTTTTGATGTTTGTATATACTCGTATATACAGCCGATAAACTGCTGCTGGCTGGTAGGCAGTGTACTAGTCTTGCAGTCGGAGGATCGCAGGTTCAAATCCTGGAGTCAAATCAAAGTATTTTGTGTTTTTTTTTAACTAAAACTTTTCAAATAAATTGTATGTTGAATGATCATTGAAATAATGTTGAATTAAAATGTTATTCATGATGGTACATATTTAGTGTGTATCTGAAGAATATTTAAAGTTAACGTTGACAGCCACGTGTGAGTTCCGATTTCAAGTCTTGGCCGGGGAAGCCAATTTATATACAAACAAAAATTTTTCTAATGTCTATGTCAACCACGCGTAAGTTAAATAATTAATAAAATACAATTAATACATTAAATTAAATTCATGTTGTTCCAACTTGAAATAACTTTGATTCAACATAATTCTTCATTTTGATTTTAACAGTACGAAAATGTTAAATAAATGTGAAATAAAGTTATTTCAAAAGGAAAAATTTTCTTTGAAAATTACAATAAATCAATTTAGATTAGCATGAAACACATATGAAGCCAAATCATTGCCGAAAAAGATTAGATTAACCTTGTTTTCATAGATTTTAGGTTGAACATATTCGGCGTGTACAATGATTATTATGTTTTTGACGTTCTTTGGTTGTGGTTGTTGTATTGTTGTACAGCAAACTATTATACTAACATCTGATATAATTGCACTTTAATCAAACAACTTATAACGAATTTGGAATGTCAAAATTTTCATAAAATTTTATAAAATTTATTGTGCGAAATTTTTTTTAATAGAGAATAGAATGTCAGTAGCACAGCGTAATTCACTGAAGTGTTTGGTAACTTTGTCCTGCAGGCCTGGGGGCAAATTACGGCTTTCGTTATCGAACGCAATTAGGAAATTTTTTAATAGAGTTTATAAAGAAATATTTCTAAATTTCTAATCGTATCGAATGCTGTAATTCGCCTCCTGCTTTTAATAAATAAAATAAGTTTTATGCAATTTATTTCATGAAAACTAGTGCCTAATGTATCATAATCAAACTGAAATTTTTCCTATGCGGAAGAGTTACTTCCTTCTCTAGTCTTACTTTTGACAAATAAAAAATGTTTCGTAAAACATATTTGATGAAAAATTTCTTAATATCTGTGGCAACAAGGAAAAAGTGCTTTAGTCATATTTTACTGTTTTGTAGTAGAGCACTTTTAAACTTTATAGTCAATTTTCAGAAATTTATTTCTTTTACAAATTAAATTAGAAAATTCGGTATTCACTCAAATTTCTTTTAGAAAGTTTCATTCTACACACTGTAAATAATACATTTGGTTAGAAATATACCAAAGTATAACCTAAATTAAACAATTATTCTAAATGAGAATAGAAGTATTAAAAATATAAGAAGCAAGTCATTGCTCTATAACTTCCAGAAAAAGCGCACAAAATTACTTTCGAGTATGGAAATTACAAGAGTGCCATTAACTTAAAAACAGCTTATTTCGACTCAAGCATTGTTTTCCTTTTGTCGCAAATATAAATTCGATAAAAGATGTTTTTCGTTTGTAAAGAAAATTATTATTTTTTTTGACAAATAAAAAATGTTTCGTAAAACATATTTCATGAAAAATTTCTTAATATCCGTGGCAACAAGGAAAAATTGCTTAAGTCATATTTTACTTTTTTTGCAGCAGAGCAATGAATTTACAATTTCTCTCACCTTGAGTTATCATCAGATGCCATCCTTTTCAGAGCAAAACCAATGTTCGTGCATAAAAAGTGCTAAATGCAATGAATATGCTTGTCTGTATATATATTTAAAGTATGAAGATTTCAATTAAAATTTTGGTTTTACTCTTTTATATACCTGCCAAAATTAAATCATTCGGTATTGGCGAAATATCGAAAACACTTGAATAAAATTTAATTGTAAATGTTTTGAAATTTTGGTCGATGCTACTTGATATTTATCATCATCATCTGACAAAAACCTTTTAAATTAGGTACAACTTTCATATAAAAATATAAATAACCTACATGAAGAGTGACAGCCAATTGACCAGCTATTTTATCGGTAGTGCTGAATGGTATATCAGGCATTACGTGTAATACAGTTTTTATTACATTTTTAAGGGCAAAATTATTGTGAATGTGATTTTGCATCTTTCTTGAAATAGTGAATTTCGACGACTTTATAACATATCGTCGGGTGGTAAGAGGTTTGCCGCACAGTATGTTAAAAAATACATTATTACTGCGGCAAACCAACAACCACTCGACGATATATGTATATATTCGAATTACTTATTCTGCTGCTTTTTACTAACCAATAATGTTATAAGTACTAGTCACGTATGACTGATCATATATGATGGCTAAACCTATCAACTCCAACTAATCACAGTTGACTTGAGGTGTTCAATTATAATTAATAAATATATCCCTCATTTCTACCGATCAAATGACTACTGTTGAATTCAATATAAATAAAGTTGTTGCAAATCTGTAAGTGCATGAATGTCGTTTGTGTTAGTTTCGGTCATTCATTTCTTGCAGTGTGTATTATATACATGTGTATGAAGTTAGCATCAAGGATATTTCGCAGACATATATATACATACATACATATACACATATATATACATATATATGTATATATATATATATATGTATATATATATGGCGTCTATAAAATGAAATGAATGATATGTTTTCCGTTTCAAAAAGGAATCTGTTGGAGAACTCAGCAGAATATTCTACAAAATAATTTTGATTAAAAATATCCAATGCGGCCATAAGCTGTATGGTAAGTATCGCCCTTATGTTGAAATCACACAACATTGGTGTCTATATCATGGAATTATTTTTAAAAAGAAATTAGTAATTGTCGATCTTTTGATTTCGCGGCATTACGGAACACTCGTGATGATTTGGAAATATAGATTGAATAAACGACAGCTAATTTTGCAGATATGGCTAACAATTGCCAAGGTTCAGAATTCTCTATTTGAAGACACTTTATATGTGATATGTACTATGTGCGTGCGTGTATGGTCAGCTGGGTGTGTGTATGTGTATGTATGTGTCTAATATATGTGTATGCAAACTTGTTATAACTTAAGAATTTCTTAACCGTTTAAAATTTACGGCACTCTAAAGACATTGACTTCATTTCGATTGCGTGAGATAGTGAACCTATTCGATTGGGTATTTTGGGTATTTTGGATACGAAAGTTGTAGAAAATAAAATTTTTGAAAAAAGATATATTCAAACAAATTTTAAACTGAATCCAAAATCTTATTCCTTTTTTAATTAAAAGAAAAACGTATACTTCTGACTCTCCAGATATCCTCTGTGAAAGTTATAAAAATATGCAGTTGCTTTCGTTAGAGAGGTGACGATATGCTTTACTTGCACGTGTAATTTATTCACTTAACTAATGTATATATTTATATATGCACGTACATATATATGTATGTCTGTATGTATATATGTATCTGCTCTTGCGTTTACCTTGTGACTGTTTCCTCTAGAACAGCATCAATATTTCAAGGCAGGTTATTGTAGTTTGTTGCTCCAACTAGTGAATGTGAGTTTAGCACACGTACATACTTGCAGCTTGGCATAGACTACGCTATCTCTAATTTAAATGAAAAGATTTCATTATATTTTCTTTAATAAAAATCTTTTATCTGTCTAAAAGATTATGTTTATTCATGTAAAGAAATTTTGCACTGCAGATAATATGAGATTGCTTTCTTTTTTCTTAAGATTTTATGCTTAATTGTGAATGAGGAAAATAAAAAAATAAATAAATAACGTCGCGTTACAGAGTAAACCTGCTAACTCTTTTGAACCCAATTCAAGATGACAGACAAAAAGCTGTTAAAATATTCTATACATAGCTTGAGAAATAAGCTGAAAAATTTGTTTTTTTTGACAAGTAGAATTTTAAATTCTATGATCAAACAGAATTGCAGCATAAACACATTTTGCATAGAAATTGACACAAAAGGCAGCCGCAGAAATCATTCTAGAGTTAGGATATATATTACTGTGACAGTGTTTTTTTTTCTTTTGCTCTCACATATAAATACTCATTCTCTCAACAGTGCTACAATACTTTAAATAATTTTCATACATTTTGTTAAAAAAAAACTAGAAAGAAAAATAAAAAAAAAATAATGCCCTAATTCTGTTGGACGATTGTATCGTCTTGTCTACGTACGAAAAAAAGCCGTAGTTATGATTCTTTAAAACAATCACTATTTATTGTCTATGCTAGAAGGTTCGTGTATTTGCTTTATGATTTTGTTCCAAACATTATATCCAACACATATTTTTGCATATATTTTTCAAACTATTGTATACTACTTTAATTTAATTTTTATGTTTTAAAAACATGACAATAATAATTATATTTTTCATTGTCAAAGACAACAACCATTTTTGAAGAAAATAATTTAGAGAATTCAAAAACAAGAACTCAAAAGTATTTTCAAACAAAAACGTCCTAAATCTTCTTACTGAACTAAATCTTCTTACATTAATTAATTGAACATATAAAAAAGGTCGAAAACTTACATAAAAAGTTTTATAAATATCAGTTCATATTAAAAATTTGTTTTTCATTGAAAAAAAAAATAAATCAAATTAATGAAAAACTATTTTTGAATATGACTTGATATTTAAACCAAATTAGTCAAATTGATCCTAAGTATTAATGTTAAAGAGTTTCGGAGGGTCTTTCGTGTTCCCAAAAACTCCGGCTGTGCCAATAGTCCTTGAAATGTCATGGAGAGTAATTAGCGCAGGTCTGGATGCTTTAATCGGCAGTCTAGTTGCCACACTCAGATGCAATCGGCTAATTTCCGGTTCATCTTAAAACCTTTAAATTAATGAAATCACAAGCAAAGAAAGTACGAATGATCAAAACTCGTTGACGACTTTCAGCTTTAAGACCCGGACTCGACTTGGAATATGGAATATAAGAACGCTACTAGAAGCTTCACGTCTAAAAAATATAATCTCTTATTTACCGGCCTATGTGAAACAAGATGGCCAGGACATAACAAGGTGAGGACGAGTAATGGGTCCACATTTCTGGTGGTCTAATGTTATTTCATGGAACCTTAGGAGAATATATATATGTATATATTAATTTTAAAGAGCATTATTACTAACGTTATGTACACTTAACGTGCTGGTAAATATTCTTCTGAATCAATTTAACTAAGCCGTCTTACATTTCAGAATAATAATTTTATTGATTATGGAATTTTTTTGATATATTTATTTTCAGCCGACTTCAAAAAAAATAAGGGATTCTCATAGCTTTGTCATTTTAAAACCGATTTTAGAAATATTTTTCTCTAAAAGAATGTAGCTTGCGCTTGGTCCCATTACCAAAAAGTGGGCAGCAACACGCCCATGAAATATTTTCTTTGGACTATGCAAAACTTAGCACACATCTTGACCTTTCGTAAAGACACTATCTTCAATTTAAACATGAAATGGGCGGAACCACAACCATTAAACTTTAATATTATATTTCAGGTGCTTCAGCTTAACCAATTCTTATGAAACTTGACACACATCTTGAGCTCTAAAAAACTTAGTATTATATTTTGAATTTGATTTGAACTAAAAAAAAAAATACAGAGGTAAAATTTACATATCCTCCCTACCATGTCAAACTATCCACTATGCAAATGTGTACTTTACAGAAGAGCGTGAAGACCCGTCAGCTGTGAATTTAAAGTCGGCGTACTAATAAAAGTGCCAGGCTTAAGTTATTTATTATTGAGTTATCTAAAGTCCATTAGAATTTTAGAATGTTGAATTGAATTAGGGTACAAAGATAACGAAAGATAAGGAATCTGAAAAACCAATTTTGCATATTGAATAGTCTGACGTGTTGGGGACGATATCTATATTAGTGCGACAGGGAAGAACATTTTTAATAAGAACTATGTGAATGCTTTAGTTTTCTTTTTTATTTTAAATTTTATGACCCATTTGTTGTATAATGGCAAATATTTATAGCATTTTAATTAATATGTTATTGAATTTGAAATAAAAAATTACTCGTGCATATGCAAATAATGTATGCATTTCTATCCAAACCAATAACATTTGCTATTTTAGCACAAAAAATAAACTTAAACATAAAATGTCATGGAAAGCAAAATTAAGTTTATAACTATTTTTATATATGAGAAATTTGTGGAAACACACATCCAGAAATCACACATGTATATACATACAAAAATAAACAAACACACATCATAACTTTAGCACACAGGATTATCAGGATTTATTTAATATAATAAATATAAATTAATATGAATTTCAAATATATTTTATGCATTCTTATGAGGCTATTTTTGTTTATTTAGATCAAAAAGCAAAAGGACACTCTTCAACATGATTAAAAAAATTTTGTTTTTTCTGAGAACTAAAGAGAAGCTTCTGAATGCTTTAAAAATTTTCTGTTAGTGGCAAATTGGTTCATTATGGTAATACTTTTGAAGTTTGCTAGTTGCAAGCAAAAGTCAAAGAAACGCAATACATATTTACCTTAAACTTTCTTTGCTTTAACATAAGATATTTTCGCTAATAGCGGATAGAGCAAAGTAAAAATAGTTATCCTTGCAGATGTTGGAAAATTCCATCCGATCTATGTACATCCAAACTGATATATAAAACGCATTTTATTAACATATATATAAAATATAATGACCTTGAAGGCCCGAATAGATTTTACGGACTGTCCCACGATGTCCTTAGAAATCGTTCGATCGACAACTTTATGTTGATTTCCGAGTGCTAAATTATATCGATATATACATGTGACTTAACATAACACCACAGAAAATAATCCAATGGGGTTAAATCACACGATCTTGGTCGCCAATTAATTGGGCCATTACCTAAAATAATTTTTTCATCAAAAGTTTCTTTCAATTGTAGCGCCTGCTGTGTGGCGTGTGGCTCCGTCCTGTTGGGACCACATATCAGTTAATGTAATAATTTTTTTTCTTAAAACCCTTAACTCCTTCCCTGGTTTAGTTACAAACTATAGAAGACATGTTCCTGGCAGATAGATTCTACTTTTATAATATTTTGAATATTCAAGTAAATTAATTTAGTATTTTCAAATTTCCATATTTAGCGCCATTTTTTTTCCAAAAATTTACACCACTGTGCACCGCTATTCATAAACGTTTATTAAAGTTGTTGTTTGTTTAACGTCTGAAGCTTACATAAGAAATAATAAGGAATACTTTGCGCTTATAAATTGCTTTTGAATACGATTAGATAGTAGTGCTTAAATTTAAAAAAGCAACTTCCTGTTTCCACAAACCAGATGGTTGAATTCAGTTTTAAATTTTTAGGAGAAGCGCTAATTTTTTTGAATGATTTTCATACAAATTGTCTGCCTGACTTAAAAAAGAGAAGAGATGTGTCTTAGGACACTCTGTTATAGCTATGCTGCTTAGAAATCGTTCGATCGATAACTTGTATTGCAAACAACAATAACATTAGAAAATTTGTTGTTGTTTTCAATATAATTATTCGATCGAACGAAATTTGGTGACATCGTGGGGCAGGCAGTTAATGTGTTAAATAACACTGCAATAATATTACAATATATGATGGTGTCAAAATCGGGCAATTATTTCAAAACTTTTCCATTTAATTCAGATTATATTCTCTTCTAGTGGAGTACGATTAAATTAATGTATTGTTTGTGGCCGATAGCAGCTGTTAGCCGATGTATTCTCTGATTTGTGTTCATGTGTAAAAACAATCCTTCTCACTGTTTTTGTTTCACAAACTTAAAAAAACGATACAAAAGAAAACCAAGGAAATTGTTTCATTTATTTTCGTACTCTGCTTTTAAGTACAAAGAAATTAAAACAGAAATAAATTCATAGCTATAATGGTGTCGATTATTTTTGTTACGGAAATCACGTCCTAGCTCCTGTGTCATGACATAAATAGCATAGCTATAAGAATATTCATTTTAAATTAAAGAAAAGAGTTTAGTTGAAAAGAATACCCTGCTTACTTAGTCCTAGTTTACACAATGCAAGTCTTATTGCTAAGCAGATTAGTTTGTAGCAGAGAGAGATAGAGAGAGAGAGAGAGAGAGAGAGAGAGAGTCACGAGGGGAAAAGAAGCGACTACTTAGCTTCATGTACTGTCAATATGTTTTGCTTTCCCATTCGTAATGTTAAAAAGCACACATACATACACAAAAATATGCATAAAATATAAGAGCTGAAAAATAAGACTTCAACGCCGATGAAAGTTCAAAGAAGAAAAAGTGATAAGCTTAGCAATAAGATTTGACTAGTGGGAATTGGGACTTAAGCTTAAGAAAATATAGGAAAGCCGTGGTTAATTAAAGGTAGCTGATACTGCTTGAAAGTATGTAATAAAATTCTATTGTATCGAATGTAATTGGGCCGCTAGCTTTTGGCTGAAAATTACTGACAGCTTACTTTTGACCTGCAGAAAACAATCTGTTTTTCCTTGCTATCAATTGCATTCAAGCCTTTGATTACTTCTGGTTTCTTAGTACAAAAAAGTTGTAATAAGGAATGATTTCTTAATCAGGCTTAAGTTCAGTATTTTCAATTCTTATTGAATGAAATATTTTTTTTAATTAATGTAATTTTTAAAAGAAGAGAAGAAAAATTAGGCTAAAGATTTTAGCTGGGGGGAAATACAGACATTTTTATGTGCAGCCACGCACTTCATCAGTTTAATTTTTCCTTAGAAAATCACACTTATTAATAAAAATATTTCATTTAATAAGAATTGAAAATACTGAACTTAAGCCTGATTAAGAAATCATTCCTTATTAAAATTCATTCTAGTTCAATTAAATTTAATATGTATTTATGTACCAAAAAAATTATTTAATTTAATTTTTTTCTATTTCTAGTTTTTTGGTAAAAATAACTGGCAAAATAATATTTATTTTTACACATTAAATACGGTCAAAGAAATCATTTATTTTTTTAAGCAACAGAAGTTGAAAAAAGAGATTAAAATTTTTCATATCGATTAAATTTATAAAAGATTGCTTTTATATATTATTAAATTAAAAAAGTTTCAACTTTCTGTCATCATGTTGCAGTAAAAGTAAAGCCAAAATACGAACAAATAACAAAAAAAGATTAAATAAACTTGTACTAAAATAACAAAGAAGTGGAAAAACAAAACTCATCACAAATAGCAAATCAACAACAAAATATCTGAGAGCAAACAAAAACTAGATGACAGCAAGCAAGACATGAAATTATTATTTTTAGTTATTATTTTTAATCAAATATTTTGCTGCAGTAAGACTTAATCCATATCCTCTTTCGGTGGTGCCTTTTGGTTGCAGCCCCTCATCCTACAACAACCCCCCACCGTTGCCATTGTTGTTGCCATTTCATTGTTTGCTTTGTAAGATGAGTGATGAGTATAACTTAGTTTTGATGTGTTCTAGTAGTCCTTATTGTTGTAGTTTATGGCAAAATATTTCATTTTATCAACAGCATCAACAACATTAACATTTACATCGTCGTAATCAACATATTTTTATATAATCTTAAAGCATCACTGCTAACACAGCAACCACCAAACAACCTTTGGAAAAGTAACAACAACACCAGCAGTAACAGCAGCAGCAACAGCACCATCACTGGAAATATCAAAATCCACAATCGCCAAGCAACCTCCTCATGCTTTGCTGATTTCTGACACAGCAATAAAACTCTTTTCATTTCGAGTAGCTTTTTGTTGTTTTACAATTTGGGAATTATGTATTTTTGTTAAGAGCGTTGGGTTCTGTGTTCTATTTTTGTTCATTACTTTTTATGTAAGAATCAACACAGAACTAAAACAATAATACCGAAAAAAAGGACTTAATCTACTGTTTACAGTAGTTCCCAAAGGATAACAAGTTTTTGGGGCTTTGCAAATAAATGTTGTTTTACGAGTATTTGCAATTATTCTTGCTTAAATGTTTTAGTTTATTTAGTGCCTGAAGGCTTAGTTTCTCTGCACAGTGGGTCAAAAATTTTGATTGCACGTGAGTAAATATACAAAAAAAAAAAAATAATATCTAAATATATAATAAATATTTATGTATATATGTATAATTTATATATATAATATATAAGATATAATATATAATATATAATATATAATATATAATATATAATATATAATATATAATATATAATATATAATATATAATATATAATATATAATATATTATATATAATATATAATATATTATATATAATATATAATATATAATATATAATATGTTATATATAATATATAATATATAATATAAAATATATATAATATATATAATATATTAATAAAATTTACAAGCGTAATAAAAGTTTAAGATCATTTTATATGCATCCTTAATGACCCGCTTCAATTTTTAAATCTTTTCGACCTAATCCGTCGTGTTTTGCAAATTAAAGCGATTTTCTAATTGCTTTAATTAAGATAACGAAATCACTCTTCTTTCAATCTTACAATTTTGTACAAAAAATGGAATTTTTGATTTAATTACGCAAAAACAAGCCTTAAATCGTTCTTCATATTGTGTAAAAGTTTTATACAAATATATTGTTGAGTCGACTCTTAAAATCAAGACACAATTTTAACCAAGTTGTGTGTAAATAGAAAACTTTAAACTCGTTTTCTGACAAACTAGTTCTTTTGAGTTGCGACGTTGTTTGAGTAAATGAGCGAAATGTATGTTATATTTTTAAAATTCTTCTTTGGCTTACCTTTTTCAAAAAGTACCTTTTACAAAAAGTACTTTCGACCAAAAGCGACCTTAACCAAAAGTTCGTTTTACCAAAAATACCTTTTAGAAAAAGTACCTTGTACCAAAAGTAGCTTTTACCAAAAGTAGCTTTTACCAAAAGTAGCTTTTACCAAAAGTACCTTGTACTAAAAGTAACTTTTACCAAAAGTACTTTTTAACAAACGTACCTTTTACCAAAAGAACCTTTTACCAAAATTACGTTTTACCAAAACTACCTTTTACCAAAAGAACCTTTTACCAAAAGAAACTTTTACCAAAAGTACATTTAGCCAAAAGTTCGTTTTACCAAAAGTAGCTTTTACCACAAGTTCGTTTTCCCAAAAGTACCTTTTAATAAATGTACCTCTTATGCACCTTTTACCAAAAATACCTTTTACTAAAAGTAACTTTTACCAAAAGTGCCTTTTATCAAAAGTACTTGTTACCTAAAGTACCTTTTAACAAAAGTTCCCTTCACCAAAAGTACTTTTTGCCAAAATTACCTTGTACCAAAAGTACCTTTTACCAAAAGTAGCTTTTACCAAAAGTAGCTTTTACCAAAAGTATCTTTAACCAAAAATACCTTTTACCAAAAGTACCTTGTACCAAAAGTAACTTTTACCAAAATTACCTTTTACCAAAAGTACCTTGTACCAAAAGTAACTTTTACCAAAATTACCTTTTACCAAACGTACCTTTTACCAAAAGTACCTCTTACCAAAAGAAACTTTTACCAAAAGTACATTTAACGAAAAGTACGTTTTAACAAACGTACCTTTTACCAAAACAACGTTTTACCAAAAGCACCTTTTAATAAATGTACCTCTTATGCACCTTTTACCAAAAGTACCCTTTACTAAAAGTACCTTTTACCAAAAGTATCTTTAACCAAAAATACCTTTTACCAAAAGTACCTTTTACCAAAAGTACCTTTTACCAAAAGTACCTTTTACCAAAAGTATCTTTTACCAAAAGTACCTTTTACCAAAAGTACCTTTTACCAAAAGTATCTTTAACCAAATATACCTTTTACCAAAAGTACCTTGTACCAAAATTAACTTTTACCAAAAGTACCTTTTATCAAACGTACCATTTACCAAAAGTACCTTTTAACAAACGTACCTTTTACCAAAAGTACGTTTTACCAAAAGCACATTTTACTAAAAGTATCTATTACAAAAAGTACCTTTTAAAAAAGGTATGGTTTAAAAAAGTACCTTTTATAAAAATTAGCTTCTACAAAAAAACCTTTTCCAAGAAATACCTTTTGCAAAAAGTACCTTTTGGAAAATTATACCTTTTACTTAAAGTACTTTTACGAAAATCACACTATACAAAAAGTACTTTTTACAAAAGGTACTTTTCATAAAAAGTACATTTTGACATAATTGTTTTTTTTTAAAGTTCTTAAAAGTACTTGTTAGAAAAAACACATATTGTGCCATAGTCGCCAAAAAAGCTTAAGCGACATTATTTTCGAACTTAATTTTTTGCCAAAAATCGATTATTTTCGATCGTAGATAATCGATTTTCGTAAAAACAGAGGTCCAAAAAATTTGTCAGTTAATTTTTTTTTGGCGGTTATGGAGCGATATTATAAAAGGTGGTTTTGCAAAAACACTTGTTTAATTAATGAGAAATATCTTCAATAAAAAAGGACAAGGAAATTTTGTTTTAATTTTTTCCAAGTAAATTGTACCAAAGAGACCTTTACTAAAAATTTGAAAAAGTACCACCTTGCCGTATAAATAATAATTTTACTACTAAAATCTGTACTATAAACTTGTTTTAATTGCTTTGGCCCACTGTCTGAATAAAATATAAATTATTAAAACTTATGTAAGTACATGTAAGAGTACTTTCATCCTAAAAATTTCTCATGCGGTTTTTTTTGAAGAGCTTTTGTACAGTAGTTATGTGAGTTTTTTTTATGTGTAAGTATGTGTGTATGTGTATACTATTTAATTTCAGTTACTGGAAGTATTACTGGAAACATAGTTGGTAACAGTGCCAACACAAGTTTTTTACATTTCTAATTTGAACTTATGACACGTAGGCAATCGATTGCTTAAAAAGAATGACTTAATTTTTGTGTTGCTACGCTGCTGATGATGCGGTTTTTCTCTTTAATCTTTTTGTTTTCCTTTTGCACTTGTTTTTTTGTTTGTTACTTGAAAACCATCATTTTTTTAGGAACTCCTAAGAGAAAAATGAACAAGAAACAAACAACCGGAAAACTCGAGTCACCACAAAAATATGTGTTTGAGACAAATGCGAACGTTCATTAAACTTACAACACTTTGTGTGTAGGATGTTGGAGAATCGACACGTTTTCTTTAAATTATTTTGTATGTCTTTTTACTTTTTTATATTTTTTGTTCATTTACTTGGTTTTTCTTAGGAGTGGTCACTTTGTAGTGAACAAATTTAAATGTTTTTTTGTTTGTTTTCTTGAAAGAAGAAAATTGAAAAATTATGTATGAACAGCTCCTGAATGTGAGTAAAAGAAGAAAATAGATGCCAAAAATAATTGTCATGATAAAAAACATTTCAAAGTGTTTTATTCTTTAGCAATTGCTAGCAATAATTTTAAATTTTAACTATTGAAAATAGCTTTATTGAATATTTTTTACAAATCTTGAAACAAAAAGGGGGCAGTAAGCAAATAAACTTACTGAAATGAAAAAAAACATGTTCTGGCTTGCGATTTTTTTTCCATATTTTCTTGTGAGTTCGGATGTTAAAACACATGCTTAACCTGTTTAAGTTGAAATTTAGCATATACGAGTATAAATTAAAAGCATGAAAAAAGGGATTGGGAAATGGAAGATTTAAAATTTTTTGATTTTTCCTTTGAGCAAGGAATATGAATACAAAATAGTATTGAATATGTGTAATTAATATTGAAAATTTATTCAATGAATTGCATGTCTATACGTACGTATGTGGAATGTTGGTATTATTATTAAATATCACTCATACGCCACCGACAATTTTAAAGTGTTGCATAGTGACGCTTTAGTCGGAAATAATGATATATATATTCTGAACTACTGCAAAAAACTTGGTAGAGTATAAAAGGTTTTAGAATAGGATATTGTGAACACTTGAGTGTATTTTCCCTCAGGCGAAATTAAAAGCAAGCAAAGTGGTTATAATATTCATGTAACATAACTTTTTTTAATCTAATCTCATAGCTTACAGAGATATGGAAGTAGAATTTATTATCTGCACTTTTTGTAGTCACGAAAATATATATATATTTTTAGTTGTAATTTCAGTTAAAATTTATTTTTTAAGAAGAAGGATATATAGGAGGTAGTGATATCCTTGCACTAAACAGAGCAGAATTTAAAACATAGTCTAGACGCGTAATTATAAATATAAATTGTTAGTGCCTTCTAATCATAGATTACGTTAAAAGATACTTTTTGAGAAAAAGGATATATGGGAGGCAGTCATGTCCTTCCCACAAATGCAGCAAAATTAGCAACGGAGCTAAGATGCATAATTCTTAAAATGTATGTAAATTTTTTGTGCCTTCTAATAGTAAATTCGGCTAAAATTTATGTTTTTAAGAAAAAGGATATATCTATGGGACGTAGTCACGTCTTTCTATCGAATAGCGCAAAATTTACAACAGAGCTTAGATACAATACTCTAAGAATATATATAAAGTTTTAATGCCTTCTAATTATTAATTCAGCTAAAATTTATTTTTTTAAGAAAAAGAATATATGGGAGGTAGTCATGTCCTTGCACCAAATCAGAAAAAATTTGCAGCAGATTTAAGACTCATAATTCTAAAAATATCTAGTGCCTTCTAATCATATATTCAGCTAAAATTTATTTGTTGAAAAAAAGGATATATGAGAGGTAGTCATTTCATTGCACAGAATAGAGCACAATTTACAACCGAACTTAGATGCTTAATTCTAAAAAATTTTTAAAAATTTTTAAGTGCCTTCTAATTATAAATTCAGTTAAAATTCATTTGTTTCAAAAAAAGGATATATGGGAGGTAGCCATGTCCTTGCACCGAATTGAATAAAATTTACAACAGAGTTAACACGCATAATTTTAAAACTATTTACAAACTTTTAGTACGTTCTAAACATAAATTCAGCTGGTATCTATTTTTTAAGGAAAAGGTTATTTGGGGGTAGTCATGTGCTTGCACCGAATTTAATGAAATTTATAACAGCAATAAGGTTTTAAATTTTTTTTTAATTTTCGCTATATTGTGGTAATAACTTTAGCTAAAATTAAAATGTTAAAGGGGTAAAGGTTCCCTGATGATCTGCATTAGCAACAGTGAAATGCGCATAGGATCCATCTAAACCCCTCAATAATCAATTTCAATGTATTTTTAATAAAAAAAAATTATTTTACTAATTGAGTAAAATAATAATTTGGGATTATTAGTGCGTTAATAAATGTTAAACTTAAATTAAATGTTAAAATTTAGGATGCATGGTAGGTAGGCATGTCCTTGCACCGATTTTTTTCAAACTTAAATTATTTTTGGACTATTAAGAGCAGGTACATATATAAAATTTTATCTGTTTACGATAACAACACTAGTTTCTCCGATTCACTATGGGTAGGCCAGTTTTGTTATTTAAAAAACCTCGGCATTATACCACTTTAATATTGAAAATTAAAATAAATAGAGAAGTGAGGAGTTTCCTCCATAAGTAATAAGAATATTCGCATCAAAAATATATATTTTGTCAAATAATTTGTAAAAAGGTTTTAAACATTTTCAAATGTTTAAATATTTTTTTATGTAATATTCCATTTTTATATTAATATTATTTATTTCCATTTTGATTTTTTTCTCATGTATTTGAAGCCTTAAAAATGCCCACAAACGATACCCTGCACGAATTCAACCACAACAACAACATCATCTTAGACAGTTATGACAACACACAACCGGAATTTGATAACTCAACCGAACGAGACGTTATAGCAGCCGTGGGTACAACAGCGCGTTTACATTGTCGCGTGAGAAACTTGGGCGATCGGGCGGTGTCGTGGATACGTAAACGAGACTTGCACATACTCACAATAGGCATAATGACCTACACCAATGATCAAAGGTTTCTGGCGCGCCACATAGACAACTCCGACGAATGGGTGCTGAAAATAGTGTCCGTGCAGCCGAGAGATGCGGGCGTGTACGAGTGTCAAGTGTCTGTTGAACCTAAAATCAGTCAAGCCTACAAATTAATGGTAGTTAGTAAGTGTTTTTAAATGAAACTTTCTCCTTTTTTCCTAAACTCCTTAACTCTATTATTTTTATTGTTTTTCTTTACAACAGCCTCTAAAGCACAAATTCTAGCCAACCGTGAACTGTTCGTGCAAAGTGGCAGTGACATTAATTTAACCTGCATTGCACCGCAAGCTCCCGGTCCCTACACTCACATGTTGTGGTACAAAGACAGCGAACTAATCAACGACTCAACCAGAGGAGGCATACGTGTCGTATCCGAACAACAAATGAAAACCAGCAATCTAGTGATTTCACGTGTGACACACACCGATTCGGGGAACTATACATGTGCGGCAGACAATTCAAGTAAGTTGCACGTTAAGGGACTTTGTTTCCAAAAAAAAATGTGTGTCTGATATTGATTTCAAGGTTTAACTTGTAATTGATTTTTTTTATTTCTTATATTTTTGGTTTATTGTATTTTTCTCGTCAGATAGCGACAGTGTTTTTGTACATATCATCAATAGTGAAAAACATGCCGCCATGCAACATGAGTTAGCGTCACGACTGCACATACCACGTAGCCTTCTAGTGATACTAACTTTCTGTTATGTAAGTATAAATTTTATAATGAAAAATCATTTAAATAGCTTATAAGAGCCAGAAGTTCTTTGTTTTCTACTATAAATTGAAATCTAATGACTTTTGAACTGTTTTTTTTAGTTTGTTTCCTTTTTAACAAATTCATTTGATGATAAAAAGTGCAAATCATGCCTTGAGCTACATTATGACTAAGCAAATACATAATGAGTAAAAAAATGCTGCTCAGTGAATTAAAAAGAAGTTTGAAATGAAATGAAAGAAAGTTAGTAGGGTAAAGGATAATTCATTTAAAGGTACCTCTAAATAACAAGGATCTAATGACAGGAATACAGATATGCATGCCATTTTGAAAGTTAGCTTTTGCAGCTTTTTTGAATAAATTCAGTAAAGTGCGACTGTGACTGGCACGCAAAGAGCTCCGTACGCTGTAATACTGTACCAACTATTTTTTTTATTTCTATATTTGTAACTTCATCAGGCTAAAATTCGTATCGCTTTGTAAACCAAATTACATGTGATAATTATTAATGAACAAATAACACCAAAGTTATTTGTAAATATTCTAACGAACACTTAGTAGAACGGAACAACTAGCTGTTTTCGAAGGCCCCTACACCTTCATCATCAGCGTTCTTTTTGTGTTTGGTCCACTGTGTGTGGTGTCAGTTGATGTAGATTTCTCCTTTTATTGCAAATAGAATATGTGAATTGTTTTGATTCATCGTATTACAATTTTCTGGAAGCTTTTTTTGTAATGAAAGCTCAATTTTACCATCTCTGAATTTACAACAGTCTTGCCATTGTCCTTTGTTGTTTACTTATTATGCATATGGACATTTTCACAGGAATGACAACTTTTTGTAGCGTGCGACACCAAGCAAATATGTTTGTTTTTTTTTCAAAGAAAACGAAACTTTTTTTAACTTTTTTATATATTTGTGTAGGCCGACAGCAGCTCTACGTTAGGTAAAATTTTAAGAAAAATCGAGTCAAGTTGTTTAGAAATAAAAGGTTAATTGCTTGCTGTCGCACGTGACAAAAAAGTGGAATTTCTCGGAGAAATGCCCATATGTTATTTTTTATTGTTTGGAAATTTTTTCTGTCTTCAAGACAGGAAAGGTTGCAGAGATGGGATGTAACTATTTTTGCAATAAAAAAATTTTTTCCAAATATTAATCTTCAAAATAGAAAATTCTTGAATATTTCTTTAAATTTTTTAAACAAACATTATGTTCGTTAACGCACCACAAAACTAAAAACCCTCTAAAATGTGAAGAATTTTGTCATTTGAGCACTTAAATTGGTTGAGAAACTTAATTGAGAAAACATCAAAAAGACTGAAACAGCTTTTGTAAAACATGTAAAAGTTTTAGATAAAATAAAAGAAAATAAAAAAAACAGTTCTCTTCACTCATTGTCGTCGTATTATTTTACATTCTTATTATATTATGTCACAATTTTCATTAATTTATAATTGGACTAAGACCATTCATTCGGTTTCAATTTCACCACTAATTGAATTTTCTACTTCTTCTCTCTTTCTTGGCTCAAATTTCTTTTGCAACATTTGCAACTAAAAGATTTTACAACGAGTCATTAAATGAAACTACAAGCATCAACTATAGTCTGCTTTAGCACTACACTACACTACACTACACAATAGTCCTAAAATAATAATAAATTACATTTAACCACCGCCAGTAGCAGAACCAAAAACAAAAATAAAAAAAATCCAGCCAAAGGAAAAATAAAAAACAACTGAGCAACAAATTAAACTAAACTAAACTAATGATTATGTTGTAGTTTGTGTAGTGGCCCTGATTATAAATAAATAAAGAAGCACACAAATGCAATCAGTTACAAACGTTGGCTCACTCACGTGCTACGCACTGGTGTTACTCACACACGTATACGCTCACACACACATATATATATGTATATATAGAAGGTGAGGAAATAATGTGTGTTGGAGCTTATTTGAGGGCGGCTGAAGTTTACAGCAAGTTCGAAGGTAAGTTTAAATGCTTAAACTATTTGGTAAATGGGAAATATGTGTATATATTTCAAGTGGAATAATATAAAAGGCATAAGGAAAGAAGTGGCAATAAATTATTTGCGTATTTCTCATATGTTACCATGCCCCAGCATGTCTTATTTGTAACAGTGGGATAGTAGATTAAAAATATAAGAAACAAAGTTTTTCTAAAAAAAATAAAATTTAAACTGGAATTAATATTAAATTGATGTTTACCATCAAAGAAAATAGAAATACATTTTTTTTCCAAAAGGCCTTTTTTATTTTTAAAGTATTTCGAAAGTCTTTCACTCCTGCGAAGTTGTCAGAAGTTGGCGTATGTGGTCGATTGTGAGCGAACGCGGAAAGCTTTCTCATTATTTTTTATAATTTTTAAATTTATTATTATTCAAAAAAAAAAAAAAAAAAATAAATGTGACCCGGTCTATGAAAAGTTGGCTGGCTTATGACTCAAAAACAAAATTTCGAGAAATCAGCTGTTAAAGATAAACAATGCATCGGTAGTTGTTCTCCTTCGTTCTGTTTTTTTTTTTTTTGAGTCATAAGCCACCTTTTCACAGAACGGGCGCCCGTTTCTCAAAACTACAAATTACAAATCTACAAATGAAATACACATAAAACAATAATAAAATGTGTACAATTAATGTTGTTTTGTGTGTATTTTACTTGTAGATTTGAAAATTGTAGCTTTTTTTTTCTGCTACACAGCCCACTGTGTTGTATATTATTTAATAAATAAGAGTATAATATATTACCTTCGCATACTAATATGTGCTAAATTATGTTTTTGTTTGTTATTTATGTCTGTTTAACTTAATTCTAATCTTTCTACACTTTTGTCTATGCATGCCGGAATATATATGTATATCATTTTACCATTCTTTGCTTTTTTTTCCTTTTTCTAGATTATGCAAAAGGTATAAAAATGCTACGCAGAATTGCTGTTACCTCTTCCACTCCCAACATTATATTCACATCAAGAGGTGCAAATAAATAACTGGAGCAGAAGACAACAACAAAAACAACAGCAACAAGAAATGGCAAAATATTTTTGTTTGTTTTTATTTATTTTTTTTTTCACTTTCTCATTTTTGATTTGCATGTTAAGGAATAGAAGAAAACAATGTATGTATATAAGAAGAATATCTTAAGACTTTTATCCGTATCGATTAAGTTAAGTATGTATGTTGCGTGTGTAAAATACTCGTATTCTCGAAACTAGCAAAACTGCCAGCCTTAAGGTATACTATGGATTTAAGAAGGGATGTGTTAAGTGTTTGCCTCATTTGTGCTTAGTGTGCCCTGCAGTTCTGAGGTTAATATTTGAATTTAAGTGAATTTTATTTATTTTTTATTTAATAAAACACGAGTGAACTTTAAAAACGAATTTCTTAAGCCTTTAAACAAAAAAAAAAAAAAAGGAAGAATGGCATAATTCCGACAGGAAGTTATGTTTCTAATACCATTCAAAATTATAAAATTGCTGTTGTTCTTAGCAAAAAATTCTTATTTTTTCTCCCTCAATTATTATTTTAACTCTAGCATTTGGCTGGAATTTAGGAAAAAGCTTTAGTTTGGCTGAAAAACCCGGTAATTTTGATAATGAGTAGCTTTTAGCTATTGTTTAGTAAATGGACCAACCACTAACTTGCAAAATAGAATAACTTACTATATTAAAAATTAGTTTATACTTCACAGATACTTGTCTTATTGTTGGCATATTTTGTGTTTATTTTTCTCAAGCTGTTTGACACTCCCACTCCTTCTTCAAAAACATACAAATACATATTAAGTTATTGCTGCCAGTTCCTAATAATGTGCGTGCATGTGTTTACTAATTGCTAATGTTTGCTGCAGCTGCTGCCATTTTTGTTCGTTTGTTTGTCATGTTGTTGACAGTAACCAGTAAAAGCTTAGAAACCTTTGCAAAATGTTTAACTCAAAATTAAATGTTCAAGTTTTATTTCTTTTTTTTTACAAGCAGCACAAGTATTAGAACACGAAATGAAAAGACTCATGCTGAGTTTTAATATGATACTAAACATTGTCTTTCTTCTCTTTCTTTTTAATATTAAGCATTAAGTATGTAAAGTAGAGTACTCCAATAAATATGCATGTATGTATGTGTGTGAAGTATGAGTGTGTGTGTGAATGAGAATCTATGTGTGAGTAAGCAAAAATATGCAGACAATTTGTGTTTAAATAAGAAGAAAAACAGAGAAAAATTGTCAACAAGAAGGTAGTTTAGGAAAGAAAAAAGAAAAAGACAATTTTAAGACCTTTTAGCATTTGCATGCATTATCATGCTTACAAATGGGAAAGTACTCAAGAGGGGAAGTATGTATAAGCGGCAGATTATTTATTAATAAATTTTTCAACTGGTACATACATACATATATACGGAAATGTGCATATATACATACATAGTATGAACAACAGATCACTTAACAATAAATTTTCCAAAGAAAATATACAACGTTTCTTAAAGCCGCAATAAGCAGACAGTGTTGCCGGCATCTTAAGAAAACAGTGGCCAATTTGACTCTCTTAAAAGTGGAAGCTATGAAATTGCAAACAGTTAAGAACTAACAATTTATAAAAGAGTTTCAAATAAACATATTTTTAAGCCCCCCCACTGTAAGAATTAACGAAAGTCAGGGGTCTAATTGTCGCTTTCGATAACGAGCTGGTTTGATCACGTTTTTTCAGTATAAGATTATGGCATGCGATATCCAGCCATGTTACTACATTGGTCGATAGCGAATGCCATAAACTCTAACTGAAGAAAACGTTATCGAATAGAGCACGTTATCGAAAGCGACGATTAGACCGTGGGTTTTCATGATATTTCAACGTTTTGAAGTCTTAGAAGTCGGCTCTGACTATTTTCGTCAGCATGTCCGAATGGATGTGTATGCATGTGTATGCATGTGTATATATGTGTGGGTGTGTGTTCATGTGTATGTATATAAACATCTCATAACTTAAGAATATTGGTCAATGGATTGGAAACAAATTTGTTTTATTGGAAAGATATTGAAGTAACTTAAATTTTGTGAAATATGTACATATGTCGTCGGTTCAGTAGATTTTAAAAATTTTCTATAATAAAATTTTTAAAAATTTTATAATTTTTTGAACAAATTTAAAACTACTTAGCTGATTAACTTTAAAATCTAAGCACCTCTCAATCTAAAAAAAAATTAAAAAAAATAACTTTTTCCAACAAATTCAACAGTCCTCGGTCAAATTTATTTGATATATTCACTGCTTTTTTTAGACTTGAAACACACAAATTTTATTAAAAAAAACTTTAAAATAGTTTAAGAGATATACTGGCACTCCGTAATTTTTTGTCAAATCGATTTTCAATACATATTATTTTTTTGCTAAAAAACTGATGGGAAGTTTCAGGGATGCAAGATAAATTGATTCCCTTATTGAATGATTTTCATAAAGAAATATATGATTGATTTTTTAAGACGAAAAGCTAAGCGTTGAAATATTCTACTAAAAAAAATATAAACTGCAAAAACAAAACACACAAAAGTTTTGTCCAAAAAATTAAGTCATTTTTAAACGACTTCAATTCGTTTGTATTTTTTTTTTTTGGTTATGTTACTTTATAAATCAGTAACTTTTAAAAAGATTAGTTTATTTTTTTTGGTCTGAGAAAGTATAGCTTCCGTTTCAAATTGTAAAAAAATGGGCTAGGACACGCCCACAAAAAGATTTTTATTTTATTTTATGAAATTTCACTTATTCGATTGGACTCTCATAACGACACAATCTCGAAGTTGAAAAATGGGCGAAATCACGCCCCATAAAACTTAATGTAATAGTCCACATGCTTCTATTTGCCCGATTTTTAAGAAACTTGGCACACGTCTTAAACTAAAAAAATGCAGTGGGGGCCACGCCTTATTAAGCTTTAATATTTTATTTCACATGCTTGTACTTAACTAATTTTTACGAAACTTGCCTCACACCTTCAGCTCTTAAAAAGGCACAATAATACTTTCCAAAAAAATAGGCGGGGTCATGCCCATTAAAATTGAATATTATTTATATTACGTGCTTTTATTTGATAAATTTTTACGCAACTTGGCACATACCTCGAGCTTTGAAAAATACTTAATCTTCAGTTCACAAAGTGGGTGGGGCAACGCCCATTAAAGTTTAGTATTAAATTATATATTCTTCTACTTATCCGATTCCTATAAAACTTGGCAAACAGTTTCAGCTCTCACATACTTTCGTGCTTAAATAAGTGGGCGAGTCCATGCCCATTAAATATTAATGTTGTATTTCACGCGCTTCTTTCTGAAACATTTTTAGGAAACTTGGGACACATATAAAAGCACTGAAAGTGAAGCAATGTTGAGTTTAGAAAAGTGGGCGGTCACTTATGTTTAACCAAATGGGGCGTGATGTATAGGTACTAAAAATTTGAAAAAAAAATTAAGAAACAAATTAAAATGATTTAAAAAATCTGCACAAAAAGTTAAAAATAATCTAGTTACAATTAAATAAAACATTTTTTTAAGTGTTATCTATAATGACGCTTTTAATCGAAAATAAGCGATTTTCGTCAATTTCGAAAATTCTATCGCTTAAGCTTTCTTGGCGATATATTTGCTTGCTAAAAGCAGGTAATATAAACATTTCTCGAAATAAATGCACTTTAATACACACTCACAATCGTAAATATTTATTCGAATACCTCTTACCCACACAAGGATACTTCCCCTCTATAGAAAATACTTTTCTTTTAATTTTTTTTTATTTATTTTGTTTTTTTTTCAAAGGAATGTAAAGATTTCTGAGCAAAGATGAAATAATAAAAAAACAAAAATTCGAGAAAAAAATGTAATGAAAATTGTAAATGATTCTTGAGCAAATAAAAGTCAATCCTTAGTAGCTGGCAGAAGCACGTACAAACACACGCACCCTCTCCAATAATCGTACAACTAGACGAATATTCTCATCCACATGTGTAAATGTAAATATAGTTAAAGTGTTAATTGTAAATACTTTTCACCAGGTTTTTAATTTCTTTGCATTATGGTTTAAATGTTTTTTGTTAACATTTCCTTTTCCTTTAATTTCTATTTGGTCTTTAGCATTTAAGTATTTTTGTACTTGTATTTTAGGTAAAAAAAGTAAATATAAAGAAAATTATAAAAAAAAGATTAATATATGTAAGTCGTATAAGAAATTAAAAGCAAAGTCACTAATGAAAATAATAATTATAATAATAAAAAAACAACAACAATAATTTAAATTTAATTTAAATTCATAAAGAGGAAAAAAAGCATAAGGAAATCAAAAACAAATAAAGAAAGAATGTTAAACAAAACATTAAGAAAATAAAAATTAGACACTGGATTACTTTTTATTTTTAATAATTAAAGGTAAGTAAAATAAAAAAATTGTATAATAAAATTAATTTGATTAAAAAAGATGCTTTAGATATAAAAGAAATCAACTTGCAGGCACTTAGCCCCAGCTTTTTGCAATTTTTATGGCGGGCTGAGGGGGCGTGGTGGCTTCAGGAAAGAGGAAACTTTTAAGTATTTGCATACAATACAGATTTCTACGCATATTGCGCTCTATGTTCTTTATTCAAATGGTTGCACCTTTACAGAGGCTTACATTTCTATATTTTCTATAAAAGATACTTACAATTAATAAATAAATAAAATTGTCTCAAAAAACTTTGTTTGCTTTAAAAAAACTTATGCTAGGAACACAACTGGGACGAACGACAAATTTTTCGGTGCGAACTTTCGTCATAAAAAATAAAACACATTTGTGCATATGAAAATGAACACAACACGCCGTAGAACGAAATTCGTCGAGTGTGACGAACTCTGAGATAGGTTTATTTCTATTTTGTACGCCGACGAACGACAAAGAAACAATTTTCTCTCTCTCTGCATACACAATAACCAACTTTATCAATTATGAGAGCAGAATTCGGTGAGTAAATTCGTCGTTATTGTGCTTCATATTACTCAGCGAATTCTTAGCGACGAATTCGTCATCGTAAACGAAATTCGTCATTCGTCACAGTTGTGTTCCTAGCATAATTTCTAATTTGAACGCCGACGAAAAAAACAATTTTCTCTCTCTCACTCTCTGTCTTTGTACACACAACAACCAACTTTATCAAATATAAGAGAGGAATTCGCTGAGTAAATTCGTCGTTGTTGAGCTTCACACGACGAATTTACGCAGCGAACTCTTATCGACGAAGTCCCAATTGTGTTCCTAGCATTATTCATTCTTATATACTTATACAACTACGAGGGTGGATCAATAAGTCCGTGACTTTTCGAACTTCCCATCAAGTATCACCTGTTAATGGACTACTATCAAATTTTGAGCAAGTGTCGTCATTTACTTTACGTTTAACAGCTGTTCAAAACCTACAACCTTGTGTATTTTTCCAAAAATGGAAAAAGGTGAATTTCGAGTGCTCATTAAACATTTTTTTTTGCGAAAAAAACCCCGTCAATCAAACCAAGTAAAAGCTCGATAAGTACTATGGGCACTCTGCACCATCAATTTTAAGTAAAAAAGTAGTTTACTGACTCGTTGTGGTCGCACAAGTACAAATGACGCTGAACGTTCTGGACGGCCAATTGAGGTCAGTACACCCGAAAACATCAAAAATATCCACGATATGGTGTTGGCCGATCGAAGAGTAAAAGTGTGTGAGATTGTTGATGCCATAGGCATTTCATATGGCAGTGTGGTTTCGATTTTAAATGATCAGCTGGGTTTAAGAAAGTTGTCTGCAAGATGGGGAGTTTGTCGGCCAATAAGGTGATGGCAACAGTTTTTTTTTTTGGGATGCATGCGGGATAATCCACATCGCTTGCCTTCAAAAGGGGGAAAAAAAACAATAAACGGCGAATATTATGCCAACTTATAAGACCGATCTAATGAGGATTTAAAAAGAAAACGATCCCATATGGCCAAAAAAAAGTTTTGTTTTCTGTGATATAATGCAGGAGTGCACACGTGTGCAGTCTCGGTGGCAAAACTTTATGAATTGGGCTACGAATTAGTAACCCATCCGCCATATTCTCCGGACTTAGCACCTAGTGACTACTTGCTATTTCAAAACCTAAAGAAATGGCTTGGTGGAAAGAGATTTAGCTGCAACGATGAAATTATTGATTAAACAAATGCCTAATTTAAGGACCTTGAAAATTTCTCTTTTTTGGTAGGGATATAAAAACTGGAACTAAGTGGACTAAGTGTATAAAGTTAAAAGGAGATTATGTTGAAAAAAAATTTTTTGTTTTGTAAAAACAATGTAATGACTTTATTTATAATAGAATTTATTTATTATTTCTTGCTTAAAATTATTATCTTCATCACCTCAATTAACTTTCTTAAATAACTAAAATTCTTTAAAGTGTTGCAATTTATACAAAAGGCCAACAGCAACAACAACAACCACAAATATAAGGACTTCCAACAATTATACCAAATACTATTTCAATACTTCCACTTTACGTTCATTTAATAAAAACGTTGCAAAAATATTTGAAATGGAATTTATGTCCCTGTGTAGAGACGAGTATGACAGAGGAAACATGTAGAGTATTTAATAAACTCTATAAAAAAAACAATTTGCAAAGGAAATTTGAAGGGGAGACACACACATTTAAAAAAGTTCATTTTTAAATAACAGATAAGAGAGTGTGAGTAAATTTTCTTGCATAAGCATTCACGAAAAAATTTTTTTTTATTTAGTTTAAGGAAGGAAGCAGTTACAAATAAATAAAAAATAATTTTGGGTCATAAAAAATTTAATTCTAGGAAAAATAATTTAAATCAGTAAAAATCCATGTTTTACTGATTTTTAATTGGGTCCTTAAAGCTTTTGTATTAAAATGCGATGAAGCATTCAAACATATCGATATCGTTTAGAGACTGCTGATTGCTTTTAATATGTACAGGGAATCTTTAATAGGGAAAGCCAGCAAAGGCCACACCACGAAGAAAAAAGTCCTTGAAAGTCCTTGAGCATTATGCTGGAAAATTAAAAAAACTACAAAATGTGTCGGCTCTAGATGACTTTATAAATAATAAAAAAAAAAATACTAACTCCTTTTCCAAGAGACGATGTCCCTTTGCCTACGCTGAGTGAAATATTTTAAACAAAATTCAAAAAATATCTGTACAACTTTTTAGCTCCTCAACTTCAAAAATATGTTTTTCCTCTTATTTTTTTTCTATTAATTAATATAATTTTTTTATTTGAAGATACTTCTGTATACTAATGCCCATCGTAGGACATGTCACCAGAAATCGTTCTATCGAATACTTATATTGAAAACAAAAAGAAAATTTCTAATGTTATTGTTGCTTGCAATACAAGTTGTCAATCGTACCATTTCTGTTGACATCGTGGGACAGGGCGTAAATTTATTATTAAAAATATATAGTGTCGAAAAAAGTTCTTATTTCTTTAATTTATTTATTGAACAACACGTCAGAATGCTGCTGTTGAAAGAGTGACCGAAATTCTCTAGGGAAACCCAAATAGTGAAAAGACGATAGAGTTTCTAAGCTTAAAAATGGCAACACTTCGCAACATAGTTAGCATAATAACAGGACATATGGAGTTGAGAGTTCACCAGACTCGCATAAGTGTTGTTGACGATACGATATGTAGTGCTTGTCAAGAAGACGATGATGAAACTCTCGAACACTACTTGTGTCACTGTCGTGTATTCAGTCAAATTAGAAAAGAAATCTTTCATCTGGAAAATATAGCACATATAGAACATTTTAGGGTATAGTATATTGAGGAGACTAGGTTCCTAATATGATTAAGTTTAATAAGATTTCATGATTTTTATGGCGTTCCTTCCCAGTATTTCTAATTTAGGGGGCACAACATGTTATAATAGCATAGGTATAGTCCGAAACGGATTGGGTCAATTATTACTGAAACTTTCTAGACCTGATCTAACCTAAACTAATTCATTTAACTTTGAAAATTTTTAAAAATAATAAAATATGGCGATATCCATTAGCCTCTAAAAAAATTAACTTATTTTTGATTTTCAATGAAAAATATTATATGGGCTCCATTTCCTCCAAGCTGTTCTTTCAGTAAAATTTAAAGTGGGAAAGTATTCTTTTGTTATAAGATAAACATAATTCTCGGAAATTTTTTGGAACAGGAGAAAACTATAAATTCCTGGTAAGAGTCACGTAACTTGTTATAAGATTTTTTGCAGAAAAGTGTTGCATACTTTTGGGGGGAGGATTAATTCATTATTGAATATAACAACAATAAATTAACAATTAGATCAAAAAAAGTATACCGATAATTAAAAAAAAACTCATTTAATCAAAAAATCAAAAATCCTTATTGATTCCTTGGAACACCTGAAATTTTTGTAAAAGGAAAAACAAAAAATATTAATATGATAATATTTTTTTTTATATTAAATAAGATTATAACAATATGTCAAATAATATATGTATGTATGTCTTAAAAATGTATTATTTTTTATATTATTTTTATTTTATTTGTTAACAAAAGCGATGCCATGTTTTTCTACAGTTGTTTCCTTTATATCCTTTTAACTAATATGGTAATTTTTGTATTTCTAATATAATTTATATTCATAGATTGCCATTTTGTATTTATTCATTCATATAAAAAAAATTCCTTTTAATTTCGTGCCAGACCTGAAAGTATATTATTTCTACTTCATTACTCCTATATTTTTCTTAACATAAGCATTTGCACATTTTTATTGATTTAACTTTTTCGTATCTCAATATCAAATATTTATTTTAAATTATATCCTTCATTATTTCATTTAAACAATAAATAGATATAAGTTGATTTCTTGAACAAATATTTTTTCTAGCTACATTGGAAATTTCAAAGGATAAAAAGAAAACAGGAAGCCCACACAAAAATTTATATTCTGTGATTGTCTGTCTATCTCTGCTAAAAATGTATGCATGTACTGTAAGGATCTTTACTTGTATTGGTTACTGTCCGTTTCAGACAAACAAAAAAAAAATCTAATAAGCTAACAAACTAACGTCCTGTCCCACGATGTGGCAAGAAAACGTTTGGTCGACAACTTATATTTAAAACAACAATTGAATAAGAAAATTTTATATATATTTTCAATATAATTAATCGACCCAACATTTTTTTGCAGACATCGTGGGAAAGGCCGTTAATGTCTGTAATTTAAGAAGTACTTTTTTAGTATTACGACCGATAATGTCTAAAGAAAACTTTCAATCGATTACTTATATTGACATCGTGGAAGAGGACGTAAAAATAAGAAGAATGTTACTTTATTAAGGTTCTATTTTCAAAAAATTTATTGTTTTCTGAAATAGGTCCTTCGAACTACTTTATAGCGAGTCACATTTAGTGATGCTTAAAACACATTTAAGCATTTTTGATAAAATTTTAAGTTTTTTTTTTTAAGTTATGAAACACATAATAATATTCAATTTTCCATACCTGATCTGTGCTGTACCGATTTTCTTCCTGACCACACTCAACATTTTATATATTCCTTGTTGCATTGGTTTTTATCTATTGTCAGGGCTCTTCAAAAGGCAAAGAAATTGTAATCAAACTCAATTTATTTTAAGTGTAAAGAGAAGGCAAATACACACACACACAAACACACACATGCACACGTGCATAAAATGTAAATAGAGCATTTGTATTGTTATTAAGATAATGCAGTGCAGTGTGTTGAAAACAGTGTGACCAGATCGAAAAAACTGGCATGAGAATTGTCTTTGCAGTAAAACAAAAATATGCTGCGAAAAATAAATAAATAATATAGAAATATTAATAAAAAGTGCTAAAAACTATGGTTCAAGCTTAAAATATATTTGAATTATTATTTTATTTTTTACAATTTTCAAGCCCGAAAAAATAATTTAATATAATTTTGAATGAAAAAAAATATTTTATAAATACAAAATTTTTTATTTATTTCATAGGTTTGATTTATAAATATTTTCATATAAAATTTTTGTAAGAGAGTAAGACCGGGCTTACATCTGTGTGCCATGTGCCCAAAAAAGCGTAAGCACTAATTAGGCCCCTTTCAGATTAGGCAAGTTTAATTGCGCAAGTATAATTGTAATTTTTATTTATTTTCTTTTGAACTTGCTTTTATGTTCACATTCAGCAACTTTGTTGAGCAAGGTTAATTTTCTTATGCTCGAATTTTCTTAATTTGTTGACGTTTTGTTTCATTTCTGTATTCATTGTAAATGTGAAAGTGATTTGAAATTTGGTGTATACAATGGAAGTTGAAGAAAAAAATAATTTAGTTAAAGATATACTTAAATATACATAATTGCCAAGTACAAGTACAGAATTGCCAAGTACAAGCAAGTCTGTACTCAAGTCTCGGCAATTCTTTCCCCTTCAAACAGACCTTTCCTCTCACACCCACAAACACAAGACTTGCTCAAGTGAAGTTGCCTAATCTGAAAGGGGCCTTACTAATGAAAAACTGTCAGATATGTACGAGTATTTATTGATTTACAGTTTTGAATCATGTTGGATTCTATAAAATTGTCAATTAGTTATGTATGAAACTGTTTAACTTAATAAATACGTGTCTGAATCAAACAGTTTTCCATTAATACTTAGTGGTAACGCTTTTATGGGCATATGGCACACATGAAATGCCAGATTTAAACTCAGCCTAGGGCATAACTTCACAAAATTACTCACTTGCAAGAATATTTTCTTTATATCAACAAAAAAACACGGAGGAAAATCATTATACAATTGTACTTTTTTTGCTGTATTTTGGAAATTCTTGTTTAATAATATTTTATATTACAACAGTTTCATGTATTATTTACTATTTTTATGCATTTTTCATTATTTTTTAATTTTTTATCGATCAAAAAATATAAAAAAGCAATTTTCCAACTCCAATCCCATGTGATAAACAAACGAAACTCCTTGACCAAAAAGTTGTATTTATGTGGCTTAATCAAAGAGAAATAATAAACTCAGAAAATATGATTTTTTTTACATATACATTGTTCATATTTCGAGTTTTCTTTTTTCAAATATTTTTTAAATAATTAATTTGTAAACAAAATACAGAACAGCTGTTTGAATAATTCTTACAAGTAAAAATATTACCACCCAGCAAAAAAGTTTGCCTACTAGAATGCAAAAAAGTGTATGTACTCCTCAGTCGTAAGTACTTACAATTTGACTGAATAACCCATTATTTTTGTTTGAGAAGTTCAAAAAGTATGCGGTACCCTATACTTTTTGCCTACAAACATACAAAAGTTAATAGAGTACTGATTGCCTAAAAGTACTCAAAATTTAATGGGTTATTTTTTGCGTACAAATATGCAAAATAATATAGACTAATTTTTGCTTAAACTTATTCAAAATTAATTTGCTATATTTTCTAATTTTTTTATTTTAAATGAATAAAATTTTGTAACAAATTTCTCTAGATATACATATTTCCTTATTAACTGGAAGGTACTACAATAAGTACTTTTACGTAGTGATATAAATAAGTTCTTATTTTATTTATTACATGACAGTCGTTATTATGCAAATAAAATAATTAGATAAATAAGTACCACTCGTTACTTTGTAAGCCATTAAAAGAGTACTACCCATTACAAAATTTCGAAAATTTTTTGCTGGGCAGTAATAATTTGTAAGACTTTTTTAAATCTCTCAACATTTTACTCTCTTTTGCCGCTATCTCCTTGCAAGCTTTTTCAGTTAATGAAGACTTTCCAACTGTAACAATTATTATAAATTCGTAAAAGTTTTAAGTAAATTAACTTACCTTAAGTCTGTAGAAAATATAATTTCTTTTTGTGAAAAAATATTCAATAATTTTTTTTTAATTTCATCGTGTTATCAAAAAAATATAACTGCCATTAAAAATTCGTGTGTTTGCAAATACAGTTTTCCAAGCTCAATCTGAAATTAAATAAAAAAATTGTTTCTTCAATTAACAACTGTAATTAAAAAGAAGAAGAAAGATGTCTTAGGACACCCATTTAGAGCTATGCTGCTTAGCTATATAAAACATATTTTATGTGTTTAATAACAATGTAATATAATTATATTATATGATGATGCCAAATTCGCCGCAAACATTTTAAAACGTTTCTATTTAGTTCCCATTGTTTTATTCTCAAATTAATGTACTGTTTGCGCGAATGTGCAAAAACAGTACAAAAATCAACTAGAGCAATTATTCTCATTATTTTTGCATAGAACGAAACAAAACAAAATCAAACATTTTGTTTCGTTTATTTTCTTACTCTGGTTTTAAGTCAAAATAAATCAAAACCAAAATAAATTTATAACTGTAATAGTGTCGTTTATTTTTCGTTACTAAAATCACGTCTTAACTCCTGTGTCTGGCACCAAGAGCATAGCTTTAAATACAAATAATTTAATATAATAATTTGATTGACTTAATTATTTGTTTTAATATTATTGAAAAATAATTTTTATTATGCGACATTTTAATTTGGAGTTGTGCTAGTCGCGATTAATATAAAATTATTTAATATTTATTAAATATTTATTGAAGTTTTTTTAAGATTCATTTAATAGTTTGAAGCTAAAATGCATATGACTTAGACCATTTTCATAATTATGGCCACATATAAAAATATTTATCTGAATAAGTTAATTCATAACTTGAGATTATTAGATTATTATTATTTATTATTAGTTATTAAAATTATTTCGCTTTACTTATTAACATTATTAAGGCTTTCTAAAGGGGGGTCTAAAACAAATTTTCACACAAAATTTTTCTTAATAGTTTTTATACAAAAGGCTGATTGATTTTTAAAAAAGATGAAAAATGCTAATATGCAATTGGAGAATGAACAAATTTGCGGCTTAAAAGCTGAAATGGTAACACTGATCTTAAAGAAAAAAAAAAGAACAAAAGGTTGCAGAAAGAAAAGTACAGTGTGCTAGATTGTCAAGTAAGTCAAAAGAAAAATGTATAGCTTTTTTATATCTATATGTATGTATGTATGTATGTTAACACATGCAAATGTATTTATGATGTCCGACAAAGGCAAATTAATATGTATCCTGCAGGACACTAGCAATAACAAAGTATACATATAATGAAATAAATCAATGAATTGAGGTCAGCAAAATTTAAGAATTTTTGAAAAGGGCATGATATATTTGTTGTTTTTTTTTAAATTAGGATTTTGTCGAAAATAATTTTTATTTTATATGAGTTTAAGAAATTTATTATTTGACATATTGTCAAAAGTATTTTAATTTGAAATTTATTTGCTGGTGGTTCAGTGATGTCTATATGCATTTCATTGTTGCTGTAACAAATCGTGAGTAGACTTCAACCACAAATTTTGAACAGTCACAAACCTCTTATCTTATGTACAGACTTTCAAAAACTATTTGAGAATTCACAAATAATAATATTTTTGAAAATCACAAAAGAAAAATAAGCATAATAGGCTTAGAAACTTATACAAAACCCAGCAAATAATTACTTTTATTGTTATCCAAAGGATTTCTAATTGTATAAAGGTGTAGAAAAATAGAATAGATTCATATCGAATATGGGTTATTTTTTTATGTTACAGTTTATGGATAAGTGTTGCATTTGTGCCAACCATGGCATATGATAAACCCTGAGTACTTCGGGTTAGGTAAAAGTTAATAAATTTTTTCAGCTGACTAACTAGTTATGCTGGCAGCGGCTTTGACTGTTCTCAGAGCAATTTCTGTTGAATGTTCTCACAGTGGCCTTGGCTAACTGTTCTCACAACGATTTCAGTTGATTGTTCTGACAGTTGCTTCGGTGAACTACTCTCACAGCGATTTCTGTTGACTATTCTACATCGAATTTTATTGACTGTTCTCACAGCGCCTTTGGCTGACTCTTTTCACAGAGATTTCTATTGACTGTTTGCACAGCTGCCATGGCTGACTCTTCTCACAGAAATTTCTGGTTACTATTTTCACATCGGCTTTGGCTGACTGTTCTCATAGCAACTTCTGTTGACTATTCTCACAGCGATTTCTGTTGACTGTTCTTACAGTTTGGTTAACTACTCTCTTAGTGTCTTCGGTTATCTGTTCTCACAGCGTCTTTGGATGATTGTTCTCACAGCGATTTCTGTTGACTATTCTCACAGCGATTTCTGTTGACTGTTCTCACAGTTCGGTTAACTACTCTAACAATGATTTCAGTTAACCGTTCTCACAGTTGGCTTCGGTTAACTGTTCTCACAGCGTCTTTGGATGACTGGCTTCGGTTAACTACTCTCACAGCGATACCTGCTTACTGTTCTCATATCACCTTTGGCTGTTTTTTAAATACTTTTTATAAATAAAAGTTCAAATATACATTGTAAAAACATTGATTTCTTAGTATAACGCCTCATAGCAGTTTATAGTCAAAAATCTCTTAGACATACTAGTGAAATTGAGTGTGATTTATGCATGGCGTATATCATTACTCCTGCCATGAAGGATGTATCGAAGTATGGTCTTCTGTTAATCCAATGATAAGCAATTTCCTTCTAAATAAATAATATTATTGATTTCTTTGTACGTTCCCTGCAAATGACATAAACGTTTTGGGAACAAAATAATAAGTACACTTTCATTTATTATATTTATCTTTTATTTCGATTATAAGCTTTAAATAATTTATAAAGTCATTTTTAAATAATGATAAATTTATTGTTTGTTAAGGAAACTCTTAGATTCTTCCCCCATAATCCCCCCAAATAAGTTAAAGTAAATATTGAATAAATGTTTGTTTTCTTGTTTCTATTCCAACGAAAATGATTGCAATAGATTTAGGTTTTGTTTTCATGTCCTTTGTTTATATATTTACTTACACAAAAGCAAATAGTTACTTACCTGTAAATCTCTTTGCGATATTTGTACATTATATCGAATTGTAGAACATTAATCAATTTAGCTTAAACTAAATATTTGAAGAGTGGGAAAATAGAAACAAAATGAAAAATGAGAAATGGAAATGAATTAAAAATATTACTTTTTCTTACATTTGATAGAAATGTTAGCTTTACTAGAAGTAAAACTATTTTTCATTTGTTAAATATAAATTAATGAAATATGTATGCAAAAGAGTTAAAAGAAGCGAATGACTTAAAAGCAATTTTATGTGTTAGTGAAATTTTCCAAATTTGAAGTGTTTAAGGACAATTGGCAAACACTTTATTACCAATATTTTTATTTGCAGAAAAATTTATTTGCATTGCATTCAATGCAAGATCATCCTGCAGTAATTTTGATAGCAAATCAAACTCGTATTAAATTTATAAAAAAATAATTTAGGTGAGTATATGCCAATGTACGCAATTACATGAATCAAATAAAATAACTAAATTAAATTTAGCCGATGGCCTTAGCAGCCAGTGCTATCAATGTATATATTAGCGTTATATTTTATATAATTTTAATATCAAGTAAATAAATAAATAAATAAATAAATTAAATTCATGTTGTTTTCAACGTGAACTATTTTATAGCTATGCTATTTATTGCGCGATACAGGAGTTAGGACGTGATTTTCGTAACAAAAATAATCGTCACTAGCTATAACAATTATTAATTTATTTTTGTTTTGATTTCTTTGTACTTAAAAGCAGAGTACGAAAGTGAACGAAAGCGAAATTGTTTGCTTTTATTTTGTTTCGTTCTTTGGAATAAGTGAAACAAAATCAAAACAAAAACAATGACAATGATTGCTCAATTTGTTTTTATACATGAGCACAAACTAGAGAACACAGCTGATTGGCTGCAAGCCGCTGGCCACAAACAATTCATTAATTTAATTGTACCCCGCTAGAAAGGAAAATAATGGGAAATAATTGAAAACGTTTTGAAATATTTGCAGCGATTTTGACATTATCATATAATATAATTTTATTGCATTGATATTTAACACATTAAATTTGTTTTATATAGCTAAGCAGCATAGCTATGACCGGGTGTCCTAAGACAACTCTCTCTCTTTTTTTTTTATCAACGCAAAGAAGGGTAATGTTTTTTTCACGACACAAGAACTAGGACAAGTGGCCGATTGGCTGTAAGCCGGCCACAAACAATATATTAATTTAATCGTACGCCGCTAGAAAAGAAAATAATGAGAAATAAATGGGAACTTTTTGAAATATTTGCGGCGAGTTTGACATCATCGTACAATATAATTTTATTGCACGATGTTACCAGAAGTCGTTCGATCGAATACTAATATTGAAAACAAAAACAAATTTTCT
The DNA here is from genome assembly GCA_944452675.1 of Tachina lurida. Taxonomy (NCBI): domain Eukaryota; kingdom Metazoa; phylum Arthropoda; class Insecta; order Diptera; family Tachinidae; genus Tachina; species Tachina lurida. The sequence goes on along the minus strand of OX101752.1, from coordinate 9,844,999 downwards.
AATGTTATTGTTGTTTGCAATACAAGTTGCCGATCGAACGATTTCTGGTGACATCGTGGTACAGGCCGTAGCCTTGTTTTATATAGCTAAAGAGCATAGCTATAAGCGGGTGTCCTAGGACATCTCTCTTCTTCTTCTTTTTTACTAATAACTTGCATTTATTTAAATGTAGTTCCTTAAAAATTACTTCAAATTTTTTTACTGCTGTGAAAAGGTTTGTAGAGCTGGATGCAAATCGTTCAGTCGTTTAGTTTAGACACAAACCTGTGATCAAACGCATGTAATTGAAATGGGTTTGAGCATAGGCTTGTGTCTAAAATTAACGACTGAACGAGGTGGACCCAGCTCTAGTGACTTATATATTTCTATTTTTAAATGAAATACCATATTTTTTACCTTAATTTTTATTATTGTCATCTTCGTTTGCTTCAGTTTCTTTTGACTTGCTTTTATTTGCGTCAAATATAAAATCAGGCATATACTGAAATGATGATATAAGCCATCATTTATTTTTTAATTGGAAAGTTTAATAAAAAAGAGCAAATACGCCAATTACTATGACGACAGTCACACTCGTTTGTACTCTTAAATATTTTCCTGAAAAATGTTTGTAATATAAATAAAATATTTCTACATCCTGTTCAAACACACAAGCAAATGAAAGTGCTTTGCAAATTTATTAATGCTGGTAATGGCAGCTGAGGGAGAGTGAGCTGTGGTCTAAAGAAGGTTTTTAGCCGCAATGTAAAGTGCAGGCTATAAAAACCACATTTGAATAACGTTCCCTTTTTAGACATTTAATGCTTTTTAAAATATTACATACTTAGGAATAATTACTTGCAAGTTCATACATACACTTGGTGCATTACAAGTCGTTATAATAAAATTGATTAAAAATGACAAAATGATGAATGAATTATTCATGAAATCTGGGATTTCTATAAAATACAATTCTTAATTGTTTAATTTTATTATGGAATATTTTTTTTGGAGAGTATCGAGGATGGGAAGAATACTATAGCTCTACAGTTTCCAATTCATTATAAAATTTATATCATTAGTAAAATGGCTTGGAATATGTTAAAGTAGAATTTATTTGTTTAATTAAATGCGGTAGATGGGTGCAATGATTTTTATCGTGTTCAATATTTATTGCGCTAAAAGTCAAAGTTAATTTATTTAAAACAAATATCTATGTATATGGCAATTAGTGTCACTTGATAGAGACAGTATGTTTGCCATTCAATGTTTCACTTTATTTGCAATACATTACAGTGGGGCTAAAGTAAAATATTAAAAAAATTAGTATGAATTTATATACTTTTAATTAAAATAATGAGATCTAAGAAATCTGTGATATAAAATTAGTATTTTGTATTATAAGTGAAACTTATTTGCTGGTGGTTAAGCATTTTCTATATGCATTTCATTGTTGCTGTAATAAATCGTCAGAGTATAGGCGATGCTTAATCACCAGCAAATATATTCACTTATAATAATTATCTTCTTGACTTTCTGTATTATTGTTACTAATAATTTCATAAGGAATTACATATTGATCTTTGATTTTGTTTGATTTATTTTTAATTCCCTCCTTCAGATATTAGACTAAGGACTTCAAAGCAATTCTTTTTCTTACATTTTTGTGTTATCTTCTTAGTAGTAGGGAACTACCAATTCGGGCGCCGATTAAAATTGTGAAATTTGGGTAATTAAAATTTGAAATTTGAGAATTTCAGTACAAAATTTTAAAATTTGGGTAATTAAAATTTTAAAATTTTAAAATTCTTGGAAATTTGTGAAATTTGATACCTTGAGTTTTCGGCGGCACGCTTTGATGTTTTTTTGTTTACATTAGGAATTTTTTGTTTACATTAGGAATTTTTTGTTTACATTAGGAGTTTTTTTGTTTACATTAACTTTGTGTGAACGGGTGATTTTTTTTTGAGGTGGCATTAATTGTGTGAACGGGTGATTTTGTTTTTTGTGGGAATACGTTAAGTGGGTTCATAGGTTGGAGGTTTTTCTTTTTGTAATGTATGTATGTATATGCCGACGGGAAAATCATGAAAATGATTTTTCCTAGTACCAAAGGGAAAATCATGAAATGATTTTTCCTAATACTAATGGGGGTGAAATAGTGAAAATTAATTTTTCCTAATGCCGACGGCAATACATGATTATTTTTCCTAATGTCTACGGTAAAACATGAATATTATTTTTTTCAAATGCCGACGGCAAAACATGATTATTATTTTTTTCAAATGCCGACGGGAAAATGATTTTTCATAATTCCGACGGGAAAAACATAAAAGTTATTTCTAATGCTAATACAGGAGTTTAAGGCTGGCCGTGATTTGGGTGGGTGGAGCTGTTGTCGTAATACATAACCGAGGGAGTTTATGGATGTGTCTGTCTGTCTGTCTGTCTGTTTTGCGAGGTCGGGGGAGCGTGGTGTAGTTGAGGTAGATGGATTGAGTGTATGTGTGTGTGTATACCTGTCTGTTGGAATTTGTGTGATGGTGTGATTGACAGGGGGCGGGGTATAGTTGTGATAGATCGACTGCGTGTATGCAGGTGTTGCTACTCTGTAGGAATTTAAGGCTTATAGCGATTTGGGGTAGGTGAGGGTGTTGTTGTACGAGTAATATGTATCCATGGGAATTTGTGGATGTGTCTGTCCGGGGGAATTTAAGCGAGGCTGGGTGTGTGGTGCAGTTGAGGTTGATCGACTGCGTGTATGTATGTCTATATGTTTGTAGGAGCTTAAGGCTGATCGTGATTTAAGAGAGGTGAGGATGGATGTTGTTGTAATATGTATACGTAGGAATCTGTATGTATGTATGTCTGTGAAAATTTAAGGCTGATCATGATTTAGGGTAAGTGAGGTTGGTGTAGTAATATGTCTGTGTGTATGTACATATGTTTGTAGGAGTTTAATGCTATTAGTGATTTGAGGATAGGTGAGGGTGTTGTCGTACGAGTGATATGTATGCGTGGGAATCTGTATGCATGTTCGTAGGAGTTTAAGGCTGATCATGATTTGTGTTGTTGTCAGTGTTGTTTGTAGGAATGACCGTGAGAGTTTTTGTATGTATATCTGTAGGAATTTAAGGTTGGCCGTGTTTTGTGAGGACTGGTGTGTTGTTGAAATAATATGAATTTTTCTTATATGAAATCTGGTATATGTGTGTGTGTGCGTATGATTTTCTCACGCTAGTAGTTTTATGTACGTAGAAATAAATTGTATTCAATATCGAGATTTGGTTCTATAAAATATTTTCATATATCTGATACATATACATATACATAAGTATATTTTCATACTCAAGGTTGCTGGGTATTTTGTCATGCTTAAAATTGTCCAGCTTTAAAGTCTGCCTGCGAGAAATTTGTTTATATTACAGATTTTGTTTATTTAACTACGTCCGGCTTCTTTCGCTGAACTTCTTTTCATACGATCATGGGAATTTATAGTTTCTCTGTCCATAATAAGGTCGTTTAGCTTGAGCATGTGCTCCGACTGAATGGTTTGCGTTGTTCATATATTTTTGTGATGTAGATATGTAAGTGTCATTGTCAAGATCTAATAAATATTTGAGTAGTGATAAGAAATTTGATATTATGTGTACATACATACATAAAATCAATTTGTAGATATTTATGTATGTATGTATGTATGTCATGTGAGGTCTTTTTGTTGATGTTGTAAATATTCGCCTGGTCTTTTGTGTATAGATGTCAAATATCTTCATAGTTTTTTTTTTTTTTTTTTTTTTTTTTTTTTTATTTGAAATTAAAAAACGTTTATTTTATTTTTATCTGTATTTACTTCAAAGTTTGTGAGGATTTTCTGTTTTAAGTAAAACTGAATTCCTTAAGATACATACTTTAGAATAATAGTAACTATAATAGTAATATTTCCTATATTTAATTTACATTTGTTTAAAGTTGATGCAGTTTATCTTCATTCTTAGAAATATTTTGATATAAAATTTTTTCCAGCCGTAGGCTTTTTCCATCACCTTTTACATTTATTTTAGATCATCTTGCATTGCCTTTTATACATTTATAAACATTTTTAAATGAAACTGATCCAGCAGTCCAGCTTATGTAACGATAGTTTTTTTGTTAGCCAGCTTGCTTCTTTTTTTTTTTTTTTTTATTGATTATTGAGTTTTATAATGAAATTATTATATTCATAATTGTTGAAAACAATCGCTACTTCTTTTGAGATGAAATCAGTTGAATTACTTTTGAAACCTTGTACGTCTATAAAAATTATGTTGTTTTCCATATTACTCAATTTATAAGACTTTTAGAATTTGACCTTTGATGGGTATATATTCTAGTATATGATCATGAATAAGAATACAGTAAGCTGATTTCTTTGCTTACTATTTCAAATTAAAATTTTATTCAATTGATGAAACATATGAGATTCTTTCATATACTACCTTTGCTGGAATCTTAGATACATAGAATAACTATATAGAATTGCATTACGTTTATTTATAAATTTTATTTTAAGATCAGCATCATATGGATATGAGACTGAACTTAAATGTACTTTTAAATTAGTTAATTCATAATGAACAATTTTATTTTCTTTTTGACTAGTGATCAACAGAAAACGAAGCCGTTTTCTTACAATTTAGGTCTGACCTCTCAACTGCTCCTCTAGTATACAATATGACTTTGTATGTCAGTATTTCTCTCTACTCTTTGTCAGCGTTAGGGATAATTAAATTTTAAACTTTTTATTCTTCAGATTGTGTTACTTCATACTGATAATATGTTTACATTAATAAGGTACGAGTGTATGTTTATTTTATGAAAGGTGAGCGCCTATGGCTTTTATTTGATGTTCTGGATGAAGTGATTTTTTTCTCATTTTATTAAAGTTTAGCGTATTGCATATATATTTCTAATATATTTAAGTAAGCTTTTTGTATCTGTCAGACAGAGTGAACGTATCAGTTGGTCAGTCAGTCTCTCTTTTTATTTTATTAATTTTTTCTTCTAATGTGTCACTACTATTTTTTCAGATTTTACTTCTTGAAATAGAAAATATTTATATAATTTTAAAAGTATTAATATATACATACATATAGGTAAATATATGTATGTACGTAGAAATTAGTTCATATACAAAGAAATACATCTTTAATAATCAACTATTCTAGAAAATCGATCTAAAATAACACATTTACCTCCATCATCAATTCACCGTCAGTGTTTTCATAAAGTGTTAGAAACATTGGAATATCAAGTTTTGGGAGAATTTTTACTTCAAGTGTTTCTATATAAGATTTAGTGTTTGACCCCTTGACGTTATTGTGGTTAACGTAGGCTGCGTTGTATCGCATTCAGATGTAATCATTTCTCACTTAGAAAAGGTCCTCATCATCATCAATCATACCTGTATACAATTCATTCATGAGTTGAGTTGATCCAGATACAATTGCTGTCTACAAATTAATGATTAGAAAATAGCTTTCTCATCACCTTCTAACAAGTTTAATATTTTGCTAGCATGCATGCTTTAGCATGCTTCTATCGATAGTGATGCGACAGTCCAACATTTAGTGGTGTTTCAATTAAAAATCTATACTATTAGAATTACGAATTCACTCTTTTGAATTTTTAACAAAGTATATACATATCTATTTCATTTGCCACAAAGTCTTAAAATTTCTTTGCTTATAAAAGTATGACATGAGGAATTATTTTAAATTATACATACTTCGGCATGCTTCCAATATATATTTTTTTTTTTTTTTTTTTTTGATAAAGTTATTTCATATTCATACAGATACAGATATAAAGTAAGATCTGTTTACATTCAATTTTACAATTTATGCATGCTTCAGCATGATTCTAGTTGAAGTCTGTATTTATTTAGTAAGTTTGTTTGATACCCATTCCTGCACATGTACATTCATAAAGATTGGATATCAAAGCCCAATTTTCTTAGTTTATCTAGAAATGAACAGAGTGAATATCTATTATAATTTATTTAATTTTGTGTGCTAGAGCTTTCGAGATGGAAAATGTACACCTTTTACTATAAAAAGTGATAATATGATGTGTTGCTGAATATTTTGAACTCTTAAGCTTTCACAATATTTCATACAGACCACCAAGTTTAGAGAATTCTAGTACATTAAGCTATTTATCTTCCCTGAGACCTAACATTAGGAATCCTTCAAAAAAACCAATTCAAACTAGATTTTTCCTTTTAATTTTATTTATATTTTCATTGAATTTCAACATTTTGTACCTCTTCAAGTTACTCTATACTGTATTTTGCACCTTTTTCTCATTCGTTGAGTTAACTTTAATCGCAAATATTTTAATGATGAGATCAACTTTTCTATTGTAGGCATTAAGTAGATCTTTAGGTATATCAATCCACTTATATGAACCATTATAGCTAAATTCTTAACACATAATTCCTTTTAATGATCTATTAATTTATTCTACTATTGATTCTTGCATATTATGAAATTTTTAATCGTCTGTCTATGCATGAATTTTGCAGTGTTTATTAAAAATTCTTTACCATCATCTATTTGTATTTTTTGTTTTAATACTCATATCATTTCAAAAATGTTTTCCATTGCCTTGGTTTTTTTCGAGTGCAGCTTTTATTTTCAACGATAGTCACCATATAAACTTTGAGAATGTGTCAGTTACAGTCTACAAAAATCAATAATTTCTATTTTCTCAAGAAAAGCTACCCACTTCACCTAAATCAGCTCCATAAAATATCATCTATTCCATTCATTACATCACTACAATACATAAACAATTTTCGAAATTTATTATGGAGTTCGTTTACTAAATGTCTTTTTAAGGACATTGAGTTGTTTTACAGTGTTTTAGAGAGTGTTGTGATCCACTTGATACACTTTCAGCTATTTATACTAAAATGTAGTTAATAAATTTTATCGCTCAGCTCTTCAATTTGTTTGTCAAAAGATGATTTAATTTTTAGAATGTCCTTTTCTATTTTATACCTATCTTCTATCGTTAATTTTATTTCACACTCCACTTATTAATTCATCCTTTAGTTTCTCGATTTGAGTTTCCAGAAACAATTTACTGATAACATTGTTCACCGTCAGTGAACATTGTATACATTGGTAGAAATTATATATTTTATTTAGTTTTCAAAATCAAATTTGTCATACTATTTTCACGTTTTATCAATCATTAAAGAAAATAAACCCACTTTTAAGCCCCATATTTAACCATCAACTTGTATTTTATCTTTATTCAGTTTTAGATTTCTATCACCAAATTTCCACTCATTATTGAAGTCTTTATGTGAGTCATAGTTTGTATCTAATTCATTTCATCCTTCCCAGACTAATAAGTCAATATAAGCATCTTCGATGTTGGAAGGCCGTGAGCAAAAATCATCTTCTTCTTCTTCACCGTCATAATCATTTTCAGTATTAGCATCATTAAATAAGATGGTATTATCAAATATTGTTCCTTATGCTAGGTTCTTTGGTATACTTGTCTCTATCTTGACTAATGGATTTTCAGACTTTAAACTTGTATTATTTTCAACTTCTGTCTTCATTTTACTTTGTTCTTTCTTGTGTAATCTTTCAATATTTTTAGAACTATTTATGAATTCTTTGAGAGGTTCTGTTATAGGATCAAATATATCTCTTAGTTGTTCACGTGTATCTATTTCACCAGTTTTTATACTACGAAGCTTTTTCTTCAAGACACTTCTTATCAACACCGTTTTAAAATTTTCTCATCCATGTTTAATAATAGCAAATAAGAGGTATCAGCTATTAGATCAGGTATCACCTATTAGATCAGGTATCAGCTATCAGATCAGCTTATCAGGAGCTGCTCTGGTTTTCAGATCATCTTATTAGGAGCTGGTCTGGTTTTCAGATCAGCTTATCAGGACCTGATCTGGTTTTCAGATCAGCTTTTCAGGAGCTGGTCTGGTTTTCAGATCAGCTTTTCAGGACCTGATCTGGTTTTCAGATCAGCTTTTCAGGACCTGATCTGGTTTTCAGATCAGCTTATCAGGACCTGATCTGGTTTTCAGATCAGCTTATCAGGAGCTGGTCTGGTTTTCAGATCAGCTTATCAGGAGCTGGACTGGTTTTCAGATCAGCTTATCAGGACCTGATCTGGTTTTAAGATCAGGTTATCAGGTATCAGATCAGGTTATCGGACAGCTGATCTGTAAAACAGATCAGGTTATCAGGAGCTGTTAAGATTGTCACATCAGATTATCTGTTTTAAATTGGGTCATCAGATTACAAGTAGTTGGACATTTATAAAATTTAGATGAATGAAGTTTAAGGCCAGATAAAATGCGAAAAACTATACTGTTATGTAGTCAAATTGTTTTCTATGACGATCATCACTTAATTCAGTATCTTTCCTTATAATCAAAATTCCATATTTTTAATTCCAACACGATTTATATTTTTCTCATATTACTTAAACATTCTAACTACATTATGATTATTTCCTATCAAATATTTGGTGATTCTGGTATAAGTTTGACATTAGTAGAATGCATCAACATTTTTATCTTACGCCATATAAAAATATGCTTCTCACAACATGGTTAAATACCATATTGCTATTACTTCTAACTTTCTTAAAAGAAATAACAGATTCATTATCTGTAAATGTGTAATACTCATGTCTTTCATTAATGAAATAAATTTCTACAGGTATTCATATTTAGGTTTTTAGAGAGATTTTAAGTATAAATATGAAGATGTTTTAAATTTTTAGTCCATTAGAACTTTCTAGCCAGCCAATCATATCATTCTTATTTTTTTATTTATTTTTATTTTCGCAATTTGACAGACCAACTATTCTTGCACGAATAGAAATTGATAGAAGGGAACTATGATTTATTTTTGAGCTAACGTTTGATGACTCATCAAAATTTCGTGCCATCCTATATTTAGGTTGTTTTACTAACCGCTTTTGTGTAACTAAATACATTTTATAAATATTATCTCTTATTATAAAAAACTAAAATAATACAGCTATTCGATTTCAGAAAATATTTTCTAAAATCGTATAGCTGCATTATTTTATTTTTTTATAATAACAGATAATATTTATAAAATGTATTTAGTTACACAAAAGCGGTTAGTAAAACAACCTAAATATAGGATGGCACGAAATTTTGATGAGTCATCAAACGTTAGCTCAAAAATAAATCATAGTTCCCTTCTATCAATTTCTATTCGTGCAAGAATAGTTGGTCTGTCAAATTGCGAAAATAAAAATAAATAAAAAAATAAGAATGATATGATTGGCTGGCTAGAAAGTTCTAATGGACTAAAAATTTAAAACATCTTCATATTTATACTTAAAATCTCTCTAAAAACCTAAATATGAATACCTGTAGAAATTTATTTCATTAATGAAAGACATGAGTATTACACATTTACAGATAATGAATCTGTTATTTCTTTTAAGAAAGTTAGAAGTAATAGCAATATGGTATTTAACCATGTTGTGAGAAGCATATTTTTATATGGCGTAAGATAAAAATGTTGATGCATTCTACTAATGTCAAACTTATACCAGAATCACCAAATATTTGATAGGAAATAATCATAATGTAGTTAGAATGTTTAAGTAATATGAGAAAAATATAAATCGTGTTGGAATTAAAAATATGGAATTTTGATTATAAGGAAAGATACTGAATTAAGTGATGATCGTCATAGAAAACAATTTGACTACATAACAGTATAGTTTTTCGCATTTTATCTGGCCTTAAACTTCATTCATCTAAATTTTATAAATGTCCAACTACTTGTAATCTGATGACCCAATTTAAAACAGATAATCTGATGTGACAATCTTAACAGCTCCTGATAACCTGATCTGTTTTACAGATCAGCTGTCCGATAACCTGATCTGATACCTGATAACCTGATCTTAAAACCAGATCAGGTCCTGATAAGCTGATCTGAAAACCAGACCAGCTCCTGATAAGCTGATCTGAAAACCAGACCAGCTCCTGATAAGCTGATCTGAAAACCAGATCAGGTCCTGATAAGCTGATCTGAAAACCAGATCAGGTCCTGAAAAGCTGATCTGAAAACCAGATCAGGTCCTGAAAAGCTGATCTGAAAACCAGACCAGGTCCTGAAAAGCTGATCTGAAAACCAGATCAGGTCCTGATAAGCTGATCTGAAAACCAGACCAGCTCCTGAAAAGCTGATCTGAAAACCAGATCAGGTCCTGATAAGCTGATCTAAAAATCAGACCAGCTCCTAATAAGATGATCTGAAAACCAGAGCAGCTCCTGATAAGCTGATCTGATAGCTGATACCTGATCTAATAGGTGATACCTGATCTAATAGCTGATACCTCTTATTTGCTATTATTAAACATGGATGAGAAAATTTTAAAACGGTGTTGATAAGAAGTGTCTTGAAGAAAAAGCTTCTTAGTATAAAAACTGGTGAAATAGATACACGTGAACAACTAAGAGATATATTTGATCCTATAACAGAACCTCTCAAAGAATTCATAAATAGTTCTAAAAATATTGAAAGATTACACAAGAAAGAACAAAGTAAAATGAAGACAGAAGTTGAAAATAATACAAGTTTAAAGTCTGAAAATCCATTAGTCAAGATAGAGACAAGTATACCAAAGAACCTAGCATAAGGAACAATATTTGATAATACCATCTTATTTAATGATGCTAATACTGAAAATGATTATGACGATGAAGAAGAAGAAGATGATTTTTGCTCACGGCCTTCCAACATCGAAGATGCTTATATTGACTTATTAGTCTGGGAAGGATGAAATGAATTAGATACAAACTATGACTCACATAAAGACTTCAATAATGAGTGGAAATTTGGTGATAGAAATCTAAAACTGAATAAAGATAAAATACAAGTTGATGGTTAAATATGGGGCTTAAAAGTGGGTTTATTTTCTTTAATGATTGATAAAACGTGAAAATAGTATGACAAATTTGATTTTGAAAACTAAATAAAATATATAATTTCTACCAATGTATACAATGTTCACTGACGGTGAACAATGTTATCAGTAAATTGTTTCTGGAAACTCAAATCGAGAAACTAAAGGATGAATTAATAAGTGGAGTGTGAAATAAAATTAACGATAGAAGATAGGTATAAAATAGAAAAGGACATTCTAAAAATTAAATCATCTTTTGACAAACAAATTGAAGAGCTGAGCGATAAAATTTATTAACTACATTTTAGTATAAATAGCTGAAAGTGTATCAAGTGGATCACAACACTCTCTAAAACACTGTAAAACAACTCAATGTCCTTAAAAAGACATTTAGTAAACGAACTCCATAATAAATTTCGAAAATTGTTTATGTATTGTAGTGATGTAATGAATGGAATAGATGATATTTTATGGAGCTGATTTAGGTGAAGTGGGTAGCTTTTCTTGAGAAAATAGAAATTATTGATTTTTGTAGACTGTAACTGACACATTCTCAAAGTTTATATGGTGAGTATCGTTGAAAATAAAAGCTGCACTCGAAAAAAACCAAGGCAATGGAAAACATTTTTGAAATGATATGAGTATTAAAACAAAAAATACAAATAGATGATGGTAAAGAATTTTTAATAAACACAGCAAAATTCATGCATAGACAGAGGATTAAAAATTTCATAATATGCAAGAATCAATAGTAGAATAAATTAATAGATCATTAAAAGGAATTATGTGTTAAGAATTTAGCTATAATGGTTCATATAAGTGGATTGATATACCTAAAGATCTACTTAATGCCTACAATAGAAAAGTTGATCTCATCATTAAAATATTTGCGATTAAAGTTAACTCAACGAATGAGAAAAAGGTGCAAAATACAGTATAGAGTAACTTGAAGAGGTACAAAATGTTGAAATTCAATGAAAATATAAATAAAATTAAAAGGAAAAATCTAGTTTGAATTGGTTTTTTTGAAGGATTCCTAATGTTAGGTCTCAGGGAAGATAAATAGCTTAATGTACTAGAATTCTCTAAACTTGGTGGTCTGTATGAAATATTGTGAAAGCTTAAGAGTTCAAAATATTCAGCAACACATCATATTATCACTTTTTATAGTAAAAGGTGTACATTTTCCATCTCGAAAGCTCTAGCACACAAAATTAAATAAATTATAATAGATATTCACTCTGTTCATTTCTAGATAAACTAAGAAAATTGGGCTTTGATATCCAATCTTTATGAATGTACATGTGCAGGAATGGGTATCAAACAAACTTACTAAATAAATACAGACTTCAACTAGAATCATGCTGAAGCATGCATAAATTGTAAAATTGAATGTAAACAGATCTTACTTTATATCTGTATCTGTATGAATATGAAATAACTTTATCAAAAAAAAAAAAAAAAAAAAATATATATTGGAAGCATGCCGAAGTATGTATAATTTAAAATAATTCCTCATGTCATACTTTTATAAGCAAAGAAATTTTAAGACTTTGTGGCAAATGAAATAGATATGTATATACTTTGTTAAAAATTCAAAAGAGTGAATTCGTAATTCTAATAGTATAGATTTTTAATTGAAACACCACTAAATGTTGGACTGTCGCATCACTATCGATAGAAGCATGCTAAAGCATGCATGCTAGCAAAATATTAAACTTGTTAGAAGGTGATGAGAAAGCTATTTTCTAATCATTAATTTGTAGACAGCAATTGTATCTGGATCAACTCAACTCATGAATGAATTGTATACAGGTATGATTGATGATGATGAGGACCTTTTCTAAGTGAGAAATGATTACATCTGAATGCGATACAACGCAGCCTACGTTAACCACAATAACGTCAAGGGGTCAAACACTAAATCTTATATAGAAACACTTGAAGTAAAAATTCTCCCAAAACTTGATATTCCAATGTTTCTAACACTTTATGAAAACACTGACGGTGAATTGATGATGGAGGTAAATGTGTTATTTTAGATCGATTTTCTAGAATAGTTGATTATTAAAGATGTATTTCTTTGTATATGAACTAATTTCTACGTACATACATATATTTACCTATATGTATGTATATATTAATACTTTTAAAATTATATAAATATTTTCTATTTCAAGAAGTAAAATCTGAAAAAATAGTAGTGACACATTAGAAGAAAAAATTAATAAAATAAAAAGAGAGACTGACTGACCAACTGATACGTTCACTCTGTCTGACAGATACAAAAAGCTTACTTAAATATATTAGAAATATATATGCAATACGCTAAACTTTAATAAAATGAGAAAAAAATCACTTCATCCAGAACATCAAATAAAAGCCATAGGCGCTCACCTTTCATAAAATAAACATACACTCGTACCTTATTAATGTAAACATATTATCAGTATGAAGTAACACAATCTGAAGAATAAAAAGTTTAAAATTTAATTATCCCTAACGCTGACAAAGAGTAGAGAGAAATACTGACATACAAAGTCATATTGTATACTAGAGGAGCAGTTGAGAGGTCAGACCTAAATTGTAAGAAAACGACTTCGTTTTCTGTTGATCGCTAGTCAAAAAGAAAATAAAATTGTTCATTATGAATTAACTAATTTAAAAGTACATTTAAGTTCAGTCTCATATCCATATGATGCTGATCTTAAAATAAAATTTATAAATAAACGTAATGCAATTCTATATAGTTATTCTATGTATCTAAGATTCCAGCAAAGGTAGTATATGAAAGAATCTCATATGTTTCATCAATTGAATAAAATTTTAATTTGAAATAGTAAGCAAAGAAATCAGCTTACTGTATTCTTATTCATGATCATATACTAGAATATATACCCATCAAAGGTCAAATTCTAAAAGTCTTATAAATTGAGTAATATGGAAAACAACATAATTTTTATAGACGTACAAGGTTTCAAAAGTAATTCAACTGATTTCATCTCAAAAGAAGTAGCGATTGTTTTCAACAATTATGAATATAATAATTTCATTATAAAACTCAATAATCAATAAAAAAAAAAAAAAAAAAAAGAAGCAAGCTGGCTAACAAAAAAACTATCGTTACATAAGCTGGACTGCTGGATCAGTTTCATTTAAAAATGTTTATAAATGTATAAAAGGCAATGCAAGATGATCTAAAATAAATGTAAAAGGTGATGGAAAAAGCCTACGGCTGGAAAAAATTTTATATCAAAATATTTCTAAGAATGAAGATAAACTGCATCAACTTTAAACAAATGTAAATTAAATATAGGAAATATTACTATTATAGTTACTATTATTCTAAAGTAGGTATCTTAAGGAATTCAGTTTTACTTAAAACAGAAAATCCTCACAAACTTTGAAGTAAATACAGATAAAAATAAAATAAACGTTTTTTAATTTCAAATAAAAAAAAAAAAAAAAAAAAAAAAAAAAAAAAACTATGAAGATATTTGACATCTATACACAAAAGACCAGGCGAATATTTACAACATCAACAAAAAGACCTCACATGACATACATACATACATACATAAATATCTACAAATTGATTTTATGTATGTATGTACACATAATATCAAATTTCTTATCACTACTCAAATATTTATTAGATCTTGACAATGACACTTACATATCTACATCACAAAAATATATGAACAACGCAAACCATTCAGTCGGAGCACATGCTCAAGCTAAACGACCTTATTATGGACAGAGAAACTATAAATTCCCATGATCGTATGAAAAGAAGTTCAGCGAAAGAAGCCGGACGTAGTTAAATAAACAAAATCTGTAATATAAACAAATTTCTCGCAGGCAGACTTTAAAGCTGGACAATTTTAAGCATGACAAAATACCCAGCAACCTTGAGTATGAAAATATACTTATGTATAATGTATATGTATCAGATATATGAAAATATTTTATAGAACCAAATCTCGATATTGAATACAATTTATTTCTACGTACATAAAACTACTAGCGTGAGAAAATCATACGCACACACACACATATACCAGATTTCATATAAGAAAAATTCATATTATTTCAACAACACACCAGTCCTCACAAAACACGGCCAACCTTAAATTCCTACAGATATACATACAAAAACTCTCACGGTCATTCCTACAAACAACACTGACAACAACACAAATCATGATCAGCCTTAAACTCCTACGAACATGCATACAGATTCCCACGCATACATATCACTCGTACGACAACACCCTCACCTATCCTCAAATCACTAATAGCATTAAACTCCTACAAACATATGTACATACACACAGACATATTACTACACCAACCTCACTTACCCTAAATCATGATCAGCCTTAAATTTTCACAGACATACATACATACAAATTCCTACGTATACATATTACAACAACATCCATCCTCACCTCTCTTAAATCACGATCAGCCTTAAGCTCCTACAAACATATAGACATACATACACGCAGTCGATCAACCTCAACTGCACCACACACCCAGCCTCGCTTAAATTCCCCCGGACAGACACATCCACAAATTCCCATGGATACATATTACTCGTACAACAACACCCTCACCTACCCCAAATCGCTATAAGCCTTAAATTCCTACAGAGTAGCAACACCTGCATACACGCAGTCGATCTATCACAACTATACCCCGCCCCCTGTCAATCACACCATCACACAAATTCCAACAGACAGGTATACACACACACATACACTCAATCCATCTACCTCAACTACACCACGCTCCCCCGACCTCGCAAAACAGACAGACAGACAGACAGACACATCCATAAACTCCCTCGGTTATGTATTACGACAACAGCTCCACCCACCCAAATCACGGCCAGCCTTAAACTCCTGTATTAGCATTAGAAATAACTTTTATGTTTTTCCCGTCGGAATTATGAAAAATCATTTTCCCGTCGGCATTTGAAAAAAATAATAATCATGTTTTGCCGTCGGCATTTGAAAAAAATAATATTCATGTTTTACCGTAGACATTAGGAAAAATAATCATGTATTGCCGTCGGCATTAGGAAAAATTAATTTTCACTATTTCACCCCCATTAGTATTAGGAAAAATCATTTCATGATTTTCCCTTTGGTACTAGGAAAAATCATTTTCATGATTTTCCCGTCGGCATATACATACATACATTACAAAAAGAAAAACCTCCAACCTATGAACCCACTTAACGTATTCCCACAAAAAACAAAATCACCCGTTCACACAATTAATGCCACCTCAAAAAAAAATCACCCGTTCACACAAAGTTAATGTAAACAAAAAAACTCCTAATGTAAACAAAAAATTCCTAATGTAAACAAAAAATTCCTAATGTAAACAAAAAAACATCAAAGCGTGCCGCCGAAAACTCAAGGTATCAAATTTCACAAATTTCCAAGAATTTTAAAATTTTAAAATTTTAATTACCCAAATTTTAAAATTTTGTACTGAAATTCTCAAATTTCAAATTTTAATTACCCAAATTTCACAATTTTAATCGGCGCCCGAATTGGTAGTTCCCTACTACTCTTCTTTGATTAACATACTCAGAAAACTATTTGAAAAAGAACAGCTAACGAATTGAAGAACATTTTTTGAATTTTTTAAAGCAAACATTTTATTAGTCTAAGTTCAAATGTGGTTGTACTTAATAAAAATTGCCCATTTATAGAATTTTGAAAATCATTCTTTTTCCACGTTTATAATAAAAATTCAGAATCGCACACAAAGGTTTCCGTACGGAAACTACATATCGCTCATTTACTCAAACAACGTCATAACTAAAAAAAACAAGTTTGCCAGAAAACGAGTTTTCAATTTACACACAACTTAATGAAAAAAGAAAATTTCATTTTTCTCTCAAGAGTTGAGCAGACAAGATATTTGTACGAAATTTTTACACAAAGTGAAAATCGATATGAGGATTAATTCTGCATCACTAACTCGAAAATTAAACTTTTTGAGTTATGACGTTCTTTGAGTAAATCAAGTACTCGGTAAACTCTTTTTCAGTTTTTGGCGTTTTGTTCTTTTTGGGGATTTCTTTATGTTTTTGGTTTCTTTTTGTTTTATAATTTTTTGTAGTTTTTGGCGATTTTTTTCGGTTTAAGGCGATTTAGTTTAGCTTTAGCGATTTTTTTTTGCCTTCAGGCGATTTTTTCGTTTCAGCGTTTTTTCAGTTTTTGGGGTTTTTTGTTCTGTTTTTGTAACCCCTGACCAAAAAAGGGGTACAAACTTATGTAGTGTGTGTCTGTCCGTGTCCACGTACAGACCAAACGGCTGGACCGATTTTGATTGAGTTTTTTCTATTTGAAAGGTGACTTGATCTAGAAAAGGTTTTTAATTTTGTTTGAAGAAAATCGGTCTAGCCGCTTATAAGATATCACATCTTTTCTAGGTATATCCAGGGTTCTTAAAATTTTTAATTTGTGTTATTTACAATTCATATTTTTAGTTATTTTTTTTCATTTTGGCGCTTTTTTCTTTACGGAGATTTTTTGTTTTGGCGACTCTTTTAATTTTTTCTGATGTTGCTTGGTGTAGCTTGGGGTTGTAAAAGAAAAATTAAATCAAACAAATAAATGATTGGTGTGGCCAGATTGTTGGTAGCGCTGCTATGCTGGCGTATGCAGCGGCAAGGGCTCGTCTTTTTTTGGATTGGGTGCTTCCCATACCAAACTGTAACTGTATTCTGTAATTTTTATCGACATATTTATTCATTTTGTATTCATTTGTTCTATAATTTATTTTTTACGATAGTCTCCAGCTTTATTTTACTCACCATTTAATTCAATATTATGTGGCATCTCTTTATGGAAAATGTGAAAGTAAGCCAAAAGCGCAAAGAATAATAGAGAGAAACTTATTAAATTTAAGCTTGCGTACTTATATTTTTTCCTCGAACCGACAGCAAATATAGTTAAAATATGTTACTGAATAGCAAAGTCGATAAATTTTCATTATATTTATTATAGCGATACGATTATCGTAATAAAAGTTACTGAATCCAGGTACAGGTTTCGTCTGCCTTTTTTTTCGTTCTGGCTATTTATTGGTTTCAGCGTTTTTTTTGTTGTGTTTTTGTAAATTTTTTTTTGGTTTTTTTTTACAATTCTTATTTTTAATTTTAGCCAATTTTTTATTTTGGCGCCTTTTTCTTTTCGGTGAATTTTCGTTTATGAGATTTTTCGTTTTGGTGACTTTTTAATTTTTAATATTTTTAAATTTTCGAGTTCTTGAAAATTTTCATAGTTTTCCTTTTACGGTTCAAAATTACATAGTCAAAATTACATTAACTGATAAAATACCCTTTGAATTTTGATTTCACATAAAAATGCACTAAATTTCAAGTGTCTATACAGTCGCATTTATAATTGTCTGTATATTACATTAGTGATTCAACATTTTCCGTTGCTCGCTTTGGAACACCCTTTAATATATTACTGGCATATGCTTGCTGTTGTAGCGGCTAAAGTTTTGCATATTTCAGGTCCGTAGCCTTTGCGGTTCTCGAGAAAACAGCCTGTGACGGACAAACGAACATATAGACATTGTAGCGAAGATGATAGGGTTCCTTAAAATCAATATATTTGAAATGACAATTTTTTTTATAAATAATATTTTAACAATTAAATTTTTTCATGTCCACAGCATTTAAACCATTTTTTGAAACTATATTTTCCGTTAAGGCTTGCGTTACTGCAAAAACTGTGCTATAAATTGTTCGTGCACTGTGAACGTTGAAGTGTGAAGGATTTTTTTTTTGCCAAATGCTTTAATACAGGCCAATTCAATGGTTGGTTGCGGTCATCTAAATGCATGTGTTTGCATTGATTTAATTTAACATGTTTACATGTTCATCTGTACATACATACATACATATCATTTCAATTTCAATTAATAAAAGTATGTCAGTTAATTTAAATGCAGTAGATATACATATATATTTACACAAATTCCCGCAATTGATACTGTTGTAGTACAAATAATTAATAAGTGGATTATATTTATGTGTATAAGTGGGCCTATGAGAGCAAATGTGCTGTAAGTCACAAAACTCTAAAGTTAAAAAATTATAATATTACAAAAATGTATGAGGGTATCAAGTTACAAGAAGTTTATATATTTTTGAAATTTTGTGAGTTAGTTCATTTTTGCTCTTATAGCCTCATTTACCCAGCAAACATATATAATAGTTAGAAAAGCAACTCTTTGTATATATTAGCTAAGTTATAGGTATTTAAGTAATAAACTTTTAAAGGTAATGCAGTGCAAAATGTAACCACCGGTATTTATAAATGAATAACTCCATTATTTGCTGTTGCAAAATATATTGGACTCTTTTAAGGATTTCTAATTTATATGGTATTTTTTCTTTTACTGTACTCTGGTAGTTGGTAATTTATAGTTAACACACATGAGAAATTGCAAAAAATGCATAATGCAACTGAAATTTGGGCGGGAAGTATTTCACACAAATCAATAATTGATTATTCATTGGTGTAAATTTTTGAGAGCAAATTTTTAATATAATTTAAGGTAACAACTCAATTACCAACAAACATACAAATTGAACAATTATGCATGTATATTAAAAAATAAAATATTGCTACGAAATTAAAATAAAGTTTTAAATAGAGATTTAAAAGCAAACAAAATGAAATATAAACAACAACGTACAAACAAGTAGTTAGCACGTTGACTACAAAACCGAAGGTGCTGGGTTCGAGCCCGGTCTACGACAGTCATTAAAAATAACAACACCACGCATTTTTCTGATGTGCATTAGTATCACTTTGTATCAGTTGTTGTGGGAAAAGTTCTAGTGATGCAGGCATAAGGCACTGGTCACTAAAACTATACCGACCTCATCAGATACTAATCCTAATGTAACATCAGAGCACTCTCCTTCGTTGTGTAGCAGAATCATCGGCGAAGTAAAATAACGATGGCGCTGCAACACTGCATTATCAAAAAGCATACAAAGAGCAGAGTTGTAAAAGAATGAAGCTTTCCTCTATCTCTTCCTTCACAACCAGTCTTCTCTATCACTATCCCTTCCATATCAGCCTCTCTCCCTATCTTCTCTTCAACTAATAGGTAACACAAAGGGATCATTGTATTGGACCCAAGTGAGCTGGACTCTAAATTCCACCCTTCCTTACCAACAGCCTGCTAACCTAACCTAACCTAACCTAGCCTACGTCCGTTTACATTTAGGGTGACGATATGTTTGTATGCATATTTGTATGTATGTGTATTTTTTTGCGACAGTCTACAAAACGAATGCGTGGACCGATTGTAATAATTCTTACATTTATAAAAATGGTGGCCAACAGACGTCACTTTTGTAAATAAGAAAAAAATAAAAAGTCGGTGAACTATATCAAAATGGGTATCATTCACCAGGCATTTCAAAATCATGTTTAGGTTTCTCATATGATTTTTCATTTCGAATGATTATTTAGGATATTTGACGGTTCAAAGTTAGTCCCAGTCGGGTTTTTTTTTATTTTTTTTGGTAATAATTGTTTTGGTTAAGCAACATGCATTTCCTTGCTGCTAACGGAACTCATCAGTAGACTTTAAGCCAAAAGTTTTTAAAATAAAACTATTTCTTTAAGCTTTAGGTCCGTAAATTTTATATATTTTTCTTATATATTTTTATTTTTGATCGATATTTCGTAAACCTTTGGTTTACTTCTTCAGGATATAGTAAATTGTATTTTGATTTTTCTGTTTTTTTGTTTTTTCTTTTTCCTTTTTTTCCAATTATGTATACAATTTTCATATATATACATAATTGGAAAAAAAGGAAAAAGAAAAAACAAAAAAACAGAAAAATCAAAATACAATTTACTATATCCTGAAGAAGTAAACCAAAGGCTTACGAAATATCGATCAAAAATAAAAATATATAAGAAAAATATATAAAATTTACGGACCTAAAGCTTAAAGAAATAGTTTTATTGAACATATATAAAAGGTCGAAAAATTAGATAAACAGTTTTTAAAATAAGCTAAGAAATTATTCCTGATTAAAATTTATTCTAGTTCAATTAAATTTAAAAAAAGTCTGACATAAGCTAAGAACTTTTATACATTTAGAGTTAGACTCTTAACATGTTATTGAGAATCACGCTATACAAACTTAATAAGTTTTCAAGCCTCAAACTAAAATTTTTACAAAGCAAGCATCTTTAATCGATTTTGCTTTAATTCAATTTGTTTTAGATTGGTTTTAAAGCAGCTACGATTAAAGCCATATGCACAGTGGGCCAACTTTTACAAAAGAGCTTTTGTGCTTTCACAACCAACGAGAGTACAAAAGGCACAACAACAATACAACAGACACCAATGCTTGCTCTTACTTTGCAAAGAAGCAACAAAAATTTTGAAAGCTTTCAAAGCTGTTTACCTCAATTACAAATATCAATGTATGTGTGTTTGGATGTAACTGCTTTCAAGCTTTAAACTGATTGCAGTTGTGGAAGTATTAAACCCATAAGCTATAATTTTTTTTTTATATTCGTTAGCAGAAATAAGTAATTTCTAAAAACACTAACTGCCAGTTTATTCAAGACTATTAAAAATTCTCTTCAGACTTTTTATATTAAAACAAAAACCAAGCACTTATGCCCTAATTCTGTTCGACGAATGTATCGTCTTGTCTATGGACGAAAAAAAGAAGCAGTTTTGATTCTTTAAAACGATTATTATTTATTGTCTATGATAGAAGGTTCGTGTATTTGCTTTATGATTTTGCTCTAAACATTATAGCCAACACATATTTTTTCATATATTTTTCAAACTATTGTATAATAATTTAATTGATTTTTTATGTTTTAAAAACATGGCAATAATATTTATATTTTTCATTGTCAAAGACAACAACCATTTCTGAAGAAAATAATTTAGAGACTTCAAAGACAAGAACTCGGAAGCATTTTCAAACAAAAACGTCCTAAATCTTCTTACTGAATTAGGGCATTAAACTTATTTTTATTTTCAATTTAAAAAGGCAGACGAGAATTTTTGATTGTCTTAGATAAACTGGCAGTTAGTTTTCGTATAATGACTTTTCGCTTTTATGCGCTGGGGCTGGAGCGACAAGAATCTCTGCTACAATAGAAAAAAAAAACTAAAACAATATTTGACAAATTAATAACTTTGTTACATCTAGATAAGAAAATCATATTAATGCAAAAAGACTGAGACGGCTAAGGATCGGCTATACACTTTATGGCCTTTACGAGAATGTAATTTTTATCAGACAGACATATCAAGCTTTGGCCTTGATAGGTCAATCAATATTCATCCCTTGCAACTTATTCTTATATCTAACGAATGCCATTAAAAAGAAAATAAGACAAATTTGTAGGCAGAAAATATAAGACAGCTTGACTTCACATTTTGATTTATAATTAAAAACATAAATTTTGCTTCGAAGCAGGACAAACGTTTGCATAGTAAATTTTTATGGGTATTGCAAGATGAAATGTATGTACGAAATATGTTTGTACACTGAGAAAATTAAATCGTAAAATCAAAGAAAATACACTTTTTTGCAAAGACTTTTATTGGTCAGATTGTGCCCAAAGACAATACAACTTTACCAGAAAGACGCAAAGTTCTTTAGATTCCCATGAAATATATACTTAAAATCGAAGACTTAAAATCTTGTGGCAAGGATGTATGTCTTTGGAAACACATGAAAAAAGTCCTTATACTAAGGAAAAAGTATTTTGGCACAAAGACTTTCATTCGTTAGTCTTAAGACTAACGTTAAGTTTCGTTATGCATTCGTAAACAAATTTAACTTTGAAGACTAAATTCTTTAAAGATACAGACTTTATCTTTATTTTTTATAACCGCTCTTGTTTACCGTTGCAAGCAAACATGTGTAAACAAGCAAAAATGTTCACTTATGCAATGAAGACAAAATTCTTTAAAGTTACAGACTTTGTCTTTGTAGCAAGGATGCTTAGCTTTAAAAAAACAAAGAAAAGTCTTTAATTTTAAATACGTTTTTCAATCCCTTATTAACAAAGAAATTAATCGTTGTAGCAAATATTTTATCTTAACGGAAAAGATAATTTCTTTGATTAAGCTTCAAAGAATTTTAGTCGTTTGTGTTAAAGACGCACCATTTGCTTGTTTAAAGAATAAATCATTGATGCAAGGATTTTTTCCTTCTAACAAAGATATTTTCGTTACAATTTTACAAAGACGTTTTTTCTTTGGTTTTAAAGCTTTTAGTTTTCTCAGTGTATCTCTTTATCTTGAATGGACAAAAGGAACAATTTTAAGTTGAAGAAATTAAAGAATTTTCAATGAAAATCCTTGTTATGTGATATGTGAGAAGACTTTGCACAGTTGATTATAAAAAATAGTTTTTTTAAGCAATTAATTATTTTTAAATGTGAATTTTTTTTTGTTAAATTATTAGGAGTATAATTGAAAGGCTGTACTATTTATACTTAAACGTTTTTATATTTTCTTTGTATTATTTGTGTAGATACCAGCCTTAAAATGTATTATTACAACCCACGCATTAGGGCTTTTATAAATGAAATTACTGGTTAAAATGTTTCCTTAAGTGCGCAAATATTTGCACGTTTTGTAAATGTTTGTCTCCCCTGCGGTTGGCGTTTTAAGTGTTTTTTTTGACACGTTGATTAACTTAAAACCTACTTCCGTCTAGGTTTCTTTTGTGACAAATGAAGGAGCATCCGGTGAAAGTCTTTATTATTTTTATATTAATTTTATACACACCTACACATGACCCATTTGTCGCAACAACGTCACAACTTAAGCTTTGCGATTTACTTACAAACTTAAAAGAAATATAAATTAATCAGGGCAATCATGAATAAAATTTCATGAGAAGTTACCATTAGAACTGTTTTATGTTTTGTTATTACTTGCCATTGCTTCAAATTGTTCCCCGGGAAAAATTTCTCACAGAATTTTATTCATGATTACCATCAATATTTATTCTTTTCCCAAAAGGCTACTAAAGCAAAAATTTTATACTAAACTTTTTTTTAAAGAGATGTAACAGTCAGTCAATGAATGCCAACTACTATTACTACGTGTTACCTTCTTTAGAATACAAGTGGCGAAGGACGAGATAGAGTAAAGCTTCACTCTTTTACAACTCTGCTTTCGGCACGTTTTTTTTAATAGTGCAGCGCCTCTGGTGTCAATGAAGCACATTAAATTTTTAAAGCTATGCTTAGTAGCCATTTTTATTGGTTATTTTACTTCTCCAATGATTCTGCTACATAATACCGACGGAGGAGGTTGCTCTAATATTACCTTAGCATTAGTATCCGCTGCAGCCGGTGTAGTTTCATGACCAGTGTATATGCCTTCTTCACTTTAACTTTCCCATAATAACTGATACAAATAGACACTAATGCACAGCAAAAAAAGGCGTTATGTTGTTACTCGTATTTAATGACTGTCAGACCAGGACCTTAGGTTTTTTAGTCAACGTGCTAACTACTTGAGCCAACGCCACCCCTCTACACAAAACGAATATTGAGCTGAAGTTTAATTCTGCATGGTTAACTCTTTAAATGCATTTTTGATTTATAACGTTTAACCTGCAAATGAACGCACGTTAAACTGATATAAGCCCAGCATGTTTCTTTTTTTATTTATATATTTATATAAGCGTATGCATACGGTGTCTAAATGGGTTTTAGTGCCTGTAGTCCTGCTAACACATTCATCTAAAAAAAAAGACATAAATTGTATTTTCTTTCTCCTCAAGAAAACTGTAAGACAGTTCGCTTTAAGAGCCAGAACATCATTCTTATTTTATTAATAACAAAATTGTACAGGTGAAACGAGGGAATGTTTTTATTGCATTTTTGTTAGCCCTTGATATATTTTTATTATTATTGTGGATTTTAATTTGCATACAACCAAAGGTTTGGAGAAAAAAAAAAATTAATAACGTTGCCATAGGAAAATTTTATACAAGAGACTGTTGTACAAAGTGTGATACTTATACCTTTATTTTAAGCTCATGTTAGTTCTTGCAAATTAAAAAAATGTATGTTAACTTAAGTACAATTGATTTATGACTTAATTTTCACTACTAAGCTCCAGCTTTTGAAACAGGAAATTAGCAACAATAATTGTCAAGAAACATGTAATAGTCACGAAAGTCTAGCAAAGAAAGCTTTAAAAATTAGCCATAAGAACTCAGGCCTGAGAGGCGACCATGAATGACTCTGACACACAAAATGTAATAAGAGCAACATAAATTATCAACACTTTCTTTGTAGTTTTGTTGTGTTTTAATTTTCTTTGAAATCTCTTAACATCAACAACACCATCAGGCTAAATAAGGATTTTTGTAAAGGTGTTAAATCAAGTTTCTAACGGTTGTCTTGCCTTACTTGTTTCTGTTGCAACACAATTCGTGTTTACATTAAATTAAAAACCATAAATCATGATTGTTAGTAAAACTTCTTCGTGTTGCACAAGCATTATTTTCTAAATGAATTGCTTCTATTCTACGTTACTTACGGCAGCATTATATTTTCCATCTTAATTGTGCCCTACAGCTAGGTTGAACTTTCGTTTGTCTTGTGTGGATAATAACAGTGGCCGTGGAGCAGGGTGAGTGAATAATTAAAATTAAAGGAAAATTTGAACCGAAAACTGTTAAGAACTTCTTAAAAAATACATAATAAAACAAGCATCTTTTTAAAGGGGACCTTTCTTAAAAAGAGGAACAATTTGTAAAAAATTACCTTTAAAATAAGTACTTCCTAAAAAAGTACCTAGTTTCAAAAAAGGACCTTTTTAAAAAAGTACATTTGAAAAAGTGCCCTTTTAAAACAGTTCTTTTTAAAAAGAACCTTTAAAAAAGTATCTTTAAAAAAAGTACTTTTTAAAAAAGTACCTTTTAACGAAGTATCTTTTAACAAGTACATTTTAGGAAAGTTGTATGTATCTTCAAAAAAAGTACCGTGCAAAAAGTACCTTTTAAAAGAAAGCTATTTTAAGAAAGGACCTTTTTAAAAAGTACGTTTTAAAAAAGTACCCTTAAAAAGTACATTTTAAGAAAGTACCTTTTAAGAAACTAGATTTTAAAACAGTTAATTTTACAAAAATACCTTTTAAAAAAGTATCTTTTAAAGAAGTACCTTTTAAAAAAGTAACTTTAAAAAAAGTACCTTTCAAAACAGTATCGTTAAAAAAGAACCTTTTAAAAAAGTACATGTAAAAAAGTACCTCTTAAAACAGTTCTTTTTAAAAAGAACCTTAAAAAAAAGTACCTTTTAAAAAAGTACCTTTAAAAAAGTACATTTTAAAAAAGTACCTTTTAACAAAGTACCTTTAAAAAAAGTACCTTTTAAAAAAGTACCTTTAAAAAAAGTACCTTTAAAAAAAGTACCTTTTAAAAAGTACCTTTTAAAAAAAATACCTTTTAAAAAAAGTACCTATTAAAAAAAGTACCTTTTAAAATAGTACCTTTTAAAATAAGTACCTTTTAAAAAAGTACCTTTTAAGAAAAGTAACTTTTAAAAAAGTACCTTTTAAGAAAAATAACTTTCAAAAAAGTACCTTTTAAAATAAGTACCTTTTAATAAAAGTAACTTTTAACAAAGTACCTTCTAAAAAGGGGAATTTTTAAAACTTAGATTTAAAAAAAGGACCTTTTTAAAAAGTACATGTTAAAAAGGACCTTTTTGAAAAGTACCTCTTAAAATACTCCCTTAAAAAAGTACATTAAAAATTGAGTTTACAAAATTTTAAAAAAGTAAATTTTGATAAAAATAGGACATTAAAATATCCTGTTATGAAAGTATATTTGAAAATAGTACTTTATAAAAAAGAACTTTTTAGAAACGTACCTTCTAATAAACTTTCTTTTAAAAAGAAATTATTTATAAAAGTTCTTTTTAAAAAATTATTAAAATTAATGAATTGCTTGTAATCTTAAAACAAGCGTTATTAGTACCTCATGGTAACTGTTGAGTTTTGAATTTAAATTTCTTTATTATTATAAACAAGAATATCTCTTTTTAAGACTCCTTAACTGTAAACTCTTCCAAGTGGGTAATTGTTAACACTCATTCAATACAACCCTTTTGGCCGCCTTAACTTTGTAAATTATTTTGTCCTAAATACAATTAAGATGCAGTTTTTTCTGGTTTTAAACATAAGTACGGTATAATGTGGTCGTATATTAAAATACTTTTTGTACAACAGTTGGGGCTTTTGATGTCAAAAGAATATTTTGTTTTCACTATACACGGTGTTACTGAAAATGATGCTCTGGAATTGTATGCAGACACATTTATTAAACAACACAAAAGCAACAGCAATTTATCATGGCTTTCTTTACGCTTTAATTTTGCTTTACATTTTCTTTTAAGCTCCAGAAGTTGTACTTTACTCCTTCGGTATATTTTAATTGTTATTTGTTTTTTCACTGCGAACGGAGCTATAAAGGAAAGAGTACTGACGCATAAACAAGCATGCAATTCTAAAGCGCATAAATACATGAACACGCACACGCACACACACACACACACACACACACACACACACTTATTTGCTTTAGTAGGCGTGCTTGTAATTTGAGTGTAAGAGAATGTTGGAAAAAATTTTTTTCCTTCCATTGTTTTTTCGGTATGTTTGAAAAGGCTTTGTGTTAGTCCTTGTTGATCTTTTTGTGCACAGTTGAGTCTACTTAACTGAACTTCTTTAGGGTACTTGTAAAACGATAAACAGTCTCAAACAGTTTTTGCTACATAAGAACACAACCTACAAAATCGGTTTGGTCTTTAAACTATGATGTGATTTTTGCAATACGTTTTAATGTCCATTTTACGCCCCATTCCGTATTTTAGTAGTTCCACGCTTATCACCACTTTTTTATTTCGCCCCACTGTGCATACCAGTTACACTGCAATATCTCTACTTTGGTAAATTACATTTGAATAATTTTTTAACATAAAAATACAATCTAACTTTTTATTTAATTTGTTTAATGGTATAAAATTTGCCTTCTGATACTCTAGTATTTTCTTACTAGTTTTGCAATGATGTCTAGATATGAAATAGAAGGAATGCTTATCATCCGTCGAAGAAAGTGCCATTCTTGTATTTTTAAAGGATCCTGTGGAACATTTTTTAAAGGATCGTAATATCAAATATTATTTGGAAAATTTATGATTTTCGACTACTGGCCAATGTGTAGTTTCCTCAACGCATGCAGGCCACTCGCCTAGAAAATTTGTACGAAAATCATTCAAAAAGATGAGTGCGTTCCATATACATTTTATGCTCAAGTCGATCGTCTGCGTTGTAGAAAAAGGAAGACACATTTAGGGTACTTATTTAAAATTACATTTAATTCCACAAAACAACAGCTTAAACAATGGTCTTTTATTGTGTGAAAAGGAAAAAGTAAGACCAAGGACAAAATTCTTTAAAAATTTATATGTTATGAAGAGACTTTTTCTTAAACTAAAGATTTTTAGTTTCAATTTAGTTTCAATTCAATTTCACTAATTAACGATATAAAATAAATCAAAGTTTTTTTCTTATCCGAAATTAAATGGCTTAATGGTCTTCCTAAAATTAAAAGCAACATCTTATGAAAAAATTTACAAAAATTATTTGTTGATGGCTTGCCATATCTAGCTACACTTCGTTGCAGCTAAGCAATACTTCAATAGTCTTCAATCACAATCCAAAAAGGTTACAAAAAAAGTCGAGATAAATAATTAAAGATTTCAATTTTGAAGTGAAATATCTAAAAAAGATAAATATCTATAAAACTACATCAATAGATAAAGAAAAAAATCTAAAACACTTAAAAGTGTTAAATTAAATGTATAAGTATTTGAGAGAACTACCCGCCTCAATTTTTTTCCAGATTTCAAAGGATATGATACTGGAAACTTGACTCCTCGGCTAAAGGTATTTTAGTTTGCAGGCAAATCTGGTGAGCCAAATTAATTCATGTGATTGTATTTCATAAATATTTATACTGTATTGTTTATATTCTTAAAAAAAAATTAAATGTACATATTTTAAATCTAATATAAAAATTGGTATCATTTGTTCATTAATAATTATCACATGTAATTTGTCTTACAAAGCGATACGAACTTTAGCCTGTTCAAATCATACATATAAAAATTTTTGGGTGTGCAATTGTTTAAAAATTAACTCAAATTAATATTGCGAGCTCAGCATTTTCATTATTACTTATAGGAGTATTTTTGGCCCAGATGGCTTTATTGATGAAATAAAAAAATAAATAAATTACCTTAGAAGTTACATACACATTACCAGTTTTTATTTTGCACCACAGTGCGTTGCTTACGTGAAAAGTAGACTTGTATCAAAGTCTTTCTTACACAACGGTCAGCAAATCAACTCAACAGGACGTATGAGTAATATATGAATGCGACGGTGATAGCAAATTAAGTATACGCGGTGGGTAACCATTTTTAGTAAGAAGTTGGTCACCTACTGCGTATACTTAATTTTTAATTACAGTACCATTGATATATTACTCATACTGTATTGTATTGCTTAACTTATGCTGAATACACATCTGGCATTTCTTGTATTGCCATTTTGTGGTGTCATTTTGAAAATGTATGCAACGCAGTTCCCGTTATGGTTTTTATATGCAAAGCAATGTCACACAACGAAAAATATTGGAAATGACTAACGTTTATACCAGTATACACTAGTGATGTAACGAATGTCAATTTTTGACATTCGCGAATCGCGAATACGAATCTTTGAAACGATATTCGCGAATACGAATGCGAATACGAATATAATATATGAAATTTATAGACATTAAATTGGGGTTAAATTTACGTCTACAATATGAAATATTAAAAAGTTGTTATGAAAAAGGACTTCATACTCCTGTTGGCGTACTTTAAAGTTAATAAAAATTACCGAAAATTTTAATGATCGTCATAAAATAATATTTGAAAATGATACAAAGCACAAATTTCTATAAAAAATTTAATGGATTCGTACAAACTAATATTTTAGCCATTTATTTAAATTTCGTTTAGGATTTATGCATTTATTTATTTAATTTGTTTGGGAAAATATTCGTATTCGTATTCGCCTTAATTTGGTGAATACGAATACAGATACGAATATCTAAAAATGGCCGAATATTCGACAATTCGAATACTAGTATACACTATATACGATGTCACAAAATGCCATACGGTGTACTTGGCATTACCGTTTACATAAGCCACTATAGTGGCATGCCAATTTGAAAAATTCAATGCACTCAAAATTTTTTACTAACACACTCACATTTGTCTCAATCGAAATTCCAGTCCAATCAGCAAATTTCGCATGCGAGTAAAAATTTGGCATTTGCATACCATTGAATGTTAAAACGAAGAAAAATGTTACCCTGTTAAAAATTTAATGCAAAATTTACTGGTTTAGTGAACTTTAATTAGGGTTTTAACTTGTTAAATGTATTATTGTGATTAATTTGTCGCATAAAGCGCATAAAATAAAACGCAATTTGTTAATTATAGATCATTAATATTATCAAAATAATATTTATAATAATAAATGTTAACCATATCACTAAACAAGTGCTTATATCATCCCTACCACGTCAAACTATCCAATATGCAAAATTTGTTTTTCAGATTCGTTACCTTGGTACCCTAATTTCTAGGATATGACTCATTTCAATATGCTGAAATTTGCATAGACGATAGATAGCACAATAAGAAATATTTTAATCCTGACATTTTTAGGAATACGCCGACTTTAAGTTCACAATTGACAAAGTTGCATATTGGATAGTTTGACGAGGTAGGGACGATATGTCGAACTCGGTAAATCTATAAGAAAAATTAGAGCAGTGTATTTTAATTGAGATGCAACAAATATTCTTAATTTTACGTTTCGACGACATTTTGAAACATGTGTAAAGAAGAGGTTCGACTATTTAAAACACGTTTTCTCTGATAGTGCGTATACAGTACTTGCATGCCATTAGTGGCATGTTTAATTGCAGCACAAATCAGTTTTGTAGACCTATGACGAGGTTGAAGACCAGGTGTCGGGAAGATTTTCACATTTAAATTAAACTAAAGCAGAACTTCTCTGATTAAACTCAAATAAGAAAAATGTGAACAAAATCACTTCGAATCAAGATTTAAAAAGAGCAAATTTTTAGTTTAGTATATTTATAATGTTTGGAATAACTTTTTTTATTGTTTTAAAGCACAAACATACATAAGACAACATAACACTGCTAAAACTAGATTATAAGTGATATAAAGTTTAAGTTGTTCTGGTGTATTATTATCGTATTATAAAAGGTTTTTAAATAAACAGATGAATCGGCAATATGTTATCTCTGTTTTTATGTTTACATACATACATACATATGGGCAATTCCACAGAATGTTACAAGTGATGTCAAGTACGTCGACCAATAAATTCAGCTTGTATTTCAGACCAATGCTGTTAGATTTTTCCTTATATCTTACCAAAGGTACAGCTTCTCAAAATTGCATAAGGAAATAAAAAAAAAATGTAAATTTTCCCTGAATACAAGCGTACTTGATTGGTCAACGTACGTGACATTATGTGGAATCACCTATATAAAGAAAAACTGGGCAAGACTATGGATATTTCCGTTGGTGAAATTAAATTATTGCATTCCTCCTCATGTGTTTAGAAGAACAAACTAATCTGTCTGATTTTTCGGCAGTTTTCGAAAATTGAGTTTCCGTCATTTACATATGTATATTGTAACGTTTTGAATATATTTGATCTACATATATTTTATCCAACGCCGCAAGTTTAACCAAAATGTGCAGCTTAGTACGGAGTTACAGGTAAGGCCTGCAATAATAACTGATTCCCATATTTTTTTTATTTTACCCCACTGTGCTTAGTGAAAATATCCGTTGCAGCTTGACTGGGCAGTGATTTAAGCCTCTTACAAAATGTTTAATGTAACTTAAGCTATATGGCACATGTCATTGGAAACCATATCATCCAATTCTGGCTAAAGGAAGTCAAGCATTCCTCAAAGTCTCAACGCACATCAATTTGGTGAACGTTTAATTATTTGCACAAGTTGTCGAACTCTATATAACATCGATGTTGATTTGGCAAAAGAGAATAAAAGGCAACCAGTTCAACAGATCCAGCCATACCTATATGGCCTCGGTGAGCTGTCAAAATTTCCAACGCAATATTAAAATATTTGCTGTAGTGTTACTTTTTTCAACATTTAATTTTTTTTTTAATTTTTTTTATTAAAAACCAAACTGTGTTTAGTCTTATTATTTTGACGCACAATATAATTTTTGTATTGTGGGCATGTATGTTTGTATGTCTGAATAAATGTATATTTTACAGTCACAGTCAGTAAGTGTGCAAATAAAAAAAAGAGTTAAGAACAATTGTAAAGAAAATAAAAACATTACCTTATACGAGTATGTATACACATCGAAATATGAAGATATAAGAAAAATACAGACAGTAGGTCGGAGCCAAAGAAATAAAAGCACTTCTCTGTGCAAATAGTTAGCTGGGGAAAATGTGTACAACGCCATAAATAAAAGAAATTTAATAAAACATAAAATGTGCATTTTGTTCGTATTGTAAACAATATACCGACACAGATACTAATAGGCAAACAAACGCACAATAGCACACTTACACACACACACACACACACACACACACACACACACACACAAACACTCTTGCAATGTTAGTTAAACACAGTTGTCTCAATGCTCCTGAGCTTTGAATACACAAAAGAAACATACATACATACATACATACATACGTATTTATGAAAGTGTAAGTGTGTGTGTGTGTGTGTGTGTGTGTGAGCTTATTTGTTGGTTTATTGTTGTTGTTTGTTTGTATGCTAAAAAAAGGAAGAGATGCTAAAAAACAATTTGCAACTTGGCAGTTATTGTTTTATGCTGCTGCCTTTTGTTGTTGTTGCTGTTATTGTTTAATGTTGTTGTCGTTTGTTAGCATTTAATACAGGAAAAATTATGACCGAGATCAAAAGGCTTTAGTGCTCAAAAACAGAATAATTGTTTTTTGCTTTTTATTAAATAATTGTTGTTATTGTTTTTCATATTCTTGTTGATTATTTAAATACAAAGTGAAATAAGAAAACAATTAAATGAAAAGTATGCACATACGAGGGTGATTTGAAAAAATAATAAGTAAATACATCTGATTAAAAAAACTATATTTGATTATGCGCTTGTGAACAGAGAAATTTATTGTATTGTTACTTTATTTTACTTTATTTACGCCCTAATTCTGTTCGAAGAATGTATCGTCTTGTCTATGGACGAAAAAAAGAAGCAGTTTTGATTCTTTAAAACGTTTATTATTTATTGTCTATGCTAGAAGGTTCGTGTATTTGCTTTATGATTTTGTTCCAAACATTATATCCAACACATATTTTTTCATATATTTTTCAAACTATTGTATAATAATTTAATTGAATTTTTATGTTTTAAAAACATGGCAATAATACTTATATTTTTCATTGCCAAAGACAGCAACCATTTTTAAATACTACTTTTTTTGGGCAACAGAAGGGAATCACAATGGACCCAATTGTGTCTCCGAGTGGAGGTCCGGTATAGCACAGGCCTTCGTAACCTAACCAAACCTAGCATGACAATATATCATTTTAGTTAAATCAAAAACAATGTCTATCTTTAACTATTTTTCTGTACGATATTTAAAATGATTCAAAATTCCCATGAAAAATCTGTTTTCTCAGTAGAAACGAATGGTGAAGAAGAAATTGCTTTACAGTGTTCTCGTCATCACTGTACGTTAGATTCAATATCTCACATGTGTATATCTTTCCTAAAACTATTATGATACAGAAAGTTTTTTGCGCTCCCTTAATATCCTGGTATTAATAACTTTTACTGGAGCACCACACAGCATGAAAAAGTACTGCAATAGAAATATCGTTAACAAATATAATTTGCTTGACGTCACATAAAATACTATTACCCGGAGAATATAGACATACTTTTTTATTGATTCTATTTGCCTTCATGCTGTTCATACAAATTTCTAATAGTGAAAAGCAAATAAATAATATCTGCATGCTTATGTAAGTGTGCAGTGACAATGTCGATATGCAAATAAGTTTACATATTTGTTCTCACTTTTACTATTTTCATCTGTAATGGACTAGAAATAACACATTAATACAGTAAACTTGCATTTACTAAGAAATATTATTTATAAATACACTGTTCAATACACTTAATTGCACATTTAATCCGATACACAGACATACACTGAAAGAAAAAATATCGTTGTAAAATAATTTTTTTTAAACTAAATTTGTACTTCTAACCAAACAGGAAATGGAACTACTCTCAACTCCCTCATCAGCTCTTAAGAGCATTTTATTTATTGAAATCATTGCTAGCCAACGAAAGAAGTGTACTGGTCTTAAGGATCCGATTGAAGTTCGGCACTCTGCTGCCACTTTGGCTGTGATTTAAATGTTGATTTTTTGCTGCGAGTAAAACACATTTCCTATTCAAATTCCAAAACCATTTTCTTCTTTATGCAGTGTTATTAAAAAAGCTTTTAACGTAAAAAAGTTCAATATTGAAATGTCAGGTTTGTTTCGAAATTGGAAAGGAAACGCTTCTCTGGATAATGGTAAAAAATCTTAATTCAGTAAATTTTAAAGGTCTTTGTTCCGTTGAGAAAATATTGACTAACAGTTGTCTGAGAATGTAGAAAAGATTGTGGTTATTGGTAATAAAAGCATGTTACTCTACAAAAGTAATTGTAATTTTTTTTTTTCAAATTTTGGTAGAACCTCTAAAAGGGCTATTAGACAGGCATACTTGTCTTAAGACATGTACGATGGCACACCAAGTCTCACTATCTAATAGCATGTATACGAGTACGTTAGACATGTATGTAGGTTTTCAAAAATTTTTGATTTTCTGATTCACAATTAATATGAAGTATGCCGTCAGCGTTCGATAGTGTAATAGCAAAACCCAAAGTATGCCATCGTACATGTCTTAAGACAAGTATGCCTGTCTAACAGCCCTTTAAGAATTTGTTTGCTGAAAAAAATTTAATTTTTTTTTTAAATTTTGTTGTTTAATTTAATATTAATACAATTTAATATAATACTTTAATGTTATTTAAAATTTAATTAAAATATTTACTAAATCATGATTTGTGGCCGGAAATTGTTACAGTTTTTGTAAAAGTAATAATAAATAAAATTTGTAATAATTGTAATCCACAAAATTTTAATTGGCTTAAGCATCTTATAAAATAGAAAATTGCTTAATTTCTGGACAAAAAGGTAATTAAGAGCAAATTTAAAATTATTTGAAAAGAACTTTAAGTGGTCCAATGTATTTATATTAGTTTAAAGGAAAACATATAAATATATTTTAATTAATTCATTATGACTTTACTGTCTTATATAAAAATATTTAAATTAATTTGAATTTATCAAAAAAATTATAATAATAAATGCTTTATGCCATAAAATAAATAAAGTACTTAGCATATACTGTGTACATTTTTATAAAGCTAACATAGTAAAGAAAACATATATTTAAGAAGAATTTATCATTTTGACTTTAAGTCAAAAAGGTCTTTTAAGCAAAACTATCAAACGCATTTTCGCTCTTTTATATGCTGAAAAGTAAATCAATATTTTATAGAAATTCGGTATATATGTATATGTGGAAGTTACAAGCTTTGTAAAGACCTAGGTCCTCTTCTTGGATCTAAGGTATTTTATTTTAACTTAATATTTGACATTTAACCATTAACTATAGCTGTAAGTTGCGCATGCGAGTAAAACGAAAGACTGAATTGAATTATTATTGTCCTTTAGTGCAATTTTTTATCCTCAGTTATTCGTCTTCGAAAATAAAAAGTATTTGTACATATGAAAATATCCACACAATCATGGCGTGGGAAAAACTTATCCACACTATAGCGAATGCTCTTTGGCGATATATTCATTATTATTAACATTTACTAAAATTTAATAACAACTTAGGTAAGTGTTGTCAACCTACGACTATTGAAACATAAATAAGCTGAGACCATAATAAGCTTTTATATATGTATGGTTAAATTAGATTTTTATATTTAAATTGCACGAATTTAAAAAAAATCCTTTAGTAAAAAAAATTCTTATACAAAAATATGTTTATTTACTAAACAAAATTAAAAACAAAATAAGCTTTAGATATCTACTTTTATAAAGCCAACGAAAGCTAGAATTCCACTCCTGGAACTATCATTTCTTAAATATCAATCTATTTATTTCGAAAATATAAAGTATGTTTAAGTAATAAAAAAAAAATTTGTTTAAGTTACTTTTATATAAAAAAAGTTTACATTTTCCAACCCTGAAATCGACTTTTTTATATTTTCTTTAATATTTTCAATACTACTGTTTCTTTGTAAAATATTAAAAATGTTTAACTAATAAAGAAAAAAAATTTTAGTTAATTAATTTTATATGCCAAAAAAATAATTTTCCAATCCTGGAAATGTATTTTTGTCTACTCTTTTAATGCTCTTTTAAAATTTAAAATATAATTGACTAAAGAAGAAAATATATGTATAGTTTGTTAGTTTTAGATACAAAAAAAAAACTAGTTTCCAACCCCGGAACTGTATTTTTTCCGTTTTTCAATACTAACCAAAGTTGGTCTGAAATATAAAATATGTTTTGGAAATAATGAATACAAAATTGCTATAGTTAAAGGCAAATTTTGTAAATAGAAACGTTTTTTTCGTTTTGGAATTTGTATGGAAAAAATATTTTTAGTTACTTTTCATACAAATTTGAAATGTTTAGAAACGATATTTTTTACAAGATCTGCTTATTAGTTAATTTTTTTATACATATTTTGGTTTTATTTTCAATATCAATCTTTCTCTTTCTAAAATATAAAATATGTTTAACCCATAAAGGAAAAATATAGTTTAAGTTAGTTTTTTATAAAAGAAATTAAATTTTCCAACCCCAGAACTGTTCTTTTCCTGGTTTTCTATACCAATATATTTCTTTTAAAAATATAAAACATGTTTAACTAATAAAAAGCAAATAAAATATTGTTATAGCTAGTTATTTTTATATATCAAAAAAGTTTAAATTTTCCAATCTTGAAATTATGTTTTTTATTTCGTTAATTTTCAACACCGATCTTTCTCTTTCTAAAATACAAAAATATGTTTGATGAAAAAAAAAATAGTTTAAGTTAGTTACTTTTATACCAAAAATAAATTTTCCAACTCTGGAATTGTATTTTTTATGATTTTCAATATCAACCTATTTCTTCTTAAAATACAAAATTTGTTTAACTTGTAAAGATAAATAATATAGTTGAAGTTAGTTACTTTTATAAAAAAAATTAAGTTTTCCAACTCTGTAGCAGTCTCTTTTTCTGCTTTAAATACCAATCTCTTCCTTTTTGAAATGTAGAATATATTTAACTAATAAGAAATAACAAATTGTTTAGTTATTTATTTTTTTCTACAAAAAAAGTTTAAACTGTCCAACTCTGAAATATTTTTTTTTTATTATTTTCAATAACAATATCTTTTTTTCTGAAATATAAAATATGTTTAACTTATAAAAAAATAATTACTTAAAGTGAGTTACTTTTCCAAAAAAAAAAGTATTGAACTTTCCAACCCTGTAGCTGTCTTTTTTTTCTACTTTTCAATACCAATTTATTTTTTTTGTTCTGAAAAATAAAATATATTTAACTAATAAGATATAAAATAACAAATAGCTAGTTAGTCATTTTTATTTTTTTTTATTTTCAATACCAATTTTTAATTTAAATTCACCCTTTTCCGGAATAAAAGTTCTCGTGAAATGTGTTCCCTTTCCCTAAAATTGTGATCGCCAATGCTTGCGTTGTTGTTGTATCAGTATACAATTTTCTAATTTTGTTCACTATTTTTTGTTCCCGGGAACTATTTTACGTGAACAAAATGTTCGCCTTTGTGTTTACTTTATAAAAAAAATTTGTTTAAGTTAATTAATTTGATCAAAAAAAGAAATTGAATTTTCCAACCCTGGAACTGTTTATTTTCAGCTTTTCAAAAAATTTATTTTTTTCTTAAATATAATATATATTTAATTAATAAATAAATATCGTAAACAATTGTTATAGTTAAATTTTTTTAGTATATACCGAAAAAAGTTTAAATTTTCCAACCCTGATACAACTTTTCATTTATTTGTTTTTATTTTATTTTTAAATATCAAATAAGTTTGTTTAGCATGAAAATATAAAATTAGTTTCAGTTAGTTATATAAAAGTTATTTTATATAAAACAATAAAATTTGCCAGCTCTGGAAGCGTACTTTTTTTCTTTTGATTTTCAACACCAATTTATTTTCTTCTGAGATAAAAAGTATGTTTAACTAATAAGAAAAAAGCGTTAGTTAAAAAATAAGCATTTACCAACCCTGAAACTTTTCCAACTCTGAAGCCATATATTTATTTTTTTTTTGATTTTTAATGCCTTTATATTCCTTAAATTTATTTGATTAATATAAAAACAAAAATTAGTTTTAGCGAGCTGTTATTGTACAACAAAACAAGTTAAATTTTCCAGCTCTGGAGCCATCTTTTCGATTTTGCGAATTCATTACCAATCTATTTACGATAAATTCCTATACATAAGGATAACATCGAATTCTTTAGCTTTTCTGGGGTTTTACCTACAGACTGAAGGACAGGCAAACAGACAAACCTGGCGTATTCATTTGCCCTATTCATAAGGACCCAGAACATACATATCGTTACCTTAATATAGAAAGGCCCTAACTCATTATTTTTTTGAAAGCTAAATTTGGGGTTATTACAAGTTTATTAACAACAATATAGTTTTTAATACTTCCGCACTCTGGCTTAAGCCCAAAGCTTTTTATTATTATTATTCATATTTAACCCCCCTGCCAGCTTCACAATCAAGCAGTTAAATTTTCTCTAGCAAAGTTTTTTCTTCTTGTCGCGTATGAAATTTTTATTGTCATTTTGGTTCTGCGGCAGGAAAATATTTTATTTAAAGTTATTTTACCCTCTTTTTTAACTACAAAAATTCCATAAAACAATTTCTGAACTATTTTACAGTAAAAACAACAGCATCAAATAAACATAAATTTTATTACTTGAAATAGTGTTTTTCTTTCTGTTTATCAAGCACTTTTCTTTTACTCCACATAAAATGAACTTGTTAGGAAATATTGGTTTATTTTTAAGCGGCTTGAAAAAACAGGGCGTGTAAAAACAAAAACTTACCTAAATACTTGAGGTTCTGCAACATTTCATGAAAACTAAATAAAATATACAAAAACACAAAATTTTAAGTAGTTTTCTCTTGCAAAATTTGTCATGAATTTTAATCTACTGCGGCAAGCGAAAACATGAATTTTTTTTCCCTAACAAGCATTTAATAATGGCTGTTACGGGTTTTATTGAAAAAAGGAAAGGTTAAGCAGGGCTTAAGGTAAAAAAAAAAATTCAACAAATTTTAATAACATAATATTTAAGTAACAAAAAGTTTACAATTTCCCAAGAGTTTTGTTTTTCATGTTAAAAGTGACTGCTGTGCGCTTTTAGTTCCAAGTCTGTTTATAAAAAAGGCTTAAAGCAAATACTGCTGAAATACAAACAAATTTATTTTCTTTTCCTCGACGGCTTTATTTGAAAAACATGTTTAAATTTTACATGGTTTTGTTGAGTTTTGTCATCTTAGCACAATTTATTGTGTGACACAGACGACCCTTTTCACTGCTAATGTTATTGTTTACCAGTCTTAAATTTATTTCAGTTAAATAACAATAACAAAAATAACATTACTTAAGGCAAGAAAAGTAATAAGGTTATGGCAAATGAATAACAAATAAAAATATTACCACAAACCGTAACCTTTCGAGAAAACAAGTAAAAGCATTTTATTAAGCTTTAACAAAAATGTCTGCTTATAGGCATATCTCCGAAAAATTCCACTTTTTTGTCACGTGCGACAGCAAGCAATTAGCCTTGTATATCTGAGCAACGTGACTCGATTTTTCTTAAAATTTTACCTAACGTAGAGCTGCTGACGGCCTACACAAATATATAAAAAAGTAAAAAAAAAGTTTAAGTTTCTTTGAAAACACAATCATACTTCCTTGGTGTCGCACGCTACAAAAAGTTGACATTCCTGTGGAAATGCCCATATACTCATATTTGCAATAAACCAGATGGAGCATAAGAGTAAAGGAAAGTTTGTGCTCTACTTGGATAAAATCTAGACCCAAATTGGAGTTTGACCAATCTGGGTTTAGATTTTATCTCAGGAGAATTAAGCAAATGAAATAACAAAAACATATTAAGAAAAAGGTAATCGATAAGCATATATGTAGATATATGCCAATTTATATGTCATTATTTATAATAAAAGAAATATACTGAAATAGCCATGAAATATTTTTATACATTAAAGCAAAGAATCTTATATTTCCTAGCTATCAATGCATTTTAATTATTTATGCTGCACATAGTGTGTTTTTCTTATTTAATTCAAAGACATTAATGTGAAGGAATATTTATCTTTTTTTATTTAGAAATAGATTAACACTAAGGCCGTTACCACTTTACCATTAGTACTCACATGATTGCTCATTTGTAGGGTGTCAGCTAACAGAAATTTCAGTCTTTGAACATGTTATAAAAGATCAAATGTTACAGTATTTCAACCAAAACCTTTTACTTAACCCATATCAGTTAGATTTTCTTCAAGGACATAGCACAACTTCTATTTTAATTGGTCTCTCCGATTCTATTACAAGAATTGTAGATAAGAACGATGTAGGTGGTTTGCTTTCTTTAGATCTATCAAAAGCTTTTGATGCTTTTTTATTCTCAGTACAGAGGTTGCGGGTTCGATTCCCACCATATATCCTGGGTGTTTTCCGATTTCTCTATATCCGCTTGCAGATTAATATATTCTTATTTAACAGGACGCTCACAATATGTTAAATGCATTCGACCTTAATTCGAGGTGTCTAACAGTTACAAGTGGTGAAATGCAGGTCCCTTACTATTTATGATATATATATATAAATGATTTCTTTGCTTTACTTAACGGCTTTGAATCTGAAGCCTTCATGTTTGCCAACGATATACAACACTACTATTATTTAAGATGTCACACACAGCTTAAAGATGTTTTCGAATATGATAATAATTCCTTAATGTCCAACGTTTCACGTTGGATGAGTAACAGCAAACTTAGTAAAAATTCTTCCAAGACCAAAGCGATGATTTTTAAACTGGCGCGATTAACCTGTCTATCATCATTGATGGCCAACCTAATGATTTTGTGGATCGAATGAAATGTCTTGGTGTTTTACTATATAATACTCTTGGTTTCACTTTAAGAAGTTTATATGCAATGAATTTATATCTACCTTGACATATAAGAAAGAGCATAGCTCTAAACTATTATATTGCATTGAGCTCTATTCTGGTTGTAGCGCTGAATATTTAAATAGTTGTGCCCTACTTTTTAACAGAATAATACGCTTTATATACAAACTAAGCACTAACGACCATAGTTCAATATATGTTAATGTTTTTTTGGGTTGTAGTGTTAAAAATTTCATTCAGATTAGATCACTACTTTTCTTTTATAATGTTATGCTCACAGATTTTCCAGACTATTTCCGTAAACATTTTACGTTTTTGCATAGTGATATTAACTCATAGCTTCTATTCCCCATTAGAAATGGTCTTATTTGTGAAATATGATTTACTGTACGAGTTACCAAATGGTGGAACTCATTATCACGATCCTTAAGAGCATTCTATCTTACAACTAAGTCATTCAAAGCTAAGCTTGTTGAACACTTTCTACTATTGAATTGATCTAGATTTTGAATGCATATAGTTAAATACATGCGCAATATATCTATTTAATATAAATATAAATTATAATGTAAATGAGTTGTGGCGTTGGCTCAAGCAGTTAGCACATTGAATACAAAACCGAAGGTTCCGGGTTCGAGCCCGATATCCAACAGTCATTAAATAACAACATCACGCATTTTTCTGATGTCTTTCGTTGTCCCTTTGTATCAGTTGTTTTGGGGAAGTTCAAGTGATAAAGGCATAAACACTGGTCACTGAACTAAAGTGGCTTCAGCGGATACTAATGCTAATGTAATATCAGAGCACTCGCCTTCATCGGTATTGTGTAGTAGAATCATCAACAAAGTAAAATAACCAATAAAAAAAGAAGAGAGTTGTGTTAGGACACCCGGTTATAGCTATGCTGCTTAGCTATATAAAATAAATTTCATGTGTGAAATAAATAATAAAATAAAATTTTGTTATATGATGACGTCAAATCTGCCGCATATATTTCAAAAGGTTTCTATTTATTTCCCATTATTTTCCTTTTTAACTGCGTACAATTGATGTGTTGTTCGTGGCCGGTGGCGGCTGTTAGTCGGCTCATAGCCGATCCGCTTTGTTTTCTGTTTTGTGCTCATGTCCAAAAACAATACAAAAACATATTCAGTAATCGTTATCAATGTTTTTGTTTTGTTTTTGTTTCACTCACTTTAAGTAATCAAACAAAACAAAATCAAAATTTTTTTTTCGTTTAATTTCGTACTCTGCTTTTAAGAACAAAGAAAACAAAACAAAAACAAGTAAGAGTGCTATATTCGGCTGTGCCGAATCTTATATACCCTTTACCAACGTACGTACATATATATAGTATACAGACACATACATACATATTTGTTTTGTGAAAAAATTTATCATTTTTTTAAAGTTTCCATCTTTGGAGCTGTAATTTTCATTTTTCAAATTTTATACGCCAAACTTTTCTTTCAGAAGCATAAATATATTCAATTTATAAAGAAAAAGAAAAAAATTTTTATACCTATTTAATTTTACATAACACAAAAAGTGTAAGTTTTCCAACCCTGGAATCATAATTTAGGATTTTTCTAATTCCTTGTACCAATCTAGTTCTTTAAAAAATACATAAAATATGTTAAGTGAACGAAGCAAAAACGAAATAAGAAAAAACTTAGTTTCATTTAATTACTTTAATATTAAAAAATTCAGTAAAGTGTGACTTTGACTCGCGTACGAAGGGTTCCGTACATTCGGTTCTGAGCACTTTTTAATGTGGCTTTTTTGCTTTTTTGAAGTTTTTTTCAGTTTAAAAGATTTTTTCAGTTTTGTCGCTTTTTTCTCATTTTGGCGATTTTTTCTGTTTTTCTCGGTTTTTTTCATTTTGGCGATTTTTTCTGTTTTTGGGGCTTATTTTCATTTTGAAGATTTTTTTCATTTTGGCGATTCTTTTTCCATTTTGGCGATTTTTTCCTATTTTGGGGGTTTTTTCATTTTGGCGATTTTTTTTTCATTTTGGCGATTTTTTTCCTGTTTTTGGGCTTTTTTTTCATTTTGGCGATTGTTTTCTGTTTTTTGGGGTTTTTTTCGTTTTGGCGATTTTTTTTTCCATTCTGGCGATTTTTTTTCATCTTGGCGATTTTTTTCTGTTTTGGGGTTTTTTTTATTTTGGAGATTTTTTTCTGTTTTTTAAGGTTTTTTTTCGTTTTGGCGATTTTTTTTCATTTTGGCGATTTTTTTTTTTCATTTTGGCGTTTTTTTTTCATTTTGGCGATTTTTTCCTGTTCTGGGCTTTTTTTCATTTTGGCGATTTTTTTCTGTTTTTCTCGGTTTTTTTCATTTTGGCGATTTTTTTTCATTTTGGCGATTTTTTTTTATTTTGGCGATTTTTTTTTATTTTGGCGATTTTTTTCTGTTTTTGGGGCTTTTTTTTTCATTTTGGAGATTTTTTTCATTTTGGCGATTTTTTTCATTTTGGCGATTTTTGCCTGTTTTGGGGTTTTTTCATTTTGGCTATTTTTTTCTG
Source organism: Tachina lurida (assembly GCA_944452675.1). Classification (NCBI taxonomy): domain Eukaryota; kingdom Metazoa; phylum Arthropoda; class Insecta; order Diptera; family Tachinidae; genus Tachina; species Tachina lurida. The sequence goes on along the minus strand of OX101752.1, from coordinate 9,800,968 downwards.
ATTTTGGGGCTTTTTTTTCATTTTGGATTTTTTCTGTTTTTGTGGGGTTTTTTTCGTTTTGGCGATTTTTTTTAATTTTGGCGATTTTTTTCTGTTTTTGGGGGTTTATTTTCATTTTGGAGTTTTTTTTTCAATTTGGCGACTTTTTTTTCATTTTGGCGTTTTTTTTTCATTTTGGCGATTTTTTTTCCGGTTTTGGCGCTTTTTTTCATTTTGGCGACTTTTTTTTCATTTTGGCAATTTTTTCCTGTTTTTTGGGTTTTTTTTCATTTTGCGATTTTTTTCTGTTTTTGGTGTTTTTTTTTCATTTTGGATTTTTTTCTGTTTTTGTGGGGTTTTTTTCGTTTTGGCGATTTTTTTTCATTTTGACGATTTTTTTTCATTTTAGCAATTTTTCCGGTTATTCGCCATTTATTTTAGTCTTAGACATTTTTTTTGTAATTTGGTGCTTTTTTTCGCTTTGGCGATTTTTTTTGTTTTTGGCGATTTTTTTCGGTTTGGCGATTTTATAATTTTTTGATTTTTTAGTTTTACCGTTTTTGAAAATTTCAAGAGTTTTGCTCTCACGGTTTCCAAGATACAGCAAGTTGTCAAAATTGCATAGTCAAAATTGCATTAACTGATGGAACACCCTTTAATTTAAATTTTTTGAAATTTTAGTGTTAATTTTTGTAGTCTGTATAAAAATACACTAACCTTACAAATTTCAAGTGTATATACATACATACATACAATTGTATGTATATTACATGGGATTTTAAAATTTTTCGTTGCTCGTTTTGGAACACCCTTTAATTTCCAATTTTCATATATTTGTTGTTGTAGCGGCCAAAGGTCTACACACTGTGTCCAAATTTCAGGTCTGTACCTCTTACGGTTCTCGAGAAAATACTAATATAGTTTTAGACATAGTTAATTTTACATAACACAAAAAGTTAAAGTTTTCCAACCCTGGAAACGTTTTTTTAATTTTTTTATATTTTTTTAATTTAAAATACCAGTTGTAATCGTACTGATGTGTAAAATAAGTTCATTTATTAAAAAAAATAAAAATTTGTTTTTGGTAGTTACTTTTATATGGCAAAATGAAGTTTAAGTTTTCCAGCTCTGCAATCGTCTGCCCGATTTTGCTGAATTTCAATACCAATCTATTTTGGAAAATTTCTGACACACCAGTCCAAGAACGAAGTCTCTAGCTTTTCTGGGAGCTTCGGAAAACCGATTTCACGTACAGACAGACGGACAGACGGACAGACGGACAGACGGACAGACGGACAGACGGACAGACGGACAGACGGACATCGCTTATTCGTCTTCCCTATGCATAAGGATCCAGAATATATATATTTTATGGGTCGCTTATTGATATTATAGAAATTACAAACGGAATGACAAACCTATATATACCCTTTTACCATTTTTGTTGGTAAAGGGTATAATAAAGTTGTAACCAAAATAGTGTAGATTAGTTTTGTTTTGAAACTCACGTCTTAGCTCCTGTAATGCGCTATAAAGAGCATAGCTTCAAAATGACTACTAAGCACAAATTCAAAAGTTTTATATGCCTTATTGACACCAGAGGCGCTGCAACACTGTATTAGAAACGTGCAAGAAGGCAGAGTTGTAAGAGAATAAAGCTGTCCTCTATCTCTTCTTTTGTCTGTCTTCTCTATCATTATCCGTTTCCTTAACAAAGTAACACCTAGTAACAGTAGTAGACATTCATTGCCGGAGTGTTATTTGTCTTAAAAAAAAAACCTTTGACACTCGTTTAGTGGAAGTATACCAGTAAAAACAAACTATATATTGTCTGTTTTCTCATTGAAATATAGAAACATTGAAATAAGGCCTCCATTAACTGGTAACGTCGATTATCCTGGAAAGAAATATTGTAATTGCTTTCTTTTTGTCCATTGACGTAAGTTTTTTTTTTTGCATCTATCAACCGTGATTAGCTCTATTAGTATTCTATATGCAAAAAACTGAAGAAAAACTAAAGCAAGTACCTGCAGAAATAGTTTTTTTAAGTGGCCATAAGTCCTTGATTTTAAACTGCAACGTACTTAAATCTTCAAGGAGTATGCAATTATAAGTTGTCTCCCAGAAAACGTTAAAAACGTGATTTCGAGCAAAATTGAGACACGTCCTTTTTATATTAAGCCATCGATATCTACTATATCGTTACCTTAATATAGAAAGGCCCTAACTCATTTATTTTTTTTAATTCCCGATTTTTTTGATGCATTATGTATTCTTCTGTTGAAATATACAAATAGCTCGATTTCCAAAATATAAGTAGATAGGGCCTTTCTATATTAAGGTAACAATATCTATGTTTCAACTAAACAGAAGCATAAAATCTATGCATTTTTCTTTTATTGATTGTGTATATGTAAGCAAATTAAAAAAAACCAAGTTAACCATGAAAAACGATAAGCCAGAATGCTCCCAGTACCGTTCTTTACGGATAATCGAGGACTAACTGTAGTTAATTTTTTTGCGTATGAGTAATGTTTGTATGATTAAAATAATCATACGCACCTTGTCCATCGTTGCATACAGTTAATTGAATGTGGCTAATGTAAGCTAAGCAAGAATAATTTGATGTCAGTTTATATTCAACATGGAAAACTATTTTTTTTTCTTCCCCATAATATGTTTTAAAAAATCTGCAAATAAAATGATTTTATTTTGAATTTAATATATGTACTGAACTTGATATTTTCCAATTAAAAAGATTGTGATGCAAAATAATTTGTTGCAGACTTTACAGATTTGGTCTCATAATTGGTGCAGGAAAGTTCTGGAAACTTTTAAAGTTGTATCTTTACATGATTGCGGCTGGAATATATTAAACTTATCCGGAACAAAATGCTTATCTGAATTGTTTATCTTCCTTAATCATCATGTGTAACGCACATAATTTTAAAATGAAGTTTTTTCCTATACATTCAATTAAATCGCACAATGTCTTGTTCTAAAATTGAGCTTATAGAAGAAACTTTACAAGCTGAAGTTTGCAGGCTGAATCCAAAAGTACTGACCAGCAAATAAAGCTACGCTGTACAGACTTTCAGACTTGCTTTTTAGGCCTACATATTCATGGTGTCTTTTAATTTTATTAAAGTGGCTTTTAATTTTTAGCAATAAAGCTGAAATGCTTATTCTTGGATAAGATAAAAGCTTACACAAACATATATCAAATATACTTTTATAACGACCCATAACCGCCAAAAAAGTTTAACAGGCACATTTTTTGGACGTCGGTTTTTTTTTGCTAAAGAATTTCACATTTATTGTTATATATTTTTTTTCTGATAATTATTGTATATAATTTTAGCCATAGAAATGTACTCTAGTAATACGATTTTGGCCTTGCAGGCTTACTGTATTACAAAATATATTTAAATAAATAAATAAATAAAATAAATAAATAATTACGATCGCAAATAATTGATTTTAGTCAAAAGATCAAGTTCGAAAGGAATGTCGCTTAAGCTTTTTTGGCGGTTATGACACGATACTAATATTTCTGCGAGTGGTCAAAGGCTTATTGAAAAATATTTATTCTAACACAAATTTTAAATCTGCCTCAATAATTCTGTTCAGCTGAAATTATATTAGCGAGCGCAGTGAGTACAACCATAATTTTTGTTGTAGAAATTTTTATTTGTTCCCTCTACTTGTTTGTGTGTTTGTGTGTTTATGTATGTGTGTGTAAGTGTATGTGAAAAACTCATTTATATAATTTATTTAAAACTGTTCTGTGTATGATTCTCCTGTGCTGGAATAACACATGCTAAACATTTATTTTTTGGCTTATGTAAGTTTGCAAGGATATCTGCTACCACGACTATTTTGATATTTATTTTTTCTTCGTTTTTAAGCACACATGCATAACGTTTTTGGGTTTATTTTTCAAATAATTTTTTTTTGTGGAATTTTCTAGCATATACATATGCAACAAATTCGTTAAATAAATTTCACATAAACAAGCTTTTAAACGTACATAAATATTAATTAGAGTTATGAAAACTATCAAATATTCATACTCACTAGTATGGATAATTTCTGAAAAGCATGTGTTGATTGCTGTGATATGAATATAAATTTTGGTTGGTTTCGCTGTGCATTGGTTAGTGTGTATAAACTTTTTATTTTGGTGGCTTTGCCGCCGTTTAGTGTTAAATGTTGAAAACTTTTTTATTTTTTTGGAGGTTTAATCATTTTCTAGCTGTGGCAATGATTTATTACCAACAATTGCACAGTTGTTGAATGTATTTGTAGCATTGCTGGAAAATTTTCCGGTATATAAATGTTTTATTTTGTTGGATATTTTTTTTTATATTTTTAATTAAATTTTGGTATTAGATATTAGATTAGTGCTAAAATGGGAAACAAAATAATTTAAATTTATCAATGAAAACAAAATAAATAAAGCTTTTTTTAGGATTCAAAATAATAAAATTTTACGGTTAAGAACATCGGCTCCATGGTACATCAAAAATTCAAATATACATCGTGATTTAAATATGACACTAGTGACTGAAGAAATTGCATAATACGCAGGCAAATATTTAACTAAAATCGAGTCACATTCTAATCCGCTTGCTCGTAATATTTTGAACTTTACTGGACATATCCGCTTAAAAAAGACAGACACTCAGGCTCTAATTCGCAATACCGCAGATGAAACTTTTTGAGAATATTTTTGTACATCTTTCTTGTATAACTATTTACTATCACTAAATTTGTGTTCGGCATTGATCGAGCCCATTAATTATATAAAGACCTAAGATTTGATTACTTATTGTTAGTTCATTTAGTTTTGAAGATACAATAAATAAATATTTTTTAGTATAAAAAAAGGGTCCAGAAATCGAATAAGCAGAAATTTTTTTAGAATCGCGGATATTGAAATATTTATTTTAATTTCCCATTGAGATATAATTTGAATTTCTTCTCTGTCTGAAGTAAATCAAATGAAAATATTGCAAAAGTAAAACATGACGACGCTACCACTCTTCGCTACTCAATTTAAAATTTAGAATGATGCCATTTTGTATTAATTTTTTATTTATATAAAAAATAGTATTTGACCCCTTAAAACAGAAAAATTAAGGAAAACTTTGTACAGGAATGTTAAGCAAAAAATAATTAAATAAAAATAAAATCATATCAGCCTATTAATGCAGATTCTTATAAAATTCCATAATTTTTCTTAACTAAGTCAATAAAATGCTTGCTGTCAAATTTAAGTGACCTAGGACTATTTCTCATTCCTTAATTTGTATGAAGCCATCGCACTGTGCAATGCTGTGCTTAAAATATCACCACTAGCAAGCATCTCCTTCGAAAGATTATTAGTTACCATTTTAATGGACTGTTGGCAAAGTCAGTGAAATAACTAATTTTTAAGCCTTTTCGTTGTAAAGTATACAACTAAAGGGTTTTTTTAATCTTCTTATATGAAGAAAAAAAAAATTAACTACATTTTTTATGAACTCCAAAATATATTCAATAAAAATGTCTATCTATTATTTTACTCTTTTTCTTTTTTATGTAAAATATTATAAAAACAGTTTCTCACAGTTTTTTAAAATTAAAAAAGGAAACCCTGAAGTTTTTTATATTAGTTATTTGTTCTTCACAATTTAAACACTGGCTGTTATCAACAAAGTCATTTATTTTCCCGGATTTATCAAGACAAGGGAGATTTATTTGTTGTTGATTCCTAATAAGTTATTTTTGCCCCTTCTTTATTTTTGCATTTTTAATAAAAGTCCATGCTGGGTTACTGATACACACCACAAGACACCTGTGAGTATGATTAATTGTTGTTGTTAATCTTTGATGCCAATGATTAGAGACGTGCGCAGTTCCAACTGAAAGTGTTAAAAGTTAGCATTATTTAATATGAGTATATTTAATATGCAGTTTAACTGCTTAGCTTTAAAAAAAATAAAGTTTTACCTTTTGGATTTTTGCAACAGTTTCTTACACAAAAACTTCGCTTGCCTTGAGGCATTACTTTAAACACATTTCAGTGTACAAAAATAAAATGGAAAGCTTTCACATGCCGCCCCTGAAAGTATGCAAAAAATTTATTTTTTGTTGATTATTTTGCAAATATATACTAGACTATACTATACTATTAGAGATGCTAATCGGGACAGGTTTTTTGAAATCCCGGGCTTCGGGATTTAGTGATGGAGTCTCGAAATCCCGTACTGGGATCCCGGGATTTTCGGGACTTACAAAATCCCGAAAAAATTGTGCACAAATGTGCGTCTTTATAGTAATTATAATATTTTAATTTGACAATTAATTTTTTTTTTGCATATTTTAAAGTTACTTATATAACTCAGACATTTAATTGCAAATTTTAATTGAAAAGTGCGATGTATGTAAACATTTTTCCTAGAAAAGAAAACGTCATATATGTGTGGCAATAAATAATAATGGCTTAAGTCGAAATGTCTTGTTTCGAGATATTAAGGGTTTTGTCTAAATTGTGTATAGTTTTTATATAAAATTTTAAGCCACCGAAAAAGATGCAGATTTACTTGGAACAAAACTGTTAATTTTATAAAAAAAAGAAAACGTTTTATTAGTTTATTTATATTCGTTGTTTTTTAGTTAAGATGTTATGAAAAAATCCATTGGCAGAAAAATAAAAACTAAAGTGAACTTAAGCAAAATAATTTGTTTTGATAGTAAGTCGCTTTAGATTAAATTGTAAATTGCGGAAAACCTGAGATAATGTATAGATATTTTTTAAATAAGTTTTTAAATTAAATTAAAGTTAAATACAAGTTTTTTTCTTATGAGGAATATTTTGAATGGGCTGTAAGTTATTGAACTTAAATGTATACAAGTTTTAATGCTCAAACATTTTAATATTAATAAAGCTACCTTAAAAAAAGATTAAGTTGAGTTAAGATGGTATGGCTTATGTATTATTTTCCATGAAGACTTAAGCTAAAATATAAATGCGTATAGTTTTAATATTAATGACAATTTAAAATTGAAATTTAGCTAAGTGATAGATCTTGAAGAAGAGAATAAGAATATGTAATAAAATGAAAAATCACTTATGTTAACTTAATCCATTATTATTTATTGCCACAGATATATACCATTTAATATTATCTACGAAAATATTTATTCAAAGCAAATGTTTTATTTTAACAAGTAGTTTCTAATCATTTTTAATATAGAAGATGACCGCCAAAAACATTATTTATGCTAAAAATCTGGATTCAGATAATCCCGAAAATCCCGGACTTTAAAATTAAAAAATCCCGGGCTCTGGGATTTGCATAGTCCCGAAAAGGCCGGGATTTCCGGGCTCGGGATTTCCCGTTTAGCATCTCTATATACTATATATATATATATGGGCATTTCCACAGAAATATCAACTTTTTGTTGCGTGCAACACCCAAATATGTTTGTTTTTTTTTCAAGAAAACGAAAGTCTTTTACTTTTTTATATGTTTGTGTAGGCCGTCAGTAGCTCTACATTAGGTAAAATTTTAAGAAAAATGGAGTCACATTGTTCTGAAATAGAAGCTTAATTACTTGCTGTCGCACGGGACAAAACAGTGGCCTTTCCCGTGGAAATGTCCATATGTAATACTATATTAACTTCATGTGTGTATATACTTAACGAGCTTGATGTCACTGTTTTTTTCATAAATTTAGAAATTACAATACGAACTATATCTAGCCTATATAATCGAAAATTTTACCTGATGTAGAAATTAGAAAAAAATTTTGTTTTAGCCTTTTTTAATTTAACGCCATTTTTAGTTTTGCGGGAATTTTTTTTTCTTTTTCATCGATTTTTTAGTTTGAGCAATTTTTTAAAGTTTTGGCGATTTTTTCTGATTTTTGGCGAGTTTTTAGTATTGAGGCTTTTTTAGGTCGGAGCTATATTTCGCTTTTTAGCGACTTTTATTGATTTTAACAATACAATATTTTTAATTTTAGCGATTTTTTTAGTTTGGTGCTATTCGGTTTTTATCGAATTTTTTGAGTTTGAACGATTTTTCAAGTTTTTGCGATTTTTACGGGTTTTGGCGATTTTTTTATTATTGAGACGTTTTAATGGTGATTTTTTTAGTTTCTTGGTATTCGCTTTACTTTAGTTAATTTTTTTTTTGCATTTTAGCGATTTTTATTTTATTTATGGTGATATATTTCATTTAAGCGATTTTTTAGTTTGGGTGTTTTTTTTTTGCTTCGACATTTTTTAAATTTTGGAATATTTCAGTGTAAAAAAAAAATTAAAAAGTTTTTCTGATTCAGCACTATTTTTAGTTTTGTTGATTTTTTCGGGTTTTGGCGTTTTTTAGTTTAAGCGTTTTCATTCATTTCATTTTGGCTATTTTTCGGTTTTTGGTGATTTCTTAGGCTGTTTGATTTTTGTGCTTTTTTTCGCTTAAGTATTTTTGTTTTGTTTTGTACGCTTTTTTTCAGTTTTTGGAGTTTTTCGACTGTTTTTTATTTTTGGTGCTTTTTATGTTTTGGAGATTATTTGTTTGTTTTATTAGGATAAAAATTGAGCGAGTTTTAGGTTTTTTGGCGTTTTTTTTTTTTGGTTTATGGCGATATTTTTTAGTTTTTTGGTGACATTGTTAATTTTGGTGATTTTGTTTTTGCATTTTGGCGATTTATTTCATTTTTGGTGATATTTATAATTTAAGCATTTTTTTTAATTTTGGGATCTTTTGGTTTAAAAAAAAGTTAAAAAATATTGTTTTAGAGTTTTTAATAGTGGAGTTAATGTCGACGTCGTTGACGGCGTTTCAACGTCGAAAAAGTTGAAACAGATTGAACTTTTACGGCGTTGCAACACGTTGAGATTAACTGCTCTCATACAATTTCATACGATTCAACTTTTTTTTTTGACATTTGACGCCGTCGACGACGTCGACATTAACTCCAGGGTAAGTTTTAGTGCTTTTGTTTGTTTTGTTGATTTTTTCGATTTTTGGCGATTGTTTTAGGTTAAGCGATTTTTAAAGTCTTGGAGCTTTTTTGTTTCTTGTTTACAATAAAGTTTTTTAATTTGTACAAATTTTTATGGTTTGACGCTTTATTTTGTTTTGGCGAATTTTTTAGTTTTTGCCGTTTTTTTTTAGTTTTTTTGGTGACCTATTTATGGTTTGCATTTTTTTTTTTGCATTTTAGCGTTTTATTTTATTTTTGATGATATTTTTCACGTAAGCACTTTTTTAGTTTTGTCGATTATTTGTTTCGGCTTTTTGTAGTTTGGCGATTTTTTAATTTTAGCGTTAAGATAAGTTAATGTTGCATAGTTTTTTAATCACTTTATATTTCTATGCATATGTCATGTTAGATAAAGTTGATGATTATTTACAAAAATATTTTGTCCATTCAGCAAAATCGAATTGTAATTATTTCATTTACTAAGCAAAAAAACATAAAAATAATATTTAAAAAAATAAAAGATAAATTATTAAATTAAATATCACTTGAAAGATTTCTTTCTTTCAAACCTAGTTTACCTTTTTGCATGAGTTACGGAGTATTTTAACTTTTGTTAACATCAAAGGGAAAAAATTATATGACTTAAAGGTTTATGTTAATAAAGCTGCTAATCTCTTAGGAATCAAATCCTTTTATTGTTGGGAAGAAAACAAAAATAGACGATTCGATTGAAAGCACATAAAAAGATTCTTGTTTTTTCTTGTGTCAAAACCAAAAACCGGGAAAACAACAACATTAATGCGCCTAAATAGAAATTTAAACAAGACAAGTAGAAATAATACATCAACAAAAGAATAACAATGAATATCTTTTGTGAGGAACAATAAAATGTATAAGAACATGAATGAGTGAACGAATGAATGAATGTGTACCAACAGGATAAAGTAAGCGGAAGTCAAACCAACACGCACACAGATATATACAAACTCATACACACACAACTCCCAATTACATATACAATTCATTAGCAAACAAAAATTGTTAAAGAAAATTCAAAAATACTAAGTTAATGTACTTCAGTCGCATGAATGTTTGACTGAACTGACAGATAAATGTGAGAATGAATGACTTCTTTATGGAAAATAAAAAAAAAAAGAATTTAGGGAAAGGAATCTAATTGAAAAATTAATTTAAAAAAAATATACAATGGAAAATGACAGCTCACACAAAGTGAATAAAATGAAAAAGGTAAAGAAAAGCTTTTAAACACATTAAACACTATGGGTTGTAAAATTTTTTTAGTGGATTTCAAAGCAATGACCATAAATTAAATTAGCTGCGCATTGTGATATATTTATGGCACTTAAATAATAAAAGACGTTTGTCTTTATAGTTGTAAAGTTTTTAAATAATATAGAGTTTATTGGCATAATAATCCTTAAAAATTTTGATTTGAATATGATTTATGGCATAAGATCAGAAGTGCCATTTCAGTTCACCTTCCTTAGTATTGCAGGCCTCATGTCAGCAATAACGTGATGATTCTTTAGCTTTAATGGATTATAGTATTGAATTTATATAGTGTCCAAAAAAATGGCCCAAGAGATTCCAAAAAGTTCAAGAAAGTTTCCCTCAATCAATTTATAATGTAGCATTTTGCACTCTATCGTTGTAACCACAGCTGATAATTTTAAATGTGTTAAATATTATTAAAGGAATCTGACTGTTTAGTACGTTGTCGGAGTTATTTTTTGATTCTATCTCGATACAGCAGCTAGAGCTACCTCGGTGTGCACTGCACGTTTGCTACATTATGATTATTCCCAAATTGAACTACATAACTAAGTGGTGATGTGCTAGCTAAAATAAGATTTTATATATCTTATATTGTCCCACTGTGCAAGCCATTTGAGATCCTACAGTAATACTGTCTTAAAATTAATAAAATAAATAATAAAAAAAAATATAATTGATAAATAAAGAAAGTAATTCCATATCGTTGAAGAAACTATGAAGAAATCATATAAATGCTTTAAGGCCGTATTTTTAATGCATTTCAATTGGTTTAATTAATTCTTTCTACATAAGAAATATAATTTTATGAAGAAGTACCTGATATATATTTTTTTAAACAATATTAAACAAAAATTTAAAACGAAAGTTGTACCTGTATAATATAACAATAAATAACATAAAATAACTTAGCACAACTTAGTCCCTATTCACACGACACAAGTCTTTTTGCTAATCTTATCATTTTTTCTTCTTTGAACTTTCACAAGTCTTATTTTTTATGAGATGTTTGTTATGCATAGTTTTGTGTATACATTAAGAATGAAAAAGCAAAACGTATTGACAGTACATAAAGCTGAGTACTCATTTCTTTTCCCCTCTATTCTCTCCCCCCTACAAACTAATCAGCTTAGCAAAAAGACTTGCATAGTGTGAACTGAGCCCTAACATGAAATAAGATAATATAACATAACACATCTTAACAAACATAACATAATGTAATACACGCTAACACAAGAAAATTAAACATGAAATGGCCACAACATAAAATAAAATAACAGAAAATTATATAACACAACATAAAAATACTTTACTTATCGTAACATAACGTGAAGTTACATAACATTGCATAAAATAACATGGCAAAACATAACAGAGAATAATATAATATAACATAACATTAGCATAACAAAGATAAATTCAGTAAAGTGCGACTTTGACTCGCGCACGAAGGGTTCCGTACATTCGGTTTTGAGCATTTTTTAAATGTGGCTTTTTTGAAGTTTTTTTCAGTTTAAACGATTTTTATCAGTTTTGTCACTTCTTTCTCGTTTTGGAGTTTTTTTTTTCTGTTTTTGAGGCTTTTTTGATTTTGGCGATTTATTTCTGTTTTTGGGTTTTTTTCATTCTGGCGATTTGTTTCATTCTGGCTATATTTCCGTTTTTTCGCGATATATTTTAGTCTTAGATATTTTTTTTTGTAATTTGGTGCTTTTTTTCGTTTTGGCGATTTTTTTCGGTTTGGCGGATTTATAATTTTTTGATTTTTTAGTTTTACCGTTTTTGAAAATTTCAAGAGTTTGCTCTTACGGTTTTCAAGATACAGCAAGTTGTCAAAATTGCATTAACTGATGGAACACCCTTTAGTTTAATTTGTTTAAATTTTAGTGCTAATTTTTGTAGTCTGTATAAAAATACACTAACCTTGCAAATTTCAAGTGCATATACTTACAATTGTATGTATATTACATGGGATTTTAACATTTTTCGTTGCTCGTCTTGGAAGGAACACCCTTTAATTTCCAATTCTCATATATTTGTTTTTGTAGCGGCCAAAGGTCTACACACTGTGTCCAAATTTCAGATCTGTAGCTCTTACGGTTCTCGAGAAAATACCCTGTGACAGACATAGTTAATTTTACATAACACAAAAAGTTAAAGTTTTCCAACCCTGGACATGTTTTTTTAATTTATTTTATATTTTTTTTATTTAAAATACCAATTTTAGTCATACTGAAGTGTAAAATAAGTTTATTTATTAAAAAAATAAATAAAAATTTGTTTTCGGTAGTTACTTTTATATGGCAAAATAAAGTTTAAGCTTTACAGCTCTGCAATCGTCTGCTCGATTTTGCTGAATTTCAATACCAATCTATTTTGGATTTTGAATTTCTGACACACCAGTCTAAGAACGAAGTCTCTAGCTTTTCTGGGAGCTTCGGAAAACGTACAGACAGACGGACAGATGGACATCGCTTATTCGTCTTCCCTATGCATAAGGATCCAGAATATATATATTTTATGGGTCGCTTATTGATATTTTAGAAATTAAAAAATGAATGACAAACCCTTTACCATTTTTTTTTGGTAAAGGGTATAATAATATAGCAAAATACAATAATATAACATCAAATATCGCAACATGAAATAACATAACATAATGTAAAAAAGCATGGTATAGCATAAAATACTACAGTATAACATTAAGTTATATAGCAAACCATATAAAATAACATAATATGACATAACACAATTTAACATAGCCCAGCACAACGTAAGAAAAATATAACACAACATAATATAATATAATAAAATAAGATAACATAACTTAACATAGCTAATATATAATGTGAAATAAAATAACATAACGTTATGCAACATAACTAAGCACAACGTAACATAACAAAGTAATATATGAAATTACATAACATAACATATCATAAGATGTCGTGCCATAACATAACATAATATTACATAACATCTCATAGCATGTAAAACCATAACATGAGCTAATATAACATAACGTAAAATAACATAACAGAAAATAATGTAACAAACCATAAAATAATATGAGATGAAATAAAGTTACATGTTTTAACAAAGCCCAACATAAAGTTATATAGTTATATATATAAAGTTATATAAATAACACAACATAAGATAATATAACCATAATATAAAACATAATATTATAACACACATAACATAAAAATAAAACATAACGTAGCATAGTTAAACATGATGTCAATTAACAGGACATAACGTGATACAAAATAATAAGACACACTGCTCATAACAAAGTTAAACATGAAATTACATGAAGCGACATAAAACAATATACCATGATATAACATAGATTAATAAAATATGACATAATCTTAAATAAAGGTAAGATAACTTCACATAAATCACATTATATAATATAAACTAACATAACATAAATTAGTAAGCTATAACATGAAATAATATTACGTAACGTGTTGTAAGTATAGCATAGCATAGCATAACTTAAAAAAATTCTTTCCTACAGGGTGTCCCACAACATATTTAATTATTTTTATACATAGAACTGCCACTTAAAATTAATTGCTAGGTAAATTGTTTTTTGGAATGCTTGTCTTAAGTCCTTCTTCAAGATTTCGATTTCAGCCTTTCTTTTTATCTAGCTGAAGGTTCATTTTCTATTTGGTTGCTGTTCTATTTTACGATAACATTTAATTACTTCCTTTTATTACTATTGTTGTTATTTCTCCACTTAAAGATGATAAACATCAGAGTTGAAAGGCCACAAGGAAAAAATAAAGCAAATCCTATTTTACACAAGCACTAATAAAACATACAATGTACGAGTAGCAAACTTTTGAAACAATCTTCTGATCTGGGGTGATTAAAATAATCGACCATAGATTTTTTATTACCCACAACAAAGCAACTCTAAAAGTAGGTGATAAAAAAGGTAAGGGTCATAAAAATAACCAACACTATGTGTATTTAATATGTAATTCAAGGATATTAACTGAAGTGTACAAGTTTTAACGTCACTTTTAATTTTGAAAATTTTTAACACAATCTTGTATTATTTGAAGTTGTAAAAGAGACCCAATGGTGGTGGTGCTAATTTTCTTTTGTGTTGAATTAAAATTTAATGAAAACGTGTTCGAAAAATTTGTTTAAGCAGATGTCACTCTGTTTTTTAAAGCGCTCGGCCTGCTGTGACAACAGACCAACAATCTGCCATTGTCGCGGTATAATTTTCATTTTCACTTTTTTCCTTTTTTTGAATTTGAGACAAAACCGAATTCTTGTGTTAGTATGAGTCTAACGAGAGCATTCCCAAAATTAACTGAACGGCTAATGTTAACTCTTCTAAGTATTAGTCGACAATTTTCTGTACATTAGCAAACTAGTTAAAGGAAGTCACATGGTTTATAAACAAATAGCCCAGCTGATGCAAAAGGCCATGGCTGAAGTAGTTAGCAGCTGGACTACAAAACCGAAGGTCCTGACTTCTAACCCAGTCACCGATTAAATTATTAAATAGCAACAACAACATCACCATTTGGTTTTAAAGTTTAGCCACATTACACTACTTTTAAGACTGCTGCCTCACTTGTAGCAAGAATAATTATAAGACCTCTATAACAATGAGTTAGCGGTTTAAGCAAACAAGCTTAAAGAAATGGTGTAACAAAATTAAGCAGATAATTTAGCGATTTTCCTTTAATGCCAAAAACATTTACATTTACGTTCACACTCAGCAGACTTCAACACTCGCTACCAACGCGATAGATAAATAAGTAGCACAACAGTGAAGCAACGGTGGGGTGAAGAAATCATCAAGAGGGCACAAATGTTGGCGTAAATGAATTTAAGTAAAGCTGCTTGCAAATGTAAGCAAATGCTCTCTCCCCATGATAAATGATGGCGATGATGAAAATGATGATGTTTTCTTTAGCATAATTGTATTTTACAAAAGCCTTTTTATACCCTTTACCAACAAAAATGGTAAAAGGGTATATATAGGTTTGTCATTCCGTTTGTAATTTCTATAATATCAATAAGCGACACATAAAATATATATATTCTGGATCCTTATGCATAGGGAAGACGAATAAGCGATGTCCGTCTGTCCGTCTGTCTGTCTGTCCGTCTGTGAAATCGGTTTTCCGAAGCTCCCAGAAAAGCTAGAGACTTCGTTCTTGGACTGGTGTGTCAGAAATTTTCCAAAATAGATTGGTATTGAAATTCAGCAAAATCGAGCAGACGATTGCAGAGCTGGAAAACTTAAACTTTATTTTGCCATATAAAAGTAACTACCGAAAACAAATTTTTATTTTTTTTTAATAAATGAACTTATTTTACACTTCAGTATGACTAAAATTGGTATTTTAAATAAAAAAAATATAAAATAAATTAAAAAAACATGTCCAGGGTTGGAAAACTTTAACTTTTTGTGTTATGTAAAATTAACTATGTCTAAAACTATATTAGTATTTTCTCGAGAACCGTAAGAGCTACAGGCCTGAAATTTGGACACAGTGTGTAGACCTTCGGCCGCTACAACAACAAATACATGAGAGTTGGAAATTAAAGGGTGTTCCAAAACGAGCAACGAAAAATGTTAAAATCCCATGTTATATACATACAATTGTATGTATGTATGTATATACACTTGAAATATGTAAGGTTAGTGTATTTTTATACAGACTACAAAAATTAACACTAAAATTTCAAAAAATTTAAAATAAAGGGTGTTCCATCAGTTAATGCACTTTTGACTATGCAATTTTGACAACTTGCTGTATCTTGGAAACCGTAAGAGCAAAACTCTTGAAATTTTCAAAAACGGTAAAACTAAAAAATCTAAAAATTATAAAATCGCCAAAGCGAAAAAAATCGCCAAAAACAAAAAAAAAATCCCAAAAACGAAAAAAGCACCAAATTACAAAAAAAAATGTCTAAGACTAAAATAAATCGCGAATAACCGGAAAAATTGATAAAATGAAAAAAACGCCAAAATGAAAGAAAATCACCAAAATTAAAAATATCCCCAAAATGAAAAAAAAATCGCCAAAATGAAAAAAAATCGCCAAAACGAAAAAACCCCAAAAAACAGAAAAAAGTCGCCAAAATGAAAAAAAAACCCAAAAACAGGAAAAAATCGCCAAAATGAAAAAAAACGCCAAAATAAAAAAAATCTCCAAAATGAAAAAAACCCAAAAAACAGAAAAAAATCGCCAAAATGAAAAAAAAACCCCAAAAACAGGAAAAAATAGCCAAAATGAAAAAAAGTCGCCAAAATGAAAAAAATCTTAAAAATAAAAAAAAGCTCTAAAAACAGAAAAAAATCGCCAAAATGAAAAAAATCGCCAAAAATGAAAAAATTTTTTAAACTGAAAAAAACTTCAAAAAATCAAAAAAAAACACATTAAAAAATGCTCAGAACCGAATGTACGGTACCCTTCGTGCGCGAGTCAAAGTCGCACTTTACTGAATTTTTTAATATTAAAGGAATTAAATGAAACTAAGTTTTTTCTTATTTCGTTTTTGCTTCGTTCACTTAACATATTTTATGTATTTTTTAAAAAACTAGATTGGTATCAATAATCAGAAAAATCCAAAATTATGACTCCAGGGTTGGAAAACTTACACTTTTTGTGTTATGTAAAATTAAATAGGTCTAAAAATTTTTTTCTTTTTCTTTATAAATTGAATATATTTTATGCTCCTGAAAGAAAAGTTGGCGTATGAAATTTAAAAAATGAAAATTATAGCTCCAAGGATGGAAACTTTAAAAAAATGATAAATTTTTTTACAAAACAAATATGTATGTATGTGTCTGTATACTATATATATGTACGTACGTTGGTAAAGGGTATATAAGATTCGGCACAGCAGAATATAGCACTCTTACTTGTTTAATGCTCGGGTATGTAATTATTAGAAAGTTTGCGTGTGCCTGTGTGTCTATGGATATGTGTGTGTGTGTGTAAGTGTGAGCTATTGTGTGAGAGCAGAGAGCCAGAGCAAGTGCAATATTTCGTAGCATATATTGAGGCGTCTGCTTAAAAGCGCTTAAATTAATTTGACAACATTTTGTCTTTTGTGAAAAAAGAATGGCTGGCGTTCGTTAATGCGTATTGTTTTAATTAAACCACAAAAAAATTTTGAAACATAAATTATTTTTGTTTGTCTTTTATTTTTTTTCACATTATTTTTTTTTCTTTGTTTTTGCTATTATTTTTTAAATATTAAATTTTAAGGATTTTAAGCACGAGTACTTAAGTCAATTGTTTCATTTGCATAAATTATAATTTCCACTTGTAGGCTTATTTTTGTTTGTTTCTTTTTTTAGGTATTAAAAAAAGTTTATAGAAATCTATTTTTAAGTAAGAAGGTAATCTCATAAATCTATCAAGCGATGCACAGTGGGTTCACACTTAACTTTAATTTTTTACTAAAGTTTTCGTGATAAAAAATATAAAACACTCAAAGTTCCGCCCTTCTACGTTGTCTCATCATTGCGGAGTATATGCCACAGTCAGATAATTGCACTTGTTTTTACAAAAAATTATAAAAATTTAAATTCATAAAATAAATTTTTTATATTTTAATGGCCTAATTCATAAAAAATATTGTGATTTTATAAAAGGTTTATTAATCAAATTTACAAAGAAAATTTGTTTCATAAACCTCTTATTAAACAGAAATATTTTTTATGAATAAGGCAGTAAGTATCTTAGATTATTTTAGATTAGAAAAGGGGGAAGATATGGTCCAAAGACCGGCACTGCGACACCTGATGGATCTTGTGTACCATAGATCTATGAATTAGATTAATTCAAACTCTGTATGACGCTCCTTATGAAAGTCAGTACAGATATTGGAGAAGCCCGCCTTATATTATCTGAACACAGAAACTCAGAATGAAAAACACATCTTCTACTGTCACACAATATAACACACTCACAAAGAATGTGTACCGTCGTCTCGTCATCTTCCAAGCACAAGCAACACAAAGCTGAACGACTTTGGTTACTTTTACACAGAGGATAGTTCAGTTTAAAGTGACCAGACAGAAAACCAGTAACAAGCCGTAAATTATTCCTGTTGAAGTTCAGTATGCCCTATATGTAAATAGCTGCATCAAAGCTTTGGCCTGTCTTAAACCAGACGAAGACAGCGGTCGAAGTGACATCTTCTTTGATCACATTTATACATTATAGTCGACCGACTTACACCACTAAACGGCTCTGGGCCCATAAAAGTAGCAGAAGATGCCCTCTTGGCCAGTTCATCCACTTCCTTATTCCCTAGATGACCGCTGTGGCCAGGTATTCAATAAATGGAAACCTTGTTCTGTATGGATAGCTTTTGTAATGAGTCAAAGCAGTCTAAAACTAGCCTGGAACGGAATGCCCATGAAAGGAGAGACTTAAAAGCTGCTTGACTATCGGAAAAGATAGCTATGTGCGCACCTCT
This sequence comes from Tachina lurida, assembly GCA_944452675.1. Lineage (NCBI taxonomy): Eukaryota > Metazoa > Arthropoda > Insecta > Diptera > Tachinidae > Tachina > Tachina lurida. The sequence goes on along the minus strand of OX101752.1, from coordinate 9,782,239 downwards.
AATGCCCCTATTTAAATTCATGTCAACACATTTGGTGATTGCCTGTATTTCTGCCTGAAATAACGTAAGCCATTTGCCCGTGGGCAAAGAGGTTTTTACGTTGGGCCCAAAAACTCCTGTAATTATCTTACTTAGTACTTAAAACATTGCACTTTTACGATGGATGTTAAAAAAAATATTGGAAAAAATTTAATATTGTTAAGCAAATATAGGTGAACAAACGTAATATAAATATTGATTCATAAACATATTTTAATAATAAGAAATACCTATCAATTATGAGCTAAGGAACAAAATAAAGAAGCGGCAAACATTGTAGACAATGTTGCAGTTATGCTTATTAAGAAATATACAACCACATAGATACATAAGCCAATGCAGACGAAATATAGAAGGACTATAATGCTTATTTACTTAAACTCTGACTTTCTGAATATAAGGTGCCAGTTGTACTGGGTCAAAACATTTACTCAAAAAAAAAACTTAAGCGCTAAATACTAATGAAGAAACTTGAAATTTTTTGCATATTTGTTCCTTAAAAGTTAACATTTGTAATTAAGCTTGAATTAATAACATCCATAACAAATACAATCTAACCCACTGTGCAATGTTTTAATTTACATGTTTACTTTATTTTCGCACGTGTTTAGCTGTATTTAATTTATTTAAATTTTTTTTGCAGGTAATGCTATTCAATTTCTTTTTCAAAACTTTATTTTAACAGCAGAATACTTAATACTTAAAAAGTTTGCAAGCCTACGACAGAAAGTAAATGAGCTTATCAAAGTATTCCATAAAACTTTTTTTTAAAACATTTGCTGTAAAAACTTTACATCTTCATTTAATTTCATACCACTGGAAGTGGCAGCATTTGTTATTACCAGCTAAAGATTGTAAAACAAATAGCAAAAGTTGTTCAAATATTGTCTCACAAACAGCACACATGTGTGTCGTATACAAGCCGCCTACAAGAGACTTAAATTTAATTAAATTCTCTTCGTTATTTAATTTATGCAAAACATTAAATGTTGAGCTCTATCAGCTTTAGTTTATATTGGTTTGGTTATTGAAAAACTTTGGTGAGCTGAGTAGAACAAGAACACGTGAAAGATCTAAAACATAATAATTTTTTTTCCTAAAAATACATTAATAGTTCATTTACACCAGCATGAAATCTAATAGCTTTCAATTGAAATCCTTATAAAATTTTTCTCAAAGTGTAAAAATATCTGGTAAGCAAAGAGAATTATCCAGAACTATTTAGGTGAAGAGCTAAATACAGGCAGCAACAAAAATAATTGCATATCTTCTGCTTATTAAGAGATACACATCCATACAAACACACAAGGTAGTTCATACGGAAAAACAACCACCATAAATTGCTTGTAATGATTTACATACGCGCAAACAAAAAAAAAATTACATACATGAACTAATTGCAAAGGCAAGCGTTTGAGATGCTGCTGAAATATTCTGGATGTTGCTGGCATATTCTGGAAGCTTTGTGTGGAGTGTAAAAAGGGCGACGCAACTGCTGGCAGTTGAGTTGCTTAGAGTCAGTCTATAGTTGAGTCGTCTGTAGTTCAGTTAACAGTTGACTTAACTATTTGGAAGAATAAAGTGAACAGTTCATTTGATAGTTGTGTAAAAGTTAAATAAAGCCAGTGAATCATTATTGTTCTATCAACAGTGAGCTTCGGCAGAGTAAGTCTTGTGTGAAGCTCAGTAGATAGAGAGTATTGTTTCAAGACCAGCAGAGTCAGTATCGTGAGACGTTTATATAAAATAATGAAGAAAAAATATATATATGTGAGTGTATTAAAGCTCTTAACTTCATTTGTATTAGTAAATAAAGTGTGATTATTAACCCTAATTAGTCCTAATTTACACTCAGCAAGTCTTATTGCTAAGCTTAGACGAGGGGAAAAGAAACCTTCATGTTCCCCTCGTCTTTCTCTCTCTCCTACAAACTAATCAGCTTAGCAATAAGAATTGCTTAATGTAAATTAGGACTGGGGTCTTTCATTCATTTAAAAATCTACCAGTAAAAACGTAACGAATTCTTTCAATTTCATTGGTGGTAAAAGCAAAAGGGCGGCATGATCTTGAAATAAATTCCTGACTCTCCGGAACTTGTGCATAACTTAAATTTTTCATTTATATCTTCGAATATAACAACATGCTATCAAGCTTATTTTTCAGCAACAATAAATTTTAACTAATTTATTCATAAAATACCAAATTTTGTAGATAATTAAAAAGTTTTTGTTTTTTACATTTTTGGCCTGTTTTACAATAATGACAGAAAACTTTTGACTTAATGATCAAACAGAATTGCGGCATAAACACATTTTCTATACAAATTGACACAAGATAGTACATCCAGAAAGCAGTCGAGAGATAGAATCTATTTTATTTTGACAGCGTTTTTTTCTTATGTTCTCACATATAAATTAAAATGCTACCATACTTTTAATAAATTTCATACATTTTGTGAACAAAACTACAACGAAATATAAGCACAAAAGAAAATGAAGCAAATGTTAGAGAGCATTTGAAGTTATTGCCGTAGTTTTTAGTATGGGCTTTGTTAATTTGACAGCATTTTTTCCTCAAGTTGCGGACTTATTCTGTTTAATCATTTACAATTTATATTGAAAAAAAAGCTAAATTTTCATATTTTATTGTTGTTTTCAATATACACCGAAAGAATTTTGCTTCATAAGTCCAATAAAACAATTTCATTAAAATATTTTTCACAAATCTAATGATAATTTCACAAATCCACTGAAAATTTCATGAATTTCATTGTGAAAGAATTTCATTAGAATTGCTTCGTTGGAATTCTGGCTTCGTAAGAATATTTTATTGGATTTATGACAACAATATTTTTTAAATAATTAAGAAACCCCTTTTTATATTTAAGTTATGTCATTCATTTCATGAAATTATTTTATTGTTTCGATGAAGTTTAAGCACTGCATTAATTACACTGTTTAATAAATTTGATGAAGTTTGCAATAAAATAATATCGACGAAACTGGTTTCATTAATCCAATGAAGCGTGATGTTGGTTGAATTTTAATGAATTTTTCATTAGATTAATGTCAAAATTCATAGAATTTAGGCCGAAAATTCTTTCAGTGTATACATACATTTTCAGTCGAAAGTTTTCTTTCGTTATTGTGGAACAGGCCATATTTTCATAAAGCATTTGCACACGCTTAGCGTTGCATTCGTTTTACAAAACAAAAGGCTTTTTGATTGTTTTTTCAAAGTTTTTAAAACAAATTTTGTTTTTAAATTCATTTTGAGAACAATATCATAAATTTAATAAAGTATTCGGCTAGAATTAAAAATTTTTTTCCTTGGCCCATATTCATCAATGAAATTTAACTTGTTCTGTGAATATATTATAACATAAAAATTTGTAAGACGATAACAGAATTTAATATATTATGTAACCTCCTGATTAATACAATAGCCCACTTTTCACTAGACTAGCTTGGGTCTTTTATATTCAGTTTTAAACTTTATTTGAAAGCACAAAATTAAAAAAAAAACAACTGGCTAATTCTGTCTTGTAAAAGGCAAACATAATTTAATTTTAAAACTTACCTTCAGCACCTTAAAATTTTCAATCAAACCCTTTTTTGTTTGCATTAGGTGCCTTCTTTTATGCGAATGGATTCGTTGGCCTTTTTTTTGCTTTCTTTTACTGTAAAAGAAAATACAATGAAAAAATTAATATTTTTTTAATGTAATGCGCTTAATTGCGCTCTATTCAAAAATTAGAACGGTAGGGTGCGAGTTGCTAAGGAACCAAAAAAATATTTATTCATTAAACATTAAATAATGTAAGCCAACAAATGGCTGCGAATATTTAATAATAATGCTGATAATAATGGCTGCTAATGGTGGCGGTCTCACTCCACACACATTTAATTCATTTAAAAGCCGCAAACAAATCTAATTTAATAAATGGCTGTTGGCGCGCGCGACGTAGAAAGCCAACAGATTTATTGCTAACTTAGTTCGAAGTAAATTTCCAGCCACAACCATAACTGATGAATAAAGGAATGAATATAAGAATGGTTAGATAACATGAACAGCACATACTGTATAACACTATAAGGTTTTTTTTTTCAAAACTTCAGTAGAACAAAGCTTTTTGTAGCAAGATTGCTACAAAGTAAACTTCTCTTTTTAGAGGGCACCACAGCAAGTAGTGAAAAGAATATGACTTCAGCACGCAGTTAGTCAAAATGCTTTAAGATTTTCTTGCTATTATTTTTCATGCTTGTTTTTTTTTAATGAATTTATTTCAATAAATACAAATTTCCAAGGCTAAGACCCTCGACTTGCAGCTTTTGGGTTATTTTAACGTTTAAAAGAACACACAGAGTTATTCCTTTTAAGCTGCTTTTGTTATAGCCTACAGTAGAAATACAAAAGTATCTCAGTCTGTCTGTGTGCAATTTCCACAATATTAATACTCGAGCCCAAAGACTATACGTATTTTTGGGTCGTTATGAATAGAGAAGTCGAATAAACTCTGTCTGTCCGAAACCCCGAGGGAGAGACCCCGTTCTTGCACTGATGTACTAGAATATGTTCTGAATATAATCAGAAAACAGAACTACATTTTCAGAGATGGAAAACCTAACTTTTTTTTATATATATAGAAGCAACTAACTCAAGTGAATTTTTTCTTTATTATTTAAATATATTTTATATATAAGCGAGAAACAGATTTATACTGAAAATCAACAAAACTAAAAATATAGTTCCAGGCGTGGAAAGTTGAAACTCCTTGAACACATTGATTGTAAATGTTTTAAAACACTTTTCGGCGGCGGTATTAATCTATTTGAAAAATAGAAAATATTATTAACGTAAACAATTTCTTGAATACAGATTGCAGGATGAAATATTGAAATATTGATAAAATCGAGGATAAAATATTTGAATAAAATTCTTTAGCCGAAAAATATCCATATATCGCTCACTATAAATTGCGATAGAGCAATAAGCAGCATGAACCATTTTGTTGTACTAAAAATAAATATGTATGTATGTATGTGGGTTTAGAATTAAGCATTTTGGGTGGAAGCTCTTCCCTACTGGATTACCAACTTAATGATTTTAACAAGGCGTAAGGCGTAAGGCGCAAGGCGTAAGGCAACATGTTTGCGTAATCTATTAAACCTAAAAGAATCATTCTCTTCCTTTATCAACTTGTGCATAATTTTTTTTTTAAATTTTATGTAAGCGAGTAATGAAATTTTGCAATCACAAAAGTAAGTCTTTATATGGAAAGTAGTTGTGATGGTAATGTATAATTTTTTACTGGGATATACTCTTACTTATTTCCTTTATAAATTTGAAGTAAAAATAACGTGTGCTTAAAATTTATAAATTTATAAGATAAATTTTATTAAATTTTAAACGAATTCCAAATGCTTTTTAAGAAAAGCTAAAATAATAATAAAATCTATTAAGGATTCTATACCAAAAATTTGTTCAACAAATTGATTTGCAGGAAATCTGGTACAGCAAAAATAGCACAACATGACTCTTGAAAGGTGTACGACAACTTTTTTTATATAATTTGATTTATGAGTGCTGCTACTCGCAAATAACTTTTATATTTCCATGCAAAGGACTTTTTATTTTTTTCTTTATATGAAATTTTCATTAACCTCAAAGAGTTAATTGGTCTTGTGAAGTTCTTGTGCAGCAAACTTTTTCAAGCCTGAAAAATTAATTAAAAATCAAAAAATTTAAGTTATTCCATCATTCATAACTTATATGAGATGAAACCAAAATGCTTAGAAATGAAACTTAAAGAATCAATCAAAACTGGCACATGAGGGCAAAAGGGGAAAGAAATATTTTGCTGGAAATAATATTTATGATTAATGTAAATAAAAGTTTTCGGCAATTTATTTCAGGGAAAAATTTAATTAATTCCTGTAAAAAAAGAAACGTTAAGAAAAAGTTTTACGGTCATAGTTTTATGCATTTTGGCCACACAAACTTAATTAAAATCAATTTTATATGAAAAAATAACTGAAAATAATTGACATAAAACTACTTTTTTAATTGAAGTTTTCGTTTAGTTTTCATATAATGCAATGCAATAAAACATTAAAATTTTTAGCAATTTGGCTAAATTAAATAGTAAAAAAATGCACTGTAAGACAAAAATAATTCTACATATTGTAGTTTAAGTGATAACAGATTATGGCCTCAAACCAGCTACGTCTAAATACATATTTGCATTTGAGGTAAACATCTTTAAAAGCTTTCTTACAATTTGTTTTTGTTTCTTTGAAAAGCAAGCAGCAAGCATTGTTGTCGCCCAGATCTGATTGGATGTTATACTTTCGTCGGAGTGAAAGCACAAAGCGTTTTTAAAAAAGCTCTTAGATTGTTTATAAAGCTTTGGCGTAGCTGCATTTGTTTTTGTGTAATTAAAGAAAATTATTTCTATGGTTAAAAGTTTACGCGCGAGCTTTCGCAAAATTCAGAGAATTGTTGCAAAAGTTCATGGCAAAAATTTTTGTAGGACATTTCAAATTGTGATATCTCTGATAAGGGATAATTTTTTGCAAGAAAATTTATACATTTTGTAGTATTAGTGCCAACAGATTAGGGCCTCGCACCAGTTATGCCTAAACACACATTTACATTTGAGGTAAACAGCTTTAAAAGTTCTCTTACAATTTGTTTTTGTTTCTTAGAAAAGTAAGCAGCAAGCAATGTTGTCGCCAAGATCTGATTGGCTGTTGTACTCTTGGCGGTGTGAAAGCACAAAGCATATTTAAAAAACCTCGTATATTGTTTATATAGCTAAGACGTAGCTTTAATAAAGCTTTGTTCTTGTGTTAATAAAAAAATTATTTCTATGGTTAAAAGTTTACGCGCGAGCTTTCGGAAAATTCAAAGAATTGTTGCAAAAGTTCATGGCAAATATTTTTGTAGGCCATTTGAAATTATGATATCTCTGATAAGGGATAATTTTTTGCATTATTTTTTTAAAAGGGGCCAAGAAAATACATTCAGCAATAAAAATAAAAATATTTTTCGCAAGTTTAACAGAAAAGTAGCAAACATATCGTATATCTAAAAACTTTAAGTTTATATGATTTCTGATAAAAATTCACTTCAATAATTTTTAGAAAGAGGAAGCTTTAATATCCTTTAAATACGACTAAGGAGTGAGATTTAAAAGCGCTGTTACATATATAACATTTTGGTATCCTCTATCAGCATCACTGGTTAGAACTTTCTTATTTGTTTGCTTTGTTGTACAGTGTTATTTTAATTCTTGTCTTATTTTGAAAAATTTTCCTTTACTCGGTGCATTGCGCTCTATTATATTTACATAGATGTGGTATGGTAATTAAATATTGCAGCAAGTTTTTATTCATTTTGAAAACTGAAGAGCCAACACAACGCATCATATCATTTATATAAAATGAAATAAAAGAGTTTGAAAGGACGTGAGCACACACACACACACACACACTTTAATAAGTGCAAAGACTAATTTTAGTAGCAAAACATTGTTAGTTTTGCGGGCAAAATATAAAAGCGAAAGAAAAACAAACTCAAATTGAACAATTTGCTAAGGGACCTTCAGTGGGAAAAACAACAGTCAGAGCCTCTAACAACAACTTTTCAAAAACAACTAAATAAAACTGCTTTCAAAATCATTACAGTTGAACACTAAAACTTATCCATTCTACCTGAGTTAATCGACAAAGTTTATTTTATGGCGCTCAAAATAAATTCTAAATACAATCATTTGGGAAAAGTTTGTCACTTAATATGCATTTGCGCAAAGTTAATTAAGCGTTTTTATTTTTCAAAGCCATGCCATGGAAAAACCAGCAAGCAAATGAGTAGTAAAGGGCATTTTTAGTGCGGCATATTCGTAAAGGTGTATGGCAAAGCATAGTCCTTGCAGCTGATGATGATGATGGTGATGCACAGTGTCGTGAGTTCATATAACGAGCGGCCAAAAATAGAAGGGGTTATCGTAAAGAAATAAAATTTGGAACACAGGCTTGAATTGGTAAAATATAATCACACATAAAATTTGGCCATTTAATTTTCAAGCATTCGTGTCCTTCCCATATATCCTGAAATAAAAAATTACCATAACAGAGAGAAAAAAATTTTAACTCAATGAAATTGTGTATAGAAAATAATTTTAACATATTTCGGTCAATTCAGAGAAAGGATACGCATACCTCAAAAGTGTCCTTTTTCAAAAATTTTAAACAAAAAAATTGTCTTCACTTATAGTGAGTTAAATGTTTAACTAGACGCAATATAGACAATAGAAACCAACAATTTGGCCATTTAAATTTAAAGGACTAATGTCCTTCCCAAATGCCCTGGAAGTAAATAATATACTGAAAATATACAAATTATAACTTGAAAAATATTGTAAAATTAAATTGTAAGGGGAGAAAAGGTGGACAAGAATACAAAAAATTTCTAATCTAGTTACTTGTAGAAATATAATGTGAAAGTATGAAAAATATATTTTTATATATTTTTTTTCTATAGACCACTTAAGTCCTACTTTTTTCATCCACAGATGTTTTTCTTTCCATTTACATTATAAGCAACGGCACAAAGCATATGAGTTATAAAATATAGAAAAAATATATTGTAACCATATTATAATAATATTCCCCTTGTGTTTTATTGGAAGTTTTAGAGCAATATGCATGTGTCCGTACAAAACTCTTTAAAAATAAACCATTTTTAAAAAATTCCTTTTTATCTTACTTGATTAGAATATTGCACATGCAACAAAGTTATTTGTTCGTTTTAATTTAAAACAAATTTTTTTCATTTTTGGCCAACTTCGCGACAGTGTGTGACGGTGTTTGATATTGGTGAAGCAAATAAAGTATAAGTGGGAAATATAATGAATTATTGCCTTGAAAGAAGCGCTGTCTTATTAGCAAAAAGTTTTATTTGGCTTTAAGCAGTTTTATTTTTAAGCTGCTTAAATGTGTAGCAAAAATTGTAATGCCATCTTCTTTCTTTTATAAAATTATGTGTTTAAGTTTTTATTTAATAGAATTGTTATTTCGTGTTTCCTTTACAATTTTCTGGTTATTTTTAAGAACTTATTTATATAAATCTTTCTAAGCGATTACTTTTCTTGGCTCAATTTTGCTCTTTGTGGGCAAATGACTGAAAGGTAATCTCTGCAAATGACAAGTCATAAAAATAATATTAATAAATAAAATGCTTAAAGTAAAAAAGGAGGGGGAGGGCGGTAGGGGGCAAACTTCATTACAATACGACTGAATTGTAAAGCATTTAATATTTATGCCATTTATGATTACTATCTATGCAACGAGGCATCAGCCATTTAGGAAATGATTGCAAAATGTGTATTAAACACGCAACATTAACTAAATGCCTGTGCTTGTACAATTGTTAGTTAAAATAATGCTGCACACAAGATTTCACAAATACTTGAGCATTATGCACCACGAAATATATATTTATTTTTTTTTTAGATTGTATTGCATTGTATTGTTAATGTATTTTTCTCTCTTTTCTTGTTTGTAAAAGAAAAAGTGGGTCATCTTGCTTTTTGCTTCATCATCATCAGCATTACGGCCATAAAGAGTAATTTTGTTCAAAAAGCTTTTCAGTTCAATCAGTAAGAAAGAAAAAGAAGTTTATATACATATATTTAAAGTTATGTAGCGCGGCATGTTTGGTAAAATTAAAAGACCAACAAATATTTTTTGCGGTCTTAAGTATAGTTAAATTTACTGCCAAAATACAACATATGGCTGTTGAGGCCAAAATGACCACCCATTGCTTTTGATATAATTTTAAAAGCAATAGAAAATGCAAAAACTACTAAATTATGAGTGTAAATTATTTTGCTTTTTATTTACCAAAAACAAAAATTTTTATTGTGCCAAACTATCTCACGAGCAATTTGTACATCAATGGAATTTTAATGATGTCCTTTGTGACATTAAATTGAAAAATTTTCAAATTCGTTGATAGCAAACGCATGAAAAACTTTTTTGTTTTACCTGGCTGATTTTTGTCGTAACTTTAGGAATTTCGTTTTGCACAGAAACTGTTTTTATGTAAATTAGAAGAAAAAAAATAGAGAGTAGGCCTTTCATAATAAACGCACATTAATAGAAACGAGGTGTAGTCACTAAATATTTACATAAATATACATAACGCTCATTTACTGCAATAGTACCACAACTCAAAAATAAAAATATTTGTACAAAATCAGTTTCAAGTTTTCATTTTACGTAGATAAACTTCAGTGGCAATATAAAAAAATATTCTTCTGCCTGGGGGCGGTAGTGTAAATAAATAAATTTAAATAAATTTTTTTAGCAGTATAAAACATCTAAATGCGAAATTATGTTGCCTTATTAACTTAACAAAAAAAGTTTTTTGAGTTATGAGCGATATAAATGCATTTCAAACGCATATTTTAGCCGGTATTTAAAATCAATCTGTGTTGAGATAAATGCTAAAAATGTTTATATTATCCAAAAACCAACAGCCAACATTGCTGCTCCGAATTCGCAACCAAGCGCGAAAAGCTCATAACTTCCTCTCGCAAATTCGTAGCGACTAGAAACTTTACATCTCCAATAATTTATGAGCTGCAGCTCATTATATTATATAGATTTATGTCTTACTTGTGAGATTAGTTCTCAATATTGAAATATGTTTATACAAAAATAAAAAAGCGTCAGTAGACAAAGCTGTACCACCAGCAGATAAATTTCAAATTAAAAGAAACTTATAAAAATATGTCGAATAATAAATTTCTTAAATAAAAAATAAAATGTATTTGAATTCTATTTAAAGAACATTTTTCAAAATCATTTTAATTTTGATTGCCAAGTGAACATATGTATACATATATACATATTTATCACGTGACCATGATGATTAACGTGATAAATATTGAGTCATAATCGCCTGAAAAGTTAAAGCCAAATATTTTTTGGAAGTTCGTTTACTTCACGAAAACTTTTCATCAAAAAATTAAATTCGAAAATTATATCGCTTAAGCTTGTTTAGCATAAAAAAAATTATTTTAATTATTAAATATATGTACGTATGAGCAATAAATTATTCTTCATGAATATTACTCATACGCACTCATTTCCGAAAGGAATAGTGGTGAATAAATTTGACATTACATCCAACTCTTTTTTGACACAGAGGCTATGTCTCTAAGGATATGGTGTAGAAAAAATCGTTTAAATAATACATGCAACTTATGGAAAATTTAGTGATAAGTGCATAATTTTAGAAAAAACATTAGTTTTTAGAAGATTTACATCATAAATTCAGCTAAAATTTACTTTTTGCGACAAAAGGATATGTGGAAGACAAGCAAATGCTTTGAAGGAATGAAACGAAATTAGCGCTTAAAGAGATAAAGTGAGTATTTTTTGAATCATTGTATATTTTTTTTAGTGCATTCCAATCTTAAAATCGGCTAAAATTTGGTTTTTCTGAAAAAGGATATATGATAGGTAGTCATGTCCTTTCACCAAATGGAACAAAATCTACAACAGAGCTTAGGCGTAACTTTAGAAATATTAACTATATAATTTTAAATTCATTCTCCTTATAACTACAGCTAAATTTTACTTTTGTTTTGAAAAAGGATATATGGAAAATAAGCAAATACTTCCACCGCATGACAAAAAATTCACAATAACTTATTATATAGAGCCCTTCAAACATAAATGCAGCTCAAATATAATGCATTCTCCTTATAACTACAGCTAAAATTTACTTTTGTTTTGAAAAAGGATATATGGAAAATAAGCAAATCCTTCCACCGCATGACAAAAAATTCGCAACAATTTATTATATAGAGCCCTTCAAACATAAATGCAGCTGAAATATAGTTTTTGGTGAATAAGGATATATGGGAATTACGCATTTCCTTGCACCAAATTTCACTTAATTTAGATGGAAGAAACCTAAAACGCATTATTTAGGAATTGTTAAAATCTAATTTTTTTGCAAAAGGATATATGAGAGGCAAACAAATCCTGGAACGTAATTAAATGAAATTTTCAATAGAAATTATGGGTGTAATTTGAAAATAATTTTATAGCTTGCAGTGCATTCTAATTATAATTTCAGCTTATTGGGAAAAAGGATATATGTATGGGAGGTTGCACCGAATGAAACAAAATTTACAACAGAGTGTAAGCGCATAATTTTGAAAATAGTTCTAATAAGAAATTCAGCTAAAATTTGTTATGTATATGGGATTTTTCGTGAAAAAGGATATATGGAAGGTGGGCATGTCCCTGCACCAAATGGAACAAAATTTACGACACAGCATAAGCGTGTAATTTTAGATGTATTCTAATCATATATTCATATCAAATATGGGTTTTTTGAAAAACGATATATGTATGTATAGAAGGTAGTTATGAGAAATAAATTGTCATCCATGAATATTACTCATACGCACTCATTTCCAAAAGGGATAGCGGTGAATAAATGTGGTGGGGGGATATGGTGCAAAAAAATCGTGTAAATAATACATACATGCAACATATAGAAAATTTTGTGATAAGTTTCATATCTTTAAAAAATCGTGCAAATTGAAAAAACCCAGCCCAATCGAAATATTTTTTTTAACCTTGTTTTTTTACGAAAATTTTTCATAAAAAAACTAAATTCGAAAATTATATCGCTTGTGTTATTTTAGCGCTTATGGCACGATATGTATTTAAATTATAAAATAATTCAATTATGTAATTATGTATTATAAAAACGTATGAGCAATAAATCAAACAATACTCATGAATATTACTCATACGCACTCACTTCCAAAACAGGTAAATGCAGAATAAATATGACAATACGACCGCAAACACAATTCGTGACTGACTACCTTTCTTGATATTTAAAACTATATATATGTATGGACATGTTGTATATCACTTTATAGACTATTAAGTGGATTTTAAAGTTTTTATAAAGTTTTTATCATATATAGAAAATTTTAATTAAATTTAAGACATTAAGAACTAATTTCGTAGTTATTCAAACTTTCATTTTAATTGCACAATATTTTTCTTATGCTTGTTAAATTTATGTTTCTTTAAATTGATTCCCTCGTATATTTGAGCTCATGTCCATAATAATACGCCTGTTAACGAAACTGTGTGGCAAGCAATTTCACAATCATTAACATTTTTGTACAATAAAAGAACTGAGAGTTGAACAAAAGAATTTGTCAGTTTTTGGTCCAGTTAAAGGAGACAAAAAAAGAGAAATATTAAAAAAAAAATGTGGAACTAATTGTACAGAAAATAACTGGGACAACTTAAAATAGCCAGAGCAGAACTTACACTGTGAAAAGAAAAAACTTAATATTTATCTACATTAGCTTACCAGTTTTTAATGTGTATTACAGATTTTTTTTTTTAATTTATTAAATAAAAAATATGGCATAATTGGTAAAAAAAAATTATGGATCATGTCCTTTGCTTTAGTATTATATACGTTCATCTTTGTGTTAACTAATCAATTGCTGCCTGATTAACTATTCGTTTAGTATAAAATTAGCTTTTTTCGATTAACGTATAAAACAAAATCATTACCGAAAAATTTATTAAATGAAATTCGTGATATTATGGAGGATTTTGAGAAGAAAATGTGTGAATTGGTGATGGAAAATTTCATAAAATGGTTATAGTTATATAAAGGACATTTGACTGATATTGTTTTATATTATTAATGACAAACCCTACACTTTACAATAAAATAAATATATTATAAGTTTGCTTACAATTACTCGATTTTTTATATATCAAATGAAAGGTCCTTTTTTGAATCGTTACGGTAACTGCTTCATTAATTTTTTTATGTATTAAGATAACAAAACTAAGCAACAATCATTATTCTTAAAAAGTAAAAGAGCTCAAATTTTCTGAACCCTAAAAAAAATATATAACGATTCATAAATCAGCTTGACTAGCAACGAAGTTATTAAGAATACACTAAATTGCTCATGTGTAGTCGACTGCATTTTCTGGCAGATAAGCCTTTGAGTCTCTTTAATATTGTGGTAACGTTAGCAAACTTCCAAATGATTTAACATGAATTATAATTAAACTTTAGCAAACAATTAATTTTTTAAGCATTATCCCTTACCTTGCTCCTTATTTGCTATTCTACCTTTGTAGAGCAAAAGGGAGTCATAAAAATATTTGTTTATGTTAAAAGGAAAAGCGACTTCCTTTAACTATGGTTTTATTTCTTTAAGTGTTTTTATAACAAGAGCAGGTAACCTTAATGACTTTTAATGAAAATTATCTGTGTGTGTATGCACATACACGTTCATGTTAATTTTTATTTTAATTTCCTCTTGTTTTTTTTTGTACATACAACCAACAGCAGAACATTAACAAAACCATAGAGTTGCATAGAATTTGCTCAAACGATATTATGAACAGAGGGGAGAAGAGCAGGCGACAGGGGTAGTTAAGTAAAATATAAAACAATTATGTGTATTTAGTAGCAAGAGACGGGCAACATTGGCGTCCTTGCATATACCCTTTCACCTTAAAATTGTTTATTAAAAGTTGTTTTTTGCCTTCGTTCGTTTTTCTGTGTGTTAAAATATATTGAAAGGACTATTTTTCTAGCAAATGATTCAACATTGAATTTAATTGTTCCAAGTACATCCTTTCGCTTGTTTTTATGTCCGTCTGCTTGTACTCTTTTGTAAGGAGTCTTTTGTTGCTGCTTGCTGGTTTGCCTGGGCTTTGTTACTTGTTGGAATGTAGTTACAGGGTTTCTGGTATGCTGGCAGTGACACAGTGTTGTTTGTTAACATTGAAGATATTGTGGCTGCGCTGTTGCTGTCGTAATTATGTCACTGTGGTTTGGTGTCGCTATGTAGCTGCGCGTGTGTGTGTGTGTGTGTTTATGTGTGTAGAAGTGCGAGTGCTTTTTTGCGCATATGTATTACATCATGGTTTTCATGTTCTCGCATTAACTGGATTTTATGAGAAAAATCGTGGAAATTTAATTTTCATTGCCAGAAAAGGACACCTCTTTGTCATTTTGGTTTTTGTAAAAGCTGCAAACTCACACACACACACATATATATAGAGAAATACGAGTTTGCCGAGAAAGCGAAGGCTAAATTCTTAAAGCTCAGTTTAAAGTTGTTAGGTCTTGATATTTGCTTTTTGTTATAAAAATCTAGTTTAAAAAATCTAACATTAAAATGTTTGAGTACTAAATAAAATAATCTTTAAATTTTCCACTAATATTTTTTTCATATCACAGAATTAAGGAATTTTGAATTCCTGTATTTAGTTTTAAATTATTTTGGACATTTCGATTGATTTCTTTTACTGAAAACAGATGCAAGTTTTCTTATTTTCTTGTTGTTTTTAATACAAGTTGTCAATCGAACGTTTTCTATCGACATCATGGGACAGGCCGTCACTATTTCCAGCCATAAATTAAAATTTTTGTACTACGGAGAAGTATAGCTTCTATTGAGTTTCATTAGTATTAAAAAAAGTCTAACTTAAGACAGCCTGTATTATCCTTCTTTATTAATTATTTCTCCAGCCTTAGCTTTTTTCAATATGAAGCCTTTGCATTTTTTCTTGTTATATTAAACAATTTTATAATCGAACACCAAACATTATTCAATTATAGTTTTTAACAACGTATTTTCCTCAAGATCCTCCACCACTACATCAATTATAGTTTTTAACAGCAAATTTTCGTTTAGAACAGACACCATTAAATGAAGAAGTTTAAAGGATGTTAAATATTAAAAAATATTATTACAAATTAAACTGAATACTGCCTTACAAGTATATTCCAAACACCCGCCCAAGTGGGGCCAGTACAAAAACTACTTTTATTTTCATTGAAATAATGTAAAAATATAAAAAAAGAGAAATCCCTGCACTGCCTGTTAAATGTTCAATAAAGAAAAAATTTTAAGCAGCTGCAAGCCATCATCGCCATCTTCTGCATATCAAGCAAACAATTATGCTTTTCTTTACAAATTTAATTTATTTGCAGTTAAATCGTTCACAGTTTGTTCTTGCATATTGCAGACATTTTCATTAAATTTCTTTTTATCTGAAATGAAAAATAAGCCACGAAAAAACATTTTTCCTTTAATATTTTAAGCTGGGGGAAAAAACTATCAAATAAAATTGTAGCAAAATATTGTCAAAAGAAATGTTGTTAAGGAACAATTAAAACAAAAGTATTTACTTAATTAAGCATCTATTATTTTTTTTAATATAAAAGCTATTATCCTTTTAACTAACAGAACTGATACAAAAGAAAAGAGTTGAGGAGTGGCGTAAATTTTTGTACTGCTGATGTATTTAAAAATTTCATTTAATATAGAATGACATAATTGGTCTCCATTTTTTTTTTTAAATACTTTTCTCTTTTCCATAAACGTTTTTGGTTTATTCATAAAATTTGTTTCATTGTCTTTTATAATTAATGCCTTTAATCACTTAAAAAATATTAAGGTTCTCAATTCAAGTGTATTTTTCATATTTGTCACTTCACAACAAAGTAATTTTTTTTAACTACATTTTTAACTACATATTTGAAATTCATTGATTGTAAAAGGACATAGCTAAGGGTTGTTCTAGTGCCGAATTGCAATAGACTTTAAATGGATATATTTCAAACTTTCAATTAGTAAAAAATTATGCAACGTACCCTGTGCACAACAAAAATATCTAGTTAAATTTTTAAGTAATATCAAAACCTCTTTAAATGTTCCTGAATTTTTGTTTTCCAAAAAGGCAAAATATCTCTATTATTTCTTAGAAAAATATAAGCTGGAAAATAAATGCAAAACTTTTACTGCACAGAAAGCAAAATAAATAATTTAAATTTTCATTTGCAACAACAAACAACTTCATTTGCTGCATGAGAGAATAAAACAAGAAGAAGGAACTTGGACCAGCCTAACTTTAAAAGAATATTTAATGGCACTAACAAAAGAGGAACAGAAGATTATAATTAAATATGCAAAGTTTTAATACAGTTTGTTGCAAATGCACAAATATGCAACAGAAAAAAATACTTCCATACACAAGTAGCTTTAAGTTAATTAAAACCTGAAGAGTTGACAACTCTCTCATGCCACATGTCCAAGAGCCATCACAAAAATATATACTTATAAAAATGAGTTAAGGCTTGGCAGTAGTGGGTGTGTTTTTGTTAAGACTTCTTGATATAAAGCTTAAATTCATAAATTTAGAATTATTTACTAATCTTTAGAGCATTCTAATTATGTATACAGCTAAATTTCGTTGTTGTAACAAAGGCATGTCCTTGCGCCGAGTGAAACCAAACTTCCAAACGCGTGGATATAAATACTAACACATTTTCCAATTGTAAATGCGGCTTAGTTTATTTTAAGGATAAATGTATGTGAAATTACTTCACTGATTGACACAAAATTTGGAAAAATTTATTTCTCAGTACATTCTAACTATAAATGCAGGTGAAGTTTAGTTTTTGTGGAAAACGATATATGGGAGTTAGGCATATCCTTGAGGTTTACTTAGTTTATAACAAAGCTAAAATGCATGATTTTAGTAATATTTATTTCTTTTTACTGCATAAATACATATAAAATTTTATTTTTGCGTAAAAGGATATGTGGGAGGTTAGAAAATCCTTGGAAGGAATTAAAATAATATTGCAACATACTTTAAAGTTTGTAATTTTAGAAACACTTACATATTGTTGGTGCATTATAATCATAAATACAACTAAAATCTAGTTTTTGTGAAAAAGCATATATGGCAGTTAGGCATGTCCTTGAGTTCTAAGCCAAAATTTAGTTTTTGTGAAAAAGGATATATGGGTGGTAAGCATGTCATTGCACCAGATGGAAGAAAATTACATAAGAGCTTCAGCCCGTAGTTTAAAAAATAGTTTCTAGTTTTAAGTGCATTCCAGTTATAAATGTGGTTAAAAATTATTCTTTTTTGAAAAAGGATATATGATATGTAGACATCGAATCAAACAAAATTTTACGGAGAGCTTGAAAGAGTAAGTTTAAAATTATTTGTAAGTTATTTGTTGCATTCAAGTCATAAATGCAGACAAAATTTTGTTTTTGTGAAAAAGGATATATGTATGTGAGGTAGGCATGTCCTTGCACCAAATTGAAGAAAATTGTACCAGAGCTTAAGTGCGTAATTTAACAAATAGTTTCTAGTTTAAAGTTCATTCCAGTTATAAATGTGGTTAAAAATAATATTTTTGTGAAAAAGGATATATAAAATGTAGACATCGAATCAAATAAAATTTTACGAAAAGCTTAAAAGGGTCAATTTAAAATTATTTGTTAGTTATTTGTTCCATTAAAATTATAAATGCAGCCAAAAACTAGCTTTTGTGAAAAAGGATATATGTATGTGCGATATATCTACATGTCCTTGCGCCGAATGGAAAATAATACTAAGGAGAGTTTAATAGTATAAATTTAAGAATATCAACCAATTCTGAGTGCATTCTGATCATAATTGCAGTTAAAGCTTAGTTCTGGTGAAAAAGGATATATGGTAGGTAGGCATTTATTTCCAGGCAATAGTACAAAATGTACAACAGAGCTAAACCGCGTAAGTTTAGATAGAGACGTATTAGTTTCAAGTGCATTCTAATTATAAAATCGGTTTAATTTAATTATTATAAAAAAGGATATATGGGAGGTAGGCACGACCTTGCTCCGAATAAAACAAAATTTCCAAAAAAAGCTTAAGAGCATAATTTTGGAAATATATATAAATTTGTAGTGCGCTATTATCAACAATGCAGCTAAAATTTAGTTTGTGAAAAAAGGATATTGCGAGGTAGGCAAATCCTTGCATATAATGACAAACAATTTTTAATAATTTATTATTTAATGCATTCTTAGAATAAATGCAGCTAAAATCTATATGTTGTGCCAAAGGATATATGGGAGGTAAGCATGTCCTTGCACATTGTGAAGAAAAATTTAAGCGCTTAAGTAAATTAAGAAATATTAACGTATTTTTGGTGCTTTCTAATCGTATATGCAGATAAAATTAAGTTTTTGTGAAAAAGGATATTTGAGAGGTGAAAAAATATTTTCACCAAAGTTTACAATAGAGCTTAAATGCGTTATTTAACAAATAGTTGGTAGTCCTTATATCATTATTATTATTACATATGCAGCTTGCATTAAGTGTTTGTGAAAAAGGATATATGGGAGGTATGCATGTCCTTGCTCGGAATGGAAAACAATTTGCAACAGAGCTTAAGCGCGTTGTATTAGAAATAGTAACGTATTTTTGCACATATATTTAGTTATAATTTTGTTTTTGTGAAAAAGGATATATGAGAGGTTTGCACCAAAATTTGCAACGGAGCTCAGCAGCGTTATTTTTATAAATATTTGCTAGTTCTTAGAGTATTTTTACCATACATATATGTACATATGCAGCTTAAATTTATTTCTTATGAAAAAGGATATATGGGAGGTGCGATTGAGTCGACAAAATTTTTTTATTTTTTTTTATTTTTGCATCATACAGCAATAGTTCTTCTATGATGTGCTGAAATGACAATGAAAATAATAGTAGCTGTCAAATATTTGCTCAAAAATTTACTTCTTCGCTTAAATATTGTAAATAAGTAGCAAAACAAATAACAAGAGACACGCTAGACTACAGCTTATCATTGAAGCAACATTGCATCTATAAAATTAAGTCTTAAAAAATTACCATGTTACAGTCAAGTTTAAGCGATTTATACTCGTTTTTTAATTCTCTTTTAGAGTATGGTTTTGCCAAGTTGGAGCCACCAGCTAAATAAAAAAATTTATGCTTCTATGTAACAAACGATTAACTTCATTAAATGAATCACTGGTATTTACCTAAAAGCGAACTTCTGAAGCCTGAAGCCACAAGTCTACGCCCCTACTGTTAACGCTACATAAACTTTCTTAAGTCATAAATATCTATTAGCCTAAAAGTCGTTAATTTTTCGCCTATAAAAGCTTAACATCACTCAATTATCAATATCCTAGCAGCAGCCACAGCATTACAAACTGCTAAATTTTACTTTATTTGTAACAATTTACGATCGATAAAAACCTCTTACCAAATCTTCTGAGTAAGCAAAACAAATTTATTTAAATGGTCCATACTTTAGAGGACAGACATGCGACATTTCTAAACATTTTACAAATAAGTCATTTGCAGATTGTTTGTTTAAATTACAATAAATCAAGTACTTGAAAAAGCGAAAACATTTAACTGAAATTTATGCTTTTTGGGAACATTTCAAGGAACATAAAATTAAACTGATTGAAAAGCTTATTTAAATAATTTGAAAAGTTGGAAATTGTTTTTGAGAACTTTAGTACAACAAGCGTAAACAGAAAAGAAAAACATGTAAATAATAAAAAAAATAGATATTATACTTTCAAGAAAATAAAAATAAAATATTCTTAAAGGCAATTTTTCGATAATATAATTATTTGATTTCACTTTCCTCTTTCCTTCTTTACATAAGGAAATGTATGTTTTCCGACTTATTTTCAATTTTGATAATATTTCTTTATTTTATTTCAGCTTTCGCAAACTTTTAAAAATCGTTTCTCATTTCATTTATAAAGTTGTTTGTTTTAACTTTCGGCTCTTATTTGCATATATTTTTCCTAGAAATTTCTGTAAGCAGACTTTAACTACTTTTAAATTTTTATAAAAATTAATAATTTTCTTAAAAGTTTTTACAACTTTTTGCCACATTACATGAGGTACTTGTTACATGGGGAGGAGAAGTGAATTGAAACAGTTCTGCCTAACATTGACCAATGGCGCTTAAAGCAAAAATAATGTTGTACATTTTGTAAAATGATGTGAGAACTAATGTTGGAAGAAAACTTAAACTTTCAGAAATTATATTTCCCGGGAACTCTATTACAATAAAACCAATTTTACAACAAACGCATAATATTAAAACTATTTAAAATTTTTAGTGCAATCTAATCATAAACATATCTTATTTAATTTTTGTGAAAAAGGATATGTTGGAGGCAAATACATGCTTAGACAGAATGAAACGAAATTTGCTAAATAGCTTAAACGAGCAATTACAAAATTATTTCCTCTTTTTTTGAAAGTATTCTAATCATAAATTCAGCTAAAATTATTTTTTTTGTGAAAAAGGATATATAGAAGCTACACATGTCCTTGCACTGAATGAAACAAAATTTAAAACAGGATTCAAGCTCGTAATATTATAATTGTTTAGCAATTTTAAGTGCTTTCTAGTAATAAATGCAGCTGAAATTTAGTTTTTGTGAAAAAGGATATACGTCAGGCAGGCATATCTTTGCACATTATTTTACTTAAATCATAAGAAAGCTAAGATGCATAATTTAAGAACTAAACATTAGTTCTTAGTACATTTATATCATAAATTCAGCTAAAATTAACTTTTTGTAAAAAGGATATGTGGGAGGCAAGCAAATGTTTTGACGGAATGAAACGAAATTAAAGCTAAAAGAGCAAAAGTGAGTCATAAGCATTTTTTAGTGCATTCTAATCATAAATTCGGCAAAAAAGTTGGTTTTTCTGCAAAAGGATATATGCTTGGTAGTCATGTCCTTGCGCCAAATAGAACAAAGTCTACAACAAAGCTTAAGCGCAACCTTAGAAATATTAACTACATAATTTTAAATGCATTCTAGTCATAAATACAGGTAAAATTTATTTTTGTCTTGAAAAAGGATATATGGAACACAGGAAAATCCTTGCAGCGGATGACAAAAAATTTACAAGAACTTATTTACTTACTATACAGTGAGCTTTAAACATGAATGCAGCTGAAATATAGTTTTGGTGCAAAAGGATAGATATATGGGAGTTATGCATGTCCTTGCACCGAATTTCACTTAATTCATATGCAAAAAACCTAAAATGCATTATTTAGGAATTATTAATAAATTGTGTGTGCCTTCTTTTTATCAATGCAGTTAATATCTAACTTTTTTGAAAAAGGATATATGTATGGAAGACAAACAAATGATGAAATAATGAAATGAAATTTTTAATAGAGCTTATGCGTGTAATTTGAAAAATATTTTTTAATTTTTACAGCATTCTAATCATAATTTTAGTTTAAATTTAGTTTGCGGGAAAAAGGATATATGGGAGGTACGCAGGTACTTGCGCCGAATGACACAAAATTTACAACATAGTTCTAGCACATAATATTGGAAATAGTAACTAATTTTAAGTGCATTTTAATAATAAATGCAGCTAAAATAAAATTTTTGTAATTTTTCGTGAAAAAGGATATATGGGAGGCAGGCATTGCCCTGCACCGAATTAAACGAAATATACAACATAGCATTAGTGCGTAATTTTATATACCTTCTAATCATAAATTCATTTGAAATATTGTTTTTTGTGATAAAGGATATATGGTAGGTAGGCTTGTCCTTGCACATAATAAAACAAAATTTACAAAAGGGGTTTAAGCGTGTAATTGTTGAAATATTTACTAGTTTTTTGTGCATTCCAGTAATAAATTGCAGCTAAAATTAAATTTTTTTTCTGAAAAAGGATATATGACAAGTTTTTATTTTTATTTTTTTTAATTCTGTAAGTTCTTGGTTTATTTCTTGATTTAAGAATATCTGGTAATTTTAGCGTTTATGTGAGTTTTTACAAAACGAGCAAGCGAATATAATACAATACACTTTAATTTTTTGATTTCACAAAGTATAGGATTTTTAACTTTTGTTGTAGATCTTTCGAAACGTTTTGTCAATTCCGTCCCATTCTCTTCGTTTTATTTTAGATCTGTGAAAGTAGTCATAAATCAAAAACGAAACAAAACTTAATAACGCAATCAAATTTTATTTTTAAAATTTTTCACTGCGAAGAACAAAAGAAAAACATACGATACTAAACGTTTCGTTCTCCTTATTTCTATTAGCTTTATTTTGTGGAAGCAGTATTCCTCTCTGATATTTGTTACCTAATAAAAATCATGCAAGTTGCTAGTTTCCACTGCACAAAGTTATTGGATTTATTGAAATCCTCAAATTGTTTTTAGTGAGAATGAAAATAAATTTTTAATATCGTAGCAGCATAATAATAAGAGTTGATAATTAAACCTTTGTGCTCTTATTGCTTGTCTGGAATTTTCTAATCAAGTCAAATAAGATGAAAAAAGGATGTGTGAAATAAAATTTATCCAAATATTTGTTTACTTAGGAAAACACAAGCAATTTGAAATCCTAAACGAAAGCAGGTTGAGAAGTATTTGAAAGAGACTTAAACATTTTCACATACATATGATTGAAACTTTTTATCTCGCTTCAACTATTCCTTTAACGTAACGATACATATAGTGGAATTATCTTTATTGGATACCACCCTCGTATTAAAAGTTATTGTTTTCATAGTCAATTTGTTTGTTTTTATAAACTAAACTTACAAGCAGTATTACAAATTCTTTTGTGCTTAAGCAATCAGAGTAGCGAGCGGTGGCGCCACCAGGACGCCATTCAATAATTTCTTTGTTAGTTTAATATTTTAGAAGCGTGTATTATAAATATTTTTCACGACACACACATTCATATGTTTGAATGTATAACATTTAAAAATTCCCCTGTAGTTCTGATATTTTGTGTAGCACATATAATTTCATGGTCATAAAAGAAAAGTAAGCACCAGCATATTTTGATTGAAATTTATATTTAAAAAGAATTGGTGGAATTAGCCCTTATAGCCGTAAGCTAGAATAACTTTAACTTATTTACAAAAGCTAGACTTATAGCAAAGCAATTGATTATTTGGTCATTCATAAATAATATACGAGAATGTTTGGTATTTAACTTAAAAAAACTAATTACTGGGCATTTGATAAAAAAAATAATAATAAAAAAAATAGAACCTCATATATACTTTATTTGTCATGTAAGAATTTTGAGATGCTTTGTGTCAGGAATTACAACGAATGAGCTCAATAAAAAAAACAAAAAAAAGCGGAAAAATAAAAATATTTTTTTAGCACACATACCAGCAGACTACTGAAACCAAAATTGATTGAATTTAAAAGTCGTCTATGGAATTGATTGTGTGAAAAAATATAACTATTAAGGATAACAGTACAAACACAACAAAGAACATAGTTGCTTGCTTACAAGCAACTCACAAAATTTTAACTTTATGTCATTATTTGACAGTTTTGATTTTGTTCTTTTTTTAAATTTTCCTTTGCAACATGTTATAATTCTTTACAATACAATTAAACTAAAATTGTATTGCAAATTAAAGATAAATAATAAGTTTTTTTTAAAGCTTTAGAGAAGAACTTGATAAAATACATTTTGTGAAATTAACATTTTGAAAAATCTAAATGTTATAAAAATTACCATTCGAAAAAAGAATCTTTTGAAGAAAGAGCCTTTTGGAGAAATTATCTTTAAAAAATACATTGAAAAAAGTAACTTTTGAGAAAAGTTCTTTTTTAGAAAAATACCTTTTTAGTAAAGTACCTTTTTAGAAAAGTACCTTTTGAGAACTGTATCTTTTCAAAAAACTACATTTTGAGAAAAGCACTCTTTTAGAAAAGTACCTTTTTCAGAAAAATTCTCGTACCTTTTGACAAAAGTACCTTTTGAGAAAAGTACCTTTTGAGAAACGTATCTTTTCAAAAAAGTACATTTTGAGAAAAGTACCTTTTAAGAAAAGTACCTTTTGAGAAAAGTACTTTTTGGGAAGAGTACATTTTGATAAAAGTACCACTTGATAAAAATACCTCCTGAAAAAAGTACCTTTGGAGAAATGTACCTTTTGAAAATTTCTTTTTTAAAGTTGGCCTTTAAAAAAGTACCTTTAAACAGTACATTTTGCAAGAATCTTTCCGACGATAGTTCCTTTTCAGAAATTTAATTTTGAAAAGAGTACCTTTTACAAACACACTTAAAAAAACTTAAAAACTACAAATCCAAAAAAGACATTCTGAAGAAAGTAACTTTTGAAATATCTAAGTGCTTAAAAAAATAGCTTTTGAGAAAATAAATTTTTTAAGAAAGTACCTTTTAAAAAAGTAAAATTTGCATATAATTAAGTTACCTTAGGTAAATGCATTACACCTTTTAAAATAGTACATATCTTCTGAAAAAGCACGTTTTAAAAAAAGTGCTTTTTGCAAAAAAAAAGATTAATTTGGAAAAAAACTCCTTCTCAAAAGGTACCTTTTTTGAAAAATGTTTTATCTATTATTAAAAAAATTAAGTTTTGGATGTAAACATTAAAGAAGTGCCTTTTGTAAAAGCACCTATTCAAAAAAGTGAGTCTTGAAAAAAGGTCCTTTAAAAAAAGTACCTTTTGAAACAAGTACATTTTGAAAGAAGTGCCTTTTGAAAAAACTACCTTTTGAAAAAAAGTTCCTTTTCAAAAAGGTACCTTTGAAAAAAGTTTCCTTTAAAAAAAATATCTTTTTAAAAAAGTACCGTATAAAAAAATGCATTTTGAAAAAACTACCTTCTGAAATAAGTACCTTTTCAAAAAAGTACCTTTTATAAACAATTTCCATTAAAAAAATATCTTTTGAAAAAAGTACCTTTTAAAAAAAGTACCTTTTAAAAAAAGTACCTTTTAAAAAAAGTACCTTTTAAAAAAAGTACCTTTTAAAAAAAGTACCTTTTAAAAAAAGTACCTTTTAAAAAAAGTACCTTTTAAAAAAAGTACCTTTTAAAAAAAGTACCTTTTAAAAAAAGTACCTTTTAAAAAAAGTACCTTTTAAAAAAAGTACCTTTTAAAAAAAAGTACCTTTTGAAAAAAATACCTTTGGAAAAAATTAACTTTTGAAAGAGCACCTTTTGAAAGAATACCTTTTGAACAAAGTAACATTCGAAAAAAGTATATTTTGAAAAAAGTACCTTTTGAAAATAGTACCGTTTAAAAAAAGTACCCTTCGAAAAAAGTAATTTTTGAAAACCTTTCCCTTTTTGAGCTTTAAAAAGCAACATACTTTTACAAGCGAATTTAGGAAAAATATCCCTTAAAAAGGAAATACATTTTGAAAATAGTACATTTTGAATAAAAGTATCTTTAAAGTAACACACTGAGAAACGAAAAATCCTTCGAAAAAGGATTTAATGTATGAAGAAGCTTTAAAAGTATTCTTCGAAAAAACTAATTTGGAAAAATAAGTATAGACGTTTAGAAAATAGCCGAAAGAGGTACATATGTATATTTGGTAAGAATATTGCTTTGTTGTAAGTTTTAAATAAAGAATACAGGATATTACATTTCAAAAAAATTGTTTTCCTTTGCAGCAAACAGTTTTCCGATTACTTTATAAAACGTTTAAAAATTACACAAATATATTTACTGCATGACATCGTTTATTCTCTTTTGCAACAACTTGATAACATCTAATAAAAAAAGAGTTTTTTCATTTTAAAATTTTTTCTTTGTAGTGCCATCGTGAAAATAAATAAGCAAATTTTTTTGGTATAGAAGTAACGAGAAACGCTAAATTGTGGGAATGTTATTGGCTAAAAAAAACCATAGTTTGTTAGTTTAAATTAATTTTTTTCTTTTATACGCTTAGCAATAACCATGTTGTTATGATGGTTATTCCTCTTTTAACTATTGCGGTTATGTTGGTCTATTTATAAAATAAAAATTTTGTGAAAAATACAGAAACAAAAAAAAATTGTTTTAAAAATATTTGTTTTAAATTTTCGTTGTTGTTTTATCTGTCACGTCCCGTGATCCACAAATTTTACAAGTGTCCTGCATTTTTTACATTGTCTATTCACTTCTACTGCTGCTGTTTGTTGGGTATGCGTGGTGTACATGTGAAAGTGCAGGAGCCAGTTTGTAAACAAAGACACAAACATGCACACATTTGCACTATCTTGCATAAATATTGTTATGCGGGCATTAGATTTTTGTATGCATAAGATACACACACACTTTCTGCTACGTAAGTGGATAAATGTGCACACACACTTATACACACACTTATACACATATACATACAAAAATACTTGTCTAGAAATAAAGTTATCCACAGACTTTAATTTAAATGTGTTGGTGCATTATTTTCCTTTGTGCTTTCTTCCCTTAATACTTGTTTATGAAAAATTTAAATAATTGGTAGTAGCTTTTACGGGTTTCTTTTTAATTTTTTCTTTTTGTAAGTTTTAATATTTTCTATTTTCAAGGAAAATGATAATGATTGGATACTTTAGTTGAATTTAAATATTTATTACAATTTTCCTTTTGTTTAATATTTCACCATAGCAATAATAATAATGTCTTATTCAAAGTTTAATATTAAATTGAATTTAAATTTTTATGGAAAATGTATTTGTTTGTTTCTTAAAATGGGAACTATTGTGATAAAAAAATCTATTAGAATTTTACCTAAAAGGATTTTGTGTGTTTTGAAAAATTTTTTTTTTAGATAAACAAGTAATGGATAAAAATCAACAATTATTCAATATGAGCTTTTTTTCAAATAAAAGTTTTTACTAATAAATATTTCTTTTAATGCAATTTTCATGTAATATTACACCATTTTTGGTATTTAAGATATTGAAATTTTGTAAAAGTTTTCTGCAATATTAATGCTTTAGCTATATTAAGTAATAATTTTCATGACTATTATTATTATTATTTTGTTTGGGGACATTTTAATCAGAGTATTAAAGTAGCTGTCGTGATATTGAACACAACAATCAATGTCAAAACTTCATAATGCTGTAATATTTTTGATAACTTATATTGGTTTTATTTTTGCTGGCAGTTGTCAAAGAAACATAAAACTTTTTGGTTTTTAAATAATTGCATAAAACAAATAAATGTTGTAATGTATAATACAAATACCCAAATCAAACTTGCGGACGTAATACTAGGGGAATTCACTCACATCAAGATATACGTTTAAAATATATAAATGGTAGAATGTTTCTGATATATTATAACAAATTAAAAATTTATTACTTGAACAAAGCTTTTTACTTCTTAACAAAGTTGTTTCAGTTTGAAAGTTTCATGCTAAATTTTATTTATGCTACACATCAGCTGATTTTCTACCAATTATATTTTAATTTAAAAAATATAAAAATTGTATTGATCGTGTTTAAGAACATCTAGACGCATTTGCTACTAGAGCAACTCATCAGTAGATTTCAACCACAATACAAAAAAGCTTATGAAACCCCATTTTAAATATACTGATGAGTGCCTTAATCAGCACCGAAAAATGAAAATAAATTTATTTATTTATTGTTATATTGAAATTAATATTTAATAAATTACAATAAATTTTTCAATTAATAAAGGGTGCTGTCACAACTTTGAGTTGGCATCACTGCTTTATTTGAGCACCCATTCAACAGCTGATAGTTGCTTTTTGTTTAGTTTGCTTTGAAATTTCATTATCGACTTACACCAGAGCAACGCGTGCCAATTTGAAATTTTTAATATTTGAAAACATTAAAGCATTTTATTTTCCGATGAAGTCCATTTCTAGTTGAATGGGCACGTAAATAAGCAAAATTTTCGTATTTGGAGTAAGGAGAACCCACAAGCTTTTCTCCAAATATCATTACATCCACAGAAAATTACTATTTGATGAGCTTTATGGGCTGGCGGAGTCATTGGCCCATATGTCTTCAAAAACGAAGCTGGTCACAATGTTACTGTCAATGGTGAACCGTAGAGGAACGTGATTAGAAATTTTTTCGTACCTCAATTATGTGGCATTAATCTTACTGATATATGGTTCCAACAGGATAGAGCCATATGCCACACAGCGGGCCCTATAATTGATTTACTCAAAGAAACTTTTGATGAAAAAATAATTTCACATAGTTGCTCAATTAATTGGCCAGCAAGTTCGTGGTGTGTGACTTAACTCCATTGCATTATTTTCTGTGGGGTTATGTTAAGTCACTTGCCTACGTCGATAAGCCACAAGCAATTGAACAACTAGAAATTAACATTCGAAGAGTTGTCGGCAAAATAAAGTCGCAAATGCTGCGAAAAGTTGTTGAAAATTGCTGCGCCATCTACGCCAGCCGTGGCCGCCACATAGCAGAAATCATATTTAAGCATTCATTTTATAAAAGTTTCTTTCTCATAAAGCCCGTCTGATTGATATTAAAAATATATTTCCTTATTTGATTATGATTTAAACTTATGTCACTCTATAAAAAATACCCTTTATTTTACAGCTGGATGTGAAGTACATAAAAATTTTTTTTATAAATATTGCAATTTAATATGAGCGTTAAAAAAGCTAGCTTAAGACTTTTCCTTTACCAAATTTTATCTATTCTAGTTTTGATCTATTGATCAAACAATATCATTCATAAAGGATGTTGCAATAATAAAGAGAGTATTTTTAAGTAAAACTATTGCATATTTATTTAATTTAAAAACAGATGATATGCCCTTCATAATGGAAAATTAAATTATACAACTGGCTGCCACGACCATTCTTACAGGATCATATATTTTTTATGAAAGTTTCCCTCACTATTAGGCAGATTTTGTGGCTGTACGCTCTTGATGACTTCGCGGTTTCCATCCTGGAGGTCTGGAACAGATTGAGTGGCATAGAATTTATTTTTTGCCGTAGCCCCAAAGAAAAAAGTCTAAAGATATTAAACAACAAGATGTCGGTGGCCAATTGTGATTGGCTTTTTGAGAAATCACACGATGGGTAACGTGACATGCGTACTCGTATCATGTAGTGCCGTCTTGTTGAAAATCATTGTCATCCATAGCAATATATTCCAATTATAGTCATAAAAATCATATATCAGCTATTAGTAACGCAATTTATGCATCGTAAGAGTTGCTTTAAACTTATTTTCGGAAAAATAAGGTCCGATAACCTTGACAGACTAAAAACTGCACCAAGTGTGTACTTGTAGAAGAGAGAGGCTTTTCAACAATAATTTCTGGATTTTACTAGCCTTAAATACATCAATTCTGTTTATTTTTAAGGCTTCTAAGCTTCTTGTTATTCCGAATAGGTTGAATGCATTTGAAGTACCCAATCAGCAATAAGACGACGTTTTAAAGGCTGGTAAGCGTGAGTTATTGTGTAAACTGGATTCTAAAAGACTTATGCCCTAATTCAGTAAGAAGATTTAGGACGTTTTTGTTTGAAAATGCTTCTGAATTCTTGTCTTTGAAGTCTCTAAATTATTTTCTTCAAAAATGGTTGTTGTCTTTGACAATGAAAAATATAAATATTATTGCCCTGTTTTTAAAACATAAGAATTCAATTAAATTATTATACAATAGTTTGAAAAATATATGAAAAAATATGTGTTGAATATAATGTTTAGAACAAAATCGTAAAGCAAATACACGAACCTTCTAGCATAGGCAATAAATAATAATCGTTTTAAAGAATCAAAACTGCTTCTTTTTTTCGTCCATAGACAAGACGATACAATCGCCGAACAGAATTAGGGCATTATGCCCTAATTCAGTAAGAATATTTAGGACGTTTTTGTTTGAAAATACTTTTGAGTTCTTTTGAGTTTTCTGAATAATTTTCTTAAAAAATGGTTGTTGTCTTTGCTAATGAAAAATAAAACATAAAAATTAAAATAAAGTGTTGTACAATAGTTTAAAAAATATATGAAAAACTATGTGTTGGATATAATGTTTTGAATAACATCATAAAACAAATAAAAAAACCTTCTAGCAAAGACAATAAATAATAATTGTTTTAAAGAATCACAATTGCGGGTTTTTTCATCCGTAGACGAAGCAATACAATCGTCGAACTGAATTAGGGCATTAATATGTAAGTCTCTATCGAACATATGATGTTGCATCATTTATAAAATATACAAATAGCAAAATTTGGTTAAATATGGACTAGTCGGGGTTTTCTCAGCACTGTGGGCTTTAACAGCATAATTCTTAGATGATCTTAAGGCGACGTGCCTTCAAATCACTAACTTTTCCCAAAAAGGCAAAATTGTTCACCATGCCGCACAATGATTCACAACGACCTAAAAAGGCTTTATTTTTGAAAACTGCTATCGAAAATTTTTCCCCTTTTATTTACCAGGCAACTTTCATAAATCGGTTGCTTTGAAGATTATTGCTTAAGCATTAATTTGGAGAAGATCTATTGTAATATTCCAGTTAAACACTGATCTTGGCTGCTAATTCCAATCATTTAGTTTGCAAAAAATTATTCTTGATGATGTTGATGTTCTTGATGATGTTGATGGTTAACACAAATGTCCTCTCTGGTAAGAGACTAGAAAGCTCATTAAGCTGAGCGCTTTATGAATGATGTGGCGATATGTCAGTTTAGAAATTTTTACAAGGTTTTCTTTTATTGCTAGAATATTTTTAAATGTTTTATTTGGTTTATTGGAATTTACTGGAATTTTAAGACTCTGAATAGTCATTAAATGGCAAAAAGAAATAAAAACTTAAAATTCCAGAGATAAAAATATTATAAAAATTTACCTTGTTCACTAGGAAATCGCCACATACAACATTACAGCATTTAAAGGCTTAGGTTATATATGTGCACTTGTATGCATGTACGATCTTGTATGTTTTTGTATTTATTGATTTACGGTTTTAGTTTTCAACTCGGCTCATTTGTATGTATGTGTGTGTGTGTGTGTGTGTGTAAATGTATGTTAATTAAATAGCAGTCATTTGATAAATTAATTAAATTGAAAACTTCCATTTTAATATTTACAATATAAAGTAAAGTATAAAATATAAAATATAAAAATATTTCTGTTTTGCTACTTTATGCAATGTTTTATACAAAATAAAAAAACAGAGAGTTTCCTTAAGAAGTGGTAATTGGATAGGTTTAAATATAAAGAGCTTTGAGAGGACTACTTAGATATTTAATTTGTCATTAGCACAATCGAATTGTAATATTTAGATAAATTAAAAATCAATAATAATAAAAAACTAATTCTATTTCTCCAAGGATGCTAATTTCAGGCCAAGATTTTATATATATCTTGGCTTAAAATTAGTATCTTTGGAGAAATAGAATTAGTTTTTTGGCAATAATTTTTGTTAGTTAGTTTGAACATTTTTACACATCTAACAGAAACAATTTTCAAGATGAACTATCGAAAATAATTGATATTTTCGAGCACTGTCTTGATTTAATGAAAAATGTGTAATCTGGTATATAGTTATAGTACTAAAATACTTCGTATATCCTTCCGATATTTCAATAGGTCGCTGAGGCACTTACTCTTGTGTTTCCTTTGTTATTATTATTTCTCAAAATAATGGAAAAAGGAAATAAAATTTTATTGATGTCATTGACACTGTTTAATAAATTACATTTTCTAGGAACAATTTTATTGGAAAAAAAGCTTAAAGCCAAGTCGATTTTTTTTGCAGGGAAAATTACTTTTAAATATGAATTGATATTTAAATAAGTCGGTGAAAGTGACTCTTAATGTGATTTTTTAATTTTAATTAACGCATATCAAAATAAGTACGAATTTTGGAAACTATGCCAGTTCTTAGTTAAGCACGCCAAGATGCATTTGGCTGTTGCTGAGGCAATTCATCAGTAGAAGTTAAGTGCAATTCAAAAAAGCCTTGGCAGATGAGTTTGCCTAAGCAGCAACGAAATACATTTTGAAGTGCTCAGCCAACAACTAAAAAAGGCATTAGCTTATTTCTAATAAATTCTAGTTTTTATTTTATTATTTTTTTCTCGTTGCTCACCCAACAACTAAACAAGGTATTCGTTTATTTCTAATAAATTCTAATTTTTATTTTATTATTTTTGTCTCGTTGCAAGGTTTAAATTAACTTAAAGCTTTTAAGTTAAATTTTTAAAGTTAAATGTGATATTCTAAAGCAGTAGCTTATCTTAAAATTTTTAAAATTTTTTACAAAATACTAATTCATGAATAATTTTGCTTAGTTATATTAAAAAATTATGGATTTATGTCGGGTTCTCTGCTTGCAAGTTAAATTCTATGATGTTAACACGATACTCTAAAGAAATATAAGAAATATAATTCCAAATTTTTTTCTGCATTAACTATTGCTCTACCCTTTTAAATTTCTGTTTGCATAAATTTTCTCATTCATTAAATAATAATTAATTTTTATTTATTAAATATATAACAGACCAGTGTAGGTTAGTGCAAGAGAAAAAAAAATATAATAATACAATTATGAAACAAATTACGTGGATACCATTTAATTCAATTGGCTGCATTAACTACAAACTTGCTCGTAGTTTATAAAATGCTTTAAGCCAAAGAGTTTCAATTACTCCGTATGAATGTAGTTGAGTTAAATAAAATATTTATTTTAATAGCACACAAAAGTTAGTTGGAATAATTTAAATATTGAAATGAAAAATTAAAATAAAAGTAGTAATTCCTATTAAAATGTTAATAAGATTTAATGGGACTTAAACTGCTGTAAATAAAACCTCTTTTATGGTAAAAAATTTAAAAATAAAAAATAATATTATAAAAAATTTATTTAAAATTATATACCCACAAATCCCGGTACAACGAACGATATAATGTCATTCCCATTCGTTATACCGAAAAATTCTTTATATCGCAAAGTTTTTTCAAGTGTTATTTTCAATATTATTATTATTTTAGACGTGATACAAAACATTCAAAAGAATGATATCAATTTCTCACCAAATACAAACTAATGGAACGGCTCTTTTTTTTACTTTTACATTGCTGTTGTAGATTTTTGTTAACGGTTTGTCCGTTTGTTGTGCAGATCACACACTTATCAAAACATTCCCTAAATAAGGTAGTAAATGTTAGAAATATATTGCTTTTGTTTTATATTTTGCGATGATTTTTTGTTATCATTCGTTATATATGGTATAAAATTAATCAAATATTCGCTATATAAAGTTGTTAATGTAAAAAATTTGGACGTTCGTTATATGAGATTTCCTTAAAGCGAGATTCGTTATGCCGAGATTTGCCTGTATCGTTAACATTGACATTACCCTGCAGAAAATTTGGTGACAATTGATCCAAATGTACTCGTCCTATAACTGGGGATAATGTGGGTGTTATCAAAAGTACGTAGTAGTGTATGGTGAAAAAAGTCATATCGTTTAAATGGTGGCATATTGACCATTTTCGTGGTGTATCGTCTTGATCTTGAGCCAATTTAATTCGGACTCGGTCTAGTATTGTAGTAAACTGCACTGAACATGTTCGATGTGGTCGAATACAGGACCTATCAAATAGTGTAAATATAATGTTAATTGCTCCCTTCAATGTGACTCTGGGATCAGTCCCGTAACTATACTTAGATATTAACCTAAGCTTAAATGGTATTTATACTTTTGAAATATGAGTGGCCCTGTGGTCGAGTGGTTAGTGTGCCAGCCTGTCATGCACGAGGTTGTCGGTTCGAATCTCAAAAAATTTTCAGATTAAAAATAAAATTAAAAAAAATGTCATTGCATTTGTAACAATAAAAAAATATATAAGCGTTAATTGTTACAGTTAAATGTCAAAATTTCATTTATAAATAATTTATATTATTATACATCGAATAGGTCCCTATGGGATAGTTCAGTGACAAGTCACAAGGTGCATACAAAGTATCAATTAACCCCATCCTAGGCCATCCCCATGTAAAAGTGACTGGTCCGCTTCATAGGAAGTGTTAGAACTCGGACTGGTCCCTATCACTTGGGGACCGGTCACGTGACTAGTCTTGTGTCAGTTACATTTCCTGCAGGGTACTTTTGTGCCATATTGTATTAAATACATGTTATTGGCTGCGTATACTTAATTTATATTTTTACTGGTATTAAATATTACTCATACGACATGAATATTTTTTTTTTACATAATCCTCATTTACATTGTGGATTTAAAAAAAATAAAATTTCATGCAATTGTTTGCGCGATACTTTTTTATTTGGTACTTGCAGCGCTATAGAAGGGAAAGCTGAAGCTCTAAAGCATTTTTTGGTAACTTTTCTGGTCTGATTTGCTGCTCCAGGCTTCCTACTGACAAATGAAAAAATTTTTATGGAACTTGTTTCATGAAGAAATGCATAATGTAAATCAGTTATAAGGATGTAATTTTATTTAAATTAATTTGTTTCTCTTTAATATTTAATGCACTAATTAATTTATAAGAATATCGTTATAAAATTATTTAAAACCGAGACGAAAGTTTGTTTAATTGTTTAAAATTTATATTTAAATGAACATTTCATTCCTTTACTATTTCAACATGAACAAATTAAATTATCTAACAGAAAAACAAAATTAAATCCATTTGTAATGCCAATAATGATATTTTATACACACACACACACACAACAGTCAGACAGGTCAGCCTCACTGCTGCGCTTCACTGGCTGTTTGGATGACCGCGATTTCACATGAAAGCATTTTCAATAATATATTTTCGTTCAGTCACTTATTAATATTTTCTGTTGCTTTTATAATGGTTTGTGATATATATAGTATATGTAAATTTAATTAAAATTACAATCTCTGAAAACAAAAACAATAACAAAATTGTTTACTTTACCCAAGGAATTACAAAAATAAGAATAAAAAATTAAATAAATTGAAGTTACTGCAAGTAAGCAGTAATTTACATTTCTATGCCAGTGATATAATTTAATTGTTGTTAAAAATAAAACTTATATAATTTTTGGGGGTGATGACTTTTATAGATTTTTATTGAGCTTCTTTAGTGATGACACTGAGCCTGAGGCAGGCTGTCGATACCTGTAACTCGATTATTTTTCGATTATATTTGTTTGATTTCATATTTGGTGTATGTGTCTGAAAGGTCCCACAGTGCACTCTTGCTGTATTCAGATATTCTTATGATAAGTAAATAATTCTTCAATAAGAAACCAATCAATAGCAAACAAAACCACAACATAAAATCTACTTAAAAGCAATATAAGTTTCTGTTTGTAGCATATTACAAGGAAATAAATATTAATTTATAAACTGACCTGCCAATAACAAGAAATGGATAGAAGCTATGAATGAGTATCAAAGCCTACACAAACACCCACGCGCACATACAACTGCAAAAAGCACATAAATCAAAGATTAATTTCTTAAAATAATGCTGAAGTTTTTATTTAAAAAAAAAGCAAACAGGATTAAACAAAAGATATGACAAACAATTTATTTATAGATTATATCCTTGGTAGCACATTGTGTTTTATTTTAACACAGATCTATATCAAAAATGTTTTCGAATTTATTATTGAAATTTATAGCTTCAAATCAGTGACAAAAAGGAAAAAGTGCTTAGGTCGAGATAAGCTAATTTTGAGTTAATAGCACCTCTGTAGTCTGCATATTCGAAAGTACTCCTGGTCTAAATCTTAATTAATCTGCCTGATGATCAGGAAGTTATAGCAAAATTACTTGCGACTTATCTTTTTTAGACTTCTAATCTCATTTGGAATCATAGCTTACTTAAGGTTATGCTTTGGTATATTTCAACTTAAATGTATTATCTGTAAATAACGATGTGTAGAACGATGTTTGCTTGAAAAAATTAAGGTTAGCAGAGAATTTCCCAATTTAACTGTAAAAGAAATAAATTTCTGAAAATTGACTTGAACGCTTAAAAGTGCTCTCCTGCAAAACAGTAAAATATGACTTAAGCACTTTTTCTAATAGTTTGTTATATATATTTTTTTAAAGGAGAAATAATACTTTAGCTAAAATGGTAATTGTAAATATTATTTTTTTTTTTAAATATTTGTCTCTTTACTTGTGCTATTTGCAAATAAAAGTAAATAGTTGTGTTACTTAAAAAGTGAGAGAGAGAGAGAGAGAGAGAACTTTTCGTTTTGCTTGCTTTAAGTTTTATTAAATATTTTCTTTTGCTAACTGCTTCTTAATTAAATTTCAAGTTTCCTCTTGGCACTTGTTAACACGCACTTTACAACAACTAAATACAAAGGCACCCTCGGAGACAAAAGTACTCGCAAATACTTGCAAATAAATATTGCAGATATAAAATGTCGCTTCCACAAGAAACACTTTTAGACACACATTTGCCATACCTCGTGCTTTAACACGTTTAGTGCTCTTTCATATGTATTTAAATCGTTCATAGTGTGTTTACACGTTGTGCAGGCAGGGTTGGGAATATTAAATTGTATAAAAGATTTTATTTTTCTGATAATAAGGCAATATTGTCAGATATATGTTTTCTACACTCTGATAAACATAAATGAGGAATATTCTAATAGAGATTTTACAAATTTAGCATATGTTCCCGCCTTAGTTTAAGACCACAATTGTCGGTAAATGACGGTCGGATTTGTTCAGTTTGGTTTTTTCTAATCACCAGAAATGCAGATGCAGCTTGAAAACTTGTCCCGATATGATGTAAATGTTAAAAGTTCGTAGAGCAAGTTTCTCATAACAATAAAATATTGAAAAACCTTTTTAATTCTTAAATTATAATGTCGACTTATAGCAGAAATACTTTAAATACTTTTACTAAAATAAAAATATTTTTTAAGTTCTCCAATTAAATTCAATTTTACATCCCTGTATGAAATTAATGTTCACGCATTCTGACATTTCAAAAAAAAAATTTTTTTGCAACTGTTGTTTATGTTCAACTCTTACATACAGATATAAATACATTCAGTCAAATCTATGCATGCATGTATGTATGTGTGTGTGCGTGTGTGTGTGAATACAAAATTATGTGTGCTGATGAAATTATTTACATACAAACAAATAAGTATTTACCAGGGACCGAAAATAACTGTTATTTTTGAATTTTTGATTAAAAAAAGCAACCTCAAGGAAATGTCGGAGAATGAAACCAAGTATACCATTTTGCAAGTATTGGACCAAATTGTCAGAAAATACGATGCTTTTTAAAAATCTGACTTTTATTTTTTCAAGCAAAAATAAAAGTTATTTTTTGACTTTTATTTTTTTGAGCAAAAATAACAGTTATTTTTGACTTTTATTTTTTCGAGCAGAAATAAAAGTTATTTTTTGACTTTTATTTTTTCGAGTAGAAATAAAAGTTATTTTTTGACTTTTATTTTTTTGAGCAGAAATAAAAGTTATTTTTGTGTTTTCAACCCCTTTGACAAAGAAATTATTATTTAATATTCCAAATATTCTTTTCTAAATAAGTAAATTTAACGATTCACTATTGCAAAAGCGCCAAAATTTATAATAAATATAATGAATTTATCACAAAA
The DNA here is from genome assembly GCA_944452675.1 of Tachina lurida. NCBI lineage: Eukaryota > Metazoa > Arthropoda > Insecta > Diptera > Tachinidae > Tachina > Tachina lurida. The sequence goes on along the minus strand of OX101752.1, from coordinate 9,743,902 downwards.
TAACTTTTATTTCTGCTCAAAAAAAATAAAAGTCAAAAAATAACTTTTATTTCTACTCGAAAAAATAAAAGTCAAAAAATAACTTTTATTTCTGCTCGAAAAAATAAAAGTCAAAAATAACTGTTATTTTTGCTCAAAAAAATAAAAGTCAAAAAATAACTTTTATTTCTGCTCGAAAAAATAAAAGTCAAAAAATAACTTTTATTTTCTGACTTTTACGATAAAAGTTATAACAGTTACGGTCCCTGGTATTTACTTACATTTATAAACAGCAGATGCGAAAAAAACGTAACAGCAGAGTGAAAAACAAAGTATAAATACAAGTGACATATGTACATATGTTGGGCATTAAGAATTTATAATTAATCTTCTTAATTTTCCCAAGCAGATTAACTTTTCAAGCATATTTTTTTTTATATTTATTGTTGTTGTTTATTTTTAAATTTTATTATGCAAAACAGAACCACCAGCAACATCAATAACAAGTCATAAAATAATAAAAACAAGAATGAATAAAATAAAATTTGAAGAACAAACATGAAAATTAAAAAAAAAAGACAAAAAGTAGTAACTCACACAGAATAATAATAATGAATACAATGGGTTTCGTTGAGATTTGTTGAAGAAAATATTTAAAGAAAAAATAACATCTTTGTCAACACAAAGTGAACGTGGAAGCGAGTGGTATTATTATTATTATTTTTTAATATTTCTTGCATGCCAGCTTACTAAATATTCGTTGCTGAATTTGTAAATTCTTTTCATTTTTCTTTTTGAATAAAATAAGTTACCAAAATCGGTCTTGTAAATGTTACATAATTTTAGAGCTTAAAAACAAGAGATTTTTATTGCTAAAGATTTTAGTTTTTAAACCAAATTGTAGATTTTTTCATGCTTCTGGTAGTGTTTTTAATATTTATCAGGAGTGCTGCAGGAAAAATAGCTTTTTCCGAACGCAGTTCTGGTTCCAAGGCTGTCAGTCATCTAGTAACGATATGCGCTACAACATTGAAAGATATGAATAATTTGTTACTCGTATCATACCCCTGCAACATTTTATTCATATACATACAACGCGCCAGAGACATTGCTTTTTTTACTGTCTGACATTCACAAATTTAAAAATAAAACAAACAAAAAATTTAGAAATGTTTAAATCAAATTCATATTTAAAAATTATGTATGTATATCACATACCAAAACTTAAAAAAAAAAAATTAAACTCAGCGTACCCCCTAAAGTGCTATAAAATAAGAAAACAAGCGCTGATACAAATTTAAATGTGCACACACGCATTTCTACACTAAAACAAATAATGACAAAGTCAAAAGAGTATAGATAAATCGCAAAAATGTCCATGAGAGTTTAATATAATTGAGAAAAACTGAAAATATAATACCCCTTTTACACACGATAAGTTTACTCTGCAAAGTATTAATTCAGCTGGGAGAAAGACAGAAAGAGACTATACTACTACATCTGTCTTTCACGCAGCTGAATTAAGACTTTGCAAAGTAAACTTTACGTGTGGAAAAGAAGTAATACAGCGCTGATAAAGGTTAACAAAAGCAAGAAAGAAAGAAAGAAAGAGAGAGAGAGAGAGAAAATATTTCCCTTATGAAAGCTCCAAGCTCCTAAATAAACTAAATCAGTTGAGCTGATTTCTAAAGTAGTTAGTGTCTTGAAAGCAAATGATGGCTTTCGAAAACCCGAATTTTTATATTTTGACTACTTTTTTAAATTTTGAGTTGTGCATCTTTGAACTTCTTAAAGAGATGCCAAGTATTATTTTATAATTCAGGTCAGCTGAATAGAATAATTAAGCATTAACGTAATAATTAAGCATTAACAGAATTTAAGTTAATTATCAAGCATTTCAAACTTTCGTGATTAGAGGATGTCAGTTAAAGAGTTTAATACGAGTACTACTATTAATTTTTATTTTCTTTTATAGAAAAAAGTTGAATTTGGTTTTCACGTACCGATTTATATATTTTATAAAAAATTTGATTTAAAACGCATGTATTTTCTTATTAAGCTTTGCTGAATTGAGTTCATCTTGAATGTTTAATTTTTTACACATAGTTTAAATATGATTTGTTATGTCAAAAGTATTTTTTCATAAAAATACTGCAATTCAGCTAAGCTGAATACATGTTATTATACATTTGAAAATTATTAGGTATTATGATATAATAAATTTACGATATTACATTAATTCAGCTGAGCTGAATTTATATATTATTTATTTACTTAAATTTTTGGAACCAAAAACTTGCCTGTACATATTATTTTATGCAGCAAAGTTTAATCTGGTGTTTGCGCACAGTTGCATATTTTTTATAAGAAAATTATGTTTTAAAAACAAGTGTTTTCTAATTTAGCTTAGCTGAATTAAGTTCATCTTGATTGTTTTACTTTTAACGCATACATAAACTTTATCTGTTATGTCAAAAATAAGTTTTCACTAAAATACTGCAATTCAGCTTAGTTGAATACTTGTTATTATATAGTAGAAAGTTATTAGGTAAAATGTTACAGCAATTTTGCAATATAAGATCAATTCAGCTGAGCTTTATTTATATATTATTTATTTCTTTCAGTTTTTTTGGCACTAAAAACTTGCCAGTAGATATTATTTTATTCAGCAAAGTTGAATTTGGTTTTTACGCACCGATGCAAATGTTTTGTTGCAAAATTTGGTTTTAACGACATGTATTTTCTAATTAATCTTTGCTGAATTGAGCTCATCTTGAGTGTTTTATTTTTTACACATAGTTTAAATATGATTTGTTATGTCAAAAGTATTTTTTCATAAAAATACTGCAATTCAGCTTAGCTGAATACATGTTATTATACATTTGAAATTAATTAGGTAATATATTATAATGTTTGTGATATAACATCAATTCAGCTGAGCTTAATTTATATATTATTTAGTTCTTTCAGTTTTTTGGCACTAAAAACTTGCCAGTACATATTATTTTATTCAGCAAAGTTAAATTAGGTGTTTAAGCACCGTTGAATATTTTTTTATAAGAAAATATGGTTTTAAGAACATGGATTTTCTAATTGAGCTTAGCTGAATTAGATTCATCTTGATTGTTTCACTTTTAACACATACCTTAAATATGATTTGTTATGTCAAAAGCTTTTTTTCATAAAAATACTGCAATTCAGCTAAGCTGAATACTTGTTATTATATACTTAAAATTAATTAGGTAATATCTCATAATAATTTTGAGATGTAACTGAGCTGAATAGTGTTTTCTTTACGATGATTGGTGGAAATTATATTATTGCAATTGTAAAATCTTAATTTATGCTATTAACATTTTTATAGGTTAAAATTTCAATTAATTTTTTAATTGATATAACCAGAGTTTAATGGATATTACAAAATATTTCATTTAAACTTATTTCCGCATCGCCTGTGTTAATTGATCAGAAAGAGCATGTGTAGAATCTAATAAATTTTTGTAGTATGAATTAAAAATTAATTTAATCATCATTTGTGATCCATTTGCAGTAATTTTAAAGTTAATAAAATTAATTAAATTTTTAATTGAAAATATTAATTAACAAATACTTTTTTCTCTGTGCATATGTGTATGTTTACGTATGGCAAATACAATATCATAATGGTATTTGCTGACTTTGAGTTATGCTGGATGTATGCATGACAATGAAAATAAAGAGCATTTTTTGTTGTGATGGATGCTTGGCACAATCAGGAAACAAATCAGGCACACACATGACGTTTGCTTATATGCTTAAATATGCAAGTATGTATGTATATACATACATGCATACATACATATGTATGTGAATATGTACGTGTGGTTATAAATAAGCACACACACAATAATGTACATATAAAGCGTTTCTACAAAATTTGTATAAATCCGTACAAATGCGCTCAGACCTACATATCTGAGTGTGGGTCTCCATACAATTGTCTGTATACATATGTACATGACTGTAAAACTTTGTCAGTATTCACCCTTATGCATGTCTATATATCAGCTTTATTTAATATTTACATACATTTGAGCACTTTTAAGTTATTCTCTGTGCGAGCGTGTTGCTTTTAAATATTAAATATTCTTTTGTTTTCAGTTTCGATAATTGTATTTAGACATGAAATAATTTCGGTCACGATGGTCTTTTCTTTAAGAATAATTAAAAATGTGTGAGAGCATGTGGTTTTGTATATTAAAGTATATTAATAGAGCAGCAGTAATGAATTGGAGAGCTTTAAATTTTTAACAAGTGTCCTTTTCACCTCAACATAACTACACATGGCTATATAGGACATGGAGTTTTTTTCTGTATCCTGTTGTAGGTTGTGTTTAATTACACACAAGCAACTAGATATGTATGCATTCTATATTTATTTATGGTTTAAGTCAAGCAGAAAACAATTTTAATATTTGCATGTACATACATGCATATATATTTATATATACATATAATAACATGCCGAGCTGTAAAATTTAAAAGCAATTTGCAAATAATTAAATTTTCAATTAAATACAAACAAACAATGGGCACATTTTATATAAAATATAGACACATATACACACATATATGAATGTATGTATGTATAGACACAAAAAAACACACACGTCCACTCATGCAATAGAAGAATGAATGCCTTCATGCAAGCGTATTCATACCAGGTGTTTTGACAGATATATATTTATGAATTCCGCAACTCTCTATTACTGACAATTTAAAAACCTGCCTTACGTTCCTTTTTACAATTTAAGCTTTAAGCTTAAATTTAAGCTTTAAGCTTTTTTTAAATTTTTAATTCAAAACTTGCATTTAAAGTCTCTGTTAGCTTTTAATTGTACATTGTGAAAAGGGCCGTTAATAGCATTCAAGAGTCTGATATTAAAATTCTTTACAACAAATATCTCTACAAAATGTTTAACAGTCAACTTCCTCATAAGCCGGCCTACAACTACTTTTATTATGTCCTTTACCAAAAATGTCATTCCGTTTGTAATTTCCATAATATTCATATGCGAACCATAATATATATATTCTGGGTCCTTATGAATAGGGAACATTAATAAGCGACGTCCTTCTGTCCGTCCGTCCGTCTGTTGTACGTGAAATCGGTTTTCCGAAGCTTCCAGAAAAGCTAGAGACTTCGGTCCTAGCGGACTGATGTATTAGAAATGGTATAAAATAGATTGGTATTGAAAATCAGTGAAATCGAGCAGATGGTTTCAGAGCTGGAAAGCTTAAACTAGATTTTGCCACATAAAAGTAACTAGATAACACATTTTTTTTTATTTTTTTAAATAAATAAATAATTTATTTTATGTTTGAGTACGAATAAATTTTGTATTAAAAATATAAAAAAAATATAAATAAAAAATATAAAAAAGGCGTTTCCAGGGTTGGGGACTTTAACTTTTTTGTTATAAAAAAATATCCTACTAAAACTAATTCTTCCTTTTATCTATAAACTTAAAATATCTTACATTCTTAAAAGAAAAAGATTGGTGTATGAAATCAGAAAAATTTAAAGTTATGATTCCAGGGATGGAAAATTTATAGTTTTTGTGATATATAAGATTAATTAGGTCTAATAATTTTTTTTATATTTTAATTTATATACATACATACATATTTATTTCATGTTTTGCAAAGAAAAATTTGCTATAGAAAATTAGAAAAATTAAAATCCACAGCCCCACAGCTGGAAAATTTAAACTTTTTAAACTAAAGTAACTAAGTAAAACTAGTATTTTCCTTCTTTCTTTTTTTTCTTTGTTCACTTAACATATTTTATATATTTTTTAAAGAACAAGATTGGTATGAGGAACCAAAAAATCTAAAAGGATGATTTCAGGGTTGGGAAAAGTACACATTTTTTGATATATAGAACTAATTAAATCAAGCTAGTTATTTCTTTGATTATTAAATATATTCTATATTTTAGAAAGAAATAAATTAGTACTCGTAGTAAAGAAAGAAAAATTTAAAAATTATGGTTCCAGGGTTGGAAATTGAAAAAAAAAATTTTGGGTAAAAAAATAACCACAAATGGGCAAAAATTATAAATTTTAATAAATGTGTATGTATTAATGTATGTGTCTGTATACTACATATACATACGCTGGTAAAGGGTATATAAAATTCGGCACAGCTGAATATAGGACTTACTTGTTTTTTTTTTCATTGGTTTTGACATACATGCACACTCGTACAATAACCCTTGCACAATATTAATATTCACGTTGATTATTATGTAATAATGCAAGTAATTTGTAAAGTTAATTTACATTTTCAGCATTCAGATAATGTGGCACATGAATATACATATCGATGGCTTAAAATAAAAAGGGCGTATCAAAATTTTTTCTCGAAATAGCGTTTTTAAAGTTTTCTGGGAGACAACGTATAATTGCATACATTACATGTTCAAAATCAAGGACTTCTGCATGTAAATGCTTTAGTTTTACTTCAGTTTTTTGCTTCTCCTATAAACTATCGAAAATTCGAGTTCCGCCTTTCGTATATTAAGCCATCGATATGTATGCCTGAGTGTATCTACATATACATGTATGTATGTACATAAACCCGTGAATATAATTAAATAAAAGCTAATATGTTTAATGATATACCTAATTTACGCGTATTTTAATCATTTTAATTTACTTGCATTAATATCATTTGCTAATTGAATTAATATCTGTAACAGACTCTGGGCATGAATTGTCCGGAATATATTGTTGTTGGAAAAGGAAATAATATGCACACGAATAACTTAATGTTTTATAAAATAGTTTAAAGACAAGGGTGAATGTTAATTCTTTAGTGCAAATTAAATTTTCTAGCGACGCCGATCGAGGCCAGTAGTCGAAAATAAGGACAAAAGGTTCTTATAATAAACAATAGTTTTCATAAAATAAGCTTCTTGTTAAAAGTAATATTTATACAAAATTTATATTTTACAAAAATTCCTTCTTGTGAAACACATTTTATATAAAAAGGCTATTTTTTATAAAAGGAACTTCTTACAATATGTACTCTTTATTAAAGATACCTGTTATAAAAAGTACTTTTAAAAGGATCTTTGTTATAAAAGGTACTTTTTAAATTTGAATTAAACTAGAGTGGATTTTAATCAGAAATAATTTATCAATCTAATCGGGCTTGAGTTCGGTATTATCAATTCTTCTTGCATGAAATATTTGTACTAATTATTGTGATTTTCTAAAGAAGAGAATAAAAATTAAACTAGACTTTTTAACTGGGGGAAATGCGCATTTTGCTGTGCAGCCACGCACTTCAACAGTAGGTAGACATGGGAGCTGGGAGAAAAATTCTCGCATTTCCCCCAGTTGAAAAATCTAGTTTAATTTTTTTTCGCTTCTCTAGAATATCAAATTTTTATTAATTAATAATAAAAATAATTTCATTCAATAAGAACAAAAAATACTGGACTTAATCCCTATTAAAAAGTTATTCCTGATAAAGGTCCTTTTTATAAAAGGTGCTTTTTATGAAAGATACTTTTTATGAAAGATACTTTTTATGAAAGATATTTGCTACGAGTAGTACTTTTTATGAAAAATACTTTTTACAAAAAGTCGTTTTCTAACAGGTACTTTTAATAAAAGGTACTTTTTACAAAAGCAACTTTTAACAAAAGCTCCTTTTAACAAAAGGTACTTTTTACAAAAGCTACTTTTAACAAAAACATCTTTTTATAAAGGGTAATTTTTACAAAAGCTACTTTTGTAAAAGTTACTTTAAAAAATATATTTTTATAGAGGGCAATTTTATTAAAAGTCCTTTTTATAGAAGGCACTTTTTGTAAAAGAAACTTTTTGCGTAAGGTACTAAAACTACTTTTTATAAAAACACTTATAACAAAAGTTAAATTTTGTTAAAAGTATTTTTTATATAAGATACTTTTTATAAAATATAGTTCTTATTAATAGAATTTGTATAAGCAAAGCGTACTATTTTTAAAATTATGTTTTTTAAAAGGTACTTTTTATAAAAGGTAATTTTTACGAAAATGTAGTTTTTTCTTAAAAAAAATATACTTCTTATAAAAGATAATTTTTTTAAAATGAACATTTTGTAAAAGGTACATTCTGTGAAAGGTATTTTTTGTAAAAAGTAAATTTTGTAAAAGGTACTTTTTGTAAAAGGTACATTTTGTAAAAGGTATATTTTGTAAAAGGAACTTCTTTAAAAAGGAATTAGTTATTAAAAAAGGTTTGTTTTCTTAAAGAAGCTGTTAACAAAAGTACTTTTAATAAAAGGTACTTTTTATTAAAAGTACCTATGAATAAAGGCCAGCTTTTATAAAAAGTACTTTTTTAGTACATTTTTATGAAAATGTACCTTATTAAAAACTAACTTCTTATGAAAGGTATGTTTTGTAAAAGGAACTTTTTTTAAATGGAATTATTACAAGAAGTATATTTAATTAAAAAAGCCTTTTACAAAAGGCAGTTGTATAAAAGTCACTTTTTATTAAATGTTCTTTTTATTATTGTTGCAGAGTACTTTTTATGAAAACTTCTATAATATAAAAGATTCTTTTTAACTCAAATTTGAAAGTATATATATATCGGGTCCTCGGGAGCATATGGCCTCCTAATGGTGTATTGACGCTCTCCCATAGCCTTTCCTGCACAACTGTCAACCTCCCCTATACGTAGCGTACCCAGTTTTTAACTGACGAGGCTTTGACGACCGACCATGGGCGGTATAACCCTCACAAATGGTGGCGTTTAAATCTCCACTATCTTCCTGGGGACGTACTGGCAGCCCCAGATCCAGGATCGGATGCAGAAGCTTAATCAGCTACTAATCTCAAATTAAGCAAAGATTAACGAAACTCAAGTAAAAAAAATCTGAAAGTAATAGTTCGTGTCGCTTTCTAATCCTAAATTAAAATTAAAAAAGTTTCACTAAAGACAAATTGTAAATTATTATGACAAACACTAGAAGAACGGAAAAAACTTTTATTTTTCAAAGCCTACCATACGTTCGTCATCAGTGTCGTGTAAACTTTAGTTTTATACACATATTTTTGAATGCAAATGGAATATGTGAACTATATTGATTGACCGTACTTCAATTGGTTGAAAGCTTTCTAATGTAATAAAAGCTCTTTATAATAATGACCTAGTAAATGTTTTTTTTTTTTAATATACTCACTCATATTTTTTTCGCTTTAGAATCAAAAGTGTGTTGAATTTATTGTGCCATAAATGCCAAAAAAGCTCAAGCGACATAGTTTTCCAACTTTATTTTTTTTAACAAAATCGATTATTTGCTATCGTAGAAATTGATTTTCGTCAAAAATGAGGTCCAAAAAATTTGTCGATTGGGCTTTTTTGGCTGTTATGGCTCAATATGCATGTATAATACAAGCCTTGTGAATAAGTTGAAGCTCTTGGCAATCATAAGTTTGTTGACAATGACAATAAATAAAGTTATTTCCTTTTTAGAAGACAAACAGCAGACATTTAATATTTTTATATAATATTACGAGCATATGAACAAATAACAAATAAAGAGCAAACACCTGTCGCAATGAACTGAACTGAACTGTGCAGGCAACAGCAGTGCCACAACTCAATTGTGCAGGGAAATAAAAATTAAATAAAACTCATTGTTTAGTCCCTGCGGTTTAAATTTAAGCATTTGGTATTTGCGACAAATTATTTTATGTTGAATTAACTTGTTGTTTGTATAATAAACTCTTTGCTGTTGAGGTTATTGTGTTTTTACCACTTGCCCAATTAAACTTTTGTTTGTTAATATATATATAAAAAAAATATTTGCCTAATGTTGCTTTGGTGAAACTTTAACCAGCTACAAACTTTAGAGCAACAAGGTGGAAGTAATAATGAAAGCGAAAAAAAATATTTAAACACAAATAAAATGTTAAATTATTATGGTTTTGTATTAGCCAAATTTACCACATTTTTAATAACTTAAACTTTTGTGAGCTCACCGCAGTTAGAAACAAGTAAAGCGTTAAATAAAGGACTGCCACTGTGCAAAATGAACACAAAATCTCCAACAGCTGACCGCTACTGCTGCTTTGATGTTTTTTTTGTTTTATTTTTTGCGGATGCGTGTGCGTGCTATTTTGCACACACAGTCACTTGCATGTACATATGTAATGGGTGTTTTTTATTGAGGTATAGAACTTTAAGTTGGCATCACTTTTTTAACTGGCGGCCATTTTGTCAGCTGTCAAGTGATTAATATTTAGTTTGGTTTGCCATTTCATCATGAACAGGTTGACAAAAGAACAACGCTTGCAAATCGTGCAAATTTATTTCGAAAATAATGGTTCAGTTCGCGAAGTTTACCGCAAGCTCCGTCCATTTTATGGTCGACATAATCGTCCATCAGAGCAATTAATTCGGTTAACCATGGATCGTTTTCCCACTACGTTTACTCTATGTGATAATACGCATCCGCAGAGACGTCGAACAGTGCGCACGGAAGAAACAATTGCCGCTGTAGAGCAAAGTGTTGAAGAGGACCCGAATGAATCGATTCGCCACCATGCACAGCAATTGGAGCTTTGTCCATCAACTTTATGGAAGATTTTGAAGATTTTGAATGTGGATGAGTTGTGGTTCCAACAAGACGGCGCTACATGCCACACAGCGCACGTCACAATCGATTTATTGAAGGAAACATTCGATGAGCGCATAGTTTCGCGGAATGGACCTGTCAATTGGCCACCAAGATCGTGTGATTTGACACCATTGGATTATTTTCTTTGGGGATATGTGAAGTCGCTCGTCTACGCCAACAAACCAGAAACGTTAGGGGACTTGGAAGCCAACATTCGTGGCGTTATTGCCAACATACGGCCCCATATGCTTGAAAAAGTGGTTGAAAATTGGACCTGTAGAATTGGCTTTATTCGAGCCAGCCGCGGCGGCCACATGCCCGAAATCATATTTAAACATTAATGGCATAAAATTATCCTTCCAATAAAGCTAAATTGATGGACATTAAAACGATTTTCTTGTGTTTTATTTCAATTCAAAGTTCTATACCTCTAAAAAACACCCTGTATATATATATATATATGTATATATTTCTGTATTGGTGTGTATTTAATTTGATGTGTTTGGTAAAAGGTTTGGTTTGGTTTTTAGGTTGGCTAGAGTTTGGTCGTCCATTTGGTATTTGTGTAAAATGCAAATAATTAACTTGCAAGATTCATAACACATGGAAAATTAAACACGCCTGCACAAGGCCACAACCTTTAGAAAGGGGGTACTACTCAATATTTTTTTGAGTTAGAAAAAAAAAAAAAATAGTGAAATAAATTTGCAGCTAAAGTGGTTTTTATTTTATCTAATGAAGTGAGATTTATTGGGAGTTATGAATGTATTTTTAAATATTTTGGATGAAATAAAGTCAAATTAGTTTAAAGCTTGAGTAACGAATACGACTACATCCGAATGCTGTATGACAGTAAAATAGAACTTTTGTCTCTCTTAAGATTACTTATTTTATTTACAATGAAAGGCAAGAGTCATCATTATAATATACGAGGGCGGATCAACAAGTCCGTGACTTTTCGAACGCCCCTCTTAGTTATATGAAATGCAAAACTGTTCCCATCAAGTACCACCTGTTAATGTACTACTGTCAAATTTTGAGCAAGTGTCGTCATCTACTTTGCGCTTAACAGCTGTTCAAAAAATACAACCTCGTGTATTTTTCTAAAAATGGAAAAAGTGAAATTTCGAGTGAGTTTTTGCGAAAAAAACCCATCAATCAAACCAAGGAAAAGCTCGATAAGTATTATGGGGAATCTGCACCATCGATTTCAATGGTAAAAAAAGTGATTTACTGACTTTCGTTGTGGTCGCACAAGTACAAATGATGCTGAACGTTCTGGACGGCCAATTGAGGTCAGTACACCCGAAAGTGTCCAAAAAATCCACGATATCGTGTTGGACGATCGAAGCGTAAAAGTGCGTGAGATTGTTGATACCATAGGCATCCCACATGGGTCAGTGGTTTCTATTTTGAATGATTACTTGGGTATGATAAAGCTTTCTGTAAGATGGGTGCCACGTTTGCTCACAATCGACCACAAGCGCATGTGCAGTTTCCATAGCAGAAGTCCATGAATTGGGCTTAAAATTGCTCCGTCATCAGCTCTATTCACTAGATTTAGCCTCTAGTGACTGACTACTTCCTATTTCCAAACCTAAAGAAATGGCTACATGGAAAGATATTTAGCTCCAACGATGAAGTTATTCAACAAACAACTGACTAGTTTAAGGACCTCGAAAAACCCTATTTTTTGGAAGGGATACAAAATCTGGAGCTAAGTGGACTAAGTGTATTGAGTTAAAAAGAAATGATGTTGAAAAATAAATTTTTGTTTTGCAAAAAAACTGTGTTTCATTCAAAAAGTCACAGACTTATTGATCCACCCTCGTATATTACATCTAACGGCTGCCTAAGATATAGCGAAAAACTTTAAAAGTCGACTTCACGTTCGGCAAAAAAATATATTAAATCTAAAATATATATATTTAGAAATGTTTTGCTACAATAGGTTTGTTCATTTACTAAAAATTTTTACGAATTTGAACAATTGTTACTAGAAAGTGTTCATTAACTCAAAAAGTTTGCAAAGAGAGAGCGTCAAAAGAGACAAAAAAAATCTTACAAAGGGCCTGTACCAAACGGTAGCAAAGTACTATTGCAAGTAAATTTTTGGCACTTCTGAGGTGAATAAAATTCTACTAGCTATGGAGGCTATAGGAGAGTTTTTGACACAACAGCTACAAGCAGCAAATAAAAAACATGGTACAATAAAAGTTAAGACCACCGCCGTCGTTTTATAAAATTCGAGCCGTCGCCCCCCAATACATTGCAAGTAAATTTTTGACACTTCTGCGGTGAATAAAATTTCACCTGCTATGGAGGCTATAGTAGAATTTTGAACACAACAGATACATTTTTGACAAGCAGCAAATAAAAAAAATCCTGGTACAATAAAAGGTAAAACCACCGCCATCGTTTTTGAAAATTTGAGCCGTCGCCCCATAAATCGATTTTTACGGGTCTTGAATGTAGTTAGACTGTGAAAAATGCATTGTTTGTATTAACTTGCGCCAAATCTTACATCATATTATAAAATTTTTTTGCTACAAGAATATTGTTTTATATAAAAATGTCATTTTAAAAAATTGTTGGTAGCCGGCGGCTTGAGTTGAATTTTTTTGCTTCGCCGCCGCAGCAATATTTTTCAACAGCTTCATTATATGCTTAAGGGAATTTGTCAAAATTTTATATTGTCAAAAAGGATACGAGTATCATTTAGCGCAGCAGAAATTTTTTCCCCACATGCAAATATTTTTTTTGCATAGTACTCTTCTACCGTTTGGCACACGCCCAAATTATTGCTAGTAAAATTTTTAATTGCCAGAATTATCCATCCAACTGTTGGGTGTTTTGTTTTCAAAATAATTGTTTTAAAAATATCTGAAAAAGGACAACTCAAATATGTGAATTTCTTTATTAAAAAAACATGTATGCAAATATAAAAAGAAAACACATTTTCTTATTAATTTATGTGCAGACGACTCGTCTAGAATCACTCAAAAATATGAGTGCTTTCCATATAAATTTTGTACTCAAAGTCGTTTGTTTGGGTTTTTGAAATAGGGGGTTATTGTTTTTCTTTCATTAAGCCACATACATTCAGCTTTATTGTCAAGGAATTTTGTTTGTTTATCTGATCAGAGATGGAAAATTAGTTTTTTGTATTTGTTAATAGAATAGCATTAAAAATAATGAAAAATACATGAAGGTGTGTAAAGTATTTCATATTAAATGTCGATTTTTAAACATTTTGGTATTTAAAATATGTATTACCAAACTAGATTATACGAAATAAAACAGAAAAAGTACAATTGTATCACGATTTCCATCCATGGTACTGATAAGAATACGATTTTCTTGCAAGTTTTTAAAGGTAAAACGTTCATTTGCTTTTTCGTATCTGGAAGAGTAACTTTGTAAATTGCTGCCTTACTCTCTCGTTGCTGGGAAAATAAATGAACACACCTAATAAATTAAATATTTTTCCGGTTCCTGGCAAACTTTAATTTTCTGGCATTAGGGTGGTATATCGCGGTGGTAATTTTGAGGTCTGGTGAAAAGAATATTTGAGTTCAAGAGCCCATAGAACAAAACAGTGGGCTCTTTGAGACAAAAAATCGATATATAACACCTTTAGATCTAACTATAAGCAACAAAGCTATGGTAAACATTTTAAAAAAGCAAGCCTTACGTACGGCAAAAAAATATTTTTTTTTCGAAATTGCCTTTCAATATTACTTCATGTTTGTTTTATTGTTGGTCTCAAGTAGAAAGGCCCTAACTCAAATAATTGTAACTTTACACAAAAACATAAAAACATAATAGAAACTGTAATATTCAGTATGTAACTTTTTTGTACAACAACTCCTTCTAAAATCGTTATTTTTTACACTATTGCAATAAATTTTTGTGATGTTGTGTATTTGTGTGCAGCATAAAATACGAGTTAGGGCCTTTCTACTTGAGACCACCGATATGTACTAAGTTTGTTTGTGTACACATTATTGTTTTTCTAATTTATTATATCCCATCAAATGTTACAAAATTCATGTTTGCTCAATTAATTAATTATTCATTGATATGTTAATTTATGCTTCACATTAAATGAATAGTCTGTCAGTTGAATTAATAGCCAAAAAAAAGCTATTTAAATATAACGTGAACACTAGCAGCAGTTAAATAATACATTAAATGAAATATAAAATTATTCCTAATTTGAATCGATGTAATGCAATTCATAATAGAACTGGAATACTGGCATATGTTTCTAGCATCATCATAATGGTTCTATTAATAAGGACTTGTATAGATTAGCAGTTGATAGCAGCAATATTGTTGAAGCGACATCTGTCTAATTGATTTTCACTTATTCAGTCTGCTTTGCCAAATCACAATGGACGGACACAGCACTGAGCAGCACGTAAAAATTATGAAACTGTTTTTATAAAATGGGTCTTCAAATCCGGCAGTAATTCGCGCACTTCGCCAACTGCCATGATCATCTTACGGATAGGACTATTTGCAGATAAATTTGTTTCAGTAAAAAAAAACAGGCAATACCCGAAAGTGGACGAAATGCCAGATTTGCAAAAAATATCTCAGACAGTGGATTTTTTTAAAAGCGAAATAACGCTCAGACAATGAATGTCTACTGCTACTACTAAGTGCTACCTTCTTTAGGAAAGGAATAGTGATAGAGAAGACAGGTGCTGAAGGAAGAGATAGAGTGGAAGGCTTCATTACTTTAAAACTCTGCTTTTTGCATGTCGTATTTAATTTTTGAAACTGTATTCTGATTTGTGTTAGTAGCCATTTTACTGATTATTTTACTTTGCCGATGATTCTACTATACAATACCCGCAAAGGACGGCGCTCTGCTATTACATTAGGATTGGAATCCGCTGAAGCTGGTGTAGTTCAGTTACCAGTGTCTATGCCTTCATCACTTGAACTTTCCTACAAGCAACTGTCTCTGATTTCTCGTCACTTGCCATAAATCTCCCTTTTGGAGATCATAACTGGGCGAATTTTGCATCGTGACTTGAGCCTGCATTTCCAGAAAATCTAGCTAACCAAGGTAAATATGAAAAGCCAACGACGTGTGTTCGCTGAATGAGCCCTAGAAAAGTTGGAATTTCACTGTAATTTTCATTTCATCTTCTTCAGAAATGAGGCCTTTTGGATGAATTTTGTATGAATAAGCTCGACAACAAACAAAATTGTCGAATTTTGTACTACACTTATTTACATGACATCCAAAAGCATCAACCAATATACAGTTGACTCTTGATAATTTGAAACTGAAGGGACCAGAGAAAAAGTTCAAATAATCGAGTTTTCATTTTAACGAGACTTCAAAATATCGAAAGAGAAATAGAAAAAATTCAAATTAACAAGAGTTTATTTAAAATTTTAAATTATTTATTGGAAATTTTCTATACTAACATCGTGGCGTAGAAACTAATGGAAACGATTTAAATTTCTTTAAAAAAATAGAAACAAAATCACATTAGGAGTTCAAATTAAAGAGTGTAGAATAACCGAACTTCAAATTATAGAACGTTGGCGAGCAAGATGACATTTTTGTAGCAAATCGCAAAAAACTAAAATAAATGGTTGTTTTATTTATTTTATATTATGCATAAAACACAGCAATTAAAATAATTCAAATTATAGAGCGTAGAGCCAAAAAGAAAAAAAGAGTCAGCGATCAAAATGATATTCAAATAATTTCAAATTATTGAGGGGACCAAATTACATAGATATTTTTCAATTTATTGAGTGTTTTTCAAGGGACTTGGAAAACAGTTCAAATTACCGCGAGATTTAAATTAACGAATTTCAAATTATCAAGAGTCGACTGTATCCCAAAAAGGTCTCTGTTTGGTGTGGATTCTATGCCACTATATATTTAAAGTTTAAAGATGTCGGAATATTTCAAGTACGTGCTGTATGCAAGAAGTTTTAAAAATGAAAAAGGTACAAGTGTACATTATCAGTTCAACAAGGGTTAATGGCATGGATAGACCTTTTAGTGAAATAATATATCGATAATATCTCATACACATCTTGTATTAAAATTTATAGAATGAATCGCTTAATAAAACACGCATAAGGTAAAAAAATCAATGAAGAAAAATAAAGTTTTTTATTTCAAAAGTATAAAATATTTGTTTTTATTTGAATATTTTAACTGTTTGCATATGAATAAGTTACACTAAATTCACCGGCTTGTTTCTGATAAAAACTTTTTTCCCGATAATACAATAGATTTAAAAGAACATTCATCTCACTTGGAGAATCCTTTATATTTCACATATACACGCAAAGAAAATATATGGTTGTAAAATGGTTGAGAAAACAATATTATGTTCTCTGAAACAAATGTGTGGTCGTTGAAAACTATTTATTGTTATTTTAAACATTAATTTCGTTACGATAAACAGAGTAATGTTTGAGTTTAATAATTACATTATTATATTCATAGAAGGTGCGATATGGTTAGAGTTTAACAATATAGTTTTGTTAAAAATTTATGACTACAATATAATTTGTATTATTCTGTAAAAATAATATGACTTAAATAACAATATAATATTATCCAAAACCATACTATGTTAAGTTTTCAGAAACAGCTTCTGTCAGTTTAGTGTTTCGTTTGTAGTACTCGCGTGGTGTTAAATAAATAAAAAAAAGTATAAACAAAAGGGTAGATAAATAAAAATAATATGTACATATGTATGTATGTATATCTCTTTATACAGATGTGTCTGTATTTCGTGTATAAACATATATGTAAGTATACATTTCTATACATACATACATTTATTTTATTTCAACAATATTATTATAATATTAGAACATGGTATGGCAAGTCGCAATTATATTTTAGTCACATCTAACAATAGTGTTGTCTTATTTACAATAATAAGATTAGGTACGAAAAAAGTTAATTGTTTTTATAGATAATATTATTGTTAACTCAGAAAATAATATTATTTAAACTTTGCTTTTCCATTGACAATAATATGATTTGACTGCAACCATATAATTCAATC
The DNA here is from genome assembly GCA_944452675.1 of Tachina lurida. NCBI lineage: Eukaryota > Metazoa > Arthropoda > Insecta > Diptera > Tachinidae > Tachina > Tachina lurida. The sequence goes on along the minus strand of OX101752.1, from coordinate 9,726,200 downwards.
ATAGTATGTTGCTGTTTGATTATGGTTACTTCATCAATCATATTTTTTCTTTGCGTGTACGAGTAATATCAATTTTATAAACCATTAAATTTATATTTCTCTTTCAACAAAGCATTTTCTTTGTGACAAGGGTAGACTTTTATCTAATTCAGTATTTTATAAAATACATGAACAAATAATTTATTTAGTTTTCTAAACAGATTAATAGACCGACAAAAGGAAAACTCCATTTGGAAAACCTGAATACATACTCGTATTATTGCAAAGGAGTTTTTATAGAAAAGGTAATCATTATAAGCATTACTTTACATATTGATATATTAGGTTTTTACTGCCCAATTTAGCAATCAGTATTTGTAAAAACTTTTCTTTGCATAACATTATTTAAAGTATAAATAAGAAGATTATATTCCTTTAGGCCAAATTTTTTTTTATTTCACCCAAAGATGAAAGATAAATTAGGACACATTTCTCTCACGGCAAACGATTTTTAAATAAAGTTTTGGTATGCTTTCAGGTGTAAAATTTGTTTACATCATTTTCAGAGCTTTTCGGAATATAGAACTTTTAATACCACATGTGAAAGAATTGGGGAATTCATAAGTGTCAAAAAGTCATTATTTTGTTATTATTTTCATACAATTTTGTTTTTGCTTTTGTTCTTACTTTCAAATAAAAATTTTAAAACATTATTACACTGTGACACGTAAGACTAGCGTTTGTATCCTTCAAATACATAAACACAATTAGCTTCGTTTTGGTTACTAATATGAAATTACATACATACATACATGCTGTAGCAGTTGGTTTTTCCCATAGAATTAAGAGTGTTCACTATTGCAAACGTTGTATGACTTCTTTTGAAGCCAACATTCATATGAACGATGATAATGTCTTATCTCACTGATTGTTGTTTCTTATCCAAGTAACAGTAGAGACATCATTACTGTTCCATTTTCGTTTGAATAAGTCTTCAATTTAGTCTATTTTAATGGTTCAATGTTAATTGTAATCATTGAGGGAATCTCTTAAATTATTTTCAATTATTTTCATATTTCAACACGTGATAAAAATTAAATTATCTTATTTTATCAACTGCCTCCCAACCTAGAAAAAATGCTTCTGCGACAATCATGCTTTTCAATATAAAATTTCTGTCAGGCTGTTACTGTAATTTTATAACAAAAACTCACACAAATAATTGTGTTTAAATAAAATTTTGCTTAGACTTGTGATTTCAATTGTACAACAGATATTATAAATATCCTGAAATTTCACTTTCTCTATTTAAAATCTTAATGAGCATCTCCAGCATTTTGAGCAACTGAAATTAATTAAATTTGTAATTTTGACGTTACAAACTTACAATTGAAAAATACTTTAAATACAAATTGTTAAAGTAAGTTAGAACATTTTGCTAAGAACAATATTTTAAAATTTAAAATAGACATGTCTAGAAATTAATCTAGGTGTTACCGCAATCGTCTAAATCCTTATCCAGCAATCACATTTGCTGGATCACAAATTGAAGTGATTTTCCTTACAGAAAAAAATTAAGTTGGATTAACTAATAATCACTGAATAAAGAACAAAACAGATGTGATGTTATTTTTAATATAATTTTCAGCATTTTATTCACAATGGAACTTGATTAAAGTAAATAAAAAAAAAAAAATCATTCAAATTGTGAGCTTTTTACAGAGGCACGAACAAAGCTCAGGTGATTATTTTCATTGCTAAGTAGCGCATGATATCAGAAACTACACACAGAAAAGTTTCAAATTAAAATCTACATAAACAAGGTTAGTTGAATCTTTTAAAGCAAAGATTTTGCTTCATATGTATCGCATGTTAATATAACATGATTTATATTTTTCCTTTTGAAATAACTTTAATTCACATTGATTAAACATTTACATACTGTTAAAATCAAAATCAAAAATCATGTTGAATCAAAGTTATTTTAAGTTGGAACAACATAAATTCAGTGCTCAAATAACATGAAGAACAATGTTGAATCAAAGTTATTGCAAGTTGAAGCAACATGAATTTAATTTAATGTTGTAGTTGTATCCTATTAAATACTAGCTTAACACGGTGTGCTTCGCTACCCCTCCCCCCCCTTAAAAAAATTTAATTCTAAAATAAAAATAAAATAAAATAAAATAAAAAATTGGATTTTGCCACGCCCCTCCGCTCGCAGACCGAAAACAAAAAATCAGAGTTAACAGTGTCACCCGCCTGAATATTCTGAAGATTCCCTGAGAAGTTCATAAAAATCGGCCCACCCGTTTTGGAGTCCATACGTTACATACATACATACACACATCCTGTTTTATATATATATAGAAGATTTAACTTACGTATGTTCAACACAGGCATCAGAAAAATTTTTGTATGTAATATAATTGGCTTCCCCGGCAAATATTTGAACTAAAAACTTGCCGCTGGGTAGTCAAAGCTACAACCACTTTGAATATATACCATCATGAATAAAATTTTAATTCAATATTATTTAATTGATAATTTAACATACAATTTACTTGAAAAGTTTTAGTAAAAAAAATACAAAATACTTTGACTTGTGTCCAGGATTCGAATCTGCGATCCTCCAACTACAAGACTAGTACACTTCCTACCAGCCAGCAGCAGTTTGTCGGCTGTTTACAAACATCAGAATAAACAACAACAATACAAAAACAACTCACACAACTAAGCACAAAAGTGTATTGCATAAACACCAACACGTTTAAACAGCATATTACTTCTTGCAAATTTAAATCAACATTTTTGTATGGTGATTTTACATTGGGATTTTTTTCAGTGTGTATAAGAGCAAATAATTTGTTGGACATTGGACGAGTTTTAATTGCGAAGAAGCAGTTACAATGAAATTTTAACATTGCACAGTGGTTCCTAGGCCAAAAAAGTGGCAATGATTGTTTAACTTCTGAACTTTGAAATACAAAATGATGTAAGCCCAGAAAGATAGAATATTACCTAAGCTTTTTAAAAAATGTATTTTTTCGACACCCAGTTTTAATATACGATTAATTTGAAGTACGGGGTATCAAAGTTGACCAACTCGGATTATGTAAACTTTTTAAAGCTCATAATTCTTACAAATTTGAAATGATTGCCAAAGCTTTTAGTTTTTTTTTTAAAGCAATAGGAAAATAAAATAAAAAACGTTAAAATATTATTTATTTCTAAAGTGTTTTAAGAGAAATTTGACTTTCAATTAAGAAATTTAAATTTTTTGACTTGATTTAGTTGTTCAGTGTAGTCATATATAATACGAAACCTGAAAGTAAGTATTCATACATTTTTTAAAAGTTTCAAAATATTCGTAAACAATCAAATGATATACACATATATATTAACACTCTTTTAGCTGTGGAGCCACTGTGCATGTGAGCTCTTCCACAGCCTTTGAATACATAAAACAAAGACAACGATTGACGTGCTCAGCTATTTCTATAACTTTTTAAATGATTTTGGAATAATTTCTAAATTAAATATTTTATACACTTACTATTCTATAGGCAAAGAAAGTTTAGTTCACAGATCAGTATTACTGAAAATGTATATTTTTAAATCGATCTTGGTTAAATTTTTTTTTAAATACTTAACGTTGCATGGGAGATCATTCACTAAAATTTTATAAATAACTTAAACACTCACTTGTGAGTATTTAGCACAAGCAATACAAAGACATAATAGTTTTTTTTAAATCACTATATTACAGCATAGTCATAACTCAACAAGATAAATTTCAATTCTTTGTATAAGTTAGTGAAGCTTTTAAAAAATTTTCCTCCCTCAAGAGTTGAGTGTTCATTTGCTTGAAAAATTTCCAGAAGCTAAAAATACGATATGAAAATTTATTTAACATTACTATTCCCAAATAAAATATTTTTTTTGGAGATAAGACTATGTTGCAACAAACGAGCGATGCTTGTCATTCTTATACATAATATTAAATAAATAATATACATTAACTGCGATGACTGTTAACACACTTAAAAGACACTCACGTTCAAATAAATATTAAAACATTAATATGGTTTTTAATTTAATTTGTGTAACTATAATTGTTTAGGCCATAAAATTAATGTAATATATGTATGTGTGTATATGTATGAAACACCAGTACACACACTTATCCAGCATTATTATCAGTACAAAAAGAGAGGGAGCCTTCAGCATCCGTTTCCGGGCTTGTGGAGTGATTTACAGCAATTGATTGAATTTATCACGTACGCTTGGCATAAAATACATTGCCATTAATTTTTAATTGATTTTATAAATGAAAATCAAAAACAACGTGCTATACAAAAATAAGTACAAGTATAGTATAGTTCTATTTAATTAATTTTAATTACTCTAAACTCTTATTAGATCTCTTTGTTGGCTTTATTACAACTCATACATGAAAATGTTATTAATATATATATATATTTTAAGCTAAATAACGTTTCATTAATTCCTTTGAACAGATAAATAAGAGATTTAGTAACGTAACAAATTTATAAATAATTTTTTATTAGAAAAATAAATAAGCCTTAAGCATTTTAATTAAAAAGTAATGAAGTACATGCTTATCAAGTTGTAGCGGAATACCTAGAATGAACTAATTGTATAACTTACTTATAAATATATTTCTTTTATTTATAATTATATTTATGTTTTCATTACACAAAAAAACAAAAAAAAAAAGACATTCATGACATCGATTGGTTATGATAAGTATCAGGTTTGTTATTTACCTCTCAGCACGAAGAAATCACCAATCTATTTAAATGTGCTGCAGTGCTGCTGATAAATACATTGTATATATTACCAACTATCAAAATAGTAGAGTAGATCACTTTTCAGTACAAGATCGAGCTGAAACCCCGTTTTTGCACAGAATATATTACAATAGAATTTCATAAACTAGAACCACTTTGTGCACTGGGCAGTTCGAAGTTCTCAAAAGTTCGAGTTCCTGGATATTTTTTTTACAGAAAATTATAAAATTATAATACAAAAATTGTAAATCAATAATATGATTGAAACGCTATCCTTTCGACTATTAAAATCCTTGGGTACTTTTTTCACAAGCAGCGACAAATATTTTATCTGGAACAGAAAAATAATCTGATTTCATCAGCATTATAAATTGAGGGTGACGTTGGCTGAAGTAGTTAAGCACGTTGACTACAAAACCGAAAGTTCTGGGTGCGAGCCCGGTCTCCGGCAATCATAAACAACAACACCATGCATTTTTCTGATGTGTATTAGTGTCCTTTGTATCAGTTGTTGTGGGAAAAGTTCTAGTGATGCAGTCATAAGGCATTGGCCATTAAAACTACACCAGCTTCAGCGGATGATAATCCTAATGTAACATTAGAGCGCCCTCTCTCATCGGTATTGTGTAGCAAAGTAAAATAACCAACAAAATGGCTACTACACAGTTTAAAAAGTTAATACGTCTCATTGACACCAGAGGCGCTGCAACACTGCAAAAGAATGAAGTTTTCCTCTATCTCTTCGTTCACCATCTGTATTCTCTTCACTATCTCTTCCCCATTATCCTCTCCCACTATCTTCTCTTCAACTCACATTTAGCACATAGAGATCATTGTATTGGACCCACTTGAGCTGGACTCTAAATTTCACCCTTCCTTACCAGCAGCCTGCAAACCCAACCTAACCTAACCTGCCACTATAAATTTATCTTTATAATAAGCCCATTTCCGCGACTTTTGCACGAAACCTGTGTTGGAGTGATCTCACCAACATCAATCGAAACTATTTTATCATCAATTTTTAAAAACCATATTCCATGATGAGTCTTAAATTTGGAAAACCATACATCATTTGCAGTAAATGCGTTTTCATTAAAAAGTCTTTTTAATATTTTAACCTTAGTATCCAAGGATAAGGTATTTTTTAACGTGTTTTTTTTTAAATTTTTTTAACTTTCACTCGTATGAACACTTCATTCCGACCTTCAGCCATCAACTGACCCCAATTTGTACAAGCATAGCAAAGTTTGCATGCATATGAAGGAATTGTATACACCATGAATAACTCGCTTATTCCCCGTTTTTTTTACTTAAATGAGCGAAAAAAAAATAATTTATAGCGAAAATATAAAAAAAAAATTTATAAAAAAAATTCTAGAAATTAGAAATTGTTCTAATTTTAGAGTGTTTAATTTGGTATTTCTGCTATTTAGTTAAAAATCATAGAAAAAAAATATATTTTGTAGTGGAAATAAAAAAAAGACTTCCAGAAATTAGAACCACTGACGATCTATTTCCGTTCCCAAATGTCTTGAAAATAGTATAAACCTGCATTCAGAAGTCAGTTGGTTTTGACGTCATGCGTTTTCGTTTCGCAAAAAAATACGACACGCGTACAGGTCTATTATCGAAGCTCATATACACCCTGAAGTTTGAAGTACTCATCATACTCACACTTAATAATATTACTCAAATCAGTGATCGGCAAAGAATCGTTTATTCGCTATTCATAATGACTCATGAAATTTGAAATATAAGTGAGTAGACATCATTTTTGGCTTGTCCCACGATGTCACCAGAAATCGTTCGATCGACAACTTGTATTGCAAACAACAATAAATAACATTAGAAAATTTTTTGTTATTTTCAATATAAGCATTCGTTCGAACGATTTCTGGTGACATCGTGGGATAGGCCGTTAAACTCAACTAATCTTATTTACGCATACATTACATAACATTAGAAAATTTTTTGTTATTTTCAATATAAGCATTCGTTCGAACGATTTCTGGTGACATCGTGGGATAGGCCGTTAAACTCAACTAATCTTATTTACGCATACATTACATTGATTTATAAGTATAAGTTGAAATAAATATGAATGCGACGTCAAACCATACTCAAACTCATAAATCACCTCAGTTTGATTTATAATTTCAGGAAAATACTTATATCTTTCACATTGATTCAGCTCGCGCAACTCATGCATGTACATATGTTTATTTAAAAGTTTAGTCATTAAACATTTTGCAAGTAGTATAAAATAGTACACTCAAAATATTCCATGCTTATACACGAAATATTATTTCGTAATTTAATTTTTGTGCAATAAACGAAAATTTTGTACATTTTACGAAAATATTTGTGGCTTGTGCAGGAAAACAGATTTTGTAATTTTACGAATTTCGTTAAGTTACAAAAATTATTTCGTGCAATTATTTTCGTATGTAGTACCATGTTTTTCGTTTATTTTGTAAAATTTGAAATTTCGTAGAACAAACAAATTTTGTTTTGTTATCATTTTGTTTACAGGACAAAATTATTCTTACGAAATTTTACGAAAAAAAAACTTTGAAATATAACAAAAAAAAAAACTGTTTTGCTTTATTTTTTAATATTTTCCGCATTTATTTTGTTGTCATTGTGTACATATATTCTATAAAATATTATTCAACAAACTTTAATTAAAATAAAAAATTATTGTGATAAAAAATTTGTTTTTGGCTTATGATAGGACCACAACTGGGAAGAACGATAAATCTCGTCCACGGCACACCAACGAAGAATAAGTAACATTTCTTATAATTGATAATTGGTTATTGTTTGTGCAAAGATAGAGATAAAATGGTTTTTTCGTCGTTCATCGGCGTAAGAAATGGAAATAAATCTATCGCAGATTTTGTTTTGCACGACGAATTTCGTTCGACGGTGGTGTTTTATTTTCATATAAACAAATGTGTTTTATTTTCCATGACGAGAGTTAGCAACGAAAAATTCGTTGTACGTCCCAGTTGTGTTCCATTCTTTTTTTCAGTGCAAAATATGTACATACATATGTATGTATGTGTATGTGATGTATGAGGAATACACAGGCTGTAACAACTCCCCTCAAATTATATTTTTCTTTTCATAATTATTGCAACCTTCAATTCCAATAATTACAGATTATTCTACAAAATTATTTTTCAAATGTAAAATATATTTTTTGCAGATTTTTATATTCTAAAGATTTTAATTTTACACACAATTTCGTATATAACACAAAATTTGATTTTCATTATTCACGAATTTATTTTGTAATATTAACATTGTGTTTCGTAAATTTACGAAAAAAATTGTAAATATACAAAACTTTGTTATTTGCAGACAAAAAGTATTTCGTAAAATAAACAAATATTATTTCCACTATTTAGGAAGCATTTCGTACTGTAAAAACAACGAATATTTTCGTAAAATGAACCACATTTTTCGTTTATTTTACGTATGAAATATTTTGAGTGTAGTAAATAGGGTTACTTTTCAATTCCTGCAAAAATAAAACGTCAAACAGAGAATCACATAACCTCATAATGGAAACTTTAATGTTCGTATACGAAGTTATCATTGTGAATCATACTTATTTTGCATCGTCCATAATATGGCATTAAGTTAGGTTAGGTTAGGTTAGGTAGAGGTGGCAGTCCGAAAGCCGGACTCACTTAGACCGTTTTGGTCCATTGTGATGCCACGGAGACTCTGCTTATAAGGAGTCCCCACCGTTGAACCATCCAGAGCTCATTATAAAGCTACTAATACGTTGAAGTTCAACACTAGCAACGTCAGAAAGTTCCCTGAATTCAAGAGCGCCCATTGTGGCCATTCTCTTTCCTGCAAGTCCAGGGCAGTGACAAAGAAAATGTTCTATGCTTTCCTCTTCATCGATGTCTTGGCAGCTGCGGCAAAAATCGTTGTGTTCAACCCTGAGCCGTTGTGCATGCCTACCTATGAGACAGTGTCCGGTTAACACGGATACTACAACCGAAATTTGTTTCCTATTTTCCATGGATTCCGTTGGCATTAAGTTAGGTTAGGTTAGGTTAGATAGAGGTGGCAGTCCGAAAGCCGGACTCACTTAGACCGTTTTGGTCCACTGTGATGCCACGGAGACTCTGCTTATACGGAGTCCCCACCGTCGAACCATCCGGAGCTCATTATAAAGCTACTAATACGTTGAAGTTCAACACTAGCAACGTCAGAAAGTTCCCTGAATTCAAGAGCGCCCATTGTGGCCATTCTCTTTCCTGCAAGTCCAGGGCAGTGACAAAGAAAATGTTCTATGCTTTCCTCTTCATCGATGTCTTGGCAGCTGCGGCAAAAATCGTTGTGTTCAACCCTAAGCCGTTGTGCATGCCTACTTATGAGACATTGTCCGGTTAACACGGATACTAGAACCGAAATTTGTTTCCTATTCCTCGAAATTAGGTAATCCGTACCTTCTCTATTTAGGTGAGTCCATAACTGCCTTGTGATCACGTAGTCATTTCTGGTGACCCACCTTCTATTCGTTTCTTCCTCTATCTTGCGCCTAAGTCTGAGTTTGCAAGAGAGTAGGGGTAGACCTACACATTCCAAATCCGGTGGAACCTGTAAGGTTGTCCCAATTCTAGCAAGCTCGTCAGCCCTAGAGTTCCCCTGGAAGCCTCTATGCCCCGGGATCCAGATGATCCTAATATCAAACTGCTCTGCCATCTCATTTAGAGATGATCGGCAGTGGAGGGCTGTTGTTGTTCTTAGAAGCGGGGATTCTAGGGCCATAATAGCTGCTCGACTTTCGGTATAAATGTTAATCAAAGTCGTTGAAGTGACATTCACTCTCAACCAATTCGCAACTTCTCTTATAGCAAGGATCTCTGCCTGAAAGACACTGTAGTGATCCGGAAGTCCCCTTGCAATACGAAGACCTAAAGCCCTCGAAAAGATCCCATAGCCCACACCTTCCTGTGTTTTGGAGCCGTCCGTATAAAAATCAACACTTTTTCTTCTACCTGGAGTTCCATTCATCCACATTTCTGTGGATGGTATCCAGGTTTTATAAAGACGTTCGTGTAGTAGAGCAGGGGAGGTTTGGTCAATCCTCCATCCCCTAACTTCATCATCGAGTATTCTGCAGTGGCCGGTTCCATTTCCGTTCCACAGAGAGGTACATCGAAGACGGATTACCGAGGTCGTTGCCATCTCCTTCCCTACTAGATCTAATGGTAGTAGATGAAGAAGCATCCCCAGTGCATCCGTAGGAGTGGTGCGAATAGCACTGGTTACATACAAGGATGCAAGTCTTTGCACCTTGTGTAAGATGTATTGATACGTCTTTTTCTCCAGGGATGGCCACCATACATGAAAATTGGACGTACTACTGCAGTATAGATCCAGTGAACAATTTTTGGGGTAAGACCCCAATTCTTCCCAATGGATTTTTTGCATAGATACAGTGATATTGTTGCTTTCCTCACTCTCTCTAGAATATTTGCTTTGAAACTCAGTTTTGAATCAAGAATAACACCAAGATACTTTGCAGTGTTGGACACTTTTATCTCCGTATTATTAAGTATGATAGGTCGGAAATCAGGTATCTTATACTTCCTAGAGAAAAGGACTAGTTCCGTTTTATTAGGATTAATGGCAAGCCCTCGTTTCTCCGCCAATCTTGTTAAATGTGAAAGGCCATCTTGTAGGATGTCCCTTAGAGTTGTGAGGAATTTTCCTCTTACAGCTATTGCCACATCATCAGCATAAGCCACGATTCTGCACCCCCGCGATTCTAGAGATAGTAGCACAGGATTTAGAGCTAGATTCCACAATAGTGGCGAAAGAACTCCTCCTTGTGGTGTACCCCTATTTACAAAGCGGGTCTGTCTAGAAGCTCCTAGAGCCGCATTTATCCTGCGGTGAGTTAGTAGATTCTGAACCCACTTACACAATCCCGCACCAACCCCCAAATTCGACAATGCATCAAGTATCGCATCTGGAGATATATTATTAAAAGCCCCCTCAATATCCACGAAGGTCACAAAGGCGTATTCACCTACAAAAAGAGATTTATCTATCGTGCCAACCAGCTCATGTAGAGCCGATTCTTTTGACTTTCCCGTTTGATATGCATGTTGATGCGGGGAAAGTAGTCCATCACTGATGGTTTTGCGGATATAATGATCAACCATCCTTTCTAATGCTTTCAGAAGAAAGGATGATAGACTTATAGGTCTGAAGTCCTTCGGTGTGGTGTGAGAGCTTTTACCAGCCTTCGGTATAAAGACCACTCTCGCTTCCCTCCACTTGACAGGAACATAACCCAGTCTTAGACAACTGGTGTAAATTCTCAGTAGCCTTGGGGCTTTGAGATTCAATACTTTCCATATCTCGACCGGTATGATACCGTCGAGTCCTGGTGACTTGTAAGGCTTGAAACTTTTCAGAGCCCAATTTAATGTCTGCATATTGACTATGTCAGATATATTTTCCGCAGGTATGGGGTAAGGATCAGATGTCTGAATCTCAGACACTGAGTTACCCGGAAAGTGAGTGTCCATCAGGGTTTTTAACGACTCCTCGCTGGATGTAGTCCACGTCCCATTGGGATTCTTCAAATAACCCAGGGGGCAGGGAGTAGCGGACAAGATTTTTCTCATGCGAGAGGCTTCTGAAATATTTTCAATATTTTCACAAAACTTCTTCCATGTTGTATTTTTAGCAATTCTTATCTGATTTTTATACTCTTTTAATTTACCCTTATAAGCTATCCAGTCCAGTTCATTTCTGGATGATTTAGCCTTATTGAACACAATTGTAACTCTTTATTCCACCAAGGCGGTTTCTTTTTCCCCCTTGGCTTATTCAAAGGGCAAGACGACTCCCTTGCATTTCTAAAGATTGTAGTAATATTATCAACCTCACAATCTAAATCAGAAGTTTCTAGAAGTGACGAGTCTCCAATCGCTCCTAATTGTCTAGAAAAAATAGACCTGTACAGACGCCAGTTACCGAATCAGAAGAAAAGGTAACATCCAGGACTTCCTGTCTGTTCCTTGTTATAAAAGTAGGTTCTTGACCTCTATTACAAATGTTAAGGTTAGTACTAACTACAAATTCTAAAAGTTCCTCATCTCTTTCATTAAGTTAAGGAGAGTCGAAATCAACAGCGTCATAAATGTTGCTAGGTGTGAGTTCGATGCGCACTTCAAACCTTCTAGTGAATATGATTCGTAGACAACATTGCATTAAGTATGAGTGCGCATAAGAACAAGAATTATAAGTCATGATTAGACATGTGTCGAACTAATTCAATCGGTCAATGATCAAACCCATTTAAATTACATGGGTTTGATCACAACGACCAACTGAATGAGTTCGACCAAGTCTAGTCATGAATCAACTCTACTCACTTTTTCACTTCTCATTGCGGTTCTCTGATGGTTACTTTGCAAAGTAAAGGGTTTATTAGAGAGAAGGCATTAATACATTTTAATTTTTGTAAATTCATTTCCTGTTTTATATGAATCATAATAATATATATATTTCATATAATTATTTAATTTTTCTTGTTAGGAAAATGTTCTGCAACTTCGTGCCAAAACTCTACAAGATTGAAAAAAAATAAAATAACGTACAGCGTAAAATATTTGTTTCTTAAGAATATTTTATCTCCATTAAATATGTGCAAAGAACTTCACTTTGTCACAGAAGAATAAAAGGGGCTAGATTTGGGTAGCTAAAAATTGTAAAATAATGGTGATACATTTTATGGAAACAATAAGTTGATCTCGCAGCTCCCATATAACAATTAATTCAAATGTAGAAAGGAGCCACTTTTGGAGGTGATATATAAAAATAGGACTAATTATTCATTTGGGGCATTCAAATGGTACTCATAAATTGATACGTTTTAAAGTAATAACACGAAAAAATATGACTGATGTGAGCAACCCCTCATAATTTACAATTATAAATATTGTACGTATTGTATTTTGGTTTTAGCACCTTTGTACATTGCTTACTCTCTCTCTCGCTCTCTCTCAATAGCTTTGGCAAACTCTCACGCATTTCTACATATAGTTATGACAAACAATAAACATATCTGAGAAAGTCTTATTACTTTATGATGACCTTATTGTTTGAGTCACAACAACAATTTTTTTTAACTATGTTAAAATGTTAAGACCTTATTACACTTAGGACACTTAAGACACTAATGTGAACACCCTAATTATAAATCTTTTTTTCATGAAATGAGTTACAAAAAAATTTTTTTTAATTGTCGCTAGAAGGCGTGGGGAAGTAAATCAGATCAAAATTTTTTCAAAGATTCTTGTTTGAAAAATGTCGTTATCTAGGTTTATTATGCCAATCCAATAGACTTTCATTTCTATTTCAGTTATAAAAAAAAATTGAATGAAAGTTTTTTAAACCCTATTTTTTCAATGACAGAGGTGAAGGCAGGAAATATTTCTGTTTTGCTATTATGTTAATTGTTTGTCTGCTCACCTTCAGTCAAAGTTCAATGGAGCTGACATTTGTTATTTTTTTCATTAAATTTGTTAACTTTTCTTTGTCCCCTGTTTCCGTTTATGTTTCATTTAAGTTAAGGGTCTAATTGCAATACAGGTAAAACCCGTATAACAGGCCAATTAAACTTAAACGATGCTTTTCTAATACAAGAAATTAAAAAGAAAATTTAATTTTTGGCTTTAAATGAACATATAGCAAACTTCTAAAGTCAAGACATTTCAAAGGCAAAAATGAAAAATGAGTAAGAATTTTTTTAAAGAACTCTTTGAAGAAAGGCCAGGAATGCGTTAAAAAAATCCTCGCTGAAAGGCCACTTAACGAGGAAAAATATTTCCTAGAAACTTTTAAACACAAGTGTGAATTTTATGAAGCTGAAGGTACTTTAATGCTTAAAAATTAAATTGATTAATAAATTTTTCAAGTTTCTCTTGTTTCTTTGCCAATTCAAGTGGGTTTTACCTGTAAATACTTTTCAGTTTTATTTATGCCAAGACGAAATGGCAAAAACTGAAGCCATTGGGGTGCAAAAGTTCCGTCATTATTTTGTTTCTGAGCTCGTATAGTTTCAACTAATTGTTTTAGTGCTGCAGTTTGCAAAACAAAAGACCAAATAACTGTGTGCAATGACTTTGTCAATAGCAAACTTTTGTTTTCCTTTCAAAGTAAAATGATCTTGCATATTAGTTCTTTTTTTCGCATTTTAGAAATTGTTTTCATCCCAGCAAATAAATGAGAGAAGATTTTAGAAGAATTACTTATATTAGCATAAAATATTTATGAAATTTTTTAGCTCAAAATCTTTTGGGTTAAGTAACCACTGTGCGCTGTGGTGTGCAGCGTATGATTAATACTAATTCCTTAAGTTTGCTTTAAATTACTCAGGCTCGAGTTCACAGTCTTTAGTTAACTAATGAAGGCTGTGGAACTGAAGAAATTGATAAAAAAAATTCGTTAGTTAAACCACGGGCCTCGGTTAAGTACAGACTGTGAATTTTTACCTAAAAGGAACATAGCAAAACGTTTTAGTTAATTAACTAATGATTTATACAAAGAAATTTATATTAAATTTGCACTTTAAAGCTTTCATATTTCTGTTACCTAACTCCTAACTTGCTTAAAATCCATCAAGTTTATTATTAATAATACTTTATACACACAGGTAAACGACAAACAATTGCGATCAAAGTCTTCTAGAAACTTCAATAAGAAAAAAGTCTATGGCCATGGATTGCATGCCTCACTTGTGTAAAAAAATGTGCTATAAAAATATTATTTGATTAATATTTAAATTAAGGTTTAAATCTCTTAAAGGAAACAAGTAAATCACTATCTTGGTAAATTTTTGAAAAAAAAAAAACATTTAAGGCCGTTATTACAACTTAAAGTTAGTTAAAAGTAGGATTTTGTCGGACGTCTAAAACGTTATTTCTTATTATAAATTTAATTTAATTTACCAGGAACGATACATTAGCCTTCAACTTAGTGCTCACTTTAGGTTAAGCTAAAATTGTTCTTATGAAAAACTTTTTATACGTCCGATAAAATCTTACTTTTAACTAACTTTAAGTTGTAATAATGGCCCTTAGACTTTTGTTTGATTTAAAAGAAGTAAGAGAAATTTTAATTAATAAATAAAGATTTTATAGCTATGCTACTTATTGCGCGATACAGGAGTTAGAACATTATTTTCGTAACAAAAATAATCAATACTATTACAGTTATAAATTTATTTTTGTCTTGAATTCTTTGTACTTAAAAGCAGAGTACGAAACGGAACGAAACAAGTTGTTTGATATTGTTTTGTTTCGTTCTTTAAAGTGAGTGAAACAAAAACAAAACTAAAACAGTGAGAACGATAACTTAATTTGTTTTTGTATTATTTTTTCCCAGCCGCAGAAACCAGAGAACACAGCCGATCGGCTGTAAGCCAGCTAACAGTCGCCACCGGCCACAAACAATACATTAATTTAATCGTACGCAACTAGAAAATAAATGGAAACGTTTTGAAATATTTGCATGTCATTTGACATCGTCATATGTGACCTTCGCCGAGAAAAGGGACCTTGTGTGTGAAAATGAAGTTTTAAGAAAAACGCATTTAAAAAATTTAGTTTTATAGTGCATTTACACTGTCTCGAAATCTAGTACTTTTGAGATTTCGAGCTAAATCCAGCTGCTTTTTGTTCAGATTTCCCATACAAAACGAAATCAGTAGATTTGTTTTGGATAAAAAAAAGCTTGATAAATGTCAAAAAAAGCTGGTGTAAACGGTATAGATTTTCATAAAGATTTTAATCAAAATATGCTAGATTTTATGCTGATATTAATGTTTTTCTCATTTTTATCAATTTTGACACACATCCGTTTTTTGACAGACTAGGTCTCGGACAAGATCGCATATAGTACAATATTATTGCATTGTTTTTTAACACATCAAGTATGTATGGCTAAGCAGCATAGCTATAACCGGCCGTCCTAAGACACCTCTGTTCTTTTTAAAAAATGTTATTTTTCTCCATACCTCGAAACAACTTCCCGTCCAATGAATACAATACCCTAAGAGCAGCTGTATAAGACTTTGCTGAGGCTGTTAGATCTCATTCAAAAAAAAAACACCCGTTCCAGATAACAATCCCAGGGATGTTTTTGATATTTTCTTGTGATTCAATTTAAATTCTAATAGATGTATATAATAACTTTTGTTAATAATAATTGTCTAATTTATATCTAATTAAAAGCTAATTATTTACATCCTTCTTTTAAAACTTTTTTGTTATGATCCTTGTAACATAATCCTCTTAGCTGATAATTATAGCTCTGCCAAATAGTTTCTTTAAGTGTGCTTCTTAATCGCATTATGTTTTTAAAACTCTTAAGACAAAACGAGTGTCTCATGTATGCCAAAAAAACAAAATCTCTAGTCTTGTTGTACACAATTTTAATCTACTAAATAATTTATTGAGACCAATTAGCGCCTGATTTTAAGTCGTTAAAACTTAACGAGATTTCTCAATTACTTCTTAGAATAATTGCAAATTTATATTTGCAAAGTTGTGTTCAAATGAAAGATATTGATTGAATGTTAATGTATTTGTTAATGCAGGAATTTATTTTATTTTAAAAATCTTATCAAATAATGATAAATCTTTTTTTTATTGGTTACACATGCGAAAACTTTTAATGAGTCTCTTGAAAAATTTGTTAAAAATAAAATAAAAACTTTTAATGGTTTAGGAAATTTTTTTCGGTATGAATAGACTAAATCACAAGTAAAAGTGGAAAAGTAATACAAAACATTCAGATTAAATATATTTTTTTTTATTTTGTACGTTATATGTACGTTCAATAAACTAAAGACAGAGAACTTAAATTTATAAATGAAAAATTTTACTATAAGTCTTAAAAATTATCAAAGTAGGAACGATTTTTAATGTTAAATGTAAATTTTAAATGTTAACTTGCTTTGAGAACAGGCAAACATTTCGTTGCCTTAATATAGAAAGGCCCTAACTCATTATTTTTTTTTAATCGAGATTTTTGCATTTTTCGATACAGTAGATGTTTTTCTGTCGAAATATACAAAAAAAAACTCGATATAAAAATAAATAATGAGCTAAGGTTTTTCTATATTGAGGTAATGATTTGTAAACTAAAATTGCTTCGTGATATAGTGAGCCGATTAGATTGGTTAGATTTTAAGAATTTTCATAAATAAAATGTTCGAACAAAATTTTTTTTAAATAAATTTTAGGTTACTAGGCTAATCGCATCCAAAATCTTTATGCCTGTTAATCTTTAAAAACAACGTTGACTGCTGCAGATAGGAATAAAACACAGTTTTGCGCCAAGTCACGCACTTTTTTTATGGGTCCCCAAGGATTTGGGGCTTCGGTGTCATCTTGGCATTTTCTCAGGCTCATATCTTGCAAACCGTTCAGAATTTTGATTTACTTGCAGGGGCAAAGTTGTAGCTATTGTTATAAAGAAAAAAAATTGTGAACATATAAAATCAACCAAATTTCATCTTCAAGATCAAAATCGCAAAAAATTAAAAGAATTCGATATTTTTTACCTTTTTTCCCCCTTTCATGTCCGTAGGTAGCAAACCGTTCAAAATTCAAGGAAACAATCAACTACAAATATGTACCTTAGATTTTAGTAAACAGCTTTTTGGAATATATTAGCTTCCTAGGAATGATTGTTAACAACGTTTCGGTAGCGCTTAGGTAACCGCAAAAGTGAAAAATTTCCCGAAAATTTTTTCATTTCATTTGTTTGGAAATTTTTCATTTTTGCGGCTACTTAAGCGCTTCGTAAACGGTGTTAAGACTCATTCCTAGAAATTTTATATGTTCTAAAAAGTTGTTAATTGATATCTTAGTTATATTTCTGTGGTTAAAAGTTTCCTTGAATTTTGAACGGTTTGCTACCTGTGGACTTTAACAGAGGAAAAAAGATAAAAACAAGTAAGAGTGCTATATTCGGCTGTGCCGAATCTTATATACCCTTTACCAACGTACGTACATATACATATATAGTATACAGAGACATACATACATATTTGTTTTGTGAAAAAATTTATCATTTTTTTAAAGTTTCCATCTTTGGAGCTGTAATTTTCTTTCAGAAGCATAAAATATATTCAATTTATAAAGAAAAAGAAAAAAATTTTTAGACCTATTTAATTTTACATAACACAAAAAGTGTGAGTTTTCCAACCCTGGAGTCATAATTTTGGATTTTTTTGATTATTGATACCAATCTAGTTCTTTAAAAAATACATAAAATATGTTAAGTGAAAAAAGCAAAAACGAAATAAGGAAAAACTTAAGGTCAGATTTTGTAAATTCAAGCGATTTTTTCGTTTTGAAATTTGTATGGAAAAAATATTTTTTGAAAAGAATTTTCGTTATTTTTCATACAAATTTGAAACGTTTAGAAACAAAATTTTTTACAAAATCTGCTTATTAGTTTCATTTAATTCCTTTAATATTAAAAGCTTCAGTAAAGTGCGACTTTGAATCGCGCACGAAAGGTAGGCTTTTTTGAAGTTTTTTTTTTCAGTTTAAACGATTTTTTCAGTTTTGTCGCTTTTTTCTCGTTTTGGTGATTTTTTTCTGTTTTTGGAGGTTTTTTTATTATGGTGATTTTTTTCTGTTATTGGGATTTTCTTCATTTTGTAGATTTTTCTCATTTTGACGATTTTTTTTTCATTTTTGCGATTTTTTTTCTGTTGTTGGTTTTTTTTATTTAGGAGTTTTTTTTTTCATTTTGGCGATTTTTTTCTTTTTTTTGGGGTTTTTTTTCGTTTTGGCAATTTTTTTCATTTTGGCGATTTTTTTTTCATTTTGGCGATTTTCTTTCATTTTGGCGATTTTTTTTATTTAAGCAATTTTTCCGGTTTTTTGCGATTTATCTTAGTCCTAGAAATTTTTTTTATATGGCGATTTTTTCTGTTTTTGAGTTTTTTTTCATTATGGCGTTTTTCCTGCTTTGGGGTTTTTTTTATTTAGGCGATTTTTTTCTCTTTTTTGGGATTTTTTCATTTTGGCGATTTTTCTTCATTTTGTCGTTTTTTCCTGTTTTGGGGTTTTTTTTCATTTTGGCGATTTTTTCATGTTTTTTTTGGGTATTTTTCGTTTTGGCGATTTTTTTTTGTTTTTCGCGATTTTTTTCGGTTTGGCGATTTTATAATTCCTTGATTTTTTAGTTTTACCGTTTTTGAAAATTTCAAGAGTTTTTCTCCTACGGTTTCCAAGATACAGCAAGTTGTCAAAATTGCATAGTCAAAATTGCATTAACTGATGGAACACCCTTTAATTTAAATTTTTTGAAATTTTAGTGTTAATTTTTGTAGTCTGTATAAAAATACACTAACCTTACAAATTTCAAGTGTATATACATATAATTGTACGTATATTACATGGGATTTTAGAATTTTTCGTTGCTCGTTTTGGAACACCCTTTAATTTCCAATTCTCATGTATTTGTTGTTGTAGCGGCCAAAGGTCTACACACTGTGTCCAAATTTCAGGTCTGTAGCTCTTACGGTTCTCGAGAAAATACTAATATAGTTTTAGACATAGTTAATTTTACATAACACAAAAAGTTAAAGTTTTCCAACCCTGGAAACGTCTTTTTAATTTTTTTGTATATTTTTTTTAATTTAAAATACCAATTTTAGTCGTACTGAAGTGTAAAATAAATTTATTTATTAAAAAAAATAAAAATTTGTTTTCGGTAGTTACTTTTATATGGCAAAATATAGTTTACGTTTTCCAGCTCTGCAATCGTCTGCCCGATTTTGCTGAATTTCAATACCAATCTAAGTTGGACCATTTCTGATACATCAGTCCAAGAACGAAGTCTCTAGCTTTTCTGGGAGCTTCGGAAAACCGATTGCACGTACACCGGACGGACGGACGGACGGACGGACAGACGGACATCGCTTATTCGTCATCGCTATTCATAAGGACCCAGAATATATATATTTTTTTGGTCGCAAATTAAAATTATGGAAATTACACACGGAATGAGAAACCTATATATACCCTTTTCCATTTTTGGTAAAGGGTATAAAAACTAATTTTTTTAAATTTTTTTCGATGTTTATCTTGAATATAGAGTTTTTTTGATTCTATATGTTCAAAATTTTTGTTTTTTATAACAAGGGCTACAGCTTTGGCTCAGAGAGTAAATCAAAATTCCAAACGGCTTGCAAGATAGGAGCCTGAGAAAACGTAACAATTACACCAAGACCCCAAATTTTTGGGGGCCTATCAAAAAAAGTGCCTGACTTGGGGCAAAACTGGTAGACACGGGCCTTTTTTTTTTTGGTCTTTTATCACGTAGGGGTGACCGTATATGGTTATATTTTTGTGACTTAAAAAATTACACACAGTGAAATCAAATGAAAAATTTCGAAGAAATTGCTTTATCTTAATAACTCTAAACGTTCTTGTCAATTTACAGGATTAATTTATTTTTGGCACTTAAAAAACTGCTTCAAATACCGGAAATTTTATCTTAATTGGCTGAAAAATTTCGAGAGATATCATTATCGAAATTTTTGAGTTTTTATTTTAATTAATGCAAAAATCTATAGATTTCCCAAAACTTTGAGCCTGAAATGAGCGGGAAATTCCAGTACCTGGATTCTGTAACTTTTTGGGAGCAAAATTAATGCTAAATATCTCGGAAACCATAATTAATTTCGCAAAACCTGTTTTGGATTCAGAAAGAGGATACTCAACATACATATACTCCATACCTAACTCATTTTTTAAAAAAATGGTCGGTGGGTCAAACCAATAATGGGCTGAAGATATGTATTTATTCGCTTGCGCTAACGATAATGTGATTCAGTAACTTCTTGTTTACGATAGTCTCCACCTTTATCTTACTTACCACTTAATTTTATATTATGTGGAATCCCTGTATAGAATGTGTAAAAATAAGCGAAAAGCACAAAGAATAATAAAAATAAACTAAATAAGTTTGATCTTGTGATTTATTTTTTTCTCTCCAACTGACAGCGAATATCGTTAAAATATGTTACTGAATAGCAAAATCGATACATTTTCCATATATTTATTATAGTGATACTATTATCATAATAATTCAGGTACAGGTATAGCTTGTAACGTCAATTGTTTTCTATACTTTCTTTTATTAGAATAAAAGATTTTGTAAAAGTTTTTAATGCTTCTTACACATCTTGACTAACTGCCGGGCATTAAGAAAATAAAAACCGCTGCTACGTTTTACTATTCAGTCACGTAGAAAAATCTTAAGAGAAAATAATTGAATAACACAGTTTACTTATTTTATTTCCTTTCTTTTTCAATTATACCCTTCCATCCTAGGGCGACAGTTATCCTTTAGTCCTGAAAAAATATTTATTTATATAAAAAAAAAACATTCACTTGCCACTCACCTTAACACTGCAGGCAAGATTAATATTAATGAACTAATATTGAGATAAAATAGTTTGATTTATTGTCTTCTCCTCAAATGACATTTGTGTCCTTAATAATTAATAACTTTATCTTGTTCAATAATCAAATGAATCTCTATGATTTATTATTATTATTATAAGTGTCAACAAATAAACTATTAAAACGAAAAGCATTTGAAAATGAACTAAAAGTGGTATTTACAAGACAAATAGCTTAAGCATATATTTATTTGTTATTTCGTAAATAATGTGTAAAATATTCATGATATTTTAGAATAAATAAACAATAAAGTTGTATATTCTTGTTAATATCTACAAATTATTTAGGTAAAAATTCATTAAATATTTCAAATTATTTTGAGCTGCTGAAGGAGTTGTACAAGAAAATTTAATAAAGCTTTATTAAGTGTCATCATAATCAAGAACTTTTATGTTAAAAGAATAATTACATAATGTGGCAAAGAGATAAGACCAGCATAATAGCTGCTTGTCAGCAATAAAATTAATGAATTTTTTTTTTGGGAAATTATCGTAAATAAATCAAGCTGTAATTAATTTTATTTTATTATAATAAATCAAGTTTCGGTTGCAAGGCAACTCTTACATCACCACTTTAATCACTACAACACGCATAATCTGTCATTTGTTGTTTGAATCTTGAAGCTTTTTGTGTCTCTTTTAAGCTCTGGTTAAGAGTGATTAACTGCAACCAGCTTTAATGTTTTTTTTTAGGTGAAACTGTTTTCAAAGTGATTACAGCGTTACAGTTTGCGTGATTGTGCAACATCTAGACACGTTAATATTAGAAATGAAGTTATAACGCTGCCCGCTTTTTTTAGTTGAACTTTGTTAATAGGAACATGAATGACATCCTCCATGCAAATGTTAAAGCCATCAATACGCCAAACATAAAGTAAGTGTCACTACGTGAATTGAAAACTTGAATGTCGATTTATTGACAGTTTAGTGTCTGCAAACATCCATCCACTTATTCAATTATAATATTATGCCATCTTACTCGCTATCTTTAAGGGAAGCTTGATAATAGTTTAGAACAAAGTCGGCTGCTTGGGTTTTGTTTTTTCTTCGTATTAGGTAGAGCTCTGCCCAGACATGGTGATCTACCACCGTGGTCACTACAAGTCTATAAAAATATACGCAGTAGCATTTTCAAAAAGGACTCATCTAGATTCTACTTGAATGCCTGCGTATAGTGAGCAGCCACGTAAACCAAGCATTGTTTTATAACACTGTGTGTATTTTTTTAAGTTATGGAAATGTAACTCCATATGTGACAGCGCATAGAGAAAGGGACCTAAGGGTAAAAAAATCAATTTTCACTTTTTTTTTTGATGTGGTCAACATCTGAGCATCGAATGAGACCGATCCCATGCCCCAAAAGTGTTCCCTCCCAGAGATATGCGCGTTTTATGAAATTGAAGTCGACGATATTAAGGTTATGTGAAAAAATTTTCGTACTAACAGAGTGATATTCACGATTTAAAAGAATTTATAAATGAGTATTTATTATAATTCTCAATTAATAATTTCAGAAAATAAGCCTGGATTCGAAAAAACACGAGCAAAATTGATATCAGACTCATGGAAACAGCGCGCTAGGTAGAAAACAGTAAGAACCAACTACACAAAACAAGAGGTAGGGACGACCTACGCGCGTTTTCAAGGTTGACCAATACGTTCCTGATGTCATGAGGTGTGTCGCTTTCAAATGAGACCAATACCAACACGCTCAGTGATGGTACACCAAAGATACACATATTTAAATCTTAAAAATGGCTCTCCTGAACAAAACCGGTTTTTACCCTTAGGTCCCTTTCTATTTTGTGCGTCACATACATATACTGACACTACTACGTGATAAAAGACCAAAAAACAAAGACCTGTGTCTCCCAGATTTTACACCAGGTGATTTCGTTTCAGTAAATGGATGATCAGCTATTAATTTCTCTTGTATAAAATCTAGTAAAACGTTCGGAAATCGTCTGGCAGCAGGAAATTTTTCATTAACAAATATTTGTCCCGCGAGTGGTGCAAACACCTATCAGATTGGAGATTCTTATGTTATCTCGTATCATTTTGACGTAAAACGTACATGTAAAATAGAGAAGTTTTATAAGAGCTCTCCCACCGATGCGGTGTTTTGAGAAAGCCAACTCTAAATAGTAATCGGAAGGTACACACACAGTTTAATGCATAAAACACAATAGACCACAGCAAGCTACACAAGAATAAACCCCCCGGGACAACAAATGCTGTTGATTGCTATCGTCAGCTAATTCATTATATTGGCAACGACAGCGACAACGGCAGCGGCATGTGATATTGAAGTATATATACACATTCAGTATCCAATAATTTGAAGCTATCATTATCATATCACATTTTTGAGCAGGACTATATTTGCTCATTGTCGCTTACAAAAAATAGAAATTAGACAAAATTGGAGTGTAGCCGTGTAGTTTTAACGGCGTCAAAATAATCATTTATATATAAGCGTGTGCATTCTATTTTTGACAGACTGTGGTCGATAGCCTTCTATGGTCTTTGTGTTTAATGCTTAAGATGGTAAGAATAAGTAACTGACATCTGTAACGAAGGATAGCAAGCTCGTGATAGCTCTCATCAAACAGCAAAAAGTTCTGCAACATATAAAATTGTGGTTGCATGAGTGAATTGAAACTCTGCAGTTACCATCCAGGTACACTGAAAAAAATCATCATCTCGTCAGTGAATCTAAAAAGCAAGCTTTGTATAATTTGTAAAAATATTCAAAACAACGTATACAAATGCAAGAGGGGGAGAAAATGAGCAAAATCAAACAATCAGATAAATTTAATAAACATTTCCCATAGTGCATTTGAAGGAAACAGCGAGTACTCATAGGAGAGCGAATGTTTCTACTAAACAAATTTGGGGGAGACACAATTGGGACGAACGACGAAATTCGCCTACCACGACGAATTCGCTGTGTAAATTCATCATATGGAGCACCACAGTGATGTTAAAATAACAGCTGTTACAATTGATAAAGTTGTTTAGTTTTTGTGCAAAGAAAGATTTTTCGTCGTTCGCCTCCGTAAGAAATAGAAAT
Source organism: Tachina lurida (assembly GCA_944452675.1). Lineage (NCBI taxonomy): Eukaryota > Metazoa > Arthropoda > Insecta > Diptera > Tachinidae > Tachina > Tachina lurida. The sequence continues at coordinate 9,701,797 of OX101752.1, read as the reverse complement.
AAATGTATTACAGTGCTTGCGGCTTATACCGAATTTAAAAGCACGGCATGATTGTAAGTATTCATTCATGTACATAAGTATGTCGTATTTTTGGCGACGTCATGTCAAAGATTTGGGGCCTCGGTGTCATTTTTGGCATTTTCTCAGGCTCATATCTGGTAAGCCGTTCGGAATTTTGATATACTCTCTGAGGCAGAGTTGTAGCTCTTATAATAAAGAACAAAAAAGATGAACATATATGCCAATGTCACAAAATATTTGAAAAAAAAACCGCAACCTCAAGCAACTTCAAATAATACCCAGATACACGTATTTGTTTTTCTCTTATGCTTGTATTATTCGTTGAAGTCTTTTTTTTGTTGCACAGTGTTATCATTTTTTCCTTTTAGAGAAATGAAAAATTGTAGACTTGGTCATCTTCCCGTAGAGTTGCTATCGTTCATTAAAGTAAATATATTTTAAGATATTTACAACATAAAATTCAATAGCATATTCTAGGAACCGCTTGACCTTATTATTATGTTTTATTGATTTCCAACAATCAACTACAAATTAACTGTGTAATATTTTCCATTGAAAAGTTGTAACCCCCATAATTCTGCTTAATAAAATTTATTTATATTATTATTATTTTACTTTCTTTTACTTCGTTTACTTGTTAATAACACAAAGCCTTGCAGTTGAAAGTTGGAGAAAAAACCAAACATAAAAAAACAACTTAAGAAAAAGAAAAACAGCTTTTGAAATTGCAATTATATTTTATTTCATTTGCAAGGAGGCTGCTGGTATTTTAACAAGGTCTTGAGGTCAAATAAAATAATAAAAAATTTAATCGAATTAATTTAAATATATTTAAGATCAGCATAGCTGTCCCTTCATTTTTTAACCTTAGCTAAGAGGAGCGAAGGGAATGTATAGATATATATATATATATATATATATATATATATATATATATAAGATTAGGTTAGACTACTTTAAAGAATTTATCAAATAAAAATCAAATTGCGCCACCAAATAAAGTCAAAACAAAAAAATGGTTTATTGGCCATTAACACCCGCACCAAATCTGGCAGATTTCAATTGAAATCTTTCTGAAAAACTATATCGTTTAGACCAAGTTTTTTCTTCACATTTGTTAAGGTTTTACCCAATCAGTCGATTTGTACAGAATCTAATCAAAATATAACATTTTTATTTATTTTTTACTATTCGATGCAACATATTTATAAAAAAGATGAGTAAATTTGCTACGGTCTGTTTAAAAAGGTGCGTGAATTGGCTGCATTGCAGTTGTTTGGTTGTAGCTTTGGAAATTATTCAGTTAAAGGGTTTTGATAAATGTTAAAAAAGTTGGTGCAAACGGTATAGATTTTCATAAAGATTTTAATTAAAATCTGCTAGATTTTGTGCAAGTGTAAATTAAAAAATTTCTAATGCCTTAATTCTGTTCGACGAATGTATCGTCTTGTCTATGGACGAAAATAAGAAGCAGTTTTGGTTCTTTAGAACGATTATTATTTATTGTCTATGCTAGAAGGTTCGTGTATTTGCTATATGATTTTGTTCCAAACATTATGTCCAACACGTATTTTTGCATGTATTTTTCAAACTATTGTATAATACTTTAATTGAATTTTTATGTTTTAAAAACATGGCAATAATATTTTTATTTTTCATTATCAAAGACAACAACCATTCTTGAAGAAAATAATTTAGAGACTTCAAAGACAAGAACTCAGAAGCATTTTCAAACAAAAACGTCCTAATTCTTCTTGTAGTGCATTTACACTGTCTCGAAATCTAGTACTTCCGAGATTTCGTACTGAATCAAGCTGCTTTTTCCAAGATTTCTTATACAAAATGAAATCTACTTTTTCAGTAGATTTGTTGAAAATCTAATAAAAATCTAATGTCTGTATTTATCCTTTACTACCCTGTACAACAAAAGGTAAGTGAATTAGCTACGGTCTGCTTAAAAAGTGTGTGAATTGGCTACAATGCAGTTCTTTGGTTGTAGTTTTGGGAACAAATCAGTTGATAGGTTTTGTTTTGGATAAAAAATATCTTGATAAATGTCAAAAAAAGCTGGTGTAAACGGTATAGATTTTCACAAAGATTTTAATAAAAAAATGCTAGATTTTGTGCTGATGTAAATGCCCTATTACTGAATTAGGGCATAAAACTACAACCTATCCACTGCAATGTAGCCAATTCACACACCTTTCTATGTACACAGGCTGACTTTTTAGCACAAATTTAATGAAAAAAAGCATAGTTACAATACTTGTAGGGCATATCTATTAGACTTTAGTTAAAATCTCTTTGAAAATCCATACCGTTTACACCAACTTTTTGTTTACATTTATTATGATTTTTTTATCCAAAACAAAACCCATTAACTGAAAACTGCAACGAAACAACTGCAATGTAGCCAATTCACAAACGTTTTTTTAAGCAGACCATATCTAATTCACTCACCTTTTATATATAAATATGTTGTACAGGGTAGTACAAAATAAATAAAAATAGTAGATTTTTAGTAGATTTTCTACAAATCTACTGACAAACTAGATTTCGTTTTGTATCGGAAATCTACAAAAAAGCAGCTAAATTTAGCTCAAAAGCTCGCAAGTACTAGATTTCGAGGCAATATAAATGCCCTATAAGTTCAATTCGATGCAAAGTAGATTTCAACAATATCTATGGACGAAGTAGATTTTGTTTTGATTTTGCTCAAATGTGAAGGCGCTATTGTAGTAAAAAGTTTAAAATAAAATTTAAATAAGAACATTCTTATACATATAAATAGTGCGCTTACATCTGAGCAAAATCTAGTAAATTTCTAATAGATTTCCCACATAAAACAAAATATACTTCTTCAATAGGTATTTGTTGAAATCTACTTAAAATCTAGTATAAGTTATATTGTATTATTGTACGTGTTGTATTTGTATTGTATCTGTACTTAAAAAGGTGTGTGAATTGGCTACGTTGCAGTTGTTTGGTTGTAGTTAAGGTACAATTTCAGTCGAGGGTTTTTGTTCTGGATACGAACTCTTGATAAATGCCAAAACAACCCTAATGTAAACTGTATAGATTTTGATAAAAATTTTAATTGAAATCTCTAGGTTTAATTAAATGCCCCATAAGATAAAGATTATATTTTTTATGGAATTTGATTAATGAACCTTTTATAAAATCAAAATATTTTTTATGAATAAGGTCATAAAGCCTAGTTCCCACTATCGGCGCAATATACCGACTTTTGTCGGCCCACTGAAATAAAGTCATAAGTAATAATCTAATTTGGCCTTATTTTTCAACTGATTGAAATATAAGGACATAATTGCACCACACTGCATTGGTAATAAATCCATATAGATTTATCCCGAAATTAATTCAGAAATAAGGCTATTTTGGTTTATTACTTGTGACTTTATTGCAGTGAGCCAACGAAAATCGGTACATTGTGCCGATATTGGGATCCCTGCTTAAGAATTTATTATATTTTTTTCATTTATATATTTATGCCAATTATTTAATATAATAAAGCAAATAATTTCATTAAGAATAATTTATGATGCAGCATTATCATTATAAAATACAAAAGTTATTAGATAATTCAAGGAATAGCAAAAAAACAAACATTATTAATTAATGTTAATCACACGCCTGAGATTGCAAAATGTACACAAGTTTTTCAATTAATAAATTTTCTATTATCTTTATATATAATTTTGTTATTCAAACCAAACAAATTAATTAGGGTTTGCTTATTTATTCAAGTGTCGTCATTACTTTCGTAATGATTAATGGCTGTAATGATAAGGCAGCAAGTGATAAAATAATTTGTTGTATTTTGTAATTCAAACGCAAAATATTTCAATTAAGGGCTTAAGATAAAAGCTGTTAGAACAATATACTGTAATGATCTCTTGTGTTACCTGCGGAAATGCGAAAATAGTCATAGATAGTTAAAAGATAAATTCAACGAATTTTTTATTTTTATTTTTCTAGGCAATTCATTAAAAATTTTTTTTTTTTTTTTTTTTTTTTTTTTTTTTTTTTTTTTTTTTTTACACAATTTTCGTGGCTTGTTCTTTATAAATATAAAAAAAATTACATAAGAAAAGAATTTAACTGAGGTTTAATCACGAGCTCGTTTAATGAGCATTCGTTAGACCGGGATACCACTGTACTTCAATATAAAATATATTCAAATATTTTGAAATTTGGTTTGATATCGAATTAATAAGAAATATAGTGTTAGCAATAAAAAAGAAAAAAGCTTTGCAGCTTGAATAGCTTAAAAAAAATGCTAAATATAATATAAAGCTGCTAAAAAAATATGGCAAAGATTTAATACACATTTTTTTTACAAATAAAATCTATTATATATTTCATAAATTTCCAAGAACCATAAAAAGTTTTTTATTTATTTCAATAAAGCAAAATGAAATAATAAATCAAAGAATTCGTATTAAACATAAAAATAAAATAAACAGAAACACAAAATTAATACTAAATTATGTAGAAAAGGAATATTAGTTAAAAATTCTTCGAAAATAAAATAATTGAAAAACTAAAATTCTCTTAAATTCATTTCATCGTTTGACCAAAATAGATTTCACTAGAAACTTAAAACATTAAATAGAATATATACTTTTCTAGCTTAACTAATAGAATTAATTAAAATGTTAATTTCAAAGTGGAGCCTGCATTTAAAATTTTCCTGTGTGTTGGAAAAAATTTTCCTGATTAAATTTGTTTTCAATAACGCGTACTTTCGCATGGAGACGTCCACCAATATCATAGGATTTGATGCTGTTAAACTTTTTCGGTGAAGCTGCGACAAAGATTGTGCCTAAGTGGATTAAAAACAAACAGTCCTCAAGTTAACGCCGAGATACCCCTCCAAATGTACCAAAAAGTGGTCGAAAACTTAACTTTTACTTTATTATTGAATATTTTTCGAAATTGTTTTGCTATTATACCATAAATTTTTTTCAATTAAATAAATAGATTAAGGCTCTAATTCTGTTCGACGATTGTATCGTCTTGTCTATGAACGAAAAGGAGAAGCAGTTTTGATTCTTTAAAACAATTATTATTTATTGTCTTTGCTCTAGAAGGTTCGTGTATTTGCTTTATGATTTTTTTTCCAAACACATATTTTTTTTATATATTTTTCAAACTATTGTATAATACTTTAATTGAATTTTTATGTTTTAAAACATGGCAATAATATTTTTATTTTTCATTATCATAGACAACAACCATTTTTGAAGAAAATAATTTATAGAATTCCAGGACAAGAACGCAGAAGCATTTTCAAACAAAATCGTCCTAAATCTTCTCACTGAACTAGGGCATAAGGCTGTAATTCTGTTCGACTATTGTATCGTCTTGTCTATAATAGACGAAAAAACAAGTTGCAGTAGTGATTCTTTAAGACAATTATTATTTAGCGTCTATACTAAGAGGTTTGTGTATTTGCTTAACGCTATTGTTTCAAGCCATTGTATTCAACACATATTACTTCATACATTTTTTAAACAATCGTTTTGTACTTAAATTTAACTTTTGGATTTTAAAAACAAACTAATAATAGGTGTGTTCATTTACTGAAATTTTTTACGAATTTGTAATAATTATTACTGCAAAGTGTTCGTTAACTAAAAAAGTTTGTAAGGAGATAGCGTCAAAAGTGAGTAAAAAATTGAGAGACAAAAAAAGTATTACAAACTACGAGTATTACTGGTACAGTGTTCCCAGTTTAGGGGATTTGTTCCCAAATTGAAGATTTTTTTCGCGATTAGGGATGAAAATTTCGTAGTGGGGATATGCAGAGTTTGTTGGGGATGTAACCAAATTTGATGGGATTTTTGGGGGATTTTCTTTTAAACTGATGGTCAAACAAGAATGATTTTTGAACTAAGAAATAGTCGTGTGGAAAGTCTAAAAATATGTGTTACTATTCAAAGTGTACAGTTTCTAATAAAGAAGAAGTCTCAAGGCATATTAACCAATAATGAACAGTACCAAAAACAAAAATACGCAACAAAATGCAATACGACTTTTTAGAAGCACACTTTAAAAATAATTCAATTTGTTGTGACAAATTTGATCCTTCTGCTGAAATGTTAAAACTTTTTAATACAAGTACTATGTATAAAAAAGTTTCTGAGGCTTATGAATCAGAAGATTTCGATTCTAAATTTTTTGAAATGGTAAACCTTGGTTAAAAAACTCAATTTGGGGATTTTTGGGGATGAAAAATGAAAAAAACTGGCAACACTGTACTGGTAAAATGTTTACTTTACTTCTGGTTATCCTTGTGTGATGACATATCAACAAAATAAAACAAATGATGATGCTTTTATAAGTAGTATATTTGCTGAGTTTTTCTGTACAACTTATTCCGCTAAAACGTTTGATGATTCAATCGAGTACCCATTTCCATTAGCTGAAAGTCAAGCTATATTCTTTCCTAACTTCGATATATATATATGGTCATAAATAAATTTAAAAAAAACCAAAATTTTCATATGATGTTGGTCCCGATAAAATTTCCAGTTGTATTTTAGTCAACTGTGCTGAAGCTTTAGCTATTCCGCTGACGGAGACATTTCCCCGATGTTTGGAAAAATTACTTCCTTGTTCTTTTGTTTAAGTCTGACAAATATCTGAAATTGAAAATTACCGTGGAATCGCAAAGCTAAGTAGAAAAGCTAATCACTGAATATATATATTATCAAGTTGCAAGTATTATATCCCCTTGTCAACATGGCTTTCAAAACGCATGTTATACAACCACAAATCTTCTTCACCTGACGATCATAATAAATCGAGGATTTTTCCAAAGAATACAAACAGATGTTATTTAGTTGGATTTTAGAAAAGCATTTGACAAAGTTAATCATTTACTTCTTATCAAGAAACTTCAAATACTGGGATTTACAAATCTAAGCATAAAGTGAATATATTTGTACTTAACAAATATATCAAAAACAGTTCGTTTCGGAAGTAAATTTTCCATGGTAATAAAATTTTCATCTGTCCTGATGTATGCGCCGATGATCTAACAATTTTTTTTTAAGTTATAATAAATTTTTGAATCATAAACTTCTTCAAATGGACCTGGATTCACTTTATGAGTGGAGCAACGTAAATTTAATGTAGTTTAATTTGAATAAATTTAAATTAATGACATTTGTAAGATATAATTAAATTACTGCAAACTATTTTCTTGGTGATCATCAATTGGAATTGGTAGATAGTTTTCTAGACTTATATATTTTACTAGATCCTAAGCTGAATTTCATCTCTCATATAACATTTGCAATAAACAAGGCTAGAGGTACACTTGGCTATATTAAACACTGGGCAAAAGAGTTTAACGACCCGTACATTGGGAAAGCATTGTACATTTAACTGGTACGTCCGATTCTGAAATGGGATCCAATTTATCAAATTCACTCTGATTCTATTGAATCGGTGCAAAAGCAATTCATGTTATTTTGTCTTCGAGGACTACGATTTAACCCATTAAATTTGCCTTCTTAATCGTCTCGACTTGCCTTTATTAAGCTGCCTACTCCAAAAAGCCGTAGAACTATGCTGAATGTATCATTTGGCTTCAATATTATTAGAGGTGATATCTGTTCTGGATTTTTGATCAACTAAATTTCATTTAATGTGCCTCAATTAAATTCCCCTATCGGCAAAAGTTTATTATGCTGATGCCAATCCTCTTAGGAGAATGTGTTACGAATTCAATCAATTGTATAGATTTATATACTTCGCATTAAATCCTAATGTTGTAAATTATTCTAATTTGCTTAAGCGTTCTTTTATTTTTCGTACATTAATTGTTTATAAGTATTGCTATACGCTATCGTTGCAAATTTCTTCCAGGAAAGTAAATGAAGACAACTAATATTAATATGTTTCCTTATCAAAGACAACAACCATTTTTGAAGGAAATGGTTTAGAGAATAAAATAATATCTCAAAACAAAAACATCCTAAATATTTTTACTGAATTGGGACATTAATGAATTGTCTTAAAATAACTCAAATTCAGTTATTCGGTGTTTCAGTAATTTTCTTAAAAATTTTTAATTTTCCATTTAATTGATACTTCTGCAAGATTTATACTTTATACACAATATTAATACCTACTAAAAAGTCAGTTTAATATCTTTCAATAACTTGCAGTTTTGCAATAAATTTTTTTCCATGTAAACTGCTAGCTCAAAAAACTTTCTGCCAAAGCCAATTTAAAAGAAATAGAAATAAATAAGTCTTCAGCACAAAATAAAAGCTTATGCCAACGAAATGTTTTTTATAGACATAAAGCACTTACCAGCTTCCTTAAAACTGTGCAGCCGCAGTTGTGACTGTGGAAGTAATAACAAAAATTCTACTTCTTTATGTTTTACAGTTTCCTTGGTTTCATTTTTAATGACACTATCACTAAACCAATCTGAAGCGAAATTTAACACGCACATAAACCCACTTATACACTTGTAACAAAATTTTGGTGAAAGTTTGAGCAAAATATGTTTTAATAAAAAAAGCCAAGGAAGCAAAGGAAGCAATAATAACAAAGTCCTTGTAGAAAATGGTCACAAAGGTCTATGCCAATTTATTTACTTTTCTCCTTTTAATGTCCCTGTTACACCCACACTGACTTTGAAAAACTTGTTAAATATGAAATGGCTTGTTTGTATTATTTATTTATTTGCTTATGTATGTATGTATGTATGTGTGTGTATGTGTGACATATTTGTATGTACCCTCTAGTCAACATAGAACCATATGTCTCTATGTCAACACTCTTTTCTCTAGCGACAATTGCACTAGTTGAAATGTCGACAATTTTCCTTTTATGCGCGAGTAGAGATACGTTGGAGACAACAGTTCCAATGTATTTCTGTTGATATTGCCAATGAACGCGTCAATAGTTTGTTTTTCTTTTTTATTATGTTATGCAATAATGTTAAAAATTTACGCAAATATGTATGTATGTATTTAAGTTTGTTGGCCCAACCCTTATTAAATTGTAGACGAGGGTCACTAAAATGTACTAGTGATTCTTTAGTTCAAATGTCTCCATATGGTCGTAAATGAATAGTGCTAAAGTCTACTGGTAGATTTTCAATGACAACCCTATGTTATATGTCAATAGGCAATTACATTGGCTGGGGTACACCTATTCAGTTGTACTATTGACAATCTTATTAGTAAATCACTACAATTTTACTATTGACATGGAGCGAGGAAATATCGATATTGTAGACTGGAGCCCCTAAAATTTACTAGTGAATCTTTGGTTCCAATGTCTCCATGTGGTCCCAAAAGAACTACTTAGTCAGTATTGCTACAGTCTAGTGGTGGATTTTCAATGACAAGCTAATGTTAAATGTCAATAGATAATTACATTGACTGGGATACACCTGGTCAGTAGTACTACTGACAATGTCACTAGTAAATCACTACAATTTCACTAACTTATAAATTAATTATTTTGCAAGTGACTACAAATTGGTTTAAATCTCATGCAGATATCAATTAAACATATTGAATAGAAGCACACTTAAGAAAAAAATAAAAGCAAAATAAGTAAATGAAAAGAAAAGAAAAAAAAATCAAAAGAAGCATGCCATGAAATCAAATGCCAAATGTTTGTCTTGAAAAAAAACTAAATAATTTCAATACTTAATATGTATAATATTTTCTATGAGCGGTTCGTATGTATGGATATATTTATGCATATATGTATGTACGAAATTTTTATTTTTAGTGAATATAATAATAATAAATATTTATATAGACATATATGTATTTATATATGTATTTACATAGATATATACATATATGAATATATACATATAAAGGGTGTTTTTTTAAGCCCGATATAACTTGAAATTGTAAAAAATAACACAAAAAATTAAATTGTAATCAAAATTTTTTTTTTATTCGAAAGATCAATACGTGACATTAACATTTGAAAATGATTTCGGGCACATGGGCATCGCGGCTGTTCTTGACGAAGCGCATTCTGGACGTCCAATTTTGGGCCACTTTTTCGAGCACTGCTGGCCGTATGTCACGAATAACACGAACAATGCTGGCCTCCAAGGCGTCAATTGTTGCTGGTTTATCAGCATAAACCAGTGACTTCACGTAGCCCCACAGGAAATAATCGAGAGGTGTCAAATCGCACGACCTTGGAGGCCAATTGACAGGTCCATTTCTCGAAATCAAGTTATCGCCAAATTTTGATTTCAATAAGTCGATGGTTGCGTTCGCCGTATGGCACGTAGCGCCATCCTGTTGAAACCACATCTCCTCCGGATCAATGTCATCCATATTTTCAAACAAAACATCATTGATCATGGTGCGGTAACGATCTCCATTGACCGTAACGCGAGCTCCGGCCTCATTTTTGAAGAAATAAGGTCCGATGATGCCACCAGCGTGAAAACCGCACCAAACGGTGCATTTTTCTGGATGTAATGGAGTCTGTAGGGTCTCTTGTGGATTGGTCTCACTCCATATGCGGCAATTTTGCTTATTAACAAACCCGTTAAGCCAAAAATGCGCCTCATCGCTGAACACAATTTTGCGATAAAACAACGGGTCAGTTGCCAACTGCTCTAGAGCCCAATCGGCGAAAGAACGACGCATATAATGGTCTCGTGGCTTCAATTCCTGCACCAGCTGGATCTTATACGGGTGTAGGCCGAGATCTTTGCGCAAAATTTTCCACGTAGTGGACGGACAGAGCCCCAATTGCTGCGACCGACGACGAATCGATAAATTTGGATCTTCTTCCACACTTTCGTTTACAGCTTCGATATTCTCTTCACTACGCACATTCCTTCGACGTGTTGGTGTTACTGCATCCTCTAGAGAGTATGTGGTACGAAATCTATCCACAGTTCGACGAATGGCTTGTTCAGATGGACGATTATGTACGCCATAAAAATGACGAAGTCGTCTATAAGTTGCGCGAATCGACGACTGATTTTCAAAGTAAATTTGGATAATTTCGTAGCGTTGTTCAAGCGTGAGTCTATTCATGATGATTTGTCAGAGTATACTGAAACAAATAAAAAAAAATGTTTTATCAAAATTTAATTTTTTGTGTTACTTTTTACAATTTAAAGTTCTATCTAGGTTAAAAAAACACCCTTTATGTATATATAATATATATAATATAAATATACATATATCTTTTTTTTACTATAATATTAATTAACTACAAATTGGTTGAAAAATAAGTAGTTAGTAGTCAATTTAAAAGTCATGTAGACATGGCCAATTGACTACTGCCTATGACATGCCTATGTTAAAATAGTGACTCGACGACAAGGAAAACAGTTACTTAATCAACCAGTTTGAAGTTACTTACAAATGGGTTTGACTTCCTATAGGGTACATACTCGTACATAAATAAGCATGCTTTTGTATTTGCTATAAAAAATTTATGTATTTGCTTAACTCGTTCTTATTTATACATCCATTTGCCATGAAATGGCAGAAATAAATTAAATATGTGATTTTTCCTGTTTCCTCTTCCTTCTTTTTTTAATGCAAACAAATTCTCTATGTCGCGCTATTTTCGTTTTCTCAGCTGCTTGGGGGAAAAATAAAAAGGTTTTTTTTTATTCATTGAGACAAACTTGTTTTCAAGAGCTTCATCATATGTTTCTCTTTTTTTCAGTTCAAATAAAGAATTAATATTTAGAAACGTTAACGTTGCTAAAATTATAAAAGTAGAAATTTTATCAAAAGAAATACAGATGGTTACCTAAAACGTAAAACATACTCAACCTTATTCCAGTTGTCGACATTCAGGGCACGTCAATACAATACCAAACAACAGGGGCCTGTCTACCCATTGACGACAGCAACTGACAGCTCATGCTATTTGCCAGAGCTTAGAGAACAGAAATAAACTGTCAGTAGCACAAAACTGTTCTCGAGAGCGTGTAGACAAGCCACAAGTTTTGGGTATTGTCTTAATGTGACATTGATGTTGACAGCTGGAATAAGGGCGACTATCTAACAAAATATTTCAAATCGATTTTTTTTTTTAAATAAAATACGTGGTATGTCATCAAAATAATCGAATCAAAATAAAACCAAATCACGCTATTTTATTTATTTTATTATATGGGAAATATTTTTATTGATTTCTTCAATATTTTAAATTTTTAATCGTTTTTTTCCATCTTCTGTAAAATTGTTGGCGTTTCAGCCAACGATATATTAAATGAAAATTTAATGAGCCGAGCAATACGAAGTTTATTTTAAAATTGTTTTAAATTTTTCATTGCATTAAATTTCAGGGCATGACACAAAAATATATGTACATATGCTTTGTTGCAACATAGTCATAGCCAGGGAAACCAGAATTTATGCTCTTAAAAAGTGTTTTATGCGCATTCAATACTGGAAAATATACGCTCAATATGTGCTCTTAAAACTAAATTTAAATTGGCTTCTTTATAATGAATATATATTTTTAATGCAATAATTCATTGAAATTAATGTCCAATATTTTAATTGAATCGTCAAATTGTAATTGTGGAGTGATTGGTTTTATTCAAAGCAAGTGTGTTTATTAAAATCTTTTGACTGGTTAGTGTTTTGCCAGAATGTAGAACATATGGTATCCATCATTTATTGGTTTCTGGTTTCTGGTTTCATCTATTCAAATCTATAAATATGCATAAAATTTGCTGTGATACTTAAATATTTTTTCCATATTTCGAGTGTAAAAGCATTTCTGAGAACACATTGTAGTTTGTATATTCTTCGAAAAAGTTTTCCATATGTTCATTTGGTATTTTAAATAGATGAATCTTGGACAACTAAATTTTTTTTTAGTACGTAAGCCCAATTTATAGACTTTACACTATATGCATTGAACATTGGAAATAAGATTTACACCCCTTTCCACAATGTATGGTTAATAGTTAACGTGAACTTTAACTGACAGTTCTTCATACAAAACTTGCAGTTAAAGTATCTGTGATCTTTTAACCAGACATTGTGAAAAGGTACGTTAGACGGATAAAAATTTATATAAAAATTGTGTTCAACATATTCTTTGTAAGCATATTAAAATAATAAAAAAAAAAATTCAAAAAGCATCAAAATTTTCCTTAAAAGGTTCATATATGCTATAAAAATAAAAAAAAAGTATGCGCGTAATACGGAAATATGCAAAAACATGCTTTAAAGGAAAAAATATGCAAAAATATGCAAAAACATGCTTTAAAGGGAAAAATATGCACCAAAACAAATTGATGCCAAAATTCATAAAAAGTTATGAAACGAATAGATATTTTATCTTCGCCATTAAAACATCACATAAGCAAAAACATGCAAGTGCATATTTAGGGTTTCCCTGGTCATAGCTCAAAAAAGCTACTTTTACAGAAAATATGCTTAAAATTTTCAATTTACGTACAAGATATAAAAATATTTTCCTTTCTTAACAGGAAAGGGGACAAGTAGTTTGTATAAATTATTTCAAAAGCTTAAATATTATATAACGAATTTGTCTGCATTATTAAGTTCAAAAATGCATTTTTTGAGATACGACTGTTTTGAAATAAAGGAGCGGTATGCTTAGACATATTTAAAAGAATATATGTTGTATTGTAACAATACAAATTCCTTGTTGAAAAGATTTTATAGATTTATAAAATAAATTGCTGTTATTACCATAACGCAAAAGCTTTCAAATTCACGTAAGAGTCTTTTATAAAAAAATTTCTTTTGCTAAAACGGTTCAAAAATAATATATATTTAATTGCATTGTCAAGAATATTCTCAAGAAGATTTTTTTTAGCAAATCCAAAAAAATTTTATCGCAATAACGTAAAGAAATCTTATTGCTGGTGACATACTAGCTATTTAATGCAAGTTTTTTTTCTATTAGAATGAGTCTAAAAAGTTTCCGAGTGCTATATCGTCTTCATAAGAACGAAAATATAAATTCAAGTTTAAAAAAAACAAACACTGAATATATAAATTTTTGTTTTAAATTACGAAAATTTTTTTATATTTTTTTTTCTGGTTAAAGCGTCGTTATTAAAAAAAAGTATTTTTATATAAGAAATTTTCTGTTGAATAAAATGGAAACTACAAAAACATTTCATTAGAAATTAGAGCGTCAAGCGTTGTAAATACGTACCCTGCTGCTAACGCAACATTTGATGCTCTCTAATTTAGGTTGGACTCTCAGAGCCTTATGTATAAAAAAAATTTGGCATGAAGTTAGCACATGTGGCAACATTGAATATGATCTTAAAGATTTTTGCCGTGAAACTTTATATTAAAAATCAAGCTTGGACTAAGTAGTGTGTTAAAACTACGTAAGGCACCCATTTCTAATACCAAATTTTATGGAGAAATTCGTTAACATCTAACTAAATTTCCTTACTTATGCTAACTTCATGCCAATTTTTACTTATACATAAGGCCGGTAATACAAAGTCGAACTTCACTAACGTGAAATTCAAGTGAAAAGACTAAAAGTTCGAATAACCGCCAGTTCATATTAGGAAGAGCTTTTTGAATTTCGTCATCCAAATAACGTAAAAGTTCTATATAAAAAAATTTATCGTCAAAGTTTATCAAAAAAAATTTATCAAAATTATGTCAAAATATTAAAATATTCTTTAAAAAATTTCAATAACAAAATAACGCAAGAACATTTTTGGAAAAAAATTTCGTAATCAAAATGACGTACGATTTTTTAAAGGAAAATTTTGCACAAAAATACGTGGCAATATTAAAAAAAATTTTATTGAAAAAAATTCTGAAAAAATAAAGAAAAAAATCTCCCTATACATAATTTATTTTATAATTTCGAAAAAAAAATTAAAAAAAAAAATTTCGCAAAAAAGTTTAAAAAATCTTTTGTACCACATTGCACATAAAAAAAATTATGTCAAAAATTAGTCTTCAGATGACAAAAATCAATTAATGGATCTATTGACGCTCGTATCATCAAAATGATATAAATATTTAAAAATATTTGCAGTTTGTTTTGGTGTTCAAGTGACTTGTAAATGTAAACAAAAATCTTTTAAAGAAAAATTTGCTTTTCAAATTACATAATCAATTTTTAGCAAAACTTTTCCATCGTGTTTTCCAAATAAAACTTTTCCATCGTGTTTCCCAAATAATGCAAAGATTGCTGCAGATAATAAGCATTCACCCTACAGCAGTTTAAAGAAAATCCTTATGACAAGACAAGCAATTGCATGACGCAAAAATCCCATAAAAAAAGTGCAGACTTTCCATTTCGCAATATTTTTCTAAATGACTAAAAAACAAATAAGAAACCAACTTAAAACAAAAAAAAAAAAAAAAGAAAAAGGGAAACTAAATGATGTTTATGGTACTGCCAATGATGAGAATGATGATGCTGCTGCTATTTATTTCTTTTAATTTGAATGGATTAAAGAAAATCCTTAGAATTTGCATACATTTGCATTAAAAAACAAACCAAAAAGCTTTTTATGGATCCAAAAGATGAGAACAGCGCATAAATAAGAAATTATATTAAATAAAAGAGGAGCCAAATTTACTTTATTATTCGCCTGTTCATTTTCATGTTCTTTTTTTCATTTAATAAAAAAGTTTTCTTTTATCGAAAAAAATTTCACTTTTCTTCGAAGGAATTTGCTTGCTTTTGTATCTCTTCTATGCTGCTGTTGATTTTAAAATTTCTTTTCTTGTTTGTGTTTTTATGTAAATAATTTTATTTATTTCAATGTTGTTATTCGCTATTTTTGGAAATGTAATATTTATAAAAAAAAATAGAAAAAAGGGAAAATTAAATGAATATATAACTGCCATGGTACAAGTGTTGGACAACTTTATAAGAATTGAGATTTTTTGCTGTTCATTTTGTACAGAGCCTTGAAAAACTTTCAGCTTTGAAAAACAAAAACTAGCAAAACTATTTACAAGGAAACTTGATTAATGTTTATATAAAAGAATAAAAATTATGAACAAATTAAAACTAAATACCAATTTTGTATAGTTTTCAACAATTTAGAAAAGTTTTCAAATGACAATATACTGAATGATCCGCTCTACTTCTTGGCAAGTTTAATCTTTATTTTACGTTTTTCTTTTTTCTTTCTTTTCTCATTTTTAACAAAAGCCGCCATCTTTCAAAAGACAATATTATTTTTTGCTGTTGAAATTACGTTTTTATGTATCTTATAATAAAAGTTTTGTACAATCATTCATATATGAACATTTTTGGTCACACCCGTCACAAAAAAAATTTAAAAAAAATAATAGAATTGCTACTGTACATAATAAATACTTTATAATTTCCAACAACAACTAAGATTTCAGTACAATCATTTATATAAAAAATTTTTTTGTCACACCCGTCACAATAAAATTAAAAAAAAATTAATAAAATTGCTACTATACATAATAAATACTTTATAATTTCCAACAATAACTTAGATTTTTGTACAAACATTCATATACACATACAAATATTTTGTCACACCCATCACAATAAAAATTTAAAACATTTAATCAAACATAATAAATATTTTATAATTTATAACAACAATTTAGCGAACCCTCTTTTAATATTGGCGCTAAAAGTTAAAGAAAATATTTGTCATACCCGTCTGATGTAGTATTATTTTAATGGATGTTAAAAATATAAAAAGGAAATAAAAGAAGTACATAAGAAAAACTTTTTAATTTCCCACAAAAACTAATATTTTAGTACAATCATTCATATATGAAAACTTTTGGTCACACCGGTCACAATAAACACTTAAAAAATTTAATAAGATTACTACGGTACATAAGAAATACTTTTTCCCACAACAACTAAGATTTTAGTAGAATCATTTATATATGTAAATTTTTGGTCATACCCGTCACAATACAAATTTAAAAAATTTAATAAAATCGCTACTATACTGAATAAATACTTTATAATTTCCAACAACAACTAAGATTTTTGTACAAACATTCATATACACATACAAATATTTTGTCACACCCATCACAATAAAAATTTAAAACATTTAATCAAACATAATAAATATTTTATAATTTATAACAACAATTTAGCGAACCCTCTTTTAATATTGGCGCTAAAAGTTAAAGAAAATATTTATCACACCCGTCTCCACAACGCTGATGTAGTATTATTTTAATGGATGTTAAAAATATAAAAAGGAAATAAAAGAAGTACATAAGAAAAACTTTTTAATTTCCCACAAAAACTAATATTTTAGTACAATCATTCATATATGAAAATTTTTGGTCACACCCGTCAGAATAAAAATTTAAACAATTTAATGAAACATAATAAATACCTTATAATTTCTAACAATAATTTAGCGAACCCCCTTTTAGTATTCGGACTAAAAGTTATAGAAAATATTTGTCACACCCGTCTCAAAAATGCCGATGTAGCATTATTTTAATGGATGTTAATAATATAAAAAGGAAATAAAAGAAGTATTTTAAAGAAGATAAAGAAGCACTAACCTTTAGAGAGAGAGAGAGAGAGATAGATAGAGGAAAGAACAAGAAAGATGAAGTGCTAAAAAATATTATGATGATTTAAGAATCACTGAATCACTGATCGAGAAATAAAATGAAAGAACAGCAAACGGAAAAAGTATGAAAATTAAATATCTAAACTTTCTTATGAATATATTTAAACTTTCTCATTCCTTAAAAGAGGCAGTCACTAAAGTTCATCAAAAAGAATTGCTGTTATTAAGCCAAGCTGCAAAAGGGTTCCCTCAGAGCCTCTACTATCTCCAATAAGCACAAGAATTAAATTTCCTGCTAGTGATATTGAATTTTTCTTTGAAGTTTTTATACTGGGCCACACCCGGAACATGTACGAAAAAGCTGGTTTCAAAGAAAAATTGATTTTTTACTCAAGAGTAAGTACTCGTATTCATCACAATCACCCTTAACGGGAATAAAAGTTCACGTGGAATGTTGTTGTGTCGAAATATTTCATAAGAACAAAATGTTCGCCTTTTATTCCCGATAAGCGTGAATAAAAGAGACTTTCAGCAATTTGCGTTACTAACGTTATTGTGTGTATTCTATGGTAGGTTATTATTTCTGTTATACTGAGTTTTGTAAGGTCACACCCGTCACAGCTTTTTGATGGCCATCCTGAGCAGAAATCATGTCCCTTCAGTGTCTAATTACTTAATATTTTCCAGATTGAAATCCTTGGTAAACGCGCCCTTTTTTAAGTTATAAATTTCATCTGCTTTATTCATAAAAATTATTAAGTCTTAATAACGGGTTTATAAATCAGATTTCCACACAACATTTTTCTTATTAACCCATTATAAAGTTATTAAAATTTTTGTAAATAAAGCAGTATATTTTTAAATTATAAAACAAAAAATGTGAGTCACACCCGGCACAGTGGAATTGCGCTATCATAACATTGAATGCCTTAGATTTTCCAAGACATATGATAAGTTTGGCTTCCATTTTCGATAAATACAAACAATCTCCCAAAAAGTATGTCACGCTACTAAATATAGTTTTTCTTTAATCTTCAACTTTTACAAAACAAAAAAAAAATCGTTTAGGTTAAAAAATTTTTAATTGTTTCCCCTATATTCATAAATAAATAAAATAAATTTTAAATCCATTTTAGGAAAATTTTTTATGAAAAATTTTAAATAAAATACATTTCAAACTCATTTTAAATTTTTATGAATACGGAGGTAAATATTTATTTTCGAGCAATATTTTTTTAAGATTTATCGCTTTGAAAGTGTTAAAATATCCAGATCCATTCGAGATTTGCAAAGAATTATAAAAGTAACACAGGTGAACATATTTTGGTCCATAAAAATTATTTTTTTAGTAGACCTACAGGCTGTAAGGAGCAAATAACCTTCTATTTTACTTATAGACATAAATAGCACCTTAAGCTTGATTTAGATCTAATCCATTTAAAAATATTGGTTTCGCTCATATAAAGAAGTGAATTGTAACAATAAGATATTTACAGAGTTCACAAGCCATGTGTTATTGCTTAAAGTTGTATTTGAAAAGAAAATTTCAATCATAATGTCTCTTAACAAACAAAAACTGTCCGTATTCATAAAAATTAATTTATTAAATTAAAAAGGTTTACAAAACAAATTATATATGAACATGTATTTGTTAAACCTTTTGTAAAGCAAAATTTTAATAACTAATTTTGTTTAATTCTTGAATAAATTCTAAAATTTTATTAATAAGCATATATTGATTGGGCCGTATTACGAGTGTACTATTATGACTTCATCTACCAGGATTTTGTAGAAGACTAAAGAACATTGCAACATATTTTCTTTAATCTAGTACAAAATCGTCGTAGTCGTAGTCGAAATACGACACTCGTAATTAGGCCCATTATTAATAAGTACCCTTATTCCAAAAAAAAAAATATTTTTTAATAAAACAAAATTTTATTAAAGCACACTTCAAGTACAAATTAATTTTTTTTTTTGCATCAAAAGTTAAAAATTTTGTTTTTGGGAGATTTCCTTTTAAATTGTATTTTCAAATACCACTTGAAAAGCTACAACAAGGCTTGTGGGTTGAGCTATTGTTAAATTTATATAAATGTTTTTTTTTTGCAATCCCATTAAAATTACATTAACTCCCAACCAACTAAATGGCAACAACTGCTAATCATATAGCTCACTAAATCATAAACAGTCACAAGTCAAAAAATTTCAGATGCTGAGTAGTGGCAAAGCAACTGTTAATACTGAACAAATGACACAAGTATGTGACATGCAAAGAAGTATAATGGTATTTTATATTCTTCAAGAAGACTGCCTTGCAAATTTGTTAAATTAACTGGTTTGTAAAACAATTAAATCACTTTGATTCAGAGCTGTTAAAATTCGATTGCCATAAGTAATCAATTATATTACATTTTAAAAAGAATTGTAATGATTATATAATTGCCTTCAAAAGAATTGCTGATAAATAATTGATTACGATCACTAATAATCAAAAAGTAATCTAAATTACTTAAAATTACTAAAAATAATCAAAAGTAATCAAAAAGTAATCCGACTACTTTCAAAGATTACTTTTGATTATTTTTAGTAATTTTAAGTAATTCAGATTACTTTTCCATTATTAGTAATCGTAATCAATTAGTAATCGTGCGAAACTTAATATAATCGCAATTTAATCATTACTTCACCTTTAAAAAAAAAGTAATCAAATTAGTAATCATTACGATTACGAATCATTACTTAATAGCTATGCTTTGATTATATTGAGTTGCGACTGTTTCTGAGTTAGTGTGCGATATGTTTTAAAATTTGTAAGTGAAAAATGCAGGTTGTTTTTCTAACATAAATATAAATAAACCAAAGAAATCTTAATGTCTTAATAATCTCAAAAAATTATAGGACATTATTTTGTCCACACTTAATGATGATGCAAACAAACACCAACATTAGCCATCAAACATATTCCCATAAATACATAAACAAACAAAAAAACAAACAAACAAATACACACACTCGCACACACATTTGTTCACTTTGACCAAAACATAAGTTGAGTTTAAGTAGGAACATTAAATTTAAGGACAGCAGGCAATAGGGTTTATAAATGACCATGTTATTACCCACCATGACCCCTATTTAAGTTTGCCACAAAAATTTTCTGAACTGAAATCTTACGTACATACATTAAACTATTGTGCTTTAAATATCTTGAGACTTAAAAATAAGACCAAGAACTAAGGACATAACACACACATACACATACACATACACACATAAATATACATATATGTACATGCATACATACGTACTTTTATAAATTAAGTTTTTAAATATGCATGAGAATCGTACAGAAAGCTATTCTATCTTTCTAATATGTTAAATCAGAAGGATAACAAAAACAACCCTTTCCAGGGAAGAAAATAATAAAAGCTACCACAAGGCTCATCGAATTAATTATTGAGATTTTACAACTGTCTGTATTTAAAGAACCAAGGTCATAATAGTTTGTCAATAACAAAATACAATAACTGAAGGGCTTATTAGAGGCTAAGTGATACAAGTCGAGCCTTATTTTCGATTTAATCGTAAGCGACAAAAAGAAGATTTTTCAGAACTAATTCTAAACTATGGGTAGGCCCATACAATTTAAACTTAATTTTTAATGTCGCTTACGATAAAATTGAAAATAAGGCTTGAAGTGCCAAAGCTAAAAAAAATTTAAAACAATTGCAAACTGAGTATGAATTTAAAAAATTTCTTGGTTGTGTTTAAGCACATCTAGACGCATTTCGTTACTGCTGAAAAAAAAATATAAGTAGACATCAATCATAATTTAAAAAAGCTTTAGAATCTCCAATAATTATAGACAAACTAAGAATAAAATATTGAGAACTACAAAGACTGCAATCATAGGCTCAGAAACATTTTGAAAAACCACAAATAATGACCAGCCTTCTTTTCAATATAATCGTAAGTGACAAAAATTTAATTTTGTTTTAAATATTCAAATATGTTTCAGTACGTAAATTGTCGCTTAAGATTAAATTTTACAGCCTGTATCTAAAAAGTTATCCACAATTTTGGCATTTTGATAACTCTAAATTCAATAAAAAAAAAGTATTTTGTGAATAACATGTCGTTTACGATAAAATCGAAAATAAGGCTCGTCATTATTCGGCATGTGTTGCCTATTTTGTTTTTCTATTAACTTTTTACATCAAGGCAACCCTCAATTGTCATTAAACGTTTGTATCAAAGCACATTCACCAAGAGAGTAGCTAAGATGCAGCTGTGTTATTTTTTTCAAATTAAAGTTGGTCCGGAAACTTCAAAAATTGCTTACGAAAAAGAAATAAAAAATTTTTTTTTAAATTTCAACATGAAAAATATTTTGATAAAAAAAATTATTTAAAAACAAATTTAAAAAAAAATATAAGAAAACCTATTGAAAAATTTTAAAAAGTGGCAAAATTTTGTTGCAAAATTTTTTTAGTGGCTGCTGACGTGGAGACATTTTTTTAACTTTCTGTGAATAATTTTTATTTTTATTTTGTTAAACAAATTCTCTTTTTGACATTTTGGATCGACTAAAAATCCCTGTTATTTTTTCTTTTCAATTGTTGTATTTTTGTAATTTTGATATTACCTGGAACTGAATGGGACTTGGTTTGTATTTAAAAAATTAAACATTAAAATGATTATGTATATATGTGACCTTCTCCGAGAAAAGGGACCCCGTATGTGAAAATGAAGTTTTGAGAAAAACGCATTTAAAAAATAAAATTTTAATGTTTTTTACCCGTTTTTTGACACATTTGGTCCCTTTTCTGGAAGGAGAAGGTCACATATTTCATAAATTTTGTTATTCATTATAAATACATTTACTGACAACCAAAGGTTAGTAAACAAATAGAATAGGCAGCACATCATGTTTGCTAGTTTTGATAAAGTTTCTTAAACTGCTTTGATTGTAGTTTTGTAATTCTCAATAATTTATTGATAGTTTGTCTTTAAAGATTGGAGCTTTTAAAATTACGCTTGAAGTCTATTGATGTATTGCTTGAGCAGCAGCAAAGTTAAACTAGATGTGCTTAGGCGGCAACAAATAAGTTTTTTAAATAAAAACTTTAAACTTTAGACTATTTACTAGGGTAGAGATTGTTATTAACATCAGCTATATAAAGTAACTTTTTAATGAAATAGAATATGAGAAATGATTATTGTGTACACAATTAACTAACTCATTATTTTGTTTGAAATCGAGTTTTTTGTATATTTTGATAGAAGAACATTTATTGTATCGAAAAATGCATAAATCTTGATTTCAGAAAAAATTGAGTTATGGCCTTTCTATATTAAGGTAAGGATTTGTAAGTACGAGTATCTTCATGTAATTGCAGTACGTGCGGTGTCTTTATTTGCTCTCAAATTGATTTTATAAAGCCATTAAGCCTGAAACAGTTCAACTTAATAACTGAATGAGAATTCTAAGGTAAAAACATTAGCAAATAATGTCAACAAAATAAGTATGCTGTACCCTACACTAATTGAGTTGATATGTACCTTTAAGTCATGGTATATGTAACTGATATATTATTGTATACGGTAATCCCAGTGAAGATAATGAAAGCCTACTTGCAGCAAATTTGTATATGTGTGTATGTATATGTGTGTATGTAAAAACATACTACATGGAAGAACAAAATAGATTTCGTGTACAAGAATAAGCGTTACATAATCTTATTCCTACTTCCCCCTCTAACACTTAAGGCCAATTTCCCCAACTAATTTAAATATCAAATCATATTTAAAAGTACACCGAAAGAAGTTTGCTTCATAGATTCAACGAAACAATTTCATTAGATTTTTTTCACAAATCTAATGATAATTTCACAAATCTAATAAAAATTGCACGGGTATTGTGAAAGAATTTCATTGGAATTGCTTCGTTGGTATTCTATTTTCGTAACAATATTTCATCGGACTTATGACAACAATATTTTCTAGTTATTAAGAAACCCCTTTATATTTAAGTTATTTCATTGTTTTAATGAAACTATTTCGTTGTTTCGATAAAGTTATTTCATTGCATTAATGACACTGTTAAACAAATTTGACGAAGTTTTCATTAAAATAATTTTGACGAAACTGATTTCATTAATCCACCGAAGCGTAACGTTGGTTGAATTTTAATGATTTTTTTTTCATTGGATTAATGTCGAAATTCATAGAATTTAGGAAGAAAATTCTTTCAGTGTAGCTTTTCTACACAAAAATTATTGAAAATTGACATTTAAATATGAATTGATATTTAAATATAGTTGGTGAAATTGGGCCTTAATGCAAGAAAAATTTCATAACCCAGACTAATATGATTCCATTACCTTCAATAGTGTAACAATTCCACTCGTTTTGCCTTGATTTTTATGTACACACATGCACCACATAGAATTCTATTTCGTATGCTTATGTTTGCATTCTATTCTGTGAATGTAAGAGACTAATATAATCAGATAAAAGAAAACAAAAATTACCAAAGAGAAATAACTTAAAAGCATAAAATGCAAGAGCTTTGCAAAGTTTTTACTAAAAGTTGGATTAAATGTTGTTTTTTTTTTAATAAAATACCAACATTGTTTGGCAGCATATACAATTTTATATAAAAAAGGACAAAAATACCATAACGTATGCTGGAGCAAAAAAAAAGAGGACATTAAATATAAGAAAGTATGATACTTTTATAACCCCGCCTGCAAAATAAGACATATAAATTTTCGTTTACGTGAGAAAAGAAAAACCAACTAAATTGGAAGTTTTTACGGAATTAAGTAAAGAAGAAGATGGTAAGAATAAAAGAGTTTGCTTCTATTTATTAACAGTAATAACCACTTAGTTGATTTATTAAAATAATTCCTGGTTTTTAATGCAATACTTCATGCAATACACTTTAGATTGCTTCTCTAGCGATATTTTTATAAATAAATAATCGAAAAGCATTTAAGAAAAGATCAGTTAAGCAGAGACTACTGTATTCTATTTATGTATGCAAGTTAACGTATTTATATGATATGCTTGTTGTAAACGGAATAATTATTCTATTTAGCGACTCATATTCCTTGATAGCAAATGTGAAAGAATAAAAGTTATGTGATTTTTTGAACCCCAAAACTGCAGTTTACAGCATCTGAATGTGATTCATGTATTACAATGAATTATTTTGCCGAATGTAATTTCGAAAATTTTTAATGACAGCATGTGATCTATTTCAGGCAATTTTTAGCAGCTCTCTTTCTGCAACAGATTCTGGCCATGCTTGTTTCTATGGCAATAAGGAAAAAGTAGCTTAAGTCGAGATAAGTTGATTTTTGAAAATTTCAAGAGTTTGGCTGTTACGGTTTCCAAGATACAGCAAGTTGTCAAAACTACATTAACTGATAGAAAACCCTTTGATTAAGATTTTTTTTTAACTTTAGTGTTAATTGTTGTAGTCTGTATAAGAATAGACTAACTTTACAAATTTCAAGTGTATATACATACAATTCTATGTATATTACATGGGATTTTAACACTTTTCTTTGCTCGTTTTGGAACATCCATTAAGTTTTAAAGTTCAACAGACCTGTCTACCTTTTACAAATATGTGCACATCCTTTCCTCTGTTGCCAGAGATCGGGAAGTAACACATAAGTTCTATGGGTAATAAACCAAAGGTACGTCAACGGAAAAAGCCTCATCACCCCAGCTGGGGACCCGTGATTACCACACCCGTAGTCAAAAATAGACTCCCCTGGAGGGACAGGCCTTTGGTGTACGGAACCCTTAAAAACTAAAAAAAATCGCCAATAACCGAAAAAACGCCAGAATAACAAAAAAGCTTAATTAAATAATATGAAAAAAAAATAGCTTGGATGCAAAATAATCTATTAAAAGTAAAAATATCGTTAATCAAAACTAAAAATATAATATAATATAATCAAAACTAAAAAATCGCTAAAAACTAAAAAAACCCCAAAACGAAAAAAGCGCTTAAATCAAAAAGATCACCAAAAATTTAATAAATGGTTAAAAGGCAAAATAGTCGCCAAAACAAAAAAAGCTTAAACAAAAAAAATTGCCCAAAAACCAAAAAAAAGCACCAAACCAAAAAAAAAATCGCTAAAACTAAATATACGAGGATGTTGTCAAAAATAACACAAAAAAATTGCCAAAACGAGAAAAAACTAAGGCCAACAAATTGTTAACACCAAAATAAATCGCCAACAACCGAAAAATCGTGCAAAAGAAATTAGCGCCGAACGGAACCCTTCGTGTGCGAATCAAAGTCTTACTTTACTGTATATTTTACTAATTGTCACTAATACTATATAGTATCCCCTCAAAATTCTTCGTAAGGAGCTCTTCTATATCATATGAATTTTAGGAATAATTTAGGGCCTTAATTTCAAAAACGCAAGGCCAAGCATTCAAAAATTTTATATGGAAAAAATTTATCTTACGAAAACAAAACACATACAAAATTTGTCGATGCTCCAAGTTGCCCTTAATTTCTAAGTAAAACAACCAAATTGCAGACCACAGCCATCTGTTTAAATTAATAATATTTTGTCCTGTACAAAAAGCTGCTAAGCCTAAGTAATTGTTTTTTTTTCCTTAAGCCATATATAACCTTTGTTTTAAATATATTTGACCTTGGCCTTAAATACACAAACTCTTAGTATGTTATAAAAACTTTTCCACACAAAAAATTTGCCGGTATGATAATAGACTTTAATAGAGACCATAATACCGAAAAATACTCAAGTATAACACTTATACGCTGGTAAACGACTAAAATGAACATGTTTATACCTTTAGACCACAAAAATATAAAAATAAAAAATGTGCACATAAAAGTTGTGTTAAGACTCTCTAATAGCACTCACATAAGGCAAAATACTTGCTTTCATCTATTTAAGTTTTGTTTTAACAAGAAAATGTCGGGGGATTTACAAAAACAACAAGCAAAGGCAGACGAGGGGCTTTGTTTTTCCTTAGCATGAAGTATGTATTGCATAAATAAACCTTAAATTAACAAAAGAAAGCAAAAAGTTATATAAAATAAAAGTTATTTGAAAAAAAAATTAATAGAAAAAGAAAAGTTAAAATGCTAACATTAATGTCATAATGTCCTTTGTTGCCGAGTGATTATATGGTTGACTGTAAATAAAATGAAACAAGCTAAAGAAAAAAATAGTTTAACTATTTCTTTGAGTAATTTTTTCACCTAATACGACATTTTGTTTTATATGAGTTTATGTTGGGCGCAAAAAGGCAGCCATAAGACTCAAATACTCCTTATCCATTGTAAGGAGATCGGGTGTCCTACTTAGTTTTTATTCATTTGGGTTGTGGAATTAGCTACAGAAAATGATTACACTAAATCAAGATATTACGCTCGAAATCAAATCATTTCAATCGTAATAGTCTGTTACGAATAAAATCTTAATTCTTTTAAGATCGCATTTAAGATGGTAATCTTGAATAAAATCTCATTTTAAGATCGAATTCAAGAACGTCAATCCTACTGACCAAATTTCAAGATTTCTGCAGCTTAAAGTCAAGAATTTTTTTTCTTAAATTTAGATCGTAATTTTTCTCTTAGTGTACCACTCTTAGTTATTAATTTTTTAAAAGCTTTTGAGAAAGTTGAGAGCTTAAGCTTTGCAACTTTTTTTAGCTTAAGCTAAAAAAGTATTTTGGTTTTAGGAATTATACAGCTGGTCTTATTAGATTTTATCTAAAAGATCGCTTTCACAGGTTAAGTACAAATTTGTCATTCTGCACTTAAACAGTCCGTCGTTTTTAGACTGTATTTAAAAAAATATTTTCTTTTTTTGTCTAAAAGGGCGTAGGTTTCGGTTTGGTCCCGTTGCCAAATAAGCGGGCGAACATGCCCATTAAATTTTTTGCTTACCGTATCGTTACGAATCTAAGCAGAAGACACTTTGGTATTTTGTAATGATATAATCTCGATTAAAAAAAAATGGGCGGATCCATGCCCATTCAAATTTAATATTATACATAGTTCACGTTATTTTACTTAAAAAATTCCTAAGAAATTTGGGACACACACCCTCAGCTCTAAATAATATTCTTAAACTACATGTAAAAAGTGGGCAGGGCCACGCCCATTTAATTTGAGTATTAAATTAATTTTACTTCCACTTACTCGTATACCATCCCCAATAAACTTTGCAAACATTTTGGGTACTTAGAATGACACGAGATTGCATTTAAAAAAGTGGGCGGGACCACGCCCATTAAAGTTTATTAAAACAATTATTTGTAATGGAATGGCATAATCTTCTTCTTAGAAAAGTGGGAGGGACCAAGCCCACTAAAATTTAATATTTAATATAACGCGCAACTACTCGACCAATTTTTACCAAACTAAAAGCCCATATTGAGCTCTGAAAGTGACTATATCTTGAATTTAGAAAAGTGTCTGAGACCGTTACTATTTCGAAAAGTTTGCGTGACCTTTAAATTTCAAAACTGGCACTAAAAATTTGAAAAAAAAAATTAACCCACTTCAAACATAAGCAATAAAATAATAAAATAAATAAATTTAATTAAGATTCAGATAAATAAAACATTTTGTATGCGTTAACTTCAGTGCTATTCAAAGTCGGTATCAAAATATAGCGAATGCCAGCCTGATTGGCACACGGCCTTACGAGCCTCGTACTGTAATATTATGGTTATGTATCATACCGCAGAGTACGGGTCCACACCTGCAATTCTTATTGCAGCAACATTTTGTTTTTGTTAGTGAAAAAGAGCGAGTGAGGAATACAAAATCTATGTATATATTTCTATTTTAACACTCATCCACATATTCAATTGCTGCAACAAAAATTGCATGACATACTGTATAAATGATGCAATAATACCAAAGCATCGAAGAAATGTGCATATTGTAGAGAATATTGCCACTTTAAACAATAGTGTGGCAGTAGATTCAAATTTATCGATTCGTTGTCGGCCGCAGGATTTTGTAACTTTGTCTCTCCAATACCTGAAATTTTTTTAACAAAAGTCTTGCCGTACGACCGTTTAAGATCCAGCTGCTTCTTTATAGCAGTAAACCCACAAAGCGGTGGAAATATGAAATGTCAATGCACACATCATTACCTTAATTTGCAAATGCCCTAACTCACTATTTTTTTTGAAATCGATTTTTTTGTATATGTCGATAGAAGAAGATCTAATGTATCGAAAAAATGCAAAAATTTCGATTTCAAAAAAATAATGAGTAAGGGCCTTTCTATATTAAGGTAACGATATATTCTAATAAAAAACATTTTGATTAAAATTTATTTTTGTTTTTAACATTGATATTTATAAAATTTAAAATGGACTTGAAATGTATTTGAGTTCAAATTTTTTAAACAAAATTTCCCTAAAATAGATTTCAAATTAACTTTATTTTTTTTATGACTATGGATTTAAATTTTGTATGGGTCTTGAAAAAATTATTATATGTCCATATTTGAAAGCTTGCGCTACAATTTATATATAGTCTTCAGTGAACAACCACCAACTTTTCTGAATACAGAGAAGACAGACAGTCCATAGGAGTGTCACAGTGTTTGTTACTGTGTTTCAGGAAAGTTTTACATCTATTCAATTAAAATTAGGGCAGAAAACTTTCTAAGTTATAGTTCTTTGTATAGTAGACCAATTTATATTTAACTTCAAGATCCTGTTACCTTGATAAAATTAACGCACTTACCATACACCAAGATAATATACTCAAGAGAACCTAAACATGTTAAATAACAGCTTCTCACTATTATTTTATTAACGTAATTATAACAACGATAAAGAAATCGAGCTTCAGAAGCTTTTGATGCCCGGACCAATTCACTAGGGTAATCCACTGCACAATTTTCTATTAAGTTTTGCCAGGGGATTAATTTTAGCACTTAAAATCCAACCAAAAGCTTCTTTGGTTGTTCTCCTCTAGAGTTTTAACATTGCAGCAGCAACTAGAAGGGAAAATTCTAAACTCTTTTTACGTTCATTTTCAAAATATACATTTATGAGAGAGAAAAAAGAACTTGCATAATGTTAATACAAATGCAAGTGAATAATTTTTGGCAAAAGAATTTAATTTTTCATAAATTTTTACGTACGTATGTAAGTATGTGTGCTAATGCATAATAATGCTTGTTTGTATATGTGTGTGCAAGAGAGAGAGGGAGAATGTGTAATATACATTGGGGTGGCTCAGTTGATGTGTGAGAAAAAACAAAAGTTCTCGAATAAATTTCTAATAGCAATATTTATTTGTCTTATATTAAAAAAAAAAAACATTTTTAAAATTTTAATATTTTGCGTGTATTTACTATCAATTTTTATTAATTAAAATTAAACACATTTTTAACTTAACTTTAAAAAAATAAAACTTTAATTCTTATACAACATAAAACAATAAAATCCCAGTACAAAACAAGACACTCCAAAGAAGTCATGAAAATGTAGAGTTTACGATCTGGAAGTAGTGCAAATTTCGAATCGTTTTAATGATTTTTAATTAGGGTTGTCCTTGCAAGAAGTTCTCTTTTTCGATGCCTGGTCACCTAATTGGAAGCGATTTAAGAAAAATTTCCTTTTTTTTTGTTCTATGGTAATATGTATTTTCGTCTTGGAAAAATGGTAAAGAGTTACCTATTTTAACAATTCGTGTCTTTTTATACGAATTTAAGCCCGAAACAGTGTTTTCATGTAAATTTAACTCAATAACTTTTAAATTTTAGACTAAAATTAAAAAAATCGATTTTATTTTTAAATTCTGGTGAGACTATGCAGCAGTTACCAGGTTTTGTATGACTAAAATAATCTTCTACTTGGTTTTCTGCTAACTATCGGCAAATTCCAAATATCGATTTTTTGGAATGCAATTAAAATGTAGTTCCTTTAGAATGACTTCTAATTTTGTTTACTGGGTTATTTTTTGGTCACAAATGTGGGCATCTCTCGTCTTGATTTAAGTTTCATCTGAATTAAACCTTCTCTTGATTTTTTATCGCATAGAGTTATAAATGCTGCTGAGACTATTTTCACAGTTCGTTCCACCACCTGAGTATGACATGGTAGCTTGGCAAAAATTACATTGTAACTGAATTGAAGATCAAAGCTCGGGCTATAATACTACCAAAAAAATTATTAATATTTTACAGGGGTCTAGTGCAGAAAAAAATACAACATATTTGCAATATTAGAAGTCAATACGGAAAAAAAATTTTTTGACCCGCCCTAATATACTTATCTGTGCCCCTGCTAATGTAAATTTTTGCTAATGGAAGTTAAGTTAAAACACATTTCAAAAGTTGGTTTATTTATTATTTCAGTTAGATTTTTAAGTCTGTAAAAGGAGTATGTGTATGTGTGTGTGTGCGTGTGTATGTGCGAGTGTGTGTGTGTGTGTTACCTTGGTATATGCAATTACCTGGCATGAGTTTCTATATTCTATGTATGGGCTCTTTATTATTTGTTTAAGGTGCAGCAGATCACCTTAAGTCTTGCTAAATTGCATAAACTCAGTACACGAAAATAAACAAAATATTTTACATTTAAAAACTCTTTAGATATGGTGAGTACTTTTTCACCTGAGCACAGTCTTAACAGTTGGTTACTCACAAAAACTAAAGCTGAGATATATTATTTTGAGTCGGTTTAATTGGCTGCTGCTATTCAATTTTGATAGATACCAATATACTCTTTCGCGTCCTAACCTTTCAAATAATTGTGCATCAAATGTCAGATCCAGGATGAAGCAAATTTTGTTGACACTTTGTCTTTAGTGTAAGCTTTTGCGTTATTGAAATGCAACTTAGAGCACTGAAAATGCATCAAATAAATGTGGAAACTACAACATGGTTTGTGTCCTTAAGCACCATTATTACAACTTGCCGTTAGTTAAAGCTAGGTTAAGGTATGCCCAATAAATAGCTTTGCATTAATATAACTTCCATTTTTTTTATTGTCATTATTATTATTAGTAATAATATTTAAGGGATAATAAAATAAGAAATAACGGTGGCGTTGGCTACAAAATCGAAGGTCCTGGGTTCAATCCCTGTATCCAATTTTTCTGATGTGCATTAGTGTCCCTTTGTATCAGTTGTTGTAGGAAAGTTCAAGTGATGAAGGCATAGTCACTGGTCACTGAACTATACCGACTTCAGCAGATACTAATCCTAATGTAACATCAGAGCGCCCTCCTTCGTTGTGTAGCAGAATCATCGGCGAAGTAAACTAATCAATAAAATGGCTACAAAACACAGCTTCAAAAAATTAGTACGCCTCATTTAACATCAGAGAGGCGCTGCAACACTGCATTATTAAAAACGTGCAAAAAGCAGAGTTGTAAAAGAATGAAGCTTTCCTCTATCTCTTCCTTCACCACCTGTCTTCTTTATCACTATCCCTTTCCTAAAGAAGGATACACCTAGTAATAGTAGTATGCATTAATTGCCTGAGTGTTACTTCTCTTAAAAAAAAAAGAAATAAAGGTTTGGTTTTATAATGCAAATCCATTTATCGGTCCAACAAAATTCTGTCTTTAACTAACAACACGTTGCAATAATGGCCCTAAGAACTTATAAGGCATTTCACAGGATAAACATCTCACTTAGTCATAACACGAGTAAACTTAAGCATTGAACATAAAATCACTCTTTTACTAAAATAAGATAATAACTAAAAATTTTCCCAGATTATCTAAATCAAGTAAAACTTGCTGTGTATGCTTTGGTCATACTTTTTCTAGTTTAAATCCATTTTAAAAAATATTTCATGAGTGTAACCCTTTTCTGTTTTAATTAGTTTTCCTTTAAAATTAATGTCATGTATGGGCACGTATAAATTATTTAAATCCCCACAATCGGACATGATCATAATTAAAAAATTATTTAGAATTTCATACACACAAGCTCTCCTGTTTTTACCTCTTGACAATCAAAACCAACTCTTGCCAAAACACGATTAATTTTCATGTTGTTCATTATGCTTTACCATTACCACCCATGTCAAAATTAACTCTGTTTCCTGGCTTGAAATGGTTTCCTTCATTATATTTCTGGGCATATCCTACAACACATAGATACACTCACACTTAAGCTTAACGTCTTAAGTCTATTGGCAACAACACATAATGTTAACATTTAAAAGAACATACATACATATACCGACAAACATGCGACTAATACAATGACAGCAGAGTTATTAAAGAACACACACAAAACCTAATGTTTCTCGCGTTAATTTGAATTAGGAACTTGTGAACTATAATTTTGCACCAATGGAATTACATACAGTAAACTTTTGTTCAAGGATCTCATATTGTCACACAGAGCACCACATTATATGCATACACTTGACAAATGATGTTGCCTTTCATTTTGTATATTAACAATCCTGCATGGTTAAGCTTTTAGGGTTCAGATGTCAGTGTTTGTTAGCATTTGCTGCTTTTTTCATCACAATGAACTTCCATTATGAAATATTGTTATTTTGAGAGCAATGTTATGATTCATTATGTAAATATGATTAAATAAATATTTCTTGGACTGGTGGCAAAAGAAACCGAGCTAATGAAGTGATATTAATAAACACTCACACTTGCAAAAAGTTCGAAAAGGTTTTTTTGAATAATAATACAACAAAAGAGCAAAAGAAAATAAATAAAGTGTTTTCGTACGTCCTTGAAGTGTAGTTATATAAAATTCGGTACAGCCGCATACTGCACTCTTTCTTATTTATGTTATTTCAATAATGTTGGGTAGCAGTCCACTAAAGAGTTGCTTAAGCAGGAAATAAATGCATATAGATGGAGTTTAATACACAAAACAAAAAATATTAAAAATTGCTTATATTATTATAAGGAATTTTTATTTTGCTAAACCCTGTTACTCAAAAACGTCTTTAATGTTTTGGCAGAAACCTTAGTTTACATGAAATATATTTAACTGAAAAAAATAATTATTTTTGATTAACTATATTTATACCAATTTCCAACCCTGAAACCATAATTTTTATTTTTCTAATTTTTAATACTAATTTATTTCTTTCTAAAATATGCAATATATTTATTTACCAATTAAAAAATAATTAGTTTTAATTATTTAGTTTTATATACCAGTAAACTTTTAAGTTTTCCAGGTATGGAGCAAGGTTTTCTATTTTTCTAATTTTTTATACCAAACTAACTATTTCTTTCTAAAATAAAAAGTATACAATTTAATTTGTAAGCAATAAGAAAAAAATAATTTTAGCTAGTTACTTTTATATGAAAAAAAAAAAAATAAAATTGCCAACCCTGGTATCATTCTTTTAGATTTTTCTGATTTCTTCTAGCAATATAGTTCTTAAAAAAATACCTAAAATATTTTAAGTAAACATATACAAAAGGAAATAAGAAAATCCAAAAAAAAGTTAATATTTTCCAGCTCTGTAGCTGTGGCTTTAATTTTTCTAATTTTCTATATGGATTTTTTTTTTTTAAACATAAAATATATTTAATTTCTAAATTCATAAAAAGAAAAAAATTAATTGAACCTAGTTACTTTTATAAATCACAAGAATTATAAGTTTCCCAATCCTGGAATCATCCTTTTAGATTTTTATAATTTCTAACACCAATCTATTTATTACAAAAATATAAGATATGTTTGATTTATAGAGAAAAAGAAAAAAATAGTTTAGTAGTTTGCTTTTATATATAAAAGAAGTTAAAGTCTTCCAACCCTGGAAGCGTCTTTTTGATTTTTTAAATTTTTTTATTATTAACACCATTTTTATTCGTACTGAGATACAAACTAATTTTATTTAACAATATGGCAAAATAAAGTTTAAGTTTTCCAGCTCTGAAAACATCTGCTCGATTTTGTGGATTTTCAGTATCAATCTATTTTGGACCATTTCTGATACACCAGTCCAAGCTCCAGCTTTGCTGGAAGCTTCGGAAAACCGAGTTCACATACAGACATACGGACAGACAGACGTACATCTCTTATTCGTCTTCCCTAATCATAAGGACCCAAAATATATATATACCTTATGGGTCGCATATTCATATTGTGGAAATTACACACGTAATGACAAACAAATACATATATACCCTTTACTTGGTGAAGGTATACAAATTATTTTTATTTTGGAACTTTTAATGCCAAAATATCCGACTTTCATTCTCTTAATTCTTTATCCTTTTTCACTACAATAAATAAAATTTCAAACAATCCTACAACAAAATTTTTTTGCTTGTGTTACGAGCTCTTGGAATCTATAAAAAAAATTATTTCCCTAATGTTATGCCACAAAGGATTAACATTGTTTTTGAAAGAGTGCTTACTGTCTTCCTGTGAAATCTAATTTAAAATCTTATAAGTCCTTTTAAGTATATTCCTTTTAAATATGAAATCGAGCTAAACTAAATTATCATGCAGAATCTCTAATTGATAACTAAACTTTTAATTGTTAGTAAGAAAATGGTCCAATATATTGTTTTCTGTTTCTCTTTTAAAGGTCTTCTTTGTAATACTTGTTTTTTTTATTTTATTTTTATTATTTTGAGCCATTGTCTTTGCTCCCATGACATTTTAGTGCAAACATACTATTTACCTTGTCTTAATTTTTTTTTGCTGCTACTAAAACAAACGAGCCCAACGGCACAACCGTAAAAGCTTGGAAAATGTCATCCTCATCATCATCATCATCATCATCATCATCATCTTGATTGTCGTCATCATCATCCTCGTTTTCTGCATCATCAACAACGTTATGGTATTTGACGTGCTCTAAGAAAATTCATAGAAAAAAATAAAGATACAACATATGTATATACATATATGTACACATAAATAGAATAAAAAAAGTTTGAAAGAGAAAATTTGTAAATTTATTTAAACTATTTTTTCTTTCTATTTCTTGCCTGTCATAACTCATGGACCTCAAAGGACATGAGATGTATTTTTTTTAATACAATTTGAAGTTGAAAGAATACATGCATGAATACAGCAACAACTTACTTGCACTTAACACATATAAACATGTTGCTGTTGCATTACACAGCTAACACTAGGATATGTATGTCCTTGTTGTCCTGCCTCTTGCATATGCTGTTTGTGTAGCTATAACAGCTTAAATAAACTGATTTGTTACTAGCAAACAAATAACATACACACACACACACACAAATACACAAAGCATTTAGAGCATATTTTTGTAAACTTTAAGAGTAAATGTCGTGTGCAGTGAGTTGGTTGAGCTACATTGTCATTTTGAAACTAAAACTAAGAAATAGTATATGAAACTTTATTTTAAAATAAAGCATTAAATACGAACAATGTCACAATTGTAATACTGTAGTACAAGACTGTTGAATTAGATTGAGGTGCGAAAGAAACGTCTACAAGCTGATAAGTCTACAATAAGACAAAATATTTTGTTGACGCACTTTCTACAACAAAATTGTCAAATCAACCTACGTTTTAGTTATCATTACCAATTTTTTTTTATTTATTTATTTATTTATTTATTTATAACAATAACCAACCGAGCCCATAGGGCCATATATAGTTGGTGGACTACAAGAATAGCATAAGAATAATTATACATTTAGGCAACAAATAAACTAGACACAAAATTTGCAAAAACAAATTAGATAAAAAAAATAATATGTAGTTATAAAATTATTAGAAGAGACTACTACTTATAAATTGGAAGATGTATTGCGCATGAAATAACTATATGTATTCAGAATCAAGATCAGTTCAATTGAGAAAAGTGTTCAACAAGCTTACCTTTGAATGAATTACGAGTAAGATGGAATGCTCTTAAGGATCGTGGCAATGAGTTCCAACATTTGGCGACTCGTACAGTAAATGATCTTTCATAAATAAGACGATTTCTAATGGGGAATAGCAGCTGTGGGCTTCTATCACTTTGCAAAAATGTAAAAAGTCTACGGACATAGTCTGGACAGTCTGTGAGCATAACATTATAGATCTAATCTGTATGAAGTTTTTAAAACTACATCCCAAAAAATCATTATAACATACATTGAAACATGATCGTTAATTCTTAGTTGGTATATAAAGCGTATTATTCTGTTAAAGAGTAGGGCACACCTATTTAAATTTTCAGCGCTACAGCCAGAATATACCTCAATACAATACAATAGATTAGACATCAATAAGGAGTGAGCTATGCTCTTTCTAATATGTAATGGCAGGTATAAATTCATTGCATATAGTCTTCTTAAGGTGAAGTTTATTTTAGAAAATAGTCCACTAATGTGGTGTCCGAAGCTAAGAGTGTTGTCTAATAAAACACCAAGACATTTCATTCGATCGACAAAATCAATAGGTCGGCCATCGATCATGATAGACAGGTTAAACGTAGCACTAGACGGTTTAAAAATCATCGCTTTGGTCTTAGAAGAATTTATACTAAGTTTGCTGTTACTCATCCAACGTGATACATTGGACATTAAAGTGTTAATATCATATTCGAAAACATCTATAAGCTGCGTATGACCCTTAAATAATAGTTGTATATCGTCGGCAAAAACGAAGGCTTCACATTCAAAGCCGTTAAGTAAAGCAAAGAAATCATTCATATATATCATAAATAATAAGGGGCCAATAACAGAGCCCTGCGGCACACCACTAGAGACTGGTAGGTAACTCGAAATAAGGTTACTGCATTGAACATATTGTGAGCGACCTGATAAATAAGAATATAACAATCTACAAGCGGATATAGAGAAATCGAAATATGTGCAAAGTTTGTTGATTAAAATAGCATGACCAACCTTATCAAAAGCCTTTGATAGGTCTAAGGAAAGTAAAACAGCTACATCGTCCTTATCAATAATTCTTCTAATAGAATCGGAGAGACCAATTAAAAGAGAAGTTGTGCTATATCCTTCGCGAAAGCCTGACTGATACGGGTTTAGCAAAAAATTTTGGTTTAAGAATTGTAAGATTTGATCTTTTATAACATGTTCAAAGATCTTGGACAAAACTGGAACAAGTGATATTGGTCTAAATTCACTTTCTGAATTTTTTTTCCTAATAGGTATAACTTTTGAAATTTTCCAATCCATGGGGAATTGAGAACTAGTGATAATATTTTTAAACAAAATTAAGAGTTGTTGATTTATGAGTGGACAAATTAGCCTAACAAATTTGAGAGGCAGGTCATCATGGCCTGCGGCATTGGACTTAATTTTAGTCACTGCATTACATAAGTCTTCGAGTACAATGATTCGAAACGAGAAACGATTGCTAGGAAAGCTAATGTCAAAAGGATTAAAAGAATCAACAGTTCTACAGCTCGAAAATTCTGCATTCAGTGTATCGGGAGAGAGATTTTCTTCAGGTATTGTGTCATACAGACCATTCTGCCGAAGAACTCTCCACATACCTTTGGTATCAAGATTCTGGAAGACGTTACTGTGTGCTTTACGCTTCACATTGCGGATAACAGATTTAGATTTGTTACGAGCTCTGCAGTAGCATCTCCAGTTTACAGGTGAAGGGTTTCGTAAATACTCCATGAAAGCAAGATCCCGAAGCGAGAGGTGATATTTAATTAGCGGGGTGTTAAACCAATTATCACTAGACGGTGAGATCATGACCTTTCTAGTTGGTACTAGAGAGTGCAAATGATGTACACATGACATGAGAGATGACAGTTGAGAATTAACATCATGGTCAGTACAGAAGCTAGAAAAATCGTATTGTGTATCATCTGAAATATGATCCATAAAAATTTCCATTATTTGCTTTTATTTTACTTGTTTTAATTCTTTTTGTATAACTTGAGATATTGAGATATGATGGGTTGAGGTCAAAGACTTTTGAATTAAAAAAATTGGTCTGCCACAGACAATTTCATCGATATATTATACTTTAATATCTGAATGTAAATGCGGAAGCTATGACAAATTTAAAAAGGTGACCCCCTACGGTATGCAACAATGAATTTATAAAAGCATTTTTTAAATAGTTGTGCTGTAATTATCGAAATACTTTCTTAGAAAAAGTTTTATGATTTTTCGCTAGTTATATATTTCTAACAGTGGGGTGTCACATTAGGGTGGTAGGAAATGAGATTTGGGTTGTCAGTACTAGAACGGTACATTTGAGGTAAGACCTAAGAGCAAAAATATTGACCTCCCTGAGACAAAAAAAGAATTCGCTATATCAAACTTTTAGATGTAAATATGGAAGATATAACGAAAAAACTAAAAAGGCGACCCCTACTGATGTACGGAGAACTTTTTGTTTCTGATACGGTCTATTGGACACGCTTGATGGTAAGGGAAAAGTCTAAATTAAATAAAAAGCAAAAAACCTAAAAGGACTTATGAAAGGACAGCAAAAAACTAAATATTTAATCACTTTAAAATTGTCATCACTCATTTCAATGACCCTCAATATAAACGCATACTCAAATTATTTGCCAGGCCAACAGTACGAACAGTGAATTAAAAAAGTTTTCATTTAATTATTAGAAAATTATTGGAATATTACAGGTTGATGTTGCTCACATAAATTTGAAACACTAATAGCTAAAAATAAAAAGAAAAATTATAAACAAAAAACTAGCATAAGTGAATTCCATTTATACTCATATATCTAACAAAAATGTGTCACTTTCCAAACAGCTGCATGAGCTCAATAATACAAGGACACTCAAAGGCAGGTACATATTTTTCAATGTGTCACAGTTAGCAAAATAGAATACTTTTCACTTTTATTTCAATCAGCATGTATGTGTGCAAAAGCAAGTTAAAGGGATTGTTTGTAAAGGACCAATGAACTGATGACGATGATGGTGATGATAATGACAAACAGACCGTGTAAAAGCAGAAATATTAATTACACATTCATGGAAAAAGGTTTAAAATTCATTT
Organism: Tachina lurida; assembly: GCA_944452675.1. Lineage (NCBI taxonomy): Eukaryota > Metazoa > Arthropoda > Insecta > Diptera > Tachinidae > Tachina > Tachina lurida. Next base: position 9,662,243 of record OX101752.1, on the reverse strand, counting down.
GCTCCAGATACAGGGACTTAGCAATTTATATATATGAGTGAAGCATTGGCGTAGCTAGAAATTTTTCTGTTCGCAGAAGGTGCGGCATTATGACTAAATATTCTTATGAGCAATTTTAAAATAAATAATTACAGAAAATTCTTAATAAGGCAATGGGGTGGGCCTCTCCGCCTCATATTTCTTTTTCTATTACCAGTACCTGTGTTCTGCAACTTGCGAGAAGTTTTCACGTCGAGAAAAATTAAGCAATTATATTGGTTGTCCTGTTTTTCACAGGCTGATTCGTATAAACCCTTAAATAAGCTTACAAGAAACATGAGCAAGGAATTAATGTTTTTGTTACTCACACTGTGTTTCACAGAATGATAACAAACTTCTCGTCTGGAAAACTTCTCACTAAAGTTACAGAACATAGGCACAGGTGCATAAGCCATTTATTATTCATTTAGAAGCAGTAAAATGCTTTTGATTTTGTAAATATTTAGAGACTTTATTTTTTCTTGATACAATTTTTTTTAATTGATACAATTAAAGTTTTAGTTATATTAATTAATTTGAAGTGGTTGAAGTCTACTGATGATTTGGTTGAAGCGTAAATGAAATGCGTATATAGACATGCTAAACCACTAGCAAATAAATTTCAATTATTGTATTTTCACTTCCAACATAAATAAATAAATAATAATAAATTTCTTCAAAATACTTAAGTAATATTATCAAATTGCTTATAGGTGAAAATTTAATTAATTTTTTAATTGATACTACAAATATTTTAATTGATATTGTAAAATCATTCATATTAATTTTTTGTGTGTAATTATATTATTGTTACCAATTAATTTTTCTAAGGATCTGAATATCCGAGCCTTAGAACTTCAGAGTATGTAGGCACTATTTGCTGGAGCAATTTTTATTAAAAAAAATTTATTTATTAAGAACATTTCCTTTATAGGAGAAGGGAAAGAAAGCAATGAAAACGTGGCATATTTTTAGGCTGCCAGCAAAAGCAAATTAAATAAAAATTTACTGCCTATAAGCAGTTCGAACACGCAAAGAAAAAATGTGGTTGAGGTAACCATAATCAAACAGTAGATTCTATGATTGAATTATATGGTTGCAGTCAAATCATATTATTGTCAATGGAAAAGCAAAGTTTGAATAATATTATTTTCTGAGTTAACAATAATATTATCTACAAAAACAATTAACTTTTTTCATACCTAATCTTATTATTGTAAATAAGACAACACTATTGTTAGATGTGACTAAAATATAATTGCGACTTGCCATGTTCTAATATTATAATAATATTGTTGAAATAAAATAAATGTATGTCTGTATAGAAATGTATACTTACATATGTGTTTATACACGAAATACAGACACATCTGTATAAAGAGATATACATACATACATATCTGTGGGCTTTTGACAAAACAACTTCTCTCGAAATAAGAAATTTTTGCAAGATTTTTATATTAAATATAAATTTTCAAGACGGTTCTTTTTGTGTGATCCTTGCATTTCTACGCCATTTGGTTAAAAATCTACAGTTCTTGGCAAATCAACTTCTTTCATTATATTTGGAAAAAATATTTGATAAAATATCTTATCTGAAAGAGTTTAAAAATTTTCTAAAATGCAAGAAATAAAATTGTTATATCCTTTTGACAAAACATCTAAATTGTATTTAATATTTTTTTGCATATATACATTTTGTTTTAACAAAACAACTTCTCTTCAAAGAAGTTGTTTTATCAAAACAGAAATTTAGAAAATATGTAACTTGGCTTGAGATAAGCGCAAAATATGAATCACGTTTTTGTTTAAAACCATTTTAACAAAACAACTTGTGTAATGTAAGTTATTTTTTTTGTTGAAAACAATTTCGACAAAACATCCTATCGTTTTAGTCTTAATTTTACTGAAAATCTTTTGGCATTAGAATAGAATTATTCATATCTTCACTTCAATTTAGTATTTAAATTTAATACTACACTTTCACTTTTTCACCCAATATTTCAAAATCAATGTTACTAGATATTTTATCAGTTTTTTCGTTCTCCTGTAAAATTGCAGTTTTTGAAAGAGGTTGTTTTGTCAAAAGTCCACAGATATTATTGTTACCAATTAATTTTTCTAAGGATCTGAATATCCGAGCCTTAGAACTTCAGAGTATGTGTAGGCAATATTTGCTGGAGCAATTTTTATTAAAAAAAATGTATTTATTAAGAATATTTCCTTTATAGGAGAAGGGAAAGAAAGCAATGAAAACGTGGCATATTTTTAGGCTGCCAGCAAAAGCAAATTAAATAAAAATTTACTGCCTATAAGCAGTTCGAACACGCAAAGAAAAAATATGGTTGAGGTAACCATAATCAAACAGCAAGATACTATGATTGAATTATATGGTTGCAGTCAAATCATATTATTGTCAATGGAAAAGCAAAGTTTGAATAATATTATTTTCTGAGCTAACAATAATATTATGTACAAAAACAATTAACTTTGTTATACCTAATCTTATTATTGTAAATAAGACAACACTATTGTTAGATGTGACTAAAATATAATTGAGACTTGCCATGCCATGTTCTAATATTATAATAATATTGTTGAAATAAAATAAATGTATGTATGTATAGAAATGTATACTTACATATGTGTTTATACACGAAATACAGACACATCTGTATAAAGAGATATACATACATACATATCTGTGGGCTTTTGACAAAACAACTTCTCTCGAAATAAGAAATTTTTGCAAGATTTTTATATTAAATATAAATTTTCAAGACGGTTCTTTTTGTGTGATCCTTGCATTTCTACGCCATTTGGTTAAAAATCTACAGTTCTTGGCAAATCAACTTCTTTCATTATATTTGGAAAAAATATTTGATAAAATATCTTATCTGAAAGAGTTTAAAAATTTTCTAAAATGCAAGAAATAAAATTGTTATATCCTTTTGACAAAACATCTAAATTGTATTTAATATTTTTTTGCATATATACATTTTGTTTTAACAAAACAACTTCTCTTCAAAGAAGTTGTTTTATCAAAACAGAAATTTAGAAAATATGTAACTTGGCTTGAGATAAGCGCAAAATATGAATCACGTTTTTGTTTAAAACCATTTTAACAAAACAACTTGTGTAATGTAAGTTATTTTTTTTGTTGAAAACAATTTCGACAAAACATCCTATCTTTTTAGTCTTAATTTTACTGAAAATCTTTTGGCATTAGAATAGAATTATTCATATCTTCACTTCAATTTAGTATTTAAATTTAATACTACACTTTCACTTTTTCACCTAATATTTCAAAATCAATGTTACTAGATATTTTATCAGTTTTTTCGTTCTCCTGTAAAATTGCAGTTTTTGAAAGAGGTTGTTTTGTCAAAAGTCCACAGATATGTACATATTATTTTTATTTATCTACCCTTTTGTTTATACTTTTTTTTATTTATTTAACACCACGCGAGTACTACAAACGAAACATTGAACTGACAGAATATGTTTCTGAAAAAGATTTTTTTAAAAACTTAACATAGTATGGTTTTGGATAACATTGTATTGTTATTTACATCATATTATTTTTACACAATAATACAAATTATATTGTAGTCATAAATTTTTAACAAAACTATATTGTTAAACTCTAACCATATTGCACCTTCTATGAATATAATAATGTAATTATAAAATTCAAACATTACTGTGTTTATCGTAACGAAATTAATGTTTAAAATAACAATAACTTGTTTTCAACGACCACACATTTGTTTCAGAGAACATATATTGTTTTCTCAACCATTTTACAACCATATTTTTTCTTTGCGTGAAAGAAAAAGAAAAAGAAAATCCTTGTATTCAGATAATAAATTTTTTGCATTGTACTAATAAAATTTATTAATGAAAACAAATGTAATAAGGATCTGCATTAAATCCCAAAAAAAAAGTTTAATTGTATTTATGAGTTATATAGAACAAAAATTAAAAAATTTTAAAACCCCCGACGCAGTTTCAAATGGCTGGGTAGGTCTTCTTCAAGTATCCACTAGAATATATTAAAGTCAAGTCATCTTTCAAACGCAAGAAACTTAATAACATTCGGTCTAGCAGCTTGGGAGCTACGGAGGCAAAGATTCAACAGATTCAACAAAGACATACAGATATGATATCTTCTAAACGGCTGGACCGATTTGTTCAAACATAGCTAACAACACTCTCGTTCAAGTCACCTTTCAAAAAAAAAAAGTAAATCAAAATCGTTCCAGCCGTTTGGTCTGTAAGTGGACTCGTACCTACACACTTTATTTATAACACTCCTTTTTTTAGTCGGGGGTTAAAAATAAAATCTTTCATTATGTTTATTGAAAAGCAAAGTGCTACTTTGACTCGCACACCAAAGGTGCTTCCGTGCGTTGCTTATATCATTTTAGGGGATTTTTTTGGTTTTTGAAATTTTTTTAGTTTAAGCGATTTTTTTTTAGTTTTGGCGGTTTTTTGTTTTGGTGATTTTTATTAGGTGTTTTGCAATTTTTTTTTTTTTTGGTTTTCTTACAATATGTACTTACTTTTAGTTTTAGCGATTTTTTATTTTTGACGTTTTTTCGGGTTTTGGCGACCTCTTTACTTTTCGTAATTTTTTTGCATTAGCGATTTATTTTATTTTTGGTTTCAAGAGTTCACCTCTTACTGTACCCAAGATACAGCAAGTTGTCAAAATAACATAGTCAATATTACATTAACTGATAGAATTCCCTTTAGTTTGTTTTGATTTTTTTTTTAATTTCGTTGTTAATTGGTGTAGTCTGCATAAAAATTGCCTAACTTTGAAAATTATGACTAAGATTTAAAAAGGTTTCGTTACTCGCCTTAGAACACCCTTAAATTTATAACTGCCATACCGGGCAAAGTTCTATATATATATATTCTGTGAAAATTTCAGATCCAGAGCTCTTGCAGTTCTCAAGAAAACAGCCTGCGACACTTAGATAGACATACAGACAAAAATCGTAGCGACAACAATAGGGTTACTTTCACCTTCACTTACGGAACCCCAAAAATAATTAAATTAATTAAATTTATTGCTTTAATAAATAAAGCTTTCTTTGGGTATAGATTTCCAAAAAATTTCAAAAACTAAATTACTGAATTATGTTTAAAAAATTAATTAAAAAAAAAATTTTTTTGATTTCAGAAATTTATTATTTCTGTAGCTTAAGTCGAGATAAGCTGACTTTGAGTTAATGGTACCACCGTAATCTGCTTATTTAAAAGTACCTTTGGTCAAAATCTTAATTTATTTGTGTGATTTTTTAGGAAGTTATAGCACTATGACTTGCGATTTATCTTTTTTGGACTACTAATCTCATTTGGAATAATGTCTTAGCTTAGCTTGTACTTTTACATATTTCAACCTTAAGTTATTACCTATAGTGTGAAGAACGATGATTGCTTGAAAAAATTAAAGGATAACAGATAATTTACCCATTTTACCGGTAAAATAAATAAATTTCTCAAAATCGACTTGAACGCTTAAAAGCACTCTCCTGCAAGACAGTAAAATATGATTTAAACACTTTTTCCTTATCCCTACGTCTACACCTGATATATTTGTATTATGACAAATGTCAAATTCCATATAGAAAAAAGAGCTAACATAAAAAAATTATTTTTCAATAGAAATTTTGACTTATGTTGTGATACAAATATATCAGGTCTAGACGTAGGGTATTTGCCAGATTTGACATATTGTCATAAGTTTAATTTAATTGAAATTTATTTGCTCGTGGTTATGTATGTATGGGTATATGAAATCATCTATAGACATGCAAATCCACCAGCAAATAAATTTCAATGAAAAAATTGTTGTTAAAAATAAAACTTGAACATTAAATCCTTGTTCTTGGAAATGAAAAAAATGCGTATCATCATTATTATCACTGTTATGCCCTCCAATCTTTACAAGGTACACTCGACAAAACAAAGAAAATATTCTTCTTAAGTTTAAACCTTGCACGCCGCCAGCACTGCGGCACCTTTTACTTGTTCTTAAAAGCGCTTTTTCAATGACTGCTTGCACTAACACAAAGCAAAGCATTTGTTTTCCTTTGTTTTTATATATTTTTATTTTAAACGACAGCTAAATGGAGAAAAACTTATACATAGTTGCGGTCTTAAATCTATTTTTTTAAATCTATTTTTCAAGTGTTTAAGAGAGATGAAATATATTCTGTATATAATAATAATTTAAAAACTATTTTCAAAGTAAATATTATGTTGTGCTAAAAAACTAAAATAACATAGAATTTGTTAGCAGATAAAAGATAACATGAACATTTCCTTAAGGGCATACAATGTTGGGTACAACGTTTACGACATATTCACACACCACAACTACAAACTGAAGTGTTTGGGTAAACGAAAAGAAGTTCATGTGGAAAAGCAGGGCAAATATAGGGCAATGCTATTACTTTAATAAACAAACACTTTAAAGTTTTCTATGCCTATGCTAATAAAACTCAATTAAGAATAAATATTTCTTCAGTTAAAATTTCTGTTTTAAATAAACAGGTCGAGTTTAAGGCCAACAGAAAGAGATTTTTTTACAATAATGTCATTGTCAACGAACTCTTTCTATTGCATAAGCTTCTATGTGATAATAATCTGAAAATGAAAATGAAATGCATTCACACTATTGTCAGATGCCTGACAACTGATTGTCTTGCAATGTCCTTACTGGCAACGTTGTCAGACAAAATTTGCCAGTTCACACGGTTGTATGAAATGTTTTAGCATTTTCTTATTGATGATATTGCCAGATCTAACAATCTTGCGTCATTCTATAAAGACTATTATCAGCTTGTATAATAGCGATAGTAGATTTGTTTTATTTTCTCTCTCTTTCTTTCTAATACTACTCTAAGCTATATGTGTGCAACAGATATTTATCTTGTTTTGTATCTCTTTCTTATTTATTTCACTATAAAATGCATCTCAAAACAACATAAAGACATGCCAAAACAACATTCTTTAAACAGATTTCTTAACATCGCTGTTAATACGAATGTGTGCTCTACATTATCCAGTAACAAAATGTTATTGTTAATGTTACTCATGTCATGTCTATTGTAGATAACATTACCTGGATTCAGTAACTTTTAATACGTTAATCGTATCGCTATAATAAATATAGCGAAAATTTATCAACTTTGCTATTCAGTAAGATATTTTTACGATATTCGCTATCGGTTAAGTAAATAAGTAAAATAAAAAGCTTTAATTCATTTAGTTTTTCTTAAAATTTTCCTTTATGTTTTGCGCTTATTTTGCCATTTTGTACGCAGGGATGGCACATGAAATACAAAGAAATAAAAGCCGTACCAAACACAGTTGTACACTGTCCTGAAAAATAAGTTACCGAATCACATTATCGTTACCGCGAACGAATAAATATATCGATAAATATTACGATTTTTGGTTCACAAAAAGTTATACAATCTGTACCTGGATCGCATTATATTTTTTAATTAACATCTTGTTACAGTCAGAAATTGGCTATTACCTCTTGTGAAAATAAGAAAATAAAAAGAAATTTGCTTATTTTATTGTTGTTTTCAATATAAATTTTCAGTCGAAAGTTTCGTTTCGTTATTGTGAAACAGGCCATTAATATTATCGCAAGAGAAATTAAACAATTCCCTTAAGTGTTTTATTTAAAAATTAAATAACATTTTTCGCAGGATTTTTAAATCAACATTCAACATATAAAAATTTTTAGATGTTCTTTATGATTTTTTTCATATATTCTACGATGCAGATGTCAAAGTGAAGCTTTTTGTATCAAAGAACTACGTGGTTGGTGACAAAAAAGTTTCAACACATTTAAAAAATGTAATAACATTCTCTTAAGCAATTTGAAGTTTTTTTCGTAAGTTAATTTCGATTTCTTGATATTTTGAACGATACAGACTATGTTGGTGGCAAAAAAGTTTCAATATACGAAAAGACAAGTGTCGTCGTTGATTGCTGGCGTATAATAAATTGTTATAAAAGTTTCAAGTTTCAATCAGGAGTTATTCACTATAGTTCAATTAAATTTAATATGTATCGCAGTCTTAAGTTTTAATATAACTCAAGCTATACTGGAGATTTTAAATTAAAAATATCTGGTCTATAAAACCATTCAAATAAAAATATATTTGGTGATTACCATGTTATTGAGCCATAACCGCCAAAAAAGCTTAACCGACACATATTTTGGATCTAGTTTTTTTTTACAAAAATCAATTATTTGCAATCTTAGATATCGTTAATAATCGATATTGGTAAAAAAAGTCAAGTTCGGAAATTCGCTCAAGTTGTTTTTAGCGGTTATGGCACATTGTGTTCTCAGAGCTCAAGCAATGTCCTTGTAAACTTATCACCATGTTAACGTCACATATTTTATATCCTCTTTTGCAGCCTTATGCGAAACTATTCATTGGTTTTTACAACTTTTGAAGCAAGTGCTTACATACTTTTCCTAAATAAAACACAATTTTAAAACAAATCCTGCTATGTATAAGAATATTATACTTTGTTTATATTTCCCTTTTATTTCATGCTTCATTTTTGCTGACATCACTTAAACTGTAGCAGCACCAGTATTTACCAACTAGCCAACCAACCAACTAACTAACCAACCAGCCAAAATATAAGGAGACCAGTCAAAAATATTTAGTAACTGAAAAAAAATCATATCAAATAAAATAAAATTTAGTTGTTAAAAACAAAAAAAAAAAATTGTAGCAGAAACTTTGTCGCCACGCGAGTTGAGTAGAGGAAAATCAAATAGCAAACTCAAGCGCGCACAAAAAAGAGACCAGGAACACATTTTCATTCACATTCATTATTTTAACAATGAAAATAATTATATCCTTTTACAATACACACAATCAACATGCTGTTGTAAAAACAAAACCAGCTGAACGAAATAAATTCACAGTAATATTGAAACCTCGAAATGTATACACAACAAACATGCTGGTTTATTTCCACACAAAAAAATAACACAAACCAAAATTTTAAAACAATATAAAGATAAAACGGAAAAGGATGTTTACGTGGCTAAACACACACATGCACACACACACACACACACACATATAAAAGAGATGCTTGTTTTTGATACATGGCGCAGTGGGGCTCAAGCAAAAAATAAATATTAATAAATCTACAAATTATGGAAGAAAAATTCTCAGAAGCTTAAAATAACAGTATAGAAAATTATCTAACCAGCAATTTTTAGTATTCAAAGTTATTTGAATCTGTAAACAGTATTTGGACCCACTGTCATGTCAAAGAGGCACGTTTTCGTTTTTTTTTAATTTCCAATTAATACCGTCAATACTTAAGCATTCCCACTGTGCATTGCACGACTACCTTTGCACCATATAAATAAACTAATTTTTAACCAACCAAAACAAGCAAACGAAATTATCTCAAATGACACTGACCATCAGAAGAAATTATGTGAAAAGAATACTAAAATAGAGAATAAATCAAAGCAAGTATATCTTTACAATATATAATTAAATCAAAGAAACCCAAAGCACAGACTTTTTTAAGTTAAAATAAATCAAAACATTTAAATATTTTGGGGTTAAAATAAAAATTTCTGTTGAAGGTAAAATTAAGTTGATTTAATTTTTAGTAAAAATTTGGTATATGATAAAAAATTAGTTATTCAGAGATTTATAATAACTCGTTTTAAATGTCCTGCAACTCTGCATTCCAGTATATTTTCAGAGCCTCTGTTGTTTTTTTATTTTATTTTATTTTTTATGATTTAATTTAATTTAATTTAATTTAATTTAATTTAATTTAATTTAATTTAATTTAATTTAATTTAATTTAACTTAATTTAATTTAATTTAATTTAATTTAATTTAATTTAATTTAATTTAATTTTATTTTATTTTATTTTATTTTATTTAATTTAATTTAATTTAATTTAATTTAATTTAATTTAGTTTAGTTTAATTTAATTTAATTTAATTTAATTTAATTTAATTTAATTTAATTTAATTTAATTCAATTTAATTTAATTTAATTTAATTTAATTTAATTTAATTTAATTCAATTCAATTCAATTCAATTCAATTCAATTCAATTCAATTCAATTTAATTTAATTTAATTTAATTTAATTTAATTTAATTTAATTTAATTTAATTTAATTTAATTTAATTTAATTTAATTTAATTTAATTTAATTTAATTTAATTTAATTTAATTTAATTTAATTTAATTTAATTTAATTTAATTTAATTTAATTTAATTTAATTTAATTTAATTTAATTTAATTTAATTTAATTTAATTTAATTTAATTTAATTTAATTTAATTTAATTTAATTTAATTTAATTTATTTTATTTTATTTTCTGACTGCATTTAAAGTGCAACAGGACAGCATAATCGATATTTGTATACATAAGTAATAATTGAAAAAAACAACTTTATTAAATCTTAATAATTAATTTCTCCTTTAGCAACAGTCGAATTTGTCATCGATGAAATAATCTGAATGCACTTCCCTTCTGGCTTGAAGTAATCATCACCCAGCAAATATATTGAGAATTTTATTAACAAAAATTTCAACAAAATAAGAGGTTTTCCTTACACGAAAGGGATCGTTTTTTGATATATTATTCTCAATAAATAGATAAAAGGATAAGCAGTATTAAATATCTTAGAAGGGAATGCATTTTGTTTTGAACTCTTTTTTTTTTTTTGCTGGGAAATGTCATTGATTTCTTTTAAAGTACATCAATACTTTTTGCAAGGAAAATAAGTGCAAACATAAAAAGTTTAATTATTTTATTTTGGCTGCAGGATATGGGGCAATTTTTTATCTCCAGCATGCATTTGCGAGTGTGTGTATGTGTGTGCAAGAATTAAAAATGTATGTTTGCATGAATACAATACAGCAACATAGCAGGCAACTTTAACAAGCAGCATCTGTGTTATACTCGTTATATACTGAGAGTTTATATTATTAATTCTTTTTATTTCTCGGGTATTGTTTTCCGGCATAAATTGCTTGTGGTTGTTGCAGTTTATTTTAACCACTTGATGGAAGATGAAATTATATTCAATAATTTATAAAGAAAATATACATAGTAAATATATTTTTTTTACCACATTTAATTGAATTTATAATGATACTCGATTATTAACGAAGCACAATTGTTTTCAAAGGAATGTTTTTTGATTTATAAAAATTAAAAGTCGATAAGACAAATAATCTTAAAAATATAGGGCGTCCTCGGCAATATTGGCGCTGAGAAAACGCAAATTGTTTTTAGTGATTCTTCATATATAATTTATTGTTAAAATTTTGGGAGTATAGGAGATCGATCATTGTAACTTTTTGAAGCTTGTGTTTTAGAATTAAACCTGGTACTCTGTTCGAACTTGTGAAACATTTTCAGCAACATTGATTATTTCGCATAAAAAATTTGACTCATAATAAGTGATGCCCATATTACTTTTTCGGAAAAAATATTAGTATTTATTGGTTTGAAGTAGGCAGCACTGATCGACTTTTGTTAACAAAAACATCAGCTGTCAATATTTCGCACGAAATAAATGCCAGTCTCATTATTTCACAGATAGCAAGAAAATATTGCCAGATACATTTTACACATTTTTTACGAGTTGAACAGAGTACAACTTTTGCAACATTATTTCATGAAAACTTCACGTAAACTTTTTTTGTATGGATTATGTCAACATTTCGCATGAAATTTTGAATGGAGTACCAGGCTTTATGGCGGAAATCAAAACTATAACAAAATTAATTTTTGAAAATGCTGTCACGAAAAATACAAAACTTGTATACTTTCATGACAATATTTTTCAGCATACCGAAATTATAAAATATGTGATTCATTAAGCTTTTTGTCTTAGACATGTATAATAGGAGTATTAATTAGTATTTCTTTTACATAAACATTTTTAATAAAAGAAAATAATGTTTTTAGATTAAACGCAGCACCCTGTTAAAATCTGTGAAACATGTTGAGCAACATTGTTTAATTCATACGACAAACTTGACATGTAAACAATTTTTAAAAGCTCTTGAAACTATATTACAATTAGGGATGTAACGAATACCAGTTTAGCGAATGCGAATGCGAATGCGAAAGCGAATGCAAATATTACAATTCGTTACAATATCACATGCAAATAAATTTATATAAGAGTAAGTATATATAATAATTAAAAATAAGTTTACACAATGTTAGGCAATCCACCCATTCGTACTTTAGCCCTAAATCCTGGTACTCTGTTCAACATTTCATGTGAAATGCTGTCAAATACATATGAAGAAAACTTGGAATAAATTTTTCCTGAAAAAAAAACTTGCAGAAGTAGTACTCTGTTCATCTTGGGAAAAGCATATGAAATATATCTTCAACATTTTAAATTTTCATGAGAAATAATATGAGTGGCACTTGTTTCGCGTGGAATTGACAACAAACAAGGACTAGTTAATACTGTTTGGATTTGAAATTTGTTGTACGAAGTAATGAATGGCGTTCAAAAGTTTGAACAGACTAGTCTTAAGCAAAAAATATTTTCGCGCAAATCAAATACTGTCTTTTCTTTTTCAAAACTGAAAAATATTTCCAAACACCGCTGGATTTGGGTTTAATTTTGACACTTATGAGAACTTATTGATAGAAAAGTTTTTCGCTAAAATATAATTGCTTTACATGTATCTGTATGTATGTATGTATGTTTTTTTGTCTTTAGTATTCGCTTGAAATATTCGCATACATTTTAGCGAATGCAAAAGCGAATGCAAATAGCAAAAATAAGCGAATTATTTGCGAATACGAAAGCGAATGCGAACATTCGTTACATCCCTAATGACAATATCTGATGCTGAGTGCACATGTGGCATTTCTTGTGTTTTCATTTTCAAAGTGTGTGAACGACATTTCACATTATGTTTTTTATATGGAAAGCAATGATACACAACGAAAAGTATCGGAAGTGACAAACCTTGAAACTAGTACACACTATTGCTATGTCACAAAATTGCGTTTGCAAATTCCATACGAAATAAATGCCACTGATATTATGTCGCATGAAAGCTTAAAATGCCTTGCTTGTTTGCAAGTCATATTCAACCTTATTCTGAATAACATCTAGCCAGAGATTTACAACCTGTTTTTCGAAAATGAATAAGTGTATACGTTCGTTAAAATAAATAAAATCATGTTTACGTTTTGGTAGCATTATGTAAATTATGTAAAATTAATTAATAATCCGTCTACATATTTTTTTTCTTTAAGTTACAAAAAAATTAAATTAACGAGAAAATGTGAATGACTTTTTCATAAAATTTAAAATAAATTTAAAATGAATTTTATTTAAAATTTTTCATCGAATTTTTTTAATAGATTTTATTTTTTTTATTCTTTCACTGTAATAATTTTTTGAGTTTATATTTTTGGTTATAACTAAAAAGCTCTTTTTATGTGAAAACTAAAGCTTTAGAAAATGTTTTATAAAAATCAAATTTTAAACGTTATCGTTTATAAATGAAACATAAAAACGAAAGGGCTTATGTTTTCGAAAAACAGGCTGTTATTCCCTGTTCATTTGCAAGTTTTCAATTAAAATAAAACAATTGAAAACAATATAGCTGACTTCGAAAATTCGATGTTATAGCACATCTAGATGAAGTTCTCCAGCATTTTGCAAAAACAATTCATGCCAATTTTTTTTTATATGTATCAGAGAATGACAAAAGCATTCTTTTATTATTATTTTGTTTTGTATTGGCCGTAAAACAACTATGAGTGCGTACAGCCAAAAAAAAAAACACGCTCATATGCTCATATGCATTAATTTTAAACAGAATACTTATAACTATAAACATCAACTACGTTTATACACATTTTTTTTTAAATAACGCAGCACTAACAACTATAACTAAAATGTATAGACTGTATGAGCTACAATCATACGCATGAGTATAAAAATACTCTGACTATTAATCGGCAACATATGCGTATATACCGGGATATTTTCCTTACAAACACACATAAACATATTTTCACACCCACAAATTTTCCATTAAATTTTATATACAAAAATAAATGTATAAGGTGGCGAATGGCCGAATAAATATCCATACTGTGAGTATAAGCATACTCTGGCTATAAATACGACAGTGACTTAATACGCTTGATACGGATGTGCCTTTTTATTTCCACATAGTTGTTGCGTTTTTGTTCTTCGCATCAACAAACTATAAATGCTTTTGTATGTTGGAATCGACTATAATCATAGTTGCTTGGGAGAAAATATGTAAAAGTACAAATTGTTTGCCTTACAATTATGATTGTACGCCATTACTAAAATTAAGACTATTTCCAGATGTATATGTTTTTAGTACTCATTGTCATTCTTTGATCCTTGATAGAATTTACTTCGCCAACCAATCATTGCCTTGTCACAGAAGCCATTAGGAATAAGTTTTCTTTGTAGAATGCAGAAAATGTTTAGCCCATAGTGCAGTGAACATTGTTATCCTTGATTATAAATATCTACTAACAAAATATTGCTAATAAATTTTGCCTTTTCTTTTGATCACTTTCCTTTTACTAAAACTCCATTTATCTTGTTGTTTAGGTGTCTCACATAATTGCTTATTGGATTTGAATTTTAGTCCGCTCAACTAATTTGAAACTAGAGAGTTCTTTACTTATTTCGGATTGTGTAGCTGTTTTAAAACTAAATAAATTTAGTACACACTGTCATTTAAGTATTTTTAGGGATTTGTTGCCATTTTTCAGTTATTTTATTTTATACAAAACCACTGCCACGACTACTTTTAACAATTTCAGTTTGCTACAGAATAATTTTCCTTTTTCTCTCTTCTCTTTTAAGTATTTATAGTAAAAACAAAAGCTACCTAGCAACCAGCAACAGCGGAATGGTAGTGTGGGCGAAATTTATTGCTAAATTTTATCTTAATAAGATCTGGTTGCTGCTACCAGTACATTCCTCAGCCAGAAAACAAATTTGCTTTACGAATGTCGGTATGGAAGTAAAATAGAATGCAAATATTAATGTTTATGTGAACTGTTGCTTTCTAAAGGCAACGTAATTGCGAAAACTTCCTCGCAGCCGTTAGGGAGGTTATGCGAAATGATAAACACCAACAAACATTAGCAACATAATCTCAACTACAGCTGAATGGAATTGGTGTTTCTTGTTTTACAAAATTGTTTAGTACTGCACGTTGTAGCTGAGGCGGGAGGACTAAAATGAAATATTATAAAATATTAAGTTGAGACAAGTGTAAAATACGGTATTGAAACCGCAATTTTTTTTTTCATTTCTATTATTTTTATGCTCTTCTTTGATATCAATATGAGAAGCAGCAAATGGAAAATGTTATTGTGATTTAACTTAATGAAGTTGTTGCACACACAGACAAAAAATGCTTAAAAAATATTCCGAATAATTCTTTATGCCAAAAACAAACCGACTTCAATGCAAAGATCTCATAGAAGCAGATAAGAAGAATTAAGTGGAATATAAAATTAAATTTTAATGGACGTACCTATGCCCGTGTTTTAAATGCAAGATTGTGTGTTTTTTAGGGGTCAGGGTGCGTGTTAAGTCTTGTCAAAATTGTTAAGGTAGAACCACTTAAAATAAAATATGAAATTTTAATGTGAATGACTCTACCCATTTTTTAAATGGAGGATTGTGTCTACTTTAAAGCTCAAGGTGTGTGGTAAGTTGCGTCAAAATCGGTCAAGTAGATTCAATGGGCATAATCTCGCCCATTTTTTCAACTTTCAAATTGTGTAATTACAAGAACCAAAGGTGTTTTATATGTTTGACAGCAATAAAATAAGTAGAATATAATAAAATTAAATAAAAAAATTGTGGGAATGTCCCTACCCACTTTTTTACAATGGCACCAATGAGAAGTTATACCCTCTCAGACAATAAAAGAACTTTCATAATTTTTCTAAAATGTACCAAGACCCCCCCCCCCCCCAAAAAAAAAAATAGAGCAAAGAACTCAAAATGTGTAATGCAAAGTTTTTTTTACGGTCTATTTGCCCTCCTTTGACGGTATTACGTAGCAAAATAATCGGCAAAATGAAATAACTAATAAAATGGCTACTAATTCACAAATTTAGTACGACTCATTGACAAAAGAGGCGCTGCAAAACTGCATTATAAGAAACGTGCAAAAAAGCAGAGCTTTGCTCTATCTCTTCCTTCACCAGAAGCCAGCTACTCTATCACTAGAAGCGCTGCAAAACTATATTATAAGAAACCACCTGTCTTCTCTATCACTATACCTGTCCTACAGAAGGTAACACCCAGTAATAGTAGCAGGCATTCATTGCCTCAGTAATACTGCTCTTTTAAAAAAAGGAAACATTTATTCTCAACATGCTTCTAAGCCTACTATGCTTATTATTTTTTGGTGATTTTCTAAAATATTATTATTTGTGAACTCTCAAATAGTTTTTGAAAGTCTGTACATAAGATAAGAGGTTTGTGACTGTTCAAAATGTGTGGTTGAAGTCTACTGACGATTTGTTACAGCAACAATGAAATGCATATAGACATGGATGAACCACCAGCAAATAAATTTCAAATTAAAATAAGTTTATTTTGTGTAACCATTTTTTTCAATAAAGAAAACATTATTTGACTAATTTTTTCAAAGATTTGTTATGCTAGTTTTCGCAACCCAGACGAACGACTTAAATAAAAAAAAATTTACATAAAAAATGTATTTTTTTAATGACTTTCCTAGAAATTTCTATTCAAGTCTTCTGCCTGGCTTATGGAATGAAGAGGCTCATTATAAATTTTTCAAGCCTGCAGCACAGCCTTTAAAGCAAGATTCTTTTCAAATTCCAATTACATATTACACTCTAAAAATTTCTCTCAGTGCATCAGCTGCCGAAACACGTATAAGCAAAAAAAAAAAAAAAAAAGAAATAGCAAGCATGCTTTTAGGTTTTTGTTTAGCATTATACGTTGTATGAGAGAGACCCTTAATACTGTGTAGCATGTCATTTGTTTGGATCAGTGGATGTTTACTTTCGTGGTCTGAGAATTTGTTCAAATTATCCAAATGCTACTCCAACACATCCAACAATAACAACATTAACAACAGCAACACAAAAACAGCTTTCATTACAAATACTACAAAATTGAGCTGAAATTACATTCATTGGCTTTAAGGAAGTCAGCCACAGCTACGGAATATAAATTCGTTGCAACACAATCTGAAAGGAGAAACATGAAAGCAATAGCAAAAATACTATGAAATTAAATTAAATCAAAATAAATAAAGCAAACAAAACTGCAACTAAATTGAAAAACCCCTAGAAAAGAGGAACAGGAAAATATAATTTTAAATAACAAAAAAAAAAAAAAAGAATTTAAATAAAAAAATAAAGAAAAGAAAATATGTTAGGAATGTATAGTGTCTGTCAGTGGCCAGCAGTTGTGCTCTTGCCACAGACCGCCCACCCACTGTGCAACTAAATGTTGTTGTGTTCCCTGCATAGTATTAAGAAAAAAAGGCAAGGAGGTTTTAGCAATTTATTGCCAGGATTCAAAGAAAATGGAAAGTTGTATTTATACATCAGAAAAGAAATTTTTGATATGATGTAAGTTTATTTAAGGGTGTTAAGTAAGTTTCCGTTTTTATTATTTAACAGTTTATTTTTAAATATTTTTGAGTTTTTAGTTTCCTTGCGGAAAAATCTATTTAACCACAGCAAAAGTTAATTACCGGCCGGGTGGTCTGGTCCAATATTTCTATGCTCTCAAAAAAGCTTCTTCAAATGTTGAAAATTGTTGTCCAACAGATTTCCAACAAATATGAGTAGAGATTCAGAAATTCTGACACATTTTTTTATAATAATTTAAACATAAATCTATTTGTCTTTTTTTATAAATAAAACATATTTTGCCAAAAGTCAAAATGCATTATGCTTGAACAAGATTTTTGCAAGTAACTAGAAAATCTTACTTTGACAGATTTTGTGCATGAATCTTATTTTCCATTTGTTTATGAAGACACAAATCAATATAAAGCTTAAGCCACAGTTTGAGCTTGATTTGTAATAAATTATAAGAACAAGAAACCAAATTCTTTGTTATAAAATATTTATATGAATATAAGATTTTTTTAAATACGTAATCAAAATTTTTTTTTATTTTTAAGCAGTTTTTGTTTCCCGCTGAGATAAGCTCAATATGTGCAGGTTCTTTAAGGGCTTGCGTCATTTGAAACTCTGCTTATGGCAGCTGGTAAGATTATTAGTCTGACAGGCAAAACGAATGCTTGGCTTCTTAGCCGTTTAATAGCTATAACTAATCGTTTAACTATACTTCATTTGTGTATCGTCACCTTTTTTCTCAAACCACTTAAGTGCGAATAACTCACTTTTCAAAAGACCAAAAACACTTAATAACTTTTTAAATATGGGTTTAAAAACGATTTTCTCGTTTACAAAAGTTGCATTTGCAACTTGAAGGGTGTTGAATTTTTTTTTTGCAAAAAACGTTTACTTACAAGTAACTGTAGCCAAATTTATCGCTTAAGTGTTTTATGCGCAAACAGCGCCATCTGTACAATCAGAAAACTTTTGCACTAAAATATACATAAACAAGGTTAATTTAACGTTTTTCGGCAATGATTTTGCTTCGTATATCTTTCATGTTATTTCAACAGTACACTTGAAAGAAAATTTTGCTTTTGATATAAGTTTATTTCATGTTGATTTAACATGCTAGTACTGTTAAATCAAAATGAAGTATCATGTTGAATCAAAGTTATTTGAAATTGGAACAACGGGAATATGATACGGAACTATGTTGAATCACAGTTATTTAAAGTCTAAATTACATGAATTTAGTTAACTCTAGTCATTGTATTTTATTAATTACACTGTTCTGCAAAGAAAAGAAAAAAGTTCGGGAGCAAGAACTATATTATGTGATTTTAATGAAATTTAGTGTGCTGAATCCAAATCAGTTTACGGATTGTTTCCATCACATCTTCTTTTAGAGATTTTCTTATTTAAATAAAATAAATAATAATTAATAAATATTATGACAAAAATAAAAAATCTTACACGCAAAAAAGTCTCCTATAATATAACTTAAAATATTAAATGAAATTGAATACTTACATAAAGTATCAACTGATATTTAGTAGATTGCTTTCTTTTATAAGTTTTATCCGCTGTTTCACGATTGATTTCCCAACAGAAATCAGTTACCATTTCTGGAGACCACTTCCCGTTGTATCTTTTTAGCATGTGAAAAATATCTCGGTAGAACCTTTCGCTATGCTCATCAGACATGGCGCTATAAAAAAAATCTAATTGCGAATACTGAAAGTGTATTTTTAATGATTGACTTGTTGCATCTGAGTTGTTGATATGAGAAAAGAAGTTCTTGCACCAGATCATAGTAAATTGCAGCCCCTCTATTTCCAAGAAAATTGTGATAGACATTTTAAAAATTTACCCATGATCTTCTGTCTTCATCGACCAACTTAGATTTGAACAACTATTTAAAGATTTCTCATATTTGGGAATCAACAAGTATCACTTCCTTCGATTTGGTCTCACGTGTTTAAATGCCTCCCCATCTCTGTTCATAGCTTTAACCAAATACTTTATTAAGATTTCTTTGGTGCACAGTGCTGGCAAAAATATTTTTTGCCTGTCAACTAAAGGCTTATTTGCAATATATTTGCTTCCCGTAATCACATGTGATCTAAAGGACCAACTCACAGAAAAGTAACAATATCTTTTATACATATATTCCAAAAATATCGATCGTACTGAATTTATTTTAGCTAAAATTGCAGCGTTTCATAGCTCTCTGTCATAGTTACACAATGAGACAGATATTCATTTCCATTATGTAGCAACACTCCTTTCCGAACTATCGAATGTGTATATATATATTCCTATGTTTACTATATTTTTTAATTCCAGGAACCATAAAAAATATTCTTTTACTTGGTACGACTTTGCAATTGAACCACAAGATGCAAGTGTATTCCAGGTACATGTATATATTACACAATAGCCCAATTCACAATCGTCTGCAAATGGTCTTGCATTTGCATGTGCAAAGGGGTATAGTACATTGATACTCACCACTAAGAATTGTTAAGTGGTGAGTATCTATATACTTACTATCTTGCACATGCTACGATGCAAGACCATTTGCACAAGATTGTGAATTGGGCTATTGTGTAATAAATACATGTACCTGTAACACACTTGCATCTTGTGGTTCAATTGCAAAGTCGTACCAAGTAAAGGAATTTTTTTTGGTCTTGCCATTTGCACAAGATTGTGAATTGGGCTAATGTTTGTCAAAGGTATACCTGCTTTAAATGTGAATAAAATCAACATTTTTCACAGATTTTTATAGCTATGCTATTTATGTCACAACACAGGAGCTAGAACATGATTTTCGTAACAAAAATAGTCCAAACTATTCCAGTTATAAATTTATTTTTGTTTTGATTTCTTTGAACTTAAAACCACAGTACGAAAATAAACAAAATAAACTGTTTGATTTTGTTTTATTTTGTTATTTGAATTGAGTAAAAGAAGAACAAAACAAAAGTACTGAGAACGATTGCTCAATTTGTTTTTGTATTGTGTTTGCATATGAGCACAAACCAGAGAACACAGCCGATCAGCTGTAAGCCGGCTAATAGCCGCTACCGGCCACAACTAATACAGTAATTAAATCGTACGCCACTAGGAAATAAAGTAATGGGAAATAAATGGAAACGTTTTGAAATATTTGCGGCAAATTTGACATCATCATATAATTAACACATTAAATTTGTTTTATATAGCTAAAGGCCGTTTCACACTATAATACAAGTATTAATACTTTTGACGAAAATGCATCCCTAATCTAATTTCTGTTTCAAAAATTTCAAAAGACAATAACAACTCAACATGTCAGAGTTGCATTTTCCACAAAAGTATTAATACTTGAATTATAGTGTGAAACGGCCTTAAGCAGCATAGCTATAGCCGGGTGTCTTAGCACACCCTCTCTTCTTTTTTTCAGCATACTAAGCTTTCCGATAAATAACAAAAGTGTAAAATTTTTGTGTGGTTTTAATTTTTTTATGAATTTTTAAAGACAAAAAGATATTAATTTTGTATTAAAATAATTTTTTTGCCAATAATTTCTGAATAACTCCTAAAGCGTTGAAAATCTAAAAAATATTACTTGAATTTGACCTAAGGGTGATTTTATTTTGCATCTTTAAGTATTAAGTTTATTAAAATCGAACAAATCGTTTTTGAGATATATTTAAATAAGTTTGTGTGATCCCCTTCTTAAGGGGGTCATATTTGTTACGCCTATTAAAAAACATCTCTAGGTGATAGATAATAATTGATAAGGGATTTAAATTAAGGGCATTAATGTCCCTATACTGCAAGTGTTTTTATTTAAGATACTTTTTTTTTTTTGCAGAACAGTGTTATTGGATATAACATCGAATTACATGTCCTTATAAATTTGTAAACCTCTGTCAGACGAATTAAAAACGAAAATAGTTAAAGTCTTTGACACTTGAATAATTTTGTTGAGTTTCTTACTTCTCCTATAAAATTATAACTATAGTTACATGATTTTGCATTTCAGCTAACGATATGTTTGTCTTTTAGTTTGCATATTAATTGCCTGAACGTTATATCTGTATATAGAAAAAAAATCTACTGTATATTAAATTTTAGCTTTTATAGTCCTTTACAGTAAAATTTACATGCGTGACCCAGAGATTGGCGAAAATCCGTAGTCGTCAGCATAACAACGACACATTGATCAACTGCTTGAAACAAGGTGAACTTAATGTTTTGACGAGGCGTTTAACAGCAACCAGTCAACTGCAAATAACACATGTGACTGCAAAAAGGAAGGTGGAAACCAAAAATTACATATGCAACGTAGTCGTATAACTTGAACGGTAACCATGAATATTCAGAAATTAAAAAAAAATACCAGCCAAGACCAGCACAAATACAACAAACATAAGTTATGCATATCAGAACACCACACCCGGTAGTATTAAAAATGTTAACACTGTGTCTTAAATTTTAATGCTGGAGCAAATATCTTATTACTTTCAGAAAAGCAGATTTAACTATCTTTCTTATAAAAAAAAAATACTAAAATAAATTCGCAAATTTCTTTTTACAAAAGTTAACAGGTGTTGATTTCAAGCAGTTGCTTAAGTCTCTGAAGGACTACAATTATTACCAGAACTGTGGGAATGCAACTGCAGCACACAAACATTTTCTGTGGGCTTTGTGGCACTATGTTTTGACTTTTTGCAAAACAAACAAAAACTGTAAAAATGTATTTTTTTGCTAAACATTTTTTCTTTTACAATTTGTGGCACACTGTGCACCGAGTGTGGGCGGGGGGGGGGGGTGAGTGCAGATTAACAGCATAATATATGGCAATGAAATAACAGAAAAATACACCCAATAAAAGTTTTCTCTTTGTTGCTGTTGCTGTTAAAATTTTCTACCACATTTTGTGGCTCAGGATATACTGTAAGTCATTGTTGATTTTTAAGAGCCATGAAAAACAAAAAAACTGTGTCGGTCATATCAACATATGTAGAGCATGCCTGTGCACATTAACTCATGCCAACCTACAAAAGTTCAAAGGATTTAAGGATTTTTTTGTTTAACAGCAGACTTCGTCGGTACATTTTCTGTTCACATTTTTTATGAAACCAAAACAAAATTAAATAGGAATAGGAATGTCATAGAAAATATTTGTTGCATTGAAGTTTTATTAGAGGCAAACTGAAATTTAACGTGAAATCTATTAAAATGGAACTAAGATTTTTTTGTCTGAAGGCAAAGGCAATTGCAATTTATTGCACTTTTCAGAAAAGTATTTTCATGATTTCAGGGTAAGAAAGTATTTTTCGTTTATATTCTAATTATGCTAGGGGATTGCACTAATACGAGGGCGGTTCTAAAATTAGCCGACCTAAGTTTGAGATTTTTTTATTTCTCAACATACGCCCATGCCACAGATTTCAATTCCGTTTGGAAACGGAATTCAAACCACCTCAAAATGTCAAGCCCTAGCCGTAGTAGAATCCAGCCCCCAACAGTCTGGATACACCTGACAAATTGCCGTATTCTAGTTTTCTTTTTTAGATACCATCTGCTACAAAAATGGGGTGAATTGATTTCCTTTTCCGAACGGAATTGAACTCTGTGACATGGCCGAAAATCTCCTTGTTGTCGATAATTTTTTTTCAGCAATATTCAATAACTTCATCACCCTGTTTACATTAAGAACTAGATAACTCCTTACCAGCCATACCAGACTCCAACTATTCTTCTTTAGAAAATTTTATTTTTAATTTTCAAATAATCTCCTTTTAAAGCAATAAAATTTTTTCGGCGTTATTTAAAAGCTTTGAATCCCTGTTTATATTTAGAACTAGCCAGCTACTTAAAATAATCAACCAAATCATACTACACCTCTTCGTTTTTGGACAAATTTTTACCACCCATTTTTTTCGAGTTTTCAATTTTAAAATAAACCAAGAGAGAGATATGATGAAGTAATTCTTACTTTTTTTAGAGGTATAGAACTTCGAATTGAAATAAAACACAAGAAAATCGTTTTAATGTCCATCAATTTGGCTTTATTGGAAGGATAATTTTATGCCATTAATGTTTAAATATGATTTCGGGCATGTGGCCGCCGCGGCTGGCTCGAATAAAGCCAATTCTACAGGTCCAATTTTCGACCACTTTTTCGAGCATATGGGGCCGTATGATGGCAATAACGCCACGAATGTTGGCTTCCAAGTCCCCTAACGTTTCTGGTTTGTTGGCGTAGACGAGCGACTTCACATATCCCCAAAGAAAATAATCCAATGGTGTCAAATCACACGATCTTGGTAGCCAATTGACAGGTCCATTCCGCGAAATTATGCGCTCATCGAATGTTTCCTTCAATAAATCGATTGTGACGTGCGCTGTGTGGCATGTAGCGCCGTCTTGTTGGAACCCCAACTCATCCACATTCATGCCATCCAATTCGGGAACAAAATAGTCGGTTATCATGGCTCTATATCGGTCTCCATTAACGGTAACTGACTCTCCAGCATTATTTCGGAAGAAGTATGGCCCAATGACTCCACCAGCCCATAGAGCACACCAAACAGTCAGTTTTTGTGGATGTAATGGCGTCTCAAGGGTCTCACGTGGATTCTCTTCACTCAAAATGCGGCAATTTTGCTTGTTGACGTAGCCATTCAACCAAAAATGAGCCTCATCACTGAACAAAATTTTGCGATGAAAATCAGCATCGAGATCAATCTCATTTTCAGCCCATACACCAAAATCACGACGCATTGCATGGTCTCGCGGCTTTAATTCTTGCACAAGCTGGATCTTGTAAGGTCGCAAGCCAAGATCTTTGCGCAAAATCTTCCATAAAGTTGATGGACAAAGCTCCAATTGCTGTGCACGGTGGCGAATCGATTCATTCGGGTCCTCTTCAACACTTTGCTCTACAGCGGCAATTGTTTCTTCGGTGCGCACTGTTCGACGTCTCTGCGGATGCGTATTATCACATAGAGTAAACGTAGTGCGAAAACGATCCATGGTTAACCGAATTAAATGCTCTGATGGACGATTATGTCGACCATAAAATGGACGGAGCTTGCGGTAAACTTCGCGAACTGAACCATTATTTTCGAAATAAATTTGCACGATTTGCAAGCGTTGTTCTTTTGTCAACCTGTTCATGATGAAATGGCAAACCAAACTAAATATTAATCACTTGACAGCTGACAAAATGGCCGCCAGTTAAAAAAGTGTTGCCAACTTAAAGTTCTATACCTCAATAAAAAACACCCATTATTTATTTTCACATCTTAATACTGTTTGTGTGAACTGATGCATTAACTTGATGAAACAACACTTTCTTTTACGCATAATGTGCTATTTATAGAAACAGAGATAGCATTCCGCTTTCCATATATTGGCTCTGCTAGTTTCAGACCCACCCTCGTATTTTGTAATAACATTAAAAATGCTTGTCTCATCAATGATTTGGGAAGTCTCTAAGCTATATGTCTTAGTCTTAGAGAAAAACTGCCTTAAGAAATTAAAATTCAATTACCTTCTCTGTCTCCAACATTCAGTAACAACATTTTTTGTTTGTAAAGCTAAAATACCTAAAGCAGGAGGCTTAACTCCTTCTTAGTTTTTCTTTTAATATGCTTTAAGGCTTTGTAAACTGAAAAATTTTTTTTCTCCTATTAACGCCTTTAAATATAAAAAAAGCAAATGATCAATTAAAAATTTAATTCAGTCAATTAAACTTTTGTTTAAAAATTTAATAATTTTAAATTTTAATTTCAAATATAGTTGAAAATTTGTTAAGTGAACGAAACAAAAACGAAATAAGAAAAAACTTAGTTTCATTTAATTTAATATTAAAAAATTCAGTAAAGTGCGACTTTGACTCGCGCAGTTTTTTTCAGTTTTGTCGCTTTTTTCTCATTTTGGCGATTTTGTTTTCTGTTTTTGGGGGTTTATTTTCATTTTGGAGATTTTTTTCCTTATGGCGATTTTTTTAATTTTTGCGATTTATTTTTTATTTTGGGGTTTTTTTCATTTTGGCGATGTTTTTTCATTTTTGCGATTTTTTTGGCGATTCTTTTTCCATTTTGGCGAGTTTTTCCTATTTTGGGAGTTTTTTTCATTTTTGGCGATTTTTTTTTTCATTTTGGAGATTTTTTTCTGTTTATGGGGCTTGTTTTATTTTGGAGATTTTTTTCATATTAGCAATTTTTTTTTCATTTTGGCGATTTTTTCCTGTTTTTGGGGTTTTTTTTAATTTTGGCTATTTTTTCTGTTTTTTGGGGTTTTTTCCTTTTGGCGATTTTTTTTTTCATTTTGGCAATTTTTTTAATTTTGGCGATTTTTTTCTCTTTTTGGGGGTTTATTTTCATTTTGGAGATTTTTTTCCTTTTGGCGATTTTTTTTAATTTTTGCGATTTTTTTTTATTTTGGGGTTTTTTTCATTTTGGCGATGTTTTTTCATTTTGGCGTTTTTTTTTCATTTTGACGATTTTTTTCTGTTTTTTGGGGCTTTTTTTCATTTTGGAGATTTTTTTAATTTTGGCGATTTTTTTCTATTTTGGCGATTTTTTCCTGTTTTTGGGTTTTTTTCATTTTGGCGAATTTTTTCATCTTGGCGACTTTTTCCCATTTTGGCGATTTTTTCCTGTTTTTGAGTTTTTTTATTTTGGCGATTTTTTTCTGTTTTTTGGGGTTTTTTTTCGTTTTGGCCTTTTTTTTATATTTTGGCGATGTTTTTTCATTTTTGCGATTTTTTGGCGATTCTTTTTCCATTTTGGCGATTTTTTCCTATTTTGGGAGTTTTTTTCATTTTGGCGATTTTTTTTTCATTTGGAGATTTTTTTTCTGTTTATGGGGATTTTTTTTTATTTTGGAGATTTTTTTTTATATTAGCGATTTTTTTTTCATTTTGCGATTTTTTCCTGTTTTTGGGGTTTTTTTTCATTTTGGCGATTTTTTTCTGTTTTGGCGATTTTTTTTCCATTTTGGCAATTTTTTTTCATTTTGGCGATTTTTTTCTCTTTTTGGGGGCTTATTTTCATTTTGGAAATTTTTTTCCTTTTGGCGATTTTTTTTTAATTTTTGCGATTTATTTTTTATTTTGGGGTTTTTTTCATTTTGAAAATTTTTTTCATTTTGGTGATTTTTTTTACTGTTTTGGGGTTTTTTTTTAATTTTGGCGATTTTTTTCTGTTTTTGGGGCTTTTTTTAATTTTGGAGATTTTTTTAATATTGAAGATTTTTTTTTATTTTGGCGATTTTTTCCTGTTTTTGGGTTTTTTTCATTTTGGAGATTTTTTTCATCTTGGCGACTTTTTTCATTTTGGCGATTTTTTCCTGTTTTTGGGTTTTTTTATTTTGGCGATTTTTTTCTGTTTTTTGGGTTTTTTTTCGTTTTGGCCATTTTTTTCATTTTGGCGATTTTTTTACTGTTTTGGGTTTTTTTTTAATTTTTGGCGATTTTTTTCTGTTTTTGGGGTTTTTTTTCATTTTGGTGATTTTATTTCATTTAAGCGATTTTTTTTTATTTCAGCTATTTTTCCGGTTATTCGCGATTTATTTTAGTCTTAGAAAATTTTTTTGTAATTTGGTGCTTTTTTTCGTTTTGGCGATTTTTTTTTGTTTTTGGCGATTTTTTTCGGTTTGGCGATTTTATAATTTTTTGTTTTTTTAGTTTTACCGTTTTTGAAAATTTCAAGAGGTTTGCTCTCACGGTTTCCAAGATACAGCAAGTTGTCAAAATTGCATAGTCAAAATTACATTAACTGATGGTACACCCTTTATTTAAATTTTTTGAAATTTTAGTGTTAATTTTTGTAGTCTGTATAAAAATACACTAACCTTACATATTTCAAGTGTATATACATACATACATACAATTGTATGTATATAACATGGGATTTTAACATTTTTCGTTGCTCGTTTTGGAACACCCTTTAATTTCCAACTCTCATGTATTTGTTGTTGTAGCGGCCGAAGGTCTACACACTGTGTCCAAATTTCAGGCCTGTAGCTCTTACGGTTCTCGAGAAAATACTAATATAGTTTTAGACATAGTTAATTTTACATAACACAAAAAGTTAAAGTTTTCCAACCCTGGAAACGTCTTTTTAATTTTTATACCCTTTACCAACAAAAATGGTAAAAGGGTATATATAGGTTTGTCATTCCGTTTGTAATTTCTATAATATCAATAAGCGACCCATAAAATATATATATTCTGGATCCTTATGCATAGGGAAGACGAATAAGCGATGTCCGTCTGTCCGTCTGTCCGTCTGTCCGTCTGTCCGTCTGTCCGTCTGTCCGTCTGTCTGTACGTGAAATCGGTTTTCCGAAGCTCCCAGAAAAGCTAGAGACTTCGTTCTTGGACTGGTGTGTCAGAAATTTTCCAAAATAGATTGGTATTGAAATTCAGCAAAATCGGGCAGACGATTGCAGAGCTGGAAAACTTAAACTTCATTTTGCCATATAAAAGTAACTACCAAAAACAAATTTTTATTTTTTTTAATAAATGAACTTATTTTACACATCAGTACGATTACAACTGGTATTTTAAATTAAAAAAATATAAAAAAATTAAAAAAACGTTTCCAGGGTTGGAAAACTTTAACTTTTTGTGTTATGTAAAATTAACTATGTCTAAAACTATATTAGTATTTTCTCGAGAACCGTAAGAGGTACAGACCTGAAATTTGGACACAGTGTGTAGACCTTTGGCCGCTACAACAACAAATATATGAAAATTGGAAATTAAAGGGTGTTCCAAAACGAGCAAGGAAAAATTTTAAAATCCCATGTAATATACATACAATTGTATGTATGTATGTATATACACTTGAAATTTGTAAGGTTAGTGTATTTTTATACAGACTACAAAAATTAACACTAAAATTTCAAAAAATTTAAATTAAAGGGTGTTCCATCAGTTAATGCAATTTTGACTATGCAATTTTGACAACTTGCTGTATCTTGGAAACCGTGAGAGCAAAACTCTTGAAATTTTCAAAAACGGTAAAACTAAAAAATCAAAAAATTATAAAATCGCCAAACCGAAAAAAATCGCCAAAAACAAAAAAAATCGCCAAAGCGAAAAAAGCACCAAATTACAAAAAAAATGTCTAAGACTAAAATAAATGGCGAATAACCGGAAAAATTGCTAAAATGAAAAAAATCGTCAAAATGAAAAAAAATCGCCAAAACGAAAAAAACCCCACAAAAACAGAAAAAAAACCAAAATGAAAAAAAAGCACCAAAAACAGAAAAAAATCGCAAAATGAAAAAAAACCCAAAAAACAGGAAAAAATTGCCAAAATGAAAAAAATCTCCAAAATGAAAAAAAGCGCCAAAACCAGAAAAAAAATCGCCAAAATTAAAAAAAATCGCCAAAACGAAAAAAACCCCACAAAAACAGAAAAAATCCAAAATGAAAAAAAAGCCCCAAAATCAGAAAAAAATAGCCAAAATGAAAAAACGCCAAAACAGGCAAAAATCGCCAAAATGAAAAAAATCGCCAAAATTAAAAAAATCTCCAAAATGAAAAAAAGCCCCAAAAACAGAAAAAAATCGCCAAAATAAAAAAAATCGCCAAAATAAAAAAAAATCGCCAAAATGAAAAAAAATCGCCAAAATGAAAAAAACCGAGAAAAACAGAAAAAAATCGCCAAAATGAAAAAAAGCCCAGAACAGGAAAAAATCGCCAAAATGAAAAAAAAAAACGCCAAAATGAAAAAAATATCGCCAAAATGAAAAAAAATCGCCAAAACGAAAAAAAACCTTAAAAAACAGAAAAAAATCTCCAAAATAAAAAAAACCCCAAAACAGAAAAAAATCGCCAAGATGAAAAAAAATCGCCAGAATGGAAAAAAAAATCGCCAAAACGAAAAAAACCCCAAAAAACAGAAAAAAATCGCCAAAATGAAAAAAAAGCCCAAAAACAGGAAAAAAATCGCCAAAATGAAAAAAAAATCGCCAAAATGAAAAAACCCCCAAAATAGGAAAAAATCGCCAAAATGGAAAAAGAATCGCCAAAATGAAAAAAATCTTCAAAATGAAAATAAGCCCCAAAAAAAAAAAGAAAAAATCGCCAAAATGAAAAAAACCGAGAAAAACAGAAAAAATCGCCAAAATGAGAAAAAAGCGACAAAACTGAAAAAATCTTTTAAACTGAAAAAAACTTCAAAAAAGCAAAAAAGCCACATTAAAAAGTGCTCAGAACCGAATGTACGGAACCCTTCGTGCGCGAGTCAAAGTCGCACTTTACTGAATTTTTTAATATTAAAGGAATTAAATGAAACTAAGTTTTTTCTTATTTCGTTTTTGCTTCGTTCACTTAACATATTTTATGTATTTTTTAAAGAACTAGATTGGTACAAGGAATTAGAAAAATCCTAAATTATGATTCCAGGGTTGGAAAACTTACACTTTTTGTGTTATGTAAAATTAAATAGGTCTAAAAATTTTTTTCTTTTTCTTTATAAATTGAATATATTTATGCTTCTGAAAGAAAAGTTTGGCGTATAAAATTTGAAAAATGAAAATTACAGCTCCAAAGATGGAAACTTTAAAAAAATGATAAATTTTTTCACAAAACAAATATGTATGTATGTGTCTGTATACTATATATATGTACGTACGTTGGTAAAGGGTATATAAGATTCGGCACAGCCGAATATAGCACTCTTACTTGTTTTATATTTTTTTAATTTAAAATTCCAATTTTAGTCGTACTGAAGTGTAAAATAAGTTCATTTATTAAAAAAAAATAAAAATTTGTTGTCGGTAGTTACTTTTATATGGCAAAATGAAGTTTACGTTTTCCAGCTCTGCAATCGTCTGGTCGATTTTGCTGAATTTCAATACCAATCTATTTTGGAAAATTTCTGACACACCAGTCCAAGAACGAAGTCTCTAGCTTTTCTGTGAGCTTCGGAAAACCGATTTCACGTACAGACAGACGGACAGACGGACAGACGGACAGACGGACAGACGGACAGACGGACAGACGGACAGACGGACAGACGGACAGACGGACAGACGGACATCGCTTATTCGTCTTCCCTATGCATAAGGATCCAGAATATATATATTATATGGGTCGCTTATTGATATTATAGAAATTACAAACGGAATGACAAACCTATATATACCCTTTTACCATTTTTGTTGGTAAAGGGAATAATGAAACTTTTAATCAACTTTAATTGACTCATTTAAATTTTTAAACAAACGTTTAATAAACTCAATAAAATTTTTAATATATTATTTGTATATATGTGACAGCGCATAGAGAAAGGGGCCTAAGGGTAAAAAATCAATTTTCACTTTTTTTTGATGTGGACAGCATCTGAGCATCGAATGAGACCGATCCCATGCCCCAAAAGTGTTCCCTCCCAGAGATATGCGCGTTTTATGAAATGGAAGTCGACGATTCTAAGGTTATGTGAAAACATTTTCGTACTAACAGAGTGATATTCACGATTTAAAAGAATTATAAATGAGTATTTATTATAATTCACAATTAATCATTTCAGAAAATAAACCTGGATTCGATAAAACGCGAGCAAAATTGATATCAAACTCATGAAAACAGCGCGTTAGGTAGAAAACAGTAAGAACCAACTACACAAAACAAGAGGTAGGGATGACCT
This sequence comes from Tachina lurida, assembly GCA_944452675.1. Taxonomy (NCBI): domain Eukaryota; kingdom Metazoa; phylum Arthropoda; class Insecta; order Diptera; family Tachinidae; genus Tachina; species Tachina lurida. The sequence goes on along the minus strand of OX101752.1, from coordinate 9,630,853 downwards.
TCGCGCGTTTTTAAGGTTGACCAACACGTTTCTGGCGTCATGAGATGTATCGCTTTCAAATGAGACCAATACCAACACGCTCAGTGATGGTACACCAAAGATACACGTATTTAAATCTTTAAAATGGCTCTCCTGAACAAAACCGGTTTTTACCCTTAGGTCCCTTTCTATTTTGCGCGTCACATGTATATTTTTTTCAATTAAAGTTGTTAATAGTAGAAAAATTTTTGCTGTGTGCAGTTGTATGTGTAACGTTTTTTTGTTAATTTTATTTGTAGATCGTCCCCTTAAATGCAAACGGACGTAACTACACAAAAATTCAAAATGGAGTTTTTGTTTGATTATGGTTCATTTTATCAAAACAACATGTTCACGCAAATATTTAGAACTCTGCGATCAAAAATGTCGACTTTATTAGTTATTCGTAATTACGAATGCAGCTATTTTTTATTGCAAAGAATGTAACTAACATAAAAGCTTAAATATACATATATAAAAAGGAAATAAATGGTTTAAACATAAAAGTATCTATACTACAAGAAATTTCAAAGAAAATTTTCAAGAACACTTTCTTTTATTGAGTTTTAAACGGTTTTTTTTTTGTTCTGATGTAAAAAATATAAAAGTGCAGTTACGTTCGTTTGCATTTAAGGTGTTTTTTAAGCCCACGTCAAGTAAAGATGTAAAGTAAAAAGTAAACTCTTTAGTTTCCTGCCTGCTCGTGTGTGGGTGTGTGTGTGTGTGTGTGTGTGTGCGAATATCCTTTATTAAGTTAAACATTAATTTAATGTTTGTACAAGTGTTTCGGTGTGTGTGTTTTATGTGCTGTGCAGTATTATTATTTGTTGTTGTTGTTGTTGTTGCTGCTGCTGAATAAACGTTCATTTCATATCGCTACGCATTGAGACAAAATGTTAATCTACATCTGTCAAAGATGTTACTTTCATTTTCAGAAAATATTGATTTACGTTAAGAAGTTAATTTGTTTGGCTGTCTCTTTGAATTTATTTTTCCTCATTTTTGATTTTTCTTTTCATATCTGGTAATCTTTAGGAAGAAAAAGAGAATAATAATAACAATAACACTGTGCAACAAAATTAAAACTTTTTAATTTATTTCTACTTCATTATTCTGTTAGAAAAGAAGAAATAAATGAATATGTAAGACAGCGATTTGACAAAATAATGTCTATAACCATTTGATAAGTTGGTGCAAAAGCCATTACCCTTTGGAAGATGTTATAGTTTAAACAAGTGGCGGTGAATGTCAATTGCGCCTTGAAACTTGAGAATTAAATAAATGCAAAATTCAATTTAATAAGGCCTTAATTCTTGACATGAATCGTTATACTCCTCAAGAACGTGGCATAATTGTTTAGTTAATAACAATTTTGCTTTGAAACTTTTGCATAAAATAGATGCAAAATACACGCTATACTCCTCAAGAACTCAACATTTATTTAATTGTTAAATTTTTTTTTCGTAGTATAGAAGACAGCTTTTCATCGAAAATCATCAGGCATGACAAGGGTCATTTCCATGTCTGTGAATACGTGAATAGTATTCACTGCATACTCATCGAATGGCTTAATTTGTCGCCTGGTTATTATATTATTATTATTATGGTTAAATGTTTTTTTTTTTGTTACACAGTGTAAGAAAAACACAATAAGTTTGATGTTTGTATATTAAAGGAAGTATATTTTTAATAAGAAGAATTACATTTGAAAAGTTAAGGAAGGTTGGCATATTGCCCACTGTGTTAAAGCTTATATTATTCGATTAATATCCAAAGCAACTCAGCTTAATATGGGACAAGGAGAGGAACGGACCTCTGTCGAAACAAATTTTTTGTTATCTAATGAGAAATACTTGCAAGTGTAATGGTTTTCATAAAAGACTATAAAACAAATTTAAAACAGAATATTTGCTATTTGAAGGAAATTTAAGCATTTCCACCAATCTAAGCACAAACTAAAGCTCTTAATGCCTTCCAATAAAAGATATTAGAAGTTCATTTAAACGAATTACAATCTGACTTTAATTGAGGGAAATTAATATTTTGTGTTTGTGTTTTACGCCAACAATGTGTGTGTCTAAGTTGATGAGAGGGTGGGTTGGCGATTTGGAAATACTAAATACAATAATAATAATATTAAATTGTTCGAATCGTAAGACCATTAAGACATTGTAGTTGTTAATTAAACATTAAATATCCATTTGAATTGACAGCACGTACAATTGCCAAGAAAAACTTTAAATAAAAATGATTTTCACAAATGTCAATTCGTGTATAAAATTACTTTTTCCTATATCGCTCATTTACTAAAACAACGTCATAGCTCAAAAATATCCAGTTCGCCAGAAAACTGGTTTGAAGTTTTCAATTTACACACAACTTAATGAAAAAAGAAAGTTTAATTTTTCTCTCAAGAGTTGAGTAAACTAGATGTATGTATGAAATTTTTAGACAATACGAAAAAACATTTGAGGATTAATTCGGCATCATTAACTCAAAAATTCTAGTTTTTGAGTTATGACGCTCTATGAGTAAATTAGCGATTTGTATGTTTGTATATTTTTTGTCGCTTGGATCAAAGCTAAGTTCTCCTACCAATAAAATTAAATACTGTTTTTAATGCTGGCATAAAGGTTTTTTAATATCGCAAGCTGAAATGCAAAACCACCTAAGTAAATACAAATAATAATACCGCATTTTTAATTAACTATTAGATATTACATGGAAACACATGACCCTTAAAATGTTTAAACCTTTATCACAAAAATCATCTGATTTAAAAATGAAAATAATTAAATTTCACTTCAGTCACTTGATTAATTTTGCCTAATTTTGTCTCCCCTAAAAAAATAAAAAAAGTGTAGTTATATAGTTTTGCATTTCAGCAAACCATACTTAGATATGATTAGGATAAAAGACTTAACGCTTTGTTTCCGTAAAAAATTTCCATCATTCTATGATAGACAGGGCAGGGCGGGGGCAAAAAAGATTAATTTGTTCATGTTTTTTTGTGGCATAGCTGGAACAATTATGGCCTCGTTAAAGGAGTTTTTGTAACGGGCAAGAAATACTCATACGGAAACCAGTCGCTGGAGGGACAAACATTTTCAGAAAAAAAAAATATATATTTCTCTTTAAATTTTATACAAACATAGGCAGCACTTCTTATATAAATGCAATAGTTAAATGATGTTCTATGCCAATTCATCATAGGAATCTAGAACTTACAAAAGAGTGGAACTGAATTATAATCTATTATAGATTATTATAGAATTCAGTAAAATTCGACTTTGACTGGCACACTAATTGGAATTTTGTCAGTTTTTGGAAAATTTTATGTTTTGGTGTTTTGTTAGTGTAAGCGTTTTTTCTGTTTTGGCGTTTATTTGAGTTTTAGGCATTTTTTCGGTTTTGGCGATTTATTTTAGTTTTCGCAATTTTTTTAGTTTTGGCGTTTTTTTTTTTTTTTTTTATTTCGGACTTTTTTAATTTCGGCGATTTTTTCTGTTTTTGGTTTCCTTTTTTTTTTTTTGAGGTATTTTAGTTTGGCGCTGTCTTTTCGTTTTGGAGATTTTTTTCTGTTTGGCGATTTTTTTCGTTTTGACGATTTTTTTCGTTTTGGCGATTTTTTTTCGTTTTGCCGATTTTTCTCGCTATTTTTATTTTAGGGATTTTTAATTTGGCAATTTTTTTTTTGGTTTCGGACTTTTTTAATTTTGGCGATTTATTCTGTTTTTGGTTTTTTATTATTTTCTTAGAGATTTTTTAATTTGGCGCTTTCTTTTCGTTTTGGAGATTTTTTTTTCAGTTTGGCGATTTTTTTCGTTTTGGCCATTTTTTTCGTTTTGGAGATTTTTTTCGGTTTAGCGATTTTTTTCGTTTTGGCGATTTTTTTCGGTTATTTTTTTATTTGAGGGATTTTTAATTTGGCGAATTTTTTTTGTTTCGGACTTTTTTAATTTTGGCGACTTTTTCTGTTTTTGGTTTCTTTTTTTAGATTTTTTAATTTGGCGCTTTCTTTTCGCTTTGGAGATTTTTTTTCTGTTTGGAGATTTTTTCGTTTTGACGATTTTTTTCGTTTTGGCGATTTTTTTCGTTTTGCCGATTTTTCGCGATTTTTTTATTTGAGGGATTTTTAATTTGGCAATTTTTTTTGGTTTCGTACTTTTTTAATTTTGGCGACTTATTCTGTTTTTGGTTTTTTGTTATTTTTTTTAGAGATATTTTAATTTGGCGCTTTCTTTTCGTTTTGGAGGTTTTTTGCGTTGTGTTTTATTTTAGCGATTTTTAATTTGGCGATTTTTTTCAGTTTCTTGCTTTTTTTTTCGATTTTTTCGGTTTTGGCGACTAATTTTTGTTTTAGAGATTTTTTTTCTTTGGCGCTTTATTTACGTTTTGGCGTTTTTTTCGGATTTTGGCGATTTTTTCGGTTTGGCTATTTTTAAATTTTGTGATTTTTACAGTTTTAGCGTTTTAAAACATTTTTATAGTTTGCCTCTTACGGTTTCCAAGATACAGCAAGTTGTCAAAATTGCATTAACTGAAAGAATACCCTTTAATTTTGTTTGTTTTTATATTTTGGTTTTAATTCTTATTTCTGGTCTTGGAACACCCTTTAAGTTTTAACTATAATATATTTCTTGTTGTTGCGGTTAAAGTTCTGCATATTCTGTCAAAATTTCAGCTCCGTAACTCTTACGGTTATCGAGAAAAGAGCCCGTGACGGACAGCCGGACAGCATAGCGAAAATAATGTGATTTCTTTTCACTTTAACTGTACGGAACCATTAAAAGGACTGCGGCGCAAACATTTAAAAACATACGAGTATTTTTTGGTCTCATATGCCGGAATTAGTCATTGGAACCTTATTATATTTCCACCAAATATTAAGTGAGAGTTTGCTCTTCTTCACCCACGGCTAAAATAAATTTTAATAATTGTGAAATTTTTATGCAAAAGCAAAAAAAAAGGACTTAATTTTGCTTTCATCAAAACTCAAAAAGAAAATAAGTTGCTGCTATCTATACTTATTGTTTATTTGTTAGGAAAATTAAAAGTTGAAATCAAACTTCATCATTTGCTTTCAGTGATTATTTTATAAAGTAAACTTACGCTTGCACCAGCACCTCTCTTTATCTAAATTTTACTAACTTGCAACAATATTTGACTAAGCACTTGTGTGCTTTAGTTTATGTATGGGTGTTGTTCAAGAAAATACTGATGCTATTGACTTAATGAAGAAAACTTAATCGCTAAAGTCATTAAATACTTATCAGCAGTGTTGCCAGGAGATGAGGAAAAAGAGAAAAATTAAAACAGGGATGGGGGAAGTGAAATTACTAATGATAAAATTTGTTTGGTAAGCTAAAAATTTAACTTATTTTGAGCCTTAATTTTTTTACGGTTTCGAAGAGAATAATTGCTAAGTTTAATTGTAGTTCCTTCACACATTTTTGGTAATTTCTTTATAAAAATCTATTCATAAGACATGATTTTATTGAATTTACGAACAAATCATGTACGACTTACGATACTGATAACAGGTTGTGAACTAAGCAGGTGGTACACTAATGGCTCCAGATCGCCGGCAGGTTCTGGTGTGGGAGTTGTAGGAACAAGGACTAACTACCACGAGTCGTTGAGAAAATCTCCTACCATTTTTCAATCAGAAGTTTGTGCCATTGAGAAATACGAACAATTTTATCTTGATAGGCGCTACCGAGGGAGAGAAATAGCCGTTCGTATAGTCAGATTGCCATCTAAGCGCTCAGCTCATACGAGTTTACCTCTAAGATAGCGTGGGAATGCCGCATTAAGCTAAATCAGCTAAGCAGCATGAATAAGGTCTGCTGGGTTGCTGGACGCGCCGGGGTAGTAGGAAAAGAAAATGCAAACAAAATGGCCAGAAGGCGGCTAGTACACACATTGTCGGACCAGAACCGTTTTGCGGACTAGGATTGGACAAAATCCCGTAACACATATCGACTGAGATTAAGAGTAATACCGAACACCTCTGGCTCAATCTGCCAGGATTAGGGCATGCAAAAGTAATGATTGGAACATATAACCAAAACTGCTTCATAGCTTTCATGTCCCTGAGTAAAAACAATCTAAGAATGCTCACTGGCTTCCTAACAGGACATTGCAGGCTGAGGAAATACCTCAATAGACTTGGCATTGAGAGTAACAGCCTGTGCAGATTCTGCGATTACGAAGATGAAACTCCACAGCATATTCTGAAAGACTGTGAAGCGTTATGACACAGAAGATATAGCAAGCACTTATTGGAGGATTGGGAACTACCAACACTAGACCCACATTCAATCCTGAGATTCATCAGGAGAGTAGGTCTAGGTGAGGTGCTCTAGCGCCTGGCAAGGGTTACAATAGATCTACTTTGATCGCAGTATCCAGTGTTGCCCGTTTGACTTAATTAATTTATTTCTTCATACACAAAAGTTCTCTCCGAGAGTGTCCCTATAAATGCATCATTTTAAGAAAATATATAATAAAAGTGTAATAGTGTATTTTATTTATATGTATATGAAAACTACCAACAATAAACTTTACACTATTGTATTTAATATGATAACACAGTCGATACAAAGATACAAGAGGTTTTGTAAATTAAGCAACTAACTAGTTATATATAAATATATTAATTTACATATAAAATAATATAAAATATATTTTTAATTTTTTGTATTCAATATCCAGCAAAAATTATTGTTTTTTGGAAGCGTTAAAGAGTTATTAATATATGTGCATCAATAGGTCAGGTTTTTTGTTCGTTATGAGCCGGCTAGAACTAGTAAATGAATTGTTTTGCTCCTATCGAAGTTAACGCACAAGCAACATACACTCTAGTAATTTTTGAAGCAATATTATTGAGTTACCTTAGAATCCTTTTGAAGTTCAGTATTGCTCCTTCAATATGGCTGATCCAGTTTTCAGAGCTTTAAAGTCAATAGGATTTTCTTTTTTACAGGGCATTTATTCTCACAAAGAATTCTAAAAAGCAGGCTGCTGTAGTTCAATAGTTTTGCAACAATAAGTATACACAGAGAAAAAACTGCCTCATAGAATCAAGAAGATTTTCTCTACGAACCGTTTTTAGGCTAAGGGGTATCCCAGCAGAAAGAGGCGAAAATGTTTTTCATAGAGATTCCTTATTGTTTCTATGTGGTAAATCTTATTAATTTTATCAAGAAGAAATCTTTTTATTCACAACTTTTTTTACTCAATTTCCGTTATTTTTGGCACCAAAAAAAAACAATCCATAGAAACTATAGGGATTTCTTATTGATTTTATTAGGTTGTCTTCTTGTTTTTTTAAATAGGTTTTCTTCTTGATTTTATTAGGTTGCCTTATTGATTTTTTCGATAAGGGTTTCTTCTTAATTTTAGTAGGTTCCTATATGATTATGTGTAAAGCATCTTATTTATTTTTTTTTTAATAAGGAATTCTTCTTGATGTTATGAGGTGTCTTGTTATTTCGTTTCTATAAATAGACATAGAGACAATTTTTTTCATGATCTTTTTCATTTTTGTATAAGAATGTTTGCAGAATTATTTCAATGGTTATTCAGGCTGCTTGTTAGCATATTGGGTAGAGTGCTTGTCTATCAGGTAGAAGTGTGCTGGTTCAATACTTGGTGAGTAAGTTAGTTAATAATATAACCTAATGTGTATGTATGTATTTATGTATAAATAAATAACATCTACAACATACTACATACATACATACATATGTATATGGTATAGAATTTAAATGAAAATACATAAGTACAGAGAATACAGACGAATTTTTTATATTTTTTATGAGGTCGCCTAATAAAAATAAGAAGAAAACCTTATTGAAAAAATCAATAAGATAACCTAATAAAAACTAGAAGATTTCTTCTTGATTTTTTCAAAAAGGTTTTCCCTATGAAATTAATAGGATTTCCTTATTGAAAAAAACCATAGAGATTTCTTATTAATTTTGTTCTATTTTATGAGGTATTTAGTAGGCACTGTTTTTTGTGTATTTTTATAATGAAAAAATCCAATTCTTTATCATATTAAATTTTTTTTACATGTTTTTTGTTCTTCTGTTTTCAAGCAACAAACATATGCCGTTCTCACATATGCACTGATTGACTAGTCTGCTTGATCGTCTCCAGTGCACCGTAAAACTTTTGTTAATTTTTGTTAGACAAACTGGCTTTAAAAAAAAGCAAAACTGGCAACACCAATTAATATAATCGGCATTTCTTATTTCTAAATGCAAAAATATTTAGCAATGTCATTTGCATTTTCATGTCAAAGCTTTATCGCATTTACAATGTCTCTTACTTTGCCATACAATTTCCACACTAAACACTATTAAGACAATTTACAGAAAGCAGTGAAATGAAAATGAGTCAAGGAATAATGATATGATAACGTTAAATTAGCACGTATCCTAACACATACAAATATTTACATACATATATATTTTGAAGGAAATCGAGAGCGATACCAGTTAGTAGAAAGTTTCCAATGCAGAATTAAGAACTTAAACATGCCAAACATTTTACACAAATATTTGCTCCAATGCACAGTCAGCAGAGTTGTAGTATCTCTATTGCATACAGAAATCTTGCGGCAAGAACTTCTCTTTTTCAATCATATGCAACAAACTAGAGATTAAGACAACAGATATGAACGGTAAAGGCACATGCTAATGACTGTAGTGTTTGTACGTACGTACCTGTGTATGTGTGTATGTGTGTGCATGAGTGTATTTTTGTGTATGTACTAGAGGGGAGCACAAGCTATGAAAATGTGCACAGTATTGTATTTTTTTCAAAAGCAAATAGTGTTTGTAGTGGTGATCGTAATTGAGTGTGAAACAAAAATAGAGAACAAGGAAACAAAAAACACACACAATCATTGTACAACAGTTGAATAGACAGTTGTGTCAAGTGTGCAATGTTTTTATTGTACACTTCATAGTGCACAATACTTCATCTCACAAACTGAAAATTTCATAAAATATTAAGTGATAATAAAACTTTTTACAACTACATACATATATTCATTGAGAAAAATATTATTTTTATGTTGTTTGTTAGTCTTAAATTAATAAATTATAAAACGAAGAGCCAGTGTGACCATTTTTGCAGCTAAATTTAGCATATTTTTTTTTACTTAGCTGCAAAATTTTTGATTTAGCAGTTAGCATTTTCTATAGCATTTTTCAATAATATATATAGATTTTTCTAGAATTTTTTTGTAATATAAGGCCATATTATGAGTTGCATTCGATTTTCGACATTCGCTGGGTATCGAGCATCGAAATTCAAATGTTAAATTCATATTATGAGCACCAAAAATTTCGCTGAGCAACGAATTTTCTATCGAACAGAATTTAGCTTTCGATGCAGTATTTTAATGGGAAAAATTAGTAAAAAGTCCAAGTGTTAAGCTATGTTTATTTTTAAGTACACAAACTCAAATTCTTAGCCGGTTTCATTCACAATAACAACGTTCTTTGCGGAATGCTCGTTATAATACCAAATGAAAATTCGTTCGATCGGTACTTTCGACTACAGTCGAATATCGAAAGTTACCCATAATCTACACACTTTTTAAAAATATAATTTATGCAACTTTCGGTATATTAGTAATTTTCACGAGTAACCCATTTCATGATGTATTTGTAACACGAGAAATGTTAATTATGCTTATAAATATATAAGTTGATGTAGGTACTAGAACTGTGATCAGCGTGACCATATTAGCTTATTTTAAGTTAAATTTAGCTTATTGTTTTGGATTTAGCTTCAAAATTTTCATTTAGCTCTTAGCTTTTTTTAGAAACTCATTTAGCCTTTTTTTAATCTAAATTGTTAAAGACATCAAATTTTTGTAAGAATTATAATTTGTTACGGCTAAAAATATAAATTTGGAAAATATTTTAGAAAATACATAATGTAAATTGCTTATTTGTAAGAGAAATGGCACATTTAAAAATAGAGGAAATTGATTGCAATTTTGGAATTACAATGGCAAAAGTTACATTAATATTACCCATACGACTTTTTTGAGTTAAACGTCAGCAGCATGAATTCACTTAAAACAAAAATTAGAAATATATTTACTGTAAATAGCACTACTTCACTAAAAAGGTTTCGTATTTCAGTATAAATGCTGTTATATTTTTGAAAGCTGGTTAATATCCCATTCAGGCTGACACAAGCTGAAATTACGAACGAAATGAAAAGTGTTTATAGATTTGACATTTGAGTTGATTTCGCAAACATCTTATTCACTGCGGCATACATTGAAGTACTTTTTTCAATTGAGTAAATTCTTTGTTACACTTATACAAATTTTTCTTTAAAAATTTTCATAAATATAATAATTTTCAAGCTTCGTTTAATTTCATATTGAATTTAAAAATTTTATTTCTCATAATTGTTGTTTCTCATAGTTGTAAATTTACTCATGTATAAATGTACACAATGATTTCCTATTTAATTTAACGATATTTGACATTTCTAGCTCGAGATATGATTGGTGAAGTTAAAAAGGGTGGACAAATTAAAAAAATAAAATACCTATTGTTTATCTAATTTTTCGACCTTTTATATACATATGTTCAACAAAACAAATTTTTGAAGCTTTAGGTCAGTAAATTTTATATATTTTTAGTTTTGATCAGTATTTCGTTAACCTTTGGTTAACTTCTTCAGGATGATTCTTATTTTATTTGTTTTATAATTAGTTTTTGCCTTTTTTGTTTTCAATAAAAGAAATGTTATTTATGACACACATTGTTATTTATAATTGTAAAAAACATTTGTTTGATTGAAAACAAAAAAGGCAAAAACTAATTATAAAACAAATAAAATAAGAATAATCCTGAAGAAGTTAACCAAAGGTTAACGAAATATTGATCAAAACTAAAAATGTATAAAAGTTACTGACCTAAAGCTTAAAAAATTAATTTTATTGAAAATTAAAATATTTCAAAAATTGTTCCACAAAAAAAATTTACCTTGATTTTCGAATTCAGAGGAACAAAATACATAATTAAAATCACCACGCTTCAAATGTAAATTTTCGTTGTAAATTAGTATTATTTTATAAAAACTAATTTTTAAATTTTGCTTATCAACGAAATACATTTTCAAAAAAGCTTGTTTTCTAAAAACCAACAGTGAATTAATAATTTTGCTTTGCTTTTAATGATTTTAATTAGTGCATAATGCATTATGTAAAATGAAAAACTGAAAGTTAGTAGGTATAAGTGATGAAATTTAACAGGGTTTTAAAGAATTTTATCATACAATTTTATATAAACAATTTGCCCATAATGTTTATGTTATTATTATAGTAGAAATTTGTAACCGTCTATGGCCTGCATTGGCTAGGTTATTGGTAATAAATATATAAATAAATAAATATATAATGTATTTTTAACTAACAATTACATCCTAGCGTGGTTTTTAATGTGAAATTGTATAGCAAAACTCGTTAAGACATTAACCGCCGTATTCATAAAAAAAAATTTAGGTTTATTACAGGTTTATTTGACAAATTTCCCAAAGAAATACGTCAAATAAGCGCTTAATAAGCCTAAAATATTTTTTATGAATATGCCACTAAATTTTTACACTTATGTATGCTAAACTCATGGCAGGTTTTCAAGAATTTAAACAAATTTTTGGTTCATTTAAAGGAAATACAATTTTGTAATGCAATAAAGGAATAAATAGCAAAAATAAGCACTTTAAAAGAAACAATGTAATTAAAAAGAAGTATGTATTAAATTGTAGCATTAGGTTTCAGCTCTATAATAACTTTTTAGATTTTTTTAAAATCAATTTAGCATCAAAAATTTTTAGGATGTGGTCACACTGCTTAGAACAGTAGCATGCGAACTAACACACTCAAATAATCTACGACGCACATACATAGATTCTTCGTTGTTTGTTTTTTCTTTTGCACATACACATAATTATACACTTGTATGATCATTTTACAATTGCCATTCGGTGTGCACTAGTGAAATGTGCTTCGACACAATAATAACTGATGCCCTCGCTTGGCAGATAAACAAATGCTGTTGCATGCTTTTGATGAGATTGAATACCATATTTAGTATTCTCATAAAATCAAGAGCACTAAAAAGAGAGAACAATTCAATACTGTACAACATGAAGGCTACACAAACAACCATCGTTTGCACAGCTCTAGTATGTACTGGCTTCGAAGAGAGTATATGTAAATACAAAATAACAGTGGCACCTTACTGATTAGAGCCAATTTACCTTGAGGGGGACGAAGCTAAGGCACTGCATGTTTTCTCTTTTAGAGTTCCTTCTTAAGTTAGCGAACATTTTAACGCTCTAGACGATATCGAAATACTTATCAATCATTATGGTAATATTTTTTCGAATGAGTTTTAATATGTTACACCTCCAACGATTAAGAAAAAAATTAGCCAATTTTGATTTTTGACATGCTTGAATCCACATTTTGATGTGTTTCTTCTGTTTATGCATCAAGCAAGAAAACATTTTAAATGATTTAACAAAAATAACGAATCACAAATAAAGATATATAAGTTTTCACTCAAGTTTTTTCGATCTTCGGCTGCAGTTTACAATGTTAAATCTGCAGAATACAGTGAGTGCCACATCAAAGACACACAATACGAAAATTTTATTAGAAAATTTAACAAACAAACAACACCCAGAAGGAAATCTTTCAGTTTCTAGAAAAAATTACTCCGCTTTTGACATTCAAACAATGTAAACGGCAAAAAATCAAGTTTAAAATTAATGCTTGACGGGTCATTCAGCATTTGTATATAAAAACATTAAATATACGCACACGTATTTGACATCAAGCATACAAATAGCCTTGTTTTATTATTATTTAGTATATTAAGTATACGCACACGTATTTGACATCAAGCATTTAAATCATCTTAATTTATTATTTCACGTACATACTTTGTAATTTTTTTTCTAAATATTTTTATTATAATTAGTTATTACATTAAGTATAATTACACGAATTTGACATCAAGCATATAAATGGCCTTAATTTACTATTTCACGTACTTTGTAATTTTTTTATTTATACTCGTATTTGATGTCACCACTAACTGCGGAAACGGGTCGACCAATTTTAACCAAAATTTCAGAGTACGTTGGGGAAAATCTATATAGTTTATGCAAAGGAGATATGGTATTTAGATTTTCCTTTATACTCCAACACAATTATCAAAAAATGCCCTACATTTTCCATAAAAAAAAATTTTATTGTCACTTGAAAAGTTACCAAACCACGTATTGTAAAATCGGACCGGAGAAAGGGGCACCCCAATGCAAAGTAATTAATAGTAATTTTATAACTTGAAAGCTTTAATAGCAAGAGTCTTCAAATTTGATATGGACAAAACATTGCTAGAATAGGACCATGGGAAGGGGTATCCCCGATACAAGGTAATTAATAATAATCTTATGACTTGAAGGCTATAATAGCAAGAGTCCTCGAGAGCGTGATGCGAAGTGATGCAAAATATTGGTGGTATATTACCGGGGTAAGGAGCATCCCCATACAAAATAAATAATATTAATATTATACCTTGAAATCTTTAATAGCAAGAGTTTTCCAATTTAGTACGGACTACTTCGAGAGTGTGATGCGAAGTAATTCAAATATTGGTAGAATAGGACGGGGGAAGGGGTACCCCTAATACAAAGTAATTAATAATAATCTTGAAAGCTTTAATAGCAAGAGTCTTCAAATTTAGTATGGACTCCCTTGAGAGCGTGAGGCAAAGTAACTCAAAATATTGGTAGAATAATACCGGGGGAAGGGGCACCCCCATAAAAAAAATAATAATAATCTTATATTTTGAAAGCTTAAATAGCAAGAGTCTTCCAATTCGAAATAATTTAAGTGGCAAAACAACGTTTGCCGGGCCAGCTAGTAATTTATAAAACACAAGCTGCAAAGCTACTTTTGGCTTATCTGCAGAATCACCCACAGTCTATGGCGGGAATCGAACCTGCAACTCTTTTACTACTAGAACAGTATGCTGAGCAGGGCACTCGTCTGCTTTATATGAAACTTTTTTTGTTGCAATCGTCAGATCATTCATGGTGCTTAACTTATTTTCCTTCGTAGCAATAATTGCCAGAACAAAACTTCTTGGTACTTTAAGGACATAATAGAACTTTATTTTATTGGCAACATTGGCGAAAATGTATTAAAAAAACACAGAAATTGTTGTTTCATTAAAATAATGCAACAGTTCACACAATTACTACTGCGATGGATTAAATCAATGGATGAAAGTTAGAATTACTGCAACACGCAACTTTTTTTGCCACGCTTATATCTGTCGTACTATTTTATGTTTTACAACTAGAAAAACTTAATCGGTTTTTAAAGATTTCTGTGGCAAAAAGGAAAAAGTGCTTAAGTCGAGATAAGTTGATTTTGAGTTAATGTTACCTCCGTAATCTGCATATTTGAAAGTTCTTCTGGGCAAAATTTCAATTAATTTGTGCGATTTTTCAAGAAGTTATAGCAAAACAACTTAAGGCTTATCTTTTTTTAGATTTCTAATCACATTTGGAATAATGGCTTAATTTAGGTTTAACTTTGGTATATTTCAACTGGAATATATTATTGTTAGTGTGTAGAACGATGTTTGCTTAAAAAAATAAAGTTTAACAGAGAATTTCCCAATTTAACTGCAAAAGAAATAAATAAAGGTTCCCGTCGTTCCTCCAAGGAGCATAGGGCTTATCTTAAAATCGACTTGAAGGCTTAAAAGTGCTTTCCTGCAAAACAAGAAGCACTTTTTCCTTATTGCCACTGATTTGATAACTATGTAGAGTTATACCCCTGCAGAAAATTTGGTGACAATTTATCCAAACGTACTCGTCCTATAACTGGAGAAAATGTGGGTGTTATCAAAAGTACGTATAGTGTATAGTGAAAAAAGTCATATCGTTTAAATGGTGACATATTGACCATTTTCGTGATGTCTCGTCTTGATCTTGAGCCAATTTAATTCGGACTCGGTCCAGTATTATTGTAAGCTGCACTGAACATGTTCGATGTTGTCGAATACAGGACCTATCAAATAGTGTAAATATAATGTTAATTGCACCCTTTAATGTGACTCTGGAACCAGTCCCGTAACTATACTTAAATATTAACCTAAGCTTAACTGGTATTTATGCTTTTGAAATATGAGTGGCCCTGTGGTCGAGTGGGTAGTGTGCCAGCCTGTAATGCACGAGGTTGTCGGTTCGAATCTCAAAAAATTTTCAGATTAAAAATAAAATGTCATTGCATTTGTAACAATAAAAAAATTTATAAGCGTTAATTGTTACAGTTAAATGTCGAAATTACATTTATTTATACATTTATAATTTATATTTATATTATTATACATACATCGAATAGGTCCCTATGGGATAGTTCAGTGACGAGTCACAAGATGCAAACAAACTATCAATTAACCCCATCCTAGGCCATCCCCATGTAAAAGTGACTGGTCCGCTTCATAGGAATCGTTAGAACTCGGACTGGTCCCTATCACTTGGAGACCGGTCACGTGACTAGTCTTGTGTCAGTTTCATTTCCTGCAGGGACTCTACGAGTTGATGGCTACTTTAAGGAACTAGATTGTTCTTATTGCAAACAAAATATCGAAGCTATATATAAGATATAAGAGATATAAGGAAATTGTCCCCAACTTTGTTGGGTTTTCTTTGTTAGGACCGCTCTCGTTATAACTGTCAAATATGCCATTGCAAAAATTGCACTTGCCCCCTTTTATATTATCCTGACATCAAAAAAGCACCTGCTCTATAAACTTCAGCAAATTTGTGTGCAAATAGCACGTGTGTTCTCTTTATTACTTTGTAGGTTTATGTTATTTGCTCGGTTGCTTCAAAACGGAACCATGTCATAACATTATGTTTGTTAGTGTTTGTTAGATGTGCGTGTGTAAGTGCTACGATATTTCTCTTTGATAGTTTTTCCTTGTGGTGTCAGGATGCATGCTCAAGTTTTAATAGAAAATATAAAACAGAAATAAGGAAGTATCAGCCAGTTTATTTTTATTAAATGTGTCCAAGTGCAACTTTGTTTCGAAGCACCAAATTTAATTGGTTTTTTAGAATGTAAAAATATTAGTTTTCTTTTTAATTTTAGTACAGCAAATTCTTAGATCAATTGCAACACCAAAGCCAAAGGCGAATATGTAACAACTTTGTAAAGTGTGGCACAGGTTGTTGCAACAAAATATAGTCACAAATTAAAGAACCTTTGAAACTATTTGACCAATTTTGAATGAAAATATTTAGAAACACACTGAGAAGGTATTTGAAATACTTCTAAGCGCGGGTATATGCGTGTCCTGGTATGTGTGTGTGTGTGTGTGTTTGTGTAAGGAAGGGCATGTATATTGTGGGGAGTGACATTCTATTGGTTTCTGTGGCCATGTGTGTTTATAAATTTCCAAGCGTACGACCGTAAATAGAGTTTGTAGATTAAAAAGAAAACGTTTCAGATAACAACGATTTACTTAAACCTTTTAAGATAAATGTAAACGCATCAAAAGCTTGAAAACCTAAGTAATTAGTCAAAAAGCCACTGGTAGAGCGAGAAACCTTGAATAAATATTTTCAAAGAAACAGAAAATTAAGTTTGCAAGCACAACTAGCTTTTTGCTTTTCTTAATAACTTCGTTAAGAAGCCAGCAGATATGCAAATATTTTGTGTGTGTGTCACAAATTCTAGTTTTAAAGAACAAATTTTGGTTAAAAGAAAAAAAAGGTCCAATAAAAGGAAGGACATGACAAATACGTAGTTTAACTAAACCGGAAAGCTGATTGCGTAAAGAGTTTGATATCTACTGCAATATTATCTTTTCTTAGTAAAAAAAGTTAAAACTTATATTAAATAAAATTACATAATTACATAAAAAAAATTATGGCAGCCAAAGCAATCAACAAATTTCTGCTTTATGATAAATGCTCAACAAAAATTTCTTTTGTTTTTCTATCTCAGCATAGATCACACGTCGCACAGTGGGCTTGCGGTGTCAAAAATATTATTTAAAAAAAACGACCGATGTAATTTTTAGAGGTATTCTTAAATATAAAATTTGCATATATACCATATATGCAAAATCATCTCGTTGTTTAAGTGAGTAAATATGTTTATGAGAACTCATGTTAAGCTGCAAAGTAAAAATATCATTATGTGCACACGAATAGAACTTCAAATGAGAATGTAAAAGGTTTGGCAGCAAATGTTTCAGACCCTTTTATAACCAACTTAAGGCATCAGGCATCTAAGCGGAATATGGAATGAGATAATGCACAGTGGGGCTAGAGGTACCTTTTTGCAGATCAATTCCTATCTCCACAACTGCAGTGGTAAGGGTCACTAAATTTTATAAGGGAGAGTCTTAGAACAAATTGCATGTTCCAATTAACTCATGGTATTGGGGGAGATGGGTACCCACCATACAAAGTAATTGTTATTAAAATATTAAACATGCTTTTTTATTTAAGAAATACCGAAGCAGCATATAAGCGGTGCACCCTGGGAAAAACAGCTTACAATCTATAAAAACCATATTGAATTAATAAAAAACATTAACGAAAGTCTAGTCATGTTGAAATTTCTTATTTCAATATCGAAAAATATTAATTTACAGTATTAATTTATTAATTTTATTTATTTTTAAGTATCTCACTATACATTTTCTATTATATTTAAAATCATTGAATTAATGTAACGCGTTCGTATTTTTAAGTTGCAGCTTTTTCCTGAGTGTGCTTAACCATCAAAACAAGCAATAAGTCTTAATTTTTTTATTCACGCACACTCCTGATAAATTGGCTGCCATTGAATGAATTCGCATACGAACAAGCCAAAGAAAGTTGGCTAATATCGCACAAGGATTTTTTTTAAACCATTTTTGTAAAAAAAAATACAACCACGATCGCGCGTGACTCATGCGTGACTTACACGTGACTAAGGCGTGACTCACTCATATCAAATCATTTTATTGGTACATTTCTAGTGAAAGCACATAAAAAAATGACAAAAAGATATGCAATAAAAGTGTTAGCTGAAGTCGTTGTGCGTGAGGCTTTTACTCATTCGTACATAATTTCTGAGGTGCAACAATACGCAGCATAAATTTCTCTGAAATAATACTGATTCGTTTAAGCTTCAAAATTTAAATAAAATTTTTGCTAAATGAATCCCAATTAATAACTTTATGTTCACTTACACTTACAAAATCCATTATTTTTTATTTCCAATATTTATATTAAAAACAAAAGGACTTTCACAAATAATTTTGATAACGAAATTACACAAGACATTTTAATAAATACCTGAACGTTATAGTTTCATGTTTGGTTTTATTACTTTACAAAATTACTTGAGAAAAAAAGGATTTAATTATGCAAAATTTTTAGCTTTTTCTTGCTTATTTTTTTCAATTTTCTCTCATTACAAAAGCACTGTTACCTATTTGAAATATATATTTTGCCTTGAGAAGTAGAATTTTGTGCTCTTCAAGCAAGTTCTTGCACTTTTCTCGCTACTTGAACTTTCTTGTTTTAATTAATGCGTGAAATGTCCGCCCTTGGCCCCAATGTGCGATCTAGTCAAATAAATGATATATGAAGAAAAATAAAATTTTTTGTTGGATGACAAACAAAATAAAAAAATGTTGTGTACATTTTGTATGGGTTTGATGGGCGCTGGGCGTGGCAAATTTCGATGGAACTCGCCATATTTCTTTTCTTATTCTAGAAAGTGCATGAACCAAACTTTTTTTCTTAACAAACACAATCCGTGAAGTGATTAGCTTGTCTGCCGAAACAGACAGGGTATATGGTGGGAATCGAACCCACGACCTTTGGACTGAGATACTAGCTTCGCTGCCACAGGTGCCCAGAATCTAAGAAGATTCTGGTTGAATATGAAAAATTTAACGAGAAAAAATCTATGTGAATTGCATGGGTGATGGACGAATAGTGTGACCGATTTTGTTGAAAGTAACTTTCTGGTCTTAATTCAATCAATCAATATAATACTCGGTGCCAACAAAGAATTTCAAAAAATCTGTGAAGCTTACCCACTGTGCATCGATTATAATGTTTTTTAGTTTTTCTGCTAGAAAATATATTTCTTCGTGAGATATTTTTTTAAATTTTAAATGAACTAAAGTGAATTTAAATCAGAGATAATTTTTTAAACGGGCTTAAGTTCAGTAATTTCAGTACATAGACATGGGTCTGGGTCCCCCAGCTAATAAAGTCTAGTTTAATTTTTTCCTCTTCTTTAGAAACTCACATTAATTAATAAAAATATTTCAGTCAATAAGAATTGAAATTACTGAACTTAAGCCCTATTAAGAAATTATCTCTGATAAAAATATATTTTTTCTTTAAAATTGTTTTTTTTTTTGGAAGGCTACTGAACCTGAAATAAAACAATTTTAAAGAAAAAATATATTTCAGGTTCTGTAGCCTAAAAAAAACACTGTAAAAATCCCTATTGCAACAGTGATAGTGGCGTCTTCACTGCATGACTTAAAAATTAAATAAATTACTGATGAATAAATGTCAAGACAGAGAAAATAACAATAATAAAAGAGAATGTTGAAAAACAGTCAAAGTAAACAGTTTTCAACTTAAACAAACAATTGCTGTTGCTTGTGTTTATCTTGAAGTTATTTTTGTACTTTGTGTTGACTCCTCTTATTACAAGTCTGACAGTTG
This sequence comes from Tachina lurida, assembly GCA_944452675.1. NCBI lineage: Eukaryota > Metazoa > Arthropoda > Insecta > Diptera > Tachinidae > Tachina > Tachina lurida. The sequence goes on along the minus strand of OX101752.1, from coordinate 9,611,020 downwards.
CACACAAAGAAAGCAGCAAAGAAGGAACAATAACAAATGCAATTTAATATGCAACAATGGACTTAACTATATACACAGACTTTACTTTAAAAAAAAATATTAATAATGAAATCATTTTGGAAAAGTGAAGAGCAAACACACCGCACTCTTCGCCTTTCCAAGTATATTTTTGTGTGTCTTACTCGCTTATTTCTAATGAAATTATGGGTGAGACTGTATGCCTGTTGCTATTTGGATTAGCATATTACTCGAATCTGCTAAAAAAATCTGCTAAAAAAACTTTATAACAGTCGAGTCCGCTTTGGCGCAACACGCTTTACTGAAAAAAAATCGGATTACTGAAAGCAATACAACTCCACACACTGATTTTAAACGCAGCTAGTGTTATTCACTTCGCTTTAGCGAAACATCGCTTTACTGAAAATATAGTATTACTGAAAATCAAAAGCAAAAACGTTTTGTATGAAACTTACTTCGCTTTAGTGAAAAAATAAATAATGACAAATTTATTTATTAGAAATCGATTGCATAACTTAAGGCTGAAAAAATTGTGCATGTTTTGTCCGTTAAAAAATTAAATGGCAAAATGTATTTGTCCTTTTCGTTCTTACGTTATTTATTGTATTTTTCTATTATATTGTCAATGCAAGTGGCTAGACATTTTCGAGGAATTCATGAAAAATTTCAACAACAAAATTTGCACATATGTATGTATATGGTTTGTATTGTTTTACTGATTTTAAGCAGGACGCTTAACTGTAACAAATTTCAGTAATCCGAACTACGTTTTAAAGAAAAAATTGGATAACTGAAAAAAATTGGGTGTTTTAGTTATTTCCAGTGAAGCACTGCGACTAACTAAAATCTAGCATTTTCTGTTATCTGGTAACACTGGTGCATTTGGTAACACTGGTGACAACAGTACCCTGCAACAACAATATTCGCAAAAGCAAACGACAAATTTCATTGATAAAATGAAATATTATTTTATAATGATGCAAATTTCATTAATGGAATGAAACCTCCCTAATGCTTAATATTTTACATATCGTAGCATTATTAATGTTACGAAATAATTTTCAAGCGGGTAATGAAAAACTTAAATACATGAAAAGAAACCGAATGTACGTTTATAAGAAAGTTTGTACTTTTATCCAGAGCTGTTAAATTTCGATTACGATTAGTAATCAATTAGATTACATTTTAAAAAGAATTGTAATAATTATATAACTGCCTTCAAAAGAATTGCTGATAAATAATTGATTACGATTACTAATAATCGAAAAGTAATCTATATTACTTAAGATTACTAAAAAATAATGCAAAAGAATCAAAACTAATCAAAAAGTAATCCGACTACTTTCAAAGATTACTTTTGATTCTTAATAAATAATCAAAAGAATCAAAAGTAATCCTTAGAAGTACTCGGATTATTTTGTGATTACTTTTGATTCTTTTAGATTATTTTTAGTAATTTTAAGTAATTCAGATTACTTTTCCATTATTAGTAATCGTAATCAATTAGTAAACGTGCAAAAATGAATATAATCGTAATTTAATCATTATTTCACCTTTAAAAAAAATTAATCAAATTAGTAATCATTACGATTACTAATCATTACTTAACAGCTATGCTTTTATCCTCCTTTCATAAGTTTTTTAAAATTTATTCTTATTATAAATTCATGATTTTTCTCAATAAAAATTTCAAAATTGAAAAAAATCTAAGAACTTTAGAAATTTTTGGTTTTATCGCACCACTGTGTTATATTTAACACTTTAAAAAGTTGTTTTTGCTTCGAGTCTTTGCTTAAATTGGAGAGGAGAGTGAAATAGCGAAACTCTTTATGAAGAGTTGAAAAGCTCTTAGACACATAAATATTTTGTAAATTTGCCAGTTATTGCAAACGTTTGGCCTTAAAGGCCGCTCAGTTCTTATTATATGCATTAAATCATTTATATTTCTTTCATTAGTTTCTTTTTATATATTCTTGCCTAGTTGTTTTGCTGTTATTCCGCTAAAGTGAATTTATATTTTTGTTTTTATTTTATTTTTTATTTTTAATTTACTTGATTATTTCACATTTTATTTTCTTAAAAATTATATATAAACAAGAGCATTTAATTAAATGAATATTTTAATTTCATATAGAGTTTTTTTTTCGCAGCTCAGATTCCCCATATAAGAATTTCTTCTTTACTTTATTCTACAGTTTCTTCTACTTGCTTCAGCTTTTGCTTGACTTAAATTCTTAAGGGTATAAAAAACACAAAAAGAACAGCAACAACAGTAACAAGGATATGAGCAATTTCATAAAAAAAATGGCCAAAGTGACTTTCTTTAACAAAGAAAAAAATAAAATAAATAATTGAGGTATAATAATTTTTATACCCCAAATATTTTTATTATAAATATGTATTAAAAAAAATGTATTCAGCTTCGGGTAGTTAAATAGAAAAATTAAATGAAAGTTTAATAAATAATGTGATATAAAATATTTTATAGAAATATATTTTATAATTAAAAATCTGTCTAAAAAGGGTAAATGTGGGCACACAACTTCAAACTTTCGCATTTAAAATTAATAACATTTCTTATTTTTTCTTTGTTTGATTTAATTAATAATAGCGGGCTTTACATTTTTCAGTTTCAACAAAAAAAGTTAAATAAATAATTCTGCCATAAAAAAACCTATTTCAATGTAAAAATCTTCTAGAACATTTTTGAGAAGAATCTATGGGACCAAACTGGAAGTAAACTCTTTCAAACAAAACAAAATTTTTAACATCTGTGGACTAAGAAGAAGTATGTGAAATGTAAAATTAGATTTTATTGGGCATTGTGTGTTTCCCAGAGCTCAGGATGTCTGTTGTAAAATACGGTAAAGTAGAACCACTTAAAATAAAATATAAAATTTTAATGGGCGTGACTCCACCCATTTTTTTAAATGGAAGATTGTGTCTATTTAAGAACTCATGGTTGTGGTAAGTTTTGCAAGCATATTAAGTAGAGTATCAGAAAATCAAATAAAAAAGTTTGTAGGCGTGACCCGCCCACTTTTTACACTGCAACCAATTGGAGGCTAGGTTTTGTAAAAATCGTTAAAGTAGAAAGAACCACTTGACTCCACCCATTTATTTAATGAACTATTATATGCTCGAGGTGTTTTGTAAGTTGCGTAAAAATAATAAGTAGAATATCATAAAATCAAATTAAAAATTTTCTAGGCACGTCCCGCCCACTGTTTTGCAATGGGACCAATTTGTACTCTCTCAGGCAAAACAAATGAATTTTTACAAACGGTCTAAAATGTACCGAGTTAAGAAGAAATAACAATATAAAAAAATATTTAAACCTCATCCTTTTTGAAGTCGGTTAAAAATACATAAATCTATGATTTTATTAAAACTTATATTTCGTTAAAATGCTTGTTGGTTCTTGCCATTACGTACGATATACAATGTCATTTAAATAATGGACACTATTTGCAGCGTGACCGTTTGACCGACTAAAGTGGCAAATTGACCCTTTTTCGACTGCCTTGCCATTTTTTTTTCTACCTCTTTTTAGAGTGAATTATATAAAAATACATTAAAAATAAAAAGTTTAATGTAGTTTTCTCTTTATTTTTTTAATTTTGCCCCTTTTTTTTGATAAATCCTCTTTTGGTGCCACTTTTTTAAAAATGTCATCGGTCACCCTGACTATTTGCAGCAGTCGTTCCTTTCAACCAGCTTTTCGCAGATTTCTGGCGGTACCTCAGCGATAACTGGACGTTTAGTGGTTTTCAAATGCTCCAACGGTAGCGCATTCTCCACGTTCATTGACCTATTCTCACAAAAAGAATCTAACAGCATCAAATCACATCATCTTGGTGGCAAATTGATGCCACCAAAACATGAACTTACACGTTATGGAAACTTCCCATATCAAAATCGGTTGTGTTGTGTTGCTCGCGACATCGCCTTGTTGAAACCACATATCGTCCAGCTTATAATCTTCAATTGCACTGAAAAAAGTTGGTTATTAGACAGGCATAGCATTCTGAATTAGCGGATACAGTTCTGAAGAGAAGCGTTATTTCTGGCAATGTGCACAATGCGATAATGCGTAGACCTGACTACATCTCTAACGCTTCCAATCTATTCAAATTTCCTTATAACTTTGCCGTTTCCTTGCACAGTAGGTCGATTAGGATCATCACCACTTTTCATCCACCACTTTTGTAGTATTGAATGAATTAAGTCTAGCGGGAAGCACGGGACACTGCGACCAAAGTAGATCTATTGTATCCCCGCCAGGTGCTAGAGCACCTCATCTGGACTTACTCCCCTGATGAATCTCCCAAACTTTTGTAGTAAGTTTTAACTATTTTTATGCTTCATTCATTCGATAAATGATCCACAGTCGCCAATAGAAAACTTTTCACTAAATATTTAACAGCTGATATCCTTGCCATACCCATGCTTTTGAAGCACACAAAATGGATAACGCTATACTTGTGTCAAGAATATAATAAATTCAGTAAAGCGCGACTGTGACTCGTACTCAAAGGGTTCCGCAAGGCGCTTGTTTCTTTTGGGCGATTTTTAAAGTATTAACGCTTTTTTTGGTTTTGCCGTTTGTTTTCGTTTGGCGATTTTTTCAACTTTCAGCGATTTTTTTAGTTTTTTTGGTGACCCTTTTGCTCACGGTAATTTTTTTTTGCACTATACATATTTATTTTAATTTTGGTGGTATTTTTCATTTAAGCTATTTTGTAATTTTGGCGATATTTTGTTTCGGCATGTTTTTAATCTGGGTATTTTTTAGTCTGTGTTTATTTGAACATTTCCAGACTTTGCCTCTTACAGCAAGTGGTTGAAATAACATAGCCAAGATTACATTAACTGATAGAATACTCTTTAATTTTGATTTTTTTAAATGTCATTGTTTATTGATGTAGTCTGTAAATAAATACACCTGTATATTGCATTAGGATTTCCACATGTTTCGTTGCTCGCTTTAGAACACCCTTTAACTTTTAACTGTCATATATTTGTTGCTTTAGCGGCCAAGGTTTTACATATTCTGTGAGAATTTAAAATCCGTAGTTCTTACGTTTCTCTAGAAATCAGCCTGTGACAGACATAGAAAAGGAAATCGTAACGAAAACAATAGGTTCTTTTGCCCCTTAGCTGTAGGGAAGCTCAAAAAAGGAATCAATTTATTTATTTTTATGTTTTTTGATATGTTTCCTCTGCTAAATAATAACGAAAGGAACTAAACTGAGAAATAAATAAATGAACCAGGTCTTAAATAACTTCTTAAATAAACTATATTGAATAAAAATATTTTATTTGTCAGTTATGGGTGGTTAAAGTGCTGGTAATTATAATCACCATTTGGCGAAAAATGGGTTAAGTAATTTTTAGCTTTCAGCCATGTCAAATTTTGCTCATTATCAATGAAACTAGCCTAATTTAGCAATAGCGCCAATTTGGCATCAAAATAATAGTTTTTATATAAATTTGTGTATTTTATTCTTAACGACTTGTGGTCGGTAGCCGGCCGTGGTCTTTGTGTTTAGTATTTTAATCGCACTGTAAACCACATCGAAGGAAATCAGCGTTTTTTTCTATAAGAACAGTGAAGTAAACATTAAGATATTTTTAACAGTGACTTATGTATTTAACATTATGACTAACAGCTTTGAGTAACAGTGTTGAGCACATAAAATGCTTCTGTTAAATTTAAAATGTATGAATAAGAATTTTCTTATTTAACAGTGTGAAGCCAAACGGCAATTAAATGATACATTTAGCCATAAATAACAGCTCTAGAAGCTCATGATCACATTGTGATAGAGTTAAGTATGGACTTTGTATAAGAAGTGTAAAGTATGCTCTCCTCGATTCATCTGAAGCCATTAGCAATTATTTAAATGTAAATTAAATTTTTTCTAATTTTTTTTCCAAATTATTATTATATTTTATATTATAATGCTGCCTTTAAATGTTTTTAAATAAGTATTTTTATTGTTGACCACACAAAATATATTCAAATTAAAAAGCCATGAAAACAAACAAACGCACATTAACATAGAAAGAGAAATAACAATTAAATAAATATTTATTAATTTGACTCTGACGTTTAAAATTCAAACGTTTAAAATTTTGCGTTTGCTGGCACCGCTGCTGGTAACAAATTATTTTATTTTTAATTAACCTGTTTGTATTTATTTTATATGCTGCTGAGGTTGCTGCCGTTTTACCAATACGCATCCTTAGGCTGGCTTTTTCTGAGTAAATTTTTTTTTATAATTATTAAATTATGTATTTAGCACAATTATTTTTGTTAAGTCTTATACACAGATAGGAAAGAGAATCGAAGTAAAAATCAAATAAATGTGATTTTAATTATTAAAATTCAATTTATTTTCAGAAATTAAATGGTTTATAATAACTAAACAGTAAAGGAATTATTTTGTAAAATGCAAAGCTAAGCGTTGAAAGTTTTTATGGTGTTTAATTTTTGTAATTGAAGTTTTTTATGTAAATGTAAAATTTGTCAAACTTCATTTCCAAAGTTTACATTAAAAAAATCAACAAATAAGCCGGCAAAATTTTTAGCGGCTCCAAAAGAATCGAAGCTGGGGTATCTTCGGGACGGTTTTTGGTTTGTATGAAACTTTCGGCTATGGGAGCGTATCCGCTGTGCTATAGGGGTATAACAACGGCCTAGGATTGCCAGACTTGCTGGCATATGATAGAATTTGTTATCTAGTTGCAGGCACAATTTTTACGCCGCCAAAAGTAGCGGCTATTTTTTCATATTTTAATCGAGTTGTAGTTCCTTTCCGCAGCTATTTAATTTAAATTGAATTTTTTTTTACAAATTCAATTAAAAAATTTTTGAGGCCACAATAGCAAAAATATAATAAAGTTTACAAAAATTCTCTAAAAAAGCATTAAAAAGAGAAAAAAAATTGCAGCAAACAGTTGCCAACAGAAATACAAACGCAAACACTGAAACAGTTAAAAAACTATGAAATCATTTCAAATCGTAAAGGCATCTACAATCACGAACGCACACAAACACACACCACATATTTACACACTCACAATTCCAGTTAGAAATAAAAACTCAAATTTAATCACAACTGCACAGTGTAACAAAAAAAACAAAGAGTTTAATAAAATAATAATAATCATAATATTAAATAAAATAATTTCTTTATAAAGAAAAAGTAAAATTAAGGAAATTAAAAGTAAAAAGCAAAAAAAAGTAAAAAGTAAAAAACTTTTAAAGAAACACAAGCACGCCATGCCTTAAACTAGATTTAATTTAACAAATGTATTAAAAATAACTCTATAAAAAATAAATCGACTTCAATGCCTGATAGAATATTTTCGAAAAATTGGACTAAATTGGAAGTAAACTCCCTCAAACAAAAAAAAATATTTAAAAACCTGTTGGTTAAGAAGAAGCACGTAAAATATTAAATTAAATTTTATTCGGCGTGCCTTCACCTATTTTTCTGAATGCAAGATTGTGTGTTTTCCAGATCTCAGGGTGTGTTTAAAGTGTTGTAAAGATCAGTACAGTAGAACAACTTATAATAAATAAAATTAAATTTTAATGGGCGTAACTCTGCCCATTTTCTTAAGTGCAAGATTGTGTGTTTGCCAGAGCTCAGGGTGTGATAAATCGGTAAAGTAAGGCCACATGAAATATAATAAAAAATTTTAATGAGCTACGCCCATTTTTTCAACTTTAAATTTCCTAATTACTAGAACCAAATTTGTTTGCTAGGTTTCGCAGCAATAAAATAAGTAGAATATTATAAAATCAAATAAAAAAATTTGTGGGCATGTGCCCAGCCACTTTTTTTTACAATGGGACCAATTGGGAAATATACCCTCCCAGACAAAACAAAAAGCAATGAATGTGAGTCTGATTATAGGGGAGATGTGTAAACATCTAGTAACTAAAATTTTTTTTTAATATTGTTTTATGGTAACTAAACGAAGATACATATATACATTTTTGACCCTACTGTATTTAAAAATCTATGGAAAACTTCATCTATAGTAGCGGAATTATTAGTTGTGGGGGTTTGTGGTGAATTGCTCATATGCAAGTGAAAAACTTCAAATAAAAATTTTGATAAAGCTTGCGACTGTGGGTTTAAAAAATTTGTATTAAAATCTCCACCCATAATAATTGGCATAAGATGGAGTTTGTTACCCAATTGTCGTGCACCAGCTTCAGTGTAAGGCAAGAGTACGTAATGAAGATATGTTATAATATAATATTATAGATTGTTTATAACGACTGCTATATATCTTTTAAACAAATATTTGACATTTAAAACGCTCTTTTATTTCAAAGTTTATATTTATTTTATATTTTGCAACTTTTTAACAAAATTATCCCCACTGGCAACACTATTACACTTCACAAGCAATTTCTATTAAAATTAACATTGCTCCTGAAGGTATGCTTTAAAATTCGGTTGAGTGTATTTCTATGCAGCTGTTAAGTTTCTCTGTACTTTTTGTTGTCCGTATGATTACACTAATACACTCATGCATAGCTCACACCGATTTGATAACGCATCGCACATCTTACTCAAAATTTTCGATTGTATTGTGAAAAAGATTTTTACTCCCCTAGCGTATAGAAAAAAAATTTTTACAATCGGTCTAAAATATATCGAGTTATGAAGCAAAAATTTAAAAAACAAATATAGAGGAATTGATAACCTCCTCCTTTTTTTTGAAAATTAATTAATTATTATTCAAAAGGTTTATGCCTTGTAAAATTACTCTAAAGCCTTAAGGAGTTTCATATTTACACTGAATATTTTGAATTATATAAATTTGCTTAATACTTAAAAGCAGATTGACAGATTTGACAACTATATGGGTATTGTTAAATTTTATCTTAAAATTTATTAAAATTTGTAATCATGCAACTGCTGGACTGTGTCAAAGCACAAGGACTATTCTAAAGTTCAATTTCTTGGCAATGAAAGTTTCTGATTTTTTTTAATTAAATTTAAAATATAAAAAAAAATTAAATGAAAATAAGGATATTATAACCCACTGTGCAGTACGTGCGTTTGCACAACACTTTGTGAATTAAAATTCCATCAAGCATAACAAAACTTTTGTTTTTATTTATCGATATATTTGTGACTTTTTTTTTTCTCTTTTAGGCTTGTCTAAACAATTGCGGCAGCTACAGGAAGTGGAAACAACATTTGCATAGATACAAATTAAGCAAAGTGTATGTGTGTGTGTGTGTGTGTGTGTACTAGTGGATGTGTAAAATTTTATGGACATCCGATTGCTTACATGTATATGGGCTAAAGCAAGCAAAGAGCACTCTGTATGATGGAGTAGTTGATGTTGACTATTAATAAATAAAGAAAAATATATTTTTCCCTTTTTTTTTTAGATAGCTTTAATATTTATTGGCGGCTAAGTCCACAATCCATTCCTTTGGTAAATTGATTTGAAAAATAAATATTTTCGCGGAACCAAAAATGTGGTAATAATAAATTAAGGAATTCATAATAGTTAGACCTGAGACATTTGCCAATTTTATTATGGTAAAATTTTATCACACTAAGTTGTAAATGCCTTTGCAAGGTTTTATAGGAATTTTTTTTCAAACTTGTGTGGTCGATATGCAAAACTCTTATCTCTATATGTAGTTCAAATTTGTTTTTTTTTTTCATTGTGTGTGATATAACAGAAAACTTGTTATGGGTAAATATAGTCCTGCAAAGACTTGCCTAACAAATTTTAATAAAATCCTAAAACCCGTTTAGTCGTAATTGCGTAATTCTCAAAACAAAATTTAAATTTTTCATCTTATCATTATTGGAATGGATTTGTTCTACTAGATATTTATACATTGGTGTATATATGTGTGTGAGAGTGTGTATTTGTGTAGGTTTGAGCGTGTATGGGTTTGTGTGTATGAATCTACTAGAAATTCTAATTACAGTTTACAGTATCTATGTAACACATTAAAATATATATATAAATTAATCATGATTATATGTGCTAAGCCACTTTATCTGTCTCACACTACCCGTCTCTCTCTCTCTCTTTTTTTTTATAATAGCCTAAAATTTCATTTTACTACAGCTCACATTTATTTTTTTTTATAATTTTCGTTCAATTAAAATTTAATTGCATGAAAGTCTCCAATTTATGGAAAAGCAACAAAAGCTTACATTTGGTCTTGCTTATGGCTATTGATTTCATTTAAGTCCGCTATCCATTCAACTTCATAAAGAGCAGCACAATATCCTTACAAAAAACAAAAATGGAATCATAAATTCAATATAAAGTTAAGGAAGCTATAACAAAAGAAACTTTATAGCAGCAAAAAATATATATAAAAACAAAAGAAAAGTTAAGTAGGAAAAATAAACTAAAGCAAAAAAAAAAGAGCTTCTCTAGTTTGTATGGTATCAAAGAAATGTATCTGTGAAATTAATTAGAAGAGTAAATAATATGTTTTAATACCAATAACATATGAAAATAATTTGCTTAGAGTATTTTTACAAAACTTTTATCTTAATTTGCTGTTGGTTTCTTTGCTATACAGTGTTTAGGAAGCTGTTATTTTTGTATTAACGATTTGATAATGATAAAGCTCGTATTGCTCTGTAAGCCAAATTTTACCATAGCCAATTGCAAATAATCTGGTAAACACTAGCAGAACGGAACAACAGTGTATGGTATCAGTTGATGCTAATTTCAGCCTTGTATACTAATTTTTCTTTGCAAATAGAATATGTGAATTATTTAGTTTCATCGTGTTACCTTTTTGCTGAAAGCTTTTTTTTGTAATGAAAGCTCAATTTTTAGTAGTCTAATTAAAAGCAGTCTTGCCATTGTCGTTTTTACTTAATTAATTATTATTTTTTATTATTTTTCATAGCTTTACTAATGTATGCTGATTAAATAAAATAAATAATAAATATTTTCTATAGCATGCCAATAAATTTGTGCCCATAAGGAAAAAGCACTTAAGTCATATTTGACTGTTTTGTTGATTTTCACAAATTTATTTCTTTTACAGTTAAATTCCTAAATTCTCTGTTAACATTTTTTTAATCAAACATCGTTCTACATAAATAATATATTCCAGTTTATATATACTAAGGTATAAATTAAATTAGGCCATTATTCCAAATGAGATTAGAAGTCTAAAAAAGATAAGCCGCAAGTCATTTTGATATAACTTCTTGAAAAATCGCACACACTAATTGAGATTTTGTGCGGGAGTACTTTCAGATTATACAGATTACGGAAGTGCCACTAACTCAAAATCAGCTTATCTTGGCTGAAGCACTTTTTTCTTTTTGTTACAGAAATACTAATGAAAACCAATCTATATTAATTATATAAAAATGAATGTTTGTTTGTATGTCCTTTATGCGCGACCAAATCGCTCATCCGTGAAATGAAATGAAATTTGATAGACTTATGCCCTAATTCAGTGAGAAGATTTAGGACGTTTTTGTTTGAAAATGTGTTGGATATAATGTTTGGAAAAAAAAATAAAGCAAATACACGAACCTTCCAGCACAGACAATAAATAATAATCAAAACTGCTTCTTTTTTTCGTCCATAAAAAAGACGATACAATTGTCAAACAGAATTAGGGCATTAGTCTGTGCAACTCTGGAGGTATTTAGGGGTATTATGTTTTTTAAAACTAGTACCAGGAAATAGATAGGGGGGAATTACTCCCCTCCGAAACGTTTAAACCGATTTTAATGAAATAAGGACATAGATAGATATGCCTCTAAAATCTTACATAGACTCTGTACATTTTCAAAACTAGAATCAGAAGGGCAATGGGGAGAAATTTCTGCCCCTCCGAATCGTTGAGAACGATTGTACTGAAATTAAGAACATTGATCTGCGTCTATAAAGTCACAAAATGACCATAGACATTTTATAAACTAGGACCAAGAGGAAGTAAGGGGTATAATTTCTGAGTCTTAACTCGATATTGATGAAATTTAAAATATAGATACCTCTTCGTTTAGTAGAAGACATACTCTATGTACCTTCTCATAGCTAGGACGAGCAAGGGGCCAGGGGATGATCCTTGCTCTTCCGAACCGTTTAAATCTATTTTAATGAACTCTAAAGCATATATGAGGCTATCAGCGCAGAAATGGTGTAACCAACACCTAGTAATTTAAACAATTGCTCTTGTTAAATATTTAATTGCTTTATTACTTCGCAATATTGGGATCTGTGGAAAAACGATTTTGCAGTACCATTTTCCTTAGAATAACAATAGGGGGCTTGCTCTACTTTTTTCTGATAGCTGGTACTGTAAATAATGTATTTATCATCAGCACAGCAACCAAAAAACCAATGTGGGTTACACCACTTCAGCGCTGATATCCTCAACTATACATTTATTTAAAAAAGAAGACATAGTCTATGTACCCAATGTACCTCATTTCTGTTCCTCCGGCAGTTTCAAATCGATATAAATGAAATTTAAAAGACCATGGAAGTAGAGAAAGCACACCGGGTATAGCTAGTATTAAATATAAATTTTATTTAACAAAAGCCCCCGACTTATAATTTAAACAGCATTTAAATGTTTTATTTCATAACTTTTGTGCAGAAAAAATATTTTTTGTTATTGACTGCATAAAGAGTATGCTGCATAATAAATTAATTAATTTCTAGCAACAGTAATAATAAATAAAGAATAAATTCCTTATTTAAGAAATTTATTATTCGACATATTGTCAGAAGTTTATTTTAATTTGAACCAACAGCAAATAAATTTCAAATTAAAGTAAATTCCTTATAACAAAAAATACACTTGTCTCTTATTTTTAGAAAACTTACATAAATAAAATATTTAAAAGTAAAAAATAAATGCAAAAGTGTTTCAAACAAATATATAAAACTATATGAATGAGAGAACATTTCTTAAACAAACTTGTTCTTGAACATACATCAACTTGCTACTGGCTTTCAATAAAAAAATTACCTCAAAAACACACTTAGTCCCATTGAAACTTTGCATAATACGTGATTATGCTTTAAAAAGCTTATCTAGCATTTACATGATTTTATTTGGACTATTAAATATTATCTTATATCTCTTGCAAACATACATAGATACTTAAACCTAAAAACTGACTCCATCATCTGCATACGAAACATCAAAACAACCAAACAAACAACAAAATCCACAAAAAAAAAATACTCAAAGGATTTTTAACAAGCTTTTTATATCAAAAGTTAAGCTTAGAGTCAGCACACAAGGCAGAGATGGAAAACTAATACATTTAAGTGTGTATGTGAGTATTCTTAAACTAGTCTTTCTCTCTTTATCTCCAGCTTTTTTAATTTTTTTTTAGCTATTATAAAGTTATCTGCATGCTTGATATGAATAAGTTTTTTTTATCATGAGTGCAACTGCATATATAATTGCTTAGAAGACTACATGTGCGTATGCAAGTATGAGTGCAAACATTATTGCACAAAAACAAAAAAATTTACCATAATCACTAAACTAAATTAAATTTTCTTCATTTGTAAATGGTATAAATTTTGTTAAGAAAATATAAATTATTTAAACAAAAGATTTGTCTGTATTATTGAAATAAATAACGAGATAAACAAATTTATAATACTTAATATAATGTTAAAGCTTAACAGCTTGGTAATTTTATTAATAAACATCAAATCAACAATATCATTGCAGAGTTGAATTAAATATAACAGCAGCTCATAAAAAATACAATTAAATAGCATAAGAAATAATTTGTTTTAAAAGTCATTGCCAAAGTAAAAGGTTTCACCAAAATTCGTAAGAGCAAACTTACGGACCTGACAATAAAAAAATATAGAGCTTTACTTAACAATGAATTGGCCTTATTACGAGTGTCGTATTACGACTTCGACTACGACTGTTTTGTGCTAGACTAAAGAACATTGCAACATTTTTTCTTTAATCTTGTACAAAATCGTTGTAGTCGTAGTCGAAATACGACACTCGTAATTATGCCCAATATGTGATCTTGTGCTGCTTAATTTAGCATATTTTAATGATAATGTATATTTTTAAATATATTAAATTAAAATCCTTCTATTTATACTATTCTGAAGAAACCACAAAATATAGTGGCAAAATATCGAATAATAGAGTAAACATTTTTATATAACAATCTAATAAATTTAGAGATTATTAAAATTAAAATCAAATACATCAGCAAGAAATAACACAATTTTGTGCTAGTGATATTATTTTTTTGTTATATTTTATAAAAAAATTGTAATTCCAACGAAACAACTATAACAGATAAATTACACTGTACAATAGATTTTTCGAAAATAAAAGTGTTTTGACAATGAATTATGTGTCAGTGTTTTAAAAGATTATTTTAAAAAAACTTAATTTTTATTTTTTCATAAAATTTTAAAACTAATTGGTTTTTTTGTTTAGTGATGGTGCATATTTCCCCTAAAGGAGTTATATCTTGGCTTTTTTTTACGTGGATGAAGTCTTTGTTCTTGGTTATTGCAAACACTCCAACTAGAATTAATTCATTTGTTTGAGGTAGATACATACATAACATGTTTTAAACTCATGATCATGCACGCTCACGAGCAAAGTAATCAAAATTTAAATTTCAGAAAAAATAAATTAATTATCACATAAGTTTGTTTATTTTCTAGTTCTCTAGCTCTATTGGTGTTTTAAAATTTGAAATTTTTCTAAAAGCAATTGCATTAAAACACTTCTCACGATGAGCCAATTGTGGGTGATTGTTTCATACTCAGATTAAGGGACTGTCCCACGATGTCGACAATGTTCGAAATGCCGCACACTTATGGCCTGTTTCACAATAACGGAAGAAAACTTTCAACTAAAAATTTATATTGAAAAGAACAATAAAATAAGAAAATTTGTTTTTGTGTTCAATATAAATTGTAAGTCGAAAGTTTTCTTTCGTTATTGTAAAACAGGCCATTACATTTGCAGCAACAACAAAATATTAACTAAAATTTGTTTTTGTTTTAAATGAAAGTGTGCCACAAGTCTAACGTTGTCGACATCGTGGGCTTGGCCCTAAAACAAATCATGTAGTACTAGTGAAAATTATTGTAAAAGTAAAAAAATGAAGCATACCCTCAGGGGAATTTAAATGTTTATATGCGTATGATTAATTTTTCATTTTAAAGAATTAATATTAATCATACGCACATTGTTTAAGAAATCTATCGTCTGGAATTTTTGAAATAACGTCCAAAAAACAAATCCTATAAGAAATATTAAATAATTGCCAAAAAAAATTCTATATTTTTGCTCTCAATTAATTTAGAATTTACTTGCAAATTTGTATGTTTTATTTCATTTCTTAGTCCCGATTAAATTTTTGTGGCAGCAACTTTTTTTCGGGAAAACGAGCAAGGGAATAATATAAAATGTACATATGTGACGCGCAAAATAGAAAGGGACCTAAGGGTAAAAACCGGTTTTGTTCAGGAGAGCCATTTTAAAGATTTAAATACGTGTATCTTTGGTGTACCATCACTGAGCGTGTTGGTATTGGTCTCATTTGAAAGCGACACATCTCATGACGTCAGGACCGTCTTGGTCAACTTTGAAAACGCGCGTAGGTCATCCCTACCTCCTGTTTTGTGTAGTTGGTTTTTACTGTTTTCTACCTAGCGCGCTGTTTCCATGAGTTTGATATCAATTTTGCTCGCGTTTTTTCGAATCCAGGTTTATTTTTTGAAATTATTAATTGTGAATTATAAAACATACTCATTTATAAATCTTTTAAATCGTGAAAAATCACTCTGTTAGTATGAAATTTTTTTCACATAACCTTAAAATCGTCGACTTCAATTTCATAAAACGCGCATATCTCCGGGAGGGAACACTTTTGGGGCATGGGATCGGTCTCATTCGATGATCAGATGTTGTCCATATCAAAAAAAAAGTGAAAATTAATTTTTTTACCCTTAGGTCCCTTTCTCTATGCGCTGTCACATATATATTTCTGTTTAAACACTCTCACATATTCAGGGAAGTTATTTTTTTTCTGAGAAGTACGTGGCCCAATTCTAAGCAGATTTCAAGACAAATAAAAAGAGAGAGAAATTTTAAAATTTTCGTAGTAATTCGGTAGTATGAATAAAAAAAGGAGTTGCTTTTTACTTAAAAATTTGTTTTAAAACCCCAAATAGGTATGTGTTTTTTGTTTTTTAAAACAAAATTTTAAGTAAAAAGCAAATATTTTTTTTTCATACAACCCATTGTGTCATCTTTTCGATTGAGACTTATTTCACCATGAAATCAAAACTGCATGTAATCGTGTTTAAAACACAGTTTTTGTTTCGCTTTTGGATATAGCGTGAAGGAAAAAAATCCCTTCACAAATATTTTAATAATAAAATAACAAAAATTAAACGTTTTAAAAACCCCCGATATTGCTAGAAAAGATGTGATATCTTCTAAACGGCTGGACAGATTTTCTTTAAGCATAGTTAAGAACCTTCTCGTCACCTTTCAGACAGAAAAAACTAAATCAAAATCGGTCCAGCCGTTTGGGCTGTACGTGGACACAGACAAACACACAGATACACAGATACAAAGATACACAGATACGCAGATACACAGATACACATACACACACTACAAACTTATAACACCCTTTTTTTTGGTCGGGGGTTAAAAAGCGAAGATCTTGCTTTTGAACTAAGTTCAAAACAAAAAGTCTCAATTTTATTTCTTTGCTAAAAGATGATGGTTGGTGGGATTTATATATTATCACTGAGTATTGTTTTCATAATTTTTGGGTTTAATTTACCAAGGATGTTTCATAATATAGCTTAAACCCTTATTCTACAAGCACGTCAATCGGCTGTTCTGTAAGAACGTATATGAAAATAAATTTTAAAACTAAATATTCTACTTAAACCAATATTTCTAAAATATTTCTTGGAAAAGAGATATGACAACAATTTTAATCAGTTTTAAATTTGTTTTTATTTTAAATAATAATTTTCTATTGAGGTTGAAAAAACTATTTGATTTCTTTATATTTTTTTAGCAGAAGAATAAAAATTATTTTTTATAGCATTCATATGTTATTTTAAATATATGTATGAATGAGAAAAATTTTGTTGCTGGCAACAAAAGTTTGCGGAAAAATTTACAAATGACCAAGCACACAAGCACACACAACAATATTGGATGACGTAGAAACACAGCTGTGTTAATTAAACTATATGAATCATTTGTAATTAGTGTGATAGTAATGCAAGGGAATATACTCACTCACATGTGCGACACTATGTGAATCTTGTTTCACTTTGTGGCTATGTGCAACATAATATAGCATGCAACATTATAGCCATTATATTCATATCTACATAAAAAGTAAGAATATAAGGCAGCTCATAACACTGACACTTAAAATATTTAGTTTACTTCGCTACACGCTCCCTTAAACATTCAACCGATACAAACGAAAAGGAATCACACTTAAACAAACACACATACACGTATAAGTACATTCAAGGCACCATCAGGACCAATACAATTGTAATTATACTGCATTGAAAATCATTAAGAACTAACTCCCATATTAAAAATAAAAAAATATTAAAAATAAAAATATTATGATCATAATAGCAACACAATGAAAAGTGGCACAACCTTCAAAACAGTCAGGCGAACTATAACAATTATAGAAAAGATGATGTCAATGTGAATAACAGCAACAGCAACAGCAACAGGAACAGCAACAGCAACAGCAACAGCAACAGCAATACCAACAACAACAACAGTAAAGTAATGGCAATTGCACAGCAGAAATGTCCAATATATCGGTAAGATAAAATTAGAACATGCTGTTGCGAATTTTCATTTTAATTTTAGCAAAGTTCACGAAAGGCAATTAATTTTTATATATATCAAAAAGAAGATGATGACTATGCAATAGAAAAAATATTATTTAGAGTCTAAGTGCCTTTGAACTCAAGGAAAGACTAGAGCCCTTAAGGATTATTTTATATCTTATTATTTACATTAACAAACTGCAATCAATCCAATATATAATTTATTTATCTCCTTTTTATTGCAAAAAAGCAAATGTTGCATTGCAGATTATATATTTATTTTATGAGCAATAAAAACAAAGAAATTTAACATTTTTGTTTCGTATGAGTAAAAATTTTTGCGCTTCATTTAAGGCAAACTTGTTTGCCAGCTCTGGTTTACAATAGTAAAAAAAATCCTTTTTTAATGTTTTTATTTTACTTGCAAACTTCAAAACAACTGTACTAATGACAGTTGTCATATTTATAATGAACTTAAAAGGCATTGATTTCTTTTATACACCTGCATTCAATTCACTGCTGCTTGTTTTTATTGCCAACCAAGATATATAGGAGGGATTTTGTTTCTCTTTTCATAAGCTGTCAATTAAACTACAGCCATGGATGACAATTTATGTGGAGAAGTAAAGCATTTCCAACACCAGTTGTGTGAATGATACAAAGGTGTTTGTTGGAAGGAAGTATATGTATGTATATAAATAATGAACGAAAGGTTGAAGTCTATTTTGACACAAAGTATTTATTGCCAACCAAATGAATTCTACAACACACACGAAATGCGCTGGCAGGAAGACACGAAAGTCTGACAGGCAATACACAACAAAATGCTACACTGAAAAAATTTATGAGTTCAAATAAAAATTATTTTAAACACTAAAATTTGTGTTTGAATACCATGAACTTCTCGGTTATTTTCAAAATAAAATCTATTAAAAGCCAATTTTCCTAAACAGAAATCTTTTTCTTTCTTTTACTTAAAAAAAATTCAGAAGTTGCTGGGTAAGTGAATTTTAATGAAAAATATTTAAAATAATTGTTTAATTTATAAACATTTATATTGTGGGTTGCAGAAATATCAAATATATAAATTTCCTTGATATTGGACTCTAGGGAAAATTTATATAATAATTTAATTTCCTTTATGTACATGCAAACATATATTTTTTTAAGTGTATTCCTCAATGACGTTTGTAGGGCGAAAATTCAGCAAAATAATGAAAAAAATAAAACAGCAAAAAAATAGTAATAAAAACAAAACTGGCAGCATAATGTTAACTTGAACGTAAATAAAAATAAATTTTCCATTTCGTTACTTTTATGTTCATAATATTTTCAGGCGATAAATAAATGTAATGTAAACAGTATTAATACTCGTGTACTAGGACATTGCTTTATTTAATGCCAAAATTAAGTTATTATATTATATTTTTTTAAGCCAGCTAACTAGAGAATAAAACTAAAGATAGTTTCTTAATAGTTAGCAACTTCCCAAACATATATATACATATCTATTAATGGGCATTTCCACAGAAATGTCAACTAACGCCCAAAAACTCGAACTAAAAATTTAATTCAACTTCAAAAAAGATCTCGGTATCAGAATTAAAATTTTACAACTGTATTTTAGATAAATAAGATACAATTTTTATTTATAATTTTTATTTATCTAGATTTTCATTTAAAAATCGTTGCCTATTACATCTAAATAAACATTGACAAAGTTTCTTCAACGTCTACTCAGGGGAAAGCCCGTTGCAAATATTGAAACTAACGTCCTTATTAACTAATTAATATATAACAAAAATTTATACACTTTATGGAATATTGAAAATGAGATTAAGATTTCGTAAAATTAAATAAAAATGTTTGGCTTAATATTAAAATAAAATATTATATATAGAGTACCAAAGTATACCCTAAAAGCATAAGTTATGCTCTTAAAATTCGAAAATATGCTAAAAATATGCATGTAAGACTGAAATATGCAAAAACATGCTTTAAAGGATTAAATATGCAAAAATATGCACTAACAAATCGATACCAAGGTTCACAAAAGGTTCTGAAACAGATAAATATCTTATATCCGCATTTATACTTCAAACGGTAAAAAAAACATGAAATTGCATATTTGCTGTTTCCCTGGTAAAAGATATTTGTATAATTTATATAAAACAGATATTTTTATTGGAAATTTAATTTAAAAAATAATTAAAATAATAATCAGCGCTTTTAACTCCTGCCATATCGTAAGTAGAAATTAAAATTATATCAAAATAAGTTTGTTTTGTAAAATATATTCATTTGTATATGAAAATGCAAAATATAAAATTTTTGATGCATAAAAACGGCAACGACAAAAATAAAGCCAATGGCAATCATATACATACATATATATATATATAATAGCAATATACTTATTTTTGTGTTTCCTTATTGAAAATATTTTGCGAAAATAGTTATGTGGAATATGGGCATTTCCACAGGTATATTAACTTTTTGTCACGTGCGACACCAAGCAGTATGCTTCTGTTTTTTCAAAGAAAACTAAACTTTTTTTACTTCTTTATATTATTTGTGTAGGTCGTCAGCAGCTTTACGTTAGGTAAAACTTTAAGAGAAATCTAGCGGCGTTGTTCAGAAATACATCATTAATTGCTTGCTGTCGCACGCGACAAAATAGTGGTATTTCTGGGAGAAATACCCATATATTTAATTTACAGATCTATGATACAAAAGATCCATCAGGTATTAAAGTGCCGGTCTTTGGCCCAGAACTTTCCTCTTCTAGACACTTTATAATTTAAAAGGAATTTATTGGCACCTGATTAAAAATTGGACATTGTGTAGAAAGATCCAAGATGGCGTAAGTGTCGCCTAGAATTTAATTTCGGACTAAAAAGGCACCAGATGCAATAAATGGAAAAAAATTCTTACTATTTGAGCAACTTCATTGACATAATACCTTTTATTATAGGAGGTGAATTTCAAAACTTTTTTTATATGAAAGCTAATCCACCTTAATGTACAAGGATTAAAATAATATTATATACAAAAAAAAAAAATATTTATTTCCGTAACAGCTGTAAGCGTAGTGGGCCGAAATAATTGTAGATAAAATTCAATATTCGACACAAGTTTTATTTATGTACATTAGGGCGGGTCGATTTGTATGGAGGCAAAAAAAATCGCTCAAATTACAAGGAAAATCGTATTCTAGCGATCAAAATAATAAACTTTGCCGAAGGAACTATACCTCTAAGATGTAGTTTGATGTACCGACTTTTGATCCGAAGGGTCAAATTTTGAAAAATCTCACTTTGACCCATTTAGAGTTCCTCAATCGAGTGAAATTTAGAAAATTAGAATTTTCTTTATAGCACAGTCTCGCTTTTCTTTGCTATCATCAAACAACATTAATAAACAGCAATTCGAATAGTTGTCAAAAATGGAAAAGGGTATATATTATTTATTATATATTATATATTCTATAATATTATATATTATATATTATACATTATATATTATATGTTATATATTATATATTATACATTATATATTATATATGATATACCCTTTTTAATTTTTTGGTAAAGGGTATAAAAATACGTATGAGTAATATATTATTCTTCATCAGTATCACTCATACGCACTAAAATCATGATTTTTTTAAATGTTTGTAGTGGGAACCCCCAGGGGTGGTTCCAGGTGGTGTGCCACTGGCATAGGTGGGTCGGTCCTCCAAAATTAGGTGGGGGTCGGTCATAAATTTAAAAAAACAAGGATAATTTACAAAGTTAAACATTTTATAACGAAAAGGAAG
This sequence comes from Tachina lurida, assembly GCA_944452675.1. Taxonomy (NCBI): domain Eukaryota; kingdom Metazoa; phylum Arthropoda; class Insecta; order Diptera; family Tachinidae; genus Tachina; species Tachina lurida. The sequence goes on along the minus strand of OX101752.1, from coordinate 9,589,299 downwards.
GAACGGTGCTAAACAGTTTCTCGAATCAGTGTTTGTTGAATGTAGCAAAAATAGGCGAGCCAATGTTTAAATATTTGCTTCGAACGTATTTTCAAACTGCGAAATGGTTTGCGAGAATTTTCTTTCACTTTAATTGCTTTCATTAATTCAAGTGGAAAAATTTAATCGATATAAATAAATTGCCTACAGGTAAACGTTTTCAATTAATTTTTTAATTGATATTACAATATCATGATTCTGCATTATTTACTCCAAAAATGAATTTTTTGAGATACGTCTATGTTGCAGTAAGGCAGCGATAGATGTGTAGATGTATTTAGTTTCACACACTATTTTATTGAACATTTTTTCCACGTTATCTCTTTTTATTTATTTATTTTTGTCCCGTTTTGTTACTCACGTATAGCGATTTATTAACAGAAAAGTTTGACGTCTATAAACATGCAAAAATTAAAACCAATAAATCTATTTCGTGCTAAAATATATGCTTAAATGTAAATACACACATGCATAAATCTATACACATATAACTATGTACCCAGTTGGCCAAATCGTCGCAGACGACATTGTCTTCTAAACAACAATTTAAAGGAAATCGTGGTTCATGGCTATCTGAGCGACAATGTCATACGTTTTGTATTCAATAAGATTTTTTTCAATATAGCCGTGTTGACGACAATCTTTGCGACAGTGTCACACATTTTGTCTTCAATAAGACTTTCTTGAGGACAATCATCTTGTGTGACTTAGCCGCCATTTATATAAAAATTTCGTCTCCGCTTTATATGGAGCTGTCTTCAATATGTCTTCTACGACTTACTATTGTCTTGTACCCGTTGTCAAATATGTCTTAAAGACGTGGCCAACTGGGCATATATTGTACATAACTATGTCTAAGTGTGTATATATTTATATTCCGATATTTACTTATTTACACACATATTTATGCATTACCTGACTTTTAGTCATAAAAAATCATGAGCAGAAAATTTGTTTGTGTTCATCATTAAATGGTTTGCTTAGTGTCATTAATATGTGTATTAAATAGCAAAACACCTGCACATATACATACATACATACAGATATAAAACAAGTTTAAATATGCACGTAAATGTGTTTGAAAATGACAACTAGAGATTTGCAAAGGAATGTAGTTTTTCGTGTTTGTTAAAAGCACACAATTATTTATGTGATGGTTATTGATTTTTAAAAATGTATCGATTTAATATAAAAAAAGCAGTGTTCATGTTTTATATAACTACTAGCTGTCCCCGGTCCGCATTGCTGGCCCTAAGAAAACATTAGTGTTGTATATGGCATTGGTGGTACAATATGAAAATTGGATTTTGTCCACGAATAAACTAAATATTGCGCCATCTGTCGGACGAACTTAAAACTACACAAAAACGCTCCTCATGCCCCATAGAGCATGAATATAAAGTTTGGTCGAAATCGGTGCAGTAGTTCTTGAGTTACGGTGCAAAAACACAAAAAAACTAAAAATTGCGCCATCTGTCGGACGAATCACTATTTCTGAAAGGGGCGTAACATTTAGCGGGGTAGAGTATATATAAAAATACGCGCCGGTCTTTTACAAATATTTTGTGGGGTGGAAGGCGAAAATCTGTTGGGGCATTGAAGAGTTCACCCCTAACAAATAAACATGTTTTTGATTCTTATATATATTAAGATGTATATCAAGTCTTGATGTCTTATATATGTACACCAAGTCCTTTTTCATCAGCAATTTTGCTGAAAACAGTTGGATTGTGGTTTTATAAAGTTTAACTACAAGTATTGGAGTTTTGTATACGAGTACCAGACGTGAAAAGTAAAGCTATTGTTTTCGCTATAATGTCCGTCTGTCTGTCACGGGCTGTTTTCTCGCGAACTGTAAGAGCTATAGACCTGAATATGTAAAAATTTGGCCGCTAAAACAACAAATATATGACAGTTAAAAATTTAAGTGTTCTCTAAAGCGAGCAAGGCATAATGTTTAAATATTAATATAATATACAGACAATCATATCGAGCCTTATTTTCGATTTTATCATAAGCGACATGTTATCGAAAATAAACTTTTTTGTTAGAAAAAAAATCTCTAAAATAAAAATAAATCGCCAGAGACCGAAAAAAATCGCCAAAACAAAAAAAACAGCAAAACTAAAAAACGCCAAGAATCGCAAAATAGCAAAAAGTGCCAAAACTAAGAAAAACCGCAAGAATTAAAAAAGCGGCGGAAACCGAAAAATATTTACCGGGTACTTGAAATTTAAAAAAAAAATTCAGAAAACGCCAAACCTTAAAAATCGCTGAAATAAAAATAAATGGAAAAATACCAAAAATTCGCCAAAAATAAACGCCAGAAATGGTAAAACTAAGTAAATCGCCAAAAACCTAAAAAAGGTTACCGGCTACTTGAAATTAAAAGAAAATATTAAACAACGGCAAACCTGAAAAAATCGCTAAAATAAAAATAAATAGCCAAAGACAAAAAAAGATCGCCAAAAATGGTAAAACTAAGAAAATCGCCCAAAAACCAAAAAAAAGGTTACCGGGTACTTGAAATTAAAAGAAAACGGCAAACCTTAAAACATCGCTAAGAATAAAATAAATCGCTAGAGCCCAAATAAATCACCTAAACAAAAAAAAAAAGTGGCAAAACTAAAAAATGTGCCAGAACTAAAAAATCGCCTAAGACAGACAAAAGTTTACCGGGTAAAAAAAACGGCAAACCTAACAAAACAGCTAAAAGCAAACAAAAAATCGCTAGAGACCAAATAAATCGCAAAAACAAAAAAAAAATTGAAGCTAAAAAAAGCCTAGAATCGAGAAATAGTAAAAAAAAACGCAAATATGTGCCAAAACTAAGACAAAACGCCAAAAACCCAAAAAAGTTTGCCGGGTAAATAAAATTATTTAACAACAATTTTTAAATCAGGGACCCGTTTCTCAAAACTACAAATTACAAATCTACAAATAAAATACACACAAAACAACAATAAAATTTTTAAAAATGTTGTTGTTTTGTGTGTATTTTATTTGTAGATTTGTAATTTGTAGTTTTGAGAAACGCTGGGGCCCGTAAGAAATTTGCTTATGTAGACTAAAATTCGTATAGTATTACATATGTACCCGTGTGTAGTGACCATACGGAACCCTTCCTGCCTGTTCATAAACGGATCACTACTACACTGAAAATGCAAACTAAAATGTCCTAGATTGTTTTACTTAAGAATATTAAACACTAATAAATGTCAAATATGGGATATAAATATGGTTAATACAAAATAGATTAACAGCGAACTTGCTTTGTATTTTAAATTAAAGTTTATGGGATAACGCAGAGCAGTGATGCACTTACAAACAGGCCCATACCAGCAAGTAGTTCAACTACTTAATACTTTCTGTGCATTATTTCTTCTCAGAGTAGCATATGCAGTAAAAAAATTAAGAATACAAAAACATTTTATGTAAAATAAGTATACTTTGGTAATACTATTACTATTAATTACTATTACTATTATATAAACGAAATATTTTGAAACATATACAAGGTCCCTTGTGTTTATTCCACTTAAAATTTTTAAATAGAAAAGAAACTCGTGCCAATAAATTTGTAAAAAGCTTCAGAACACTTCAAACATACATGGAATTTATAAAAAAAACTCGGAGATGCCGTGCTAAACGTGAACGTGCTTAAGGTCCTTAAGGACCTTGGCTGTCATCGGCAGGTTAATAAAGTGATAAAATAATATTTTTATAAACTTAGTTGGCTTCTTGGCAAATTAATTTCACTAGCAGTAAAGCATAACATCAAGTGACACATTTTGATATTTCAGTTCGTATTATGGATATGAATGTGAATGAACAGGCTGTTAAAGTTAAATTATAAACAAAATAAAATAATCTCAAAAGACAACAACGAATGCAGCAAACTTTACTAAAGTAGACTGTAAAAAATTTCAGAGCAAAATGTTTTAATTTAATTACCCTGATCGGGAATAAAAGTTTACGTGAAAAGTGTTCCCTTTCCCTAAAATTGTGATCGCACATGTTTGCGTTGTTATTTCTTTTCTAATTTTGTTCGCCATTTTTTTGTTCACGGTAAATATTTCACGTGAACAAAATGTTCGCCTTTTTACCCGATAAGGGTGAATAGCTTTTAATCGGTTTTCTAGGTGCATTCACTTTTTTGGACTTGAAAGCCATTGCCCTAAAAAGCTGAAATGCAAGAGACTTTCTAAATTTTCGAACACCCTACAGTTGAGCTAAGCGGCCAGCTTTAAGGAAGGCCTTCAATCACTACCCATATTCTTTGAAATTTACTCACCAGTACCCTCTCTAATTGGATATTATACAAAATGTCACGCTAAATTCCCTGATGCCCTTATTGCGCTTTCTTGTTTTTTTAATTTAAATAATTAATTTAAATGCATATAAAATATTATATGCATAAAATTTAATGAAAGTGTCGGTAATACTCTAATTGCAATTAAAATTACACCCAACATCAAGCGAACATAAAGTATGTAATCAACTGTATTTGGTATTTGTACAACAGTAGAGGACCTCAATTCAAATGGCAGCCAAGTCTTTAATAGTTAGATAGACAAACAGATAAACAGACAGATAGACAGACAGATAGACAGACAGTCAGCCATACAGAGTTGTGAATACATAAATAAACAATTTACATGTAAATATAATTGTACAAGGACATAAACAAATACCAATACAATAATACATTATCCTTGATTATTGTTGCAGGGCACACAAACAATGAAAATAATAATAATTGAAATAGTAACAATTATTGTTGTTGTTGTTGTTGTTGTTGTTTTAATTGCCAGGTAACCAAATGTGTTTGCGTTTGTTGTATTGGCTTAATAACACACAAGCAAAAAAAAGATAAAAAATCTGAATAGTAATAATAATTATAAAAGTTTTCTTTTTGACAAGTGTACAGATTCCCACAGTAAAAGGGCGTATTCACTTAAAGTTTGTATAAAAGTAATTAAAATCCAGCAGAAAAGTTTACCTACCAAGAAGTTTTCATTTAATAAGGAAATTTTCTGCTTATTAATTAAATATTTTTTTTTATTTAATCACACCTTTCTTGTAATCCTTAACTAAAAACTTTAAAGGTTAAATGATTTGGTTTTCTGTTTGTGTAACATAATTTCTTTAAACTATAAATTGTGTTAAACTAACTTAAGGTTTAAGATATTTTATTTTTCAATTAATATGATTTTTGTTTCAATTTTATTGAAATATAAGAGGATTTCATTTACCTGGAATTAATCATAATAATGACTATGACATCTGTAATATTTGAACATTAAGACGCTTTTATCTGTTTGGCGATTTTTTTTTTGTATTGGCGCTTTTTCTCGTTTTGGCGATTTTTTTCGGTTTCGGCAATTTTAGTTAAATTCCTAGGCGATTTTTTACTTTTTTGTCATTTTAGCGATTTGATATATTTTTGGTGATATTTTTCATATAAGCGTTTTTTTTTTATTTTAGCGGTTTTTCTTTTCGGCATTTTTGTAATTTTGGTACGAAAATGCTTTGATAACAACGCTACGCTGTGAAAATACAAATTTAAGAAAATTAGCATTAAAACCTTAGAACAGCAATGCTTTGCTTAAGTCGACTTAAGCGGCTATTACATATTACTACAGGTATGTATGATGGAAAGCATATTAATTGTATGAATGATACTTCTCTTCTTATTTTTATTTGTGTATGTCCTTTTAAGCGACAAGCATATGATATATGCACTGATTGACATGTTTATCTTATAGTCTCCAGAGCACTTAGTTTTGAGATTCAAGCGAATCAACATCTTAATATATATTTGAAATAAAAACTTTCTTTCGAAAATTTTATACACGAAAGATTTTTAAATTGACCAGTCATGTCGGTCTGCAATCGCACGAGATCTTAGTTATGAGAATCTTACATTCCTTAATACGAGTATATACACACACAAGCATACAAAGATTTTAAGAATAACAATAATGGATGCCCCTAATTTCCAAATGCTAAAACTAGATTTTCGAAAACCAGAATAAAATAAATAACTTGAAGAAAAAACTAATTTTAACCTCCTGTTTCTAGAAAATACTGACAGACATTGCAAAGCAAATATAAATATGGATGAGAGACAATCTTAGTGATTAACGAAAAATAGGCATCTCTCCCGACAAACACTTTTATCATGTTATACCGAAGAATTTTTGAATCAAACCAAAGAATTCCTTTACCTTTTTACCAGTTTACATCTGAAGATTCGATCGTCTGTGTTGTGGAAACAGGGGATAATACTTGTTGCTGCCCCGAAGAACAAAAGAGAAAAAAAACACTTAAAAATCGCCGGTACTCATATAAAGTACAAACGAAAAAATTTTACAAAATTGGGAACAAGCACCAAAATAAAAAACTACTGTCAGCACAAACAAAATCCACAAAACAAATGATAGTTATGCCTAAAAAAATCGCTTAACCACATAATCGCTTAAATCAAAAAATTGCTCAAATAAAAAAATTGTTAAACGATAAAAAACCAAACAATACAAAAAGTTTTTGAAAAGAAAACCCAAACGTAGACTGAAATCATTTGCTACAAATGAGAAATATTTAACGCGGAACTAGCTTTCCTAATCTCTTATTTTATAATAAATTATTTAAAAAAAGTAAGAAAGTTGTCTTAGGACACCCCGTTATAGCTATGCTGCTTAGCTATATATAAAAAATATTTCATGTGTGAAATAACAATACAATAAAATTATATTATATGATGACTTCAAAAAGCGCCATAATGAAAAAAAGAGAGGAGTCTTAGAACATCCGGCTAAAGCTATGCTGATTAGCTATATAAAAGAAACTTAATGTGTTATATAACAATGCAATAAAATTATATTATATATAATGATGTCAAATTCTCTGCAAATATTTAAAAACGTTTTCATTTCTTTGCCATTATTTTCTTTTCTAGCTGCGAACGATTAAATTAATGTATTGTCTGTGGCATGTAGCGGCTGTAAGCCGGCTTACAGCTGATCAGCTGTGTTCTCTGGTTTCTGCTCATTCACTTCAAAGAACGAAACAAAACAAAATCAAACAATTTGTTTCATTTATATCCGTACTATGGTTTCAAGTAAAAATAATTCAAGCAAAAACAAGTAAGAGTGCTATATTCGGCTGTGCCGAATCTTATATACCCTTTACCAACGTACGTACATATATATAGTATACAGACACATACATACATATTTGTTTTGTGAAAAAATTTATCATTTTTTTAAAGTTTCCATCTTTGGAGCTGTAATTTTCATTTTTCAAATTTTATACGCCAAACTTTTCTTTCAGAAGCATAAATATATTCAATTTATAAAGAAAAAGAAAAAAATTTTTAGACCTATTTAATTTTACATAACACAAAAAGTGTAAGTTTTCCAACCCTGGAATCATAATTTAGGATGTTTCTAATTCCTTGTACCAATCTAGTTCTTTAAAAAATACATAAAATATGTTAAGTGAACGAAGCAAAAACGAAATAAGAAAAAACTTAGTTTCATTTAATTCCTTTAATATTAAAAAATTCAGTAAAGTGCGACTTTGACTCGCGCACGAAGGGTTCCGTACATTCGGTTCTGAGCACTTTTTAATGTGGCTTTTTTGCTTTTTTGAAGTTTTTTTCAGTTTAAAAGATTTTTTCAGTTTTGTCGCTTTTTTCTCATTTTGGCGATTTTTTCTGTTTTTCTCGGTTTTTTTCATTTTGGCGATTTTTTCTGTTTTTGGGGCTTATTTTCATTTTGAAGATTTTTTTCATTTTGGCGATTCTTTTTCCATTTTGGCGATTTTTTCCTATTTTGGGGGTTTTTTCATTTTGGCGATTTTTTTTTCATTTTGGCGATTTTTTTCCTGTTTTTGGGCTTTTTTTTTCATTTTGGCGATTTTTTTCTGTTGTTTGGGGTTTTTTTCGTTTTGGCGATTTTTTTCCATTCTGGCGATTTTTTTTCATCTTGGCGATTTTTTTCTGTTTTGGGGTTTTTTTTATTTTGGAGATTTTTTTCTGTTTTTTAAGGTTTTTTTTCGTTTTGGCAATTTTTTTTCATTTTGGCGATTTTTTTTTCATTTTGGCGTTTTTTTTTCATTTTGGCGATTTTTTCTGTTCTGGGCTTTTTTTCATTTTGGCGATTTTTTTCTGTTTTTCTCGGTTTTTTTCATTTTGGCGATTTTTTTTCATTTTGGCGATTTTTTTTTATTTTGGCGATTTTTTTTTATTTTGGCGATTTTTTTCTGTTTTTGGGGCTTTTTTTTCATTTTGGAGATTTTTTTCATTTTGGCGATTTTTTTCATTTTGGCGATTTTTGCCTGTTTTGGGGTTTTTTCATTTTGGCTATTTTTTCTGATTTTGGGGCTTTTTTTTCATTTTGGATTTTTTCTGTTTTTGTGGGGTTTTTTTCGTTTTGGCGATTTTTTTTAATTTTGGCGATTTTTTTCTGTTTTTGGGGGTTTATTTTCATTTTGGAGTTTTTTTTTCAATTTGGCGACTTTTTTTCATTTTGGCGTTTTTTTTCATTTTGGCGATTTTTTTTCTGGTTTTGGCGCTTTTTTTCATTTTGGAGATTTTTTTTCATTTTGGCAATTTTTTCCTGTTTTTTGGGTTTTTTTCATTTTGCGATTTTTTTCTGTTTTTGGTGTTTTTTTTCATTTTGGATTTTTTTCTGTTTTTGTGGGGTTTTTTTCGTTTTGGCGATTTTTTTTCATTTTGACGATTTTTTTTTCATTTTAGCAATTTTTCCGGTTATTCGCCATTTATTTTAGTCTTAGACATTTTTTTTTGTAATTTGGTGCTTTTTTTCGCTTTGGCGATTTTTTTTGTTTTTGGCGATTTTTTTCGGTTTGGCGATTTTATAATTTTTTGATTTTTTAGTTTTACCGTTTTTGAAAATTTCAAGAGTTTTGCTCTCACGGTTTCCAAGATACAGCAAGTTGTCAAAATTGCATAGTCAAAATTGCATTAACTGATGGAACACCCTTTAATTTAAATTTTTTGAAATTTTAGTGTTAATTTTTGTAGTCTGTATAAAAATACACTAACCTTACAAATTTCAAGTGTATATACATACATACATACAATTGTATGTATATTACATGGGATTTTAAAATTTTTCGTTGCTCGTTTTGGAACACCCTTTAATTTCCAATTTTCATATATTTGTTGTTGTAGCGGCCAAAGGTCTACACACTGTGTCCAAATTTCAGGTCTGTACCTCTTACGGTTCTCGAGAAAATACTAATATAGTTTTAGACATAGTTAATTTTACATAACACAAAAAGTTAAAGTTTTCCAACCCTGGAAACGTTTTTTTAATTTTTTTATATTTTTTTAATTTAAAATACCAGTTGTAATCGTACTGATGTGTAAAATAAGTTCATTTATTAAAAAAAATAAAAATTTGTTTTTGGTAGTTACTTTTATATGGCAAAATGAAGTTTAAGTTTTCCAGCTCTGCAATCGTCTGCCCGATTTTGCTGAATTTCAATACCAATCTATTTTGGAAAATTTCTGACACACCAGTCCAAGAACGAAGTCTCTAGCTTTTCTGGGAGCTTCGGAAAACCGATTTCACGTACAGACAGACGGACAGACGGACAGACGGACAGACGGACAGACGGACAGACGGACAGACGGACATCGCTTATTCGTCTTCCCTATGCATAAGGATCCAGAATATATATATTTTATGGGTCGCTTATAGATATTATAGAAATTACAAACGGAATGACAAACCTATATATACCCTTTTACCATTTTTGTTGGTAAAGGGTATAATAAATTTAAAACTGTAGTAGTGTCGATTCTGTGACGCGCAATAAATAGCATAGCTATAAAAAATCTCTAAACCTAAAAAAATGCAACATGAAAAGCCATTGAAAATATTATGTCTTGAAGGTGGCAACTAAAAACTGTATGAATAAACCACAAAAAGTGTGACGATCTAAAAAAAATTATTAAACAGGAATTATTTCTTAATCGGACTTATGTTCAGTATTTTCAGTTCTTATTGAATAAAACATTATTAATTATGCCCTAATTCAGTAAGAAGATTTAGGACGTTTTTGTTTGGAAATACTTTTGAGTTCTTGTTTTTGAATTTTCTAAATTATTTTCTTCAAGAATGGTGGTTGTCTTTGATAAGGAAAAATAAAAATATTATTGCCATGTTTTTAAAACATAAAAATTAATTTAGAGTATTATACAATAGTTTGAAAAATATGTGAAAAAATATTTGTTGGATATAATGTTTGGAACAAAATTATAAAGCAAATTCACGAACCTTCCAGCATAGACAATAAATAATGATTGTTTTAAAGAATCACAACTTCGGCTTTTTTTCGTCCATAGACAAGACGATAAAATCGTCGGACAGAATTAAGGCATTAATGTCGTTTTTTTTAAGAAAAGAAGAAAAATTTTTCTAAACTGTTACCTGGAAGAAATGCATGTTTGCATGCATGTTTCTGTGCAGCCACGCACTTCATCACATATATCTACTTGGATAAAAATTGTTGTTAACATCAACTATTTGACATTTAAAAGTCTAGTTTAGTTTTTCGTCTCTTCTTAAGAAAATCGCATTAATTAATAAAAATATTTCATTGAATAAGAATTCAAAATACTTTTTTTTATAAGAAAGAGAAGTAACACTCAGGCAACTACTGCTACTAATAATAGGTGTTACCTTCTTTAGGAAATAGTTAGTGACCGAGGAGACAGGTGGTGAAAAAAGAGCTAGAAGAAAGCTTCATTCTTTTTACAACTTTGCTTTTGCACCTTTTTTTAAAAAAATTTTTTATTTTAATAAACCAACACAACCCGGGAAGCGATTAGCTTGTCTGCGGAAAACACTCAGGATCTATGGCGGGAATCGATCCAACGACCTCTGGACTGAAAGGCTAGCATTGCTGCCACTCAGCCACAGGGGTACCCTCCAGCGCCTCTGGTGTCAATAAGGCGTACTAAAATTTTCAAGATGTGCTTAAGTAGACATTTCATTTATTATTTTACTTCGCCAATGGTACTGCTAAACAATACCTACGAAGGGGGCACTCTGATGTTACATTAGTATCAGTATCTGCGGAATTCGGTATAGTTCAGTGGCCAGTGCACACGCCTTCATCACTTGAACCAAGGTGAATTCACATAAGGTGGTCTTAATTCACCAGCTGACATAGATTTTCTGCTGTCAAATTAACCAAAACGTTAGGAAATATTCTGACAGTAGGAAATTTTACACTAACAAATATACAAGGCGAATACGCAGAGTTGCAAATTAAGACCACCTTGTGTTAATTCACCTTGACATGAGCTTTCCTAGAACAACTGATACAAAGGGACGCTAATGCACATCAGAAAAATGCGTGGTGTTGTTATTTAATGACTGTCGGACACCGGTGTCGAACCCAGGACCTTCTGTTTTGTAGTCAACGTGCTAACTAATTCAGTCAACGACACCCTAGGACTGAACTTAAGCCCGATTAAAGGCTCCATCAGACGTGACATAAACATAGCCATAGAAAACAGCCATTCGAACCAAATTAATGGGCAACACTGTATGTGATAATACGTGACTCGCCATAACGCCATAACTCTCACCATAGAAACCAATTGAATTTTGGTTTGTTTATGGCTATGGCATTATGGCATTATGTCACGTCTAATTTAAGCTTAAGATATTATTCGTTATTAAAATAATTAAAACTTAAATATCTTGAGATAAAATGCCTTATTTAATATTTCTTTAAGTGTATTTTTTTTAATAAGCATTTGCACTTTTAAAATCTCTTGCAATCAGAAACAAAATCGCAATCCTTTACCGCAGTCGAATTATGTTATAGCTGTAACAGTGTGCGTGTGTGTGTGTGTGTCAGTGTATTTGTGTGTGTGTGTACAAATGCCTGAGTAATGTTTTATTTACAAATTAAAACAGATAAAAAAAAACGCAGCAATTATACAATCGTATGCTTGTATGCAACACTTAATATTTATGTGTGTCAATGCACCAAAACTTGTAACCATGAACCCCAGGTGATGTGATGCATTCTACACATGTAAGTGTAGTCATTCTGCAACCAATCACAAAATGTGTTGTTTAACATTTAAACAGGTGCTGGATTTTTTTTTTATGTGCTGTGGCGAAGTAATGAAGAATTAAAGGGGAAATAAAAAAATAAATAAAGCTAAAAGCAGCAGGAATGAATGCATTACAAATAGATGTGTAAATAAATATTACACTACACATGGCTTGTTGCACTCGTTGCAAGTGCAGCAGTTTAGATTTAAGCAAAAGCATTTTGCCCTTATTGCAATATTTTTGCGAGCAGCACCATCGATTAAACAAGTGCTTCTGAACTCAACACTAAATTTAGCTACACTGAATAACAATTCAGTGCTTACAGAGAAAATTGTCTCAGTAAAGTTAAAATGTGTGTAATTGTAAAATTGCTAGCCTTAAGAGATATAATTGCTAAATTATGTACAAAAGCACTCTACATATTATGTTTCCTCTTATTAACAGGTTCGTAGGACCATGCACTTTACAACACTTGATACTTCTATTACTTTTCAAACAACCTGCGTCATTAGTTTCTTTCGATTGCTTAATGAAACGAATAAAAGAAATTTGAAGAAAATCAGGGTTAGTGTAATTAAAATAAACTGGTATTTTTATATTTCTAAGCACTTTTGTGTATTAAGGGTCATTCTTTGTAGAACAAGTGGCTTTAACGAGTATCTCTACAACACTTTAAAAGTTAGTTATAAATAATATAGTAAGATGTCATTGTACACACTGTATTGTCTAACTAATAAGAGGATTCTCTATTGTTTCCTTTTTTTTTATTTACTTTTTCTATTTTATTAAGCACTTAATTAAAAGGAGAAACTTAAGCTAAATGAAAATGTATAGTTACCAAGAAATTGTAGTGCTTTAATTAGAAAAAATTTCAAGTTGCAACAATTTCATTTGTAGTGTTTTACAAATGCAGGACTTCTTATATATTTCTCTTTGTATCCTGTTTCTTTAGAGTATTATATTTAAGTATTTAGTTGTTGTTTAAGTATGAAATTAATTGTTAAATAGAAGAAAAAAACAAAGTTTCTAATTTAAAAGGTTCTTTCCAAAAAAAGAAAGCTTTTTGATTAATTATTTTTTAAAGAGAATTTGTTATGCTACATTTTAGTTTTCTATAAGACAAGCGCAGTATTATACAGGCAAAGTAAACTTTTCTATAAGAAAAATTAGATGGGATACAGTAAACTTTTTTTATAAGAGAAATGGTTATGTGACCAGTCAATTTTTCTATAAGAAAAATATATAAAGAAAAGTCAACTTTTCTATAAGAAAAATTAAATGTGACACAGTAAACTTTTTTTATAAGAAAAACGGATATATGAACAGTAAATTTTTCTGTAAGAAATATGTGAAGAAAAGTCAACTTTTCTATAAGAAACATTAGATGTGAAACAGTTAATTTTTCTATGAGAAAAGTGGGCTGCAACACCATCAACATTTCTATTAAAAATAAAATACCAATACGTGGTCCACTTTTCTATAAGAAACGTGTGCTATGGCACAGCCCACTTTTCTATAGGAAAAGTTTGGATTGACACACACAACCCGAATTTATGTATAAATAGTGTACTGTGGTACTGTTAATTGTGCTTTAATGAAGTGTTTCATGACACAGTAAAATTTTCCATAAATAAAAGTATGAAATGGAATGTAAAACTTTTTTTATAAGAAAAGCATGCTGTAGCACAATCAACTTTTCTATAAGAAAATTTTTCTTTCCTACAGGAAAACTGTTGCTAGAAAGAAGAAAGAGTATAAAAAGTGTGCTGTGGCACTGTAAATTTTTCTATGAAAGAAGTGTTTCATGATACAGTAAAATCTTCCATAAGACAAGTGCTTTGTGACACAGTCAAATTTGAAACACTAAATTTTTGTTTGAGAAAAATGAGATGTGAAACAGTCAACTCTTCTATAATAAAAGTGGGATGTGAAACAGTCAACTTTTCTATAAGAAAAAGGAGATGTGAAACAGTTAACTTCTCTATAAGAATAGAGTATAGATACTTGATATTTTGCATAAGAAAAGTGTGCTGTGGTACGGTCAACTTTTCTATAAGAAAACTGTGGCTTGACGCAATTAAAATTTATATTTCAAAAGTTGGCTGTGTCGCTACTAATTTTTCTATAAGAAAAGTGTTTTATGACACAGAATAATTTTCCACAAGGGAAGTGTTTTGTGGCACTGTCAAATTTCACACATTAAATTTTTCTATAAAAAGAGAATACTGAGACTTAGTATTTCCCACAAGAAAATTTTTCTATAAGAAAACTGTGGCTTGACACAATAAGAATTTTTGTATAAAAAGTGTGCTTTCTCACTGTAAATTTTTCTATAGGAGAACTATTTTATAATACAGTAAAATTTTCCATAAAAAACGTATTTCGTGCCACAGTCATATTTGACTGCCTTAAACTTTTCTATAAGAAAAATAGGATGTCAAATAGTCAACTTTCCTATAAGAATAGAATACTAGACTACTGTCCTTTCAAGAAGAAAAGTGTGCTGTGGTACAGTCCATTTTCTATATGCAGACTATGCTTGATGAAATTAGAATTTATATTTAAAAAGTTGTATGTGCCGCTGTACATTTTTCTACAGCAGAACTGTTTTATATCACAGTAAAATTTTCCATAAGAAACGTATTTTATGACACAGTCATATATGACTGCTTTTAAATTTTCTATAACAAAAATAGGTTGCACATCAAGTTTTCTCTAAAAAAATGGAATGTGAAACAACAAATTTTTCTTCAAGAAAAGTGTGCTGTGGTAAAGTAAACTTTTCTTTTAGAAAACTGTGGCTTGACAAAATCAGAATGTATAAAAAGTTTGACACAGTAAAAATTTCCATAAGAGAAGTGGTTTGTGACACAAATTTTCTATAAGAAAAATGGGATGTAAAATATAAAACTTTTTTATAAGAAAACTGAGACTTAACACAGACAGCGTTTATGTATAAAAGGTTTGCTGTGGCACTCTCAATTTTTTATAAGAGAAGTCTTTTTTTGTATTAGAAACATCCAACTTTTCTATAAGAAAATTGAACTGTGACATATTAAGCTTTTCTATGAGAGAAAAATGCTGTGACTCAGTCTACTTTTCTATTAGAAAAGTGTGCTATAGCACAGTGATTTTTTTCTATTGGAAAACTGTGTTGCAGCACAGTAAACTGTTCCGTAAGAAAAGTGTGCTGTGACAAAGTGGGCTATTATGCTTTGAATTAAGCGAGAAATGTCTTCCTTTTCCAACTATAATTTTTTTTCTATTACTTGCTACTGTTTCAAAAATTGTTGGCAGAGAAAAAAAGGTCTCGCTGAATTTTATACCTAATTTAACTTACAATCGACTTTTTAGAAAAGTCTGCTGTGACTACATATTTTTGCCGCGATACATTAATTTTTTTTTATAAAAAAAGTGCAGAATTTGGAAAAGCAGACTTGGCCCTGCCTATTACAATTTATTAATATGTTTTATGTACTTCTGTGTGATACTATCATGCTAGAGCTTAAAAATATGGTCCTCTAAATAGCATCAGTGTTGCTAGATATGGTTTTTAGCTTCTTAAAATTTTGAGTGAAAATTAATGTACTTAAAAATAAAAATTATATAACACACTTAAACTGATGTATGAACCAGTTGCTAAAAAATTAAAATGAAATTTATTTTAAAAAATGTTTTATTCTAAAGCGCCATAGATATTGCTGTAACAATTTCTTAAGTTATTAAAGCTCTGAATGATTTGACTTAAGGCTTTAAAAAATATTCCCTTTTACTAAAATCTTACAATTTTGCTTAACGTGCAAGGCAGTTCTTTAAAATAACAAATACATTAACCCAGTTACAATTTTTGGCCGGTATTTTGAGAAGTAGAAAAAAAATAATTTCTGTCTTATTTATTAAGCCCATATACCGCATACACATTTGAATAACTTACATTCGTAACACTAGTGTTATAAGTATTAAAGCAGCATCTGTTTCAAATCTCTAATACGACCAATTGACCAATAATGCAATTGCAAATCCTTGCATCGTTATGTAAATCCATATAACCCAGCAAAAAATACAAATTAAAAATACAAAAATTACCATAAAATTTGACACATAACAAGTTCAGCGGGCCAGCACATAATTGACATTTAGACATTTATTATTAAAAGAAAAAGTTAAAAAATTTTCACATATCATTTATTTGAATCAGTGCCCATTTGCTGTTATAAATGAAAATATAATAATAAAAAAAGATATTAAAAGAATTCTTTGCTGGGCTCAAACGTACGTGTATGAACTTTAAAAGTGGACATTAAAATTGGCAAATAGCCAGGCCAAAAACTTTAATCATTTAATATGAGATGAAGAAAATGAAAAACCAAAACTTAAAAGAAAAATGTAGAGATATAAAACAAATAGGAAATAAAAAACAAACAAACAAACCGACAGGCCAGAGCAGAGCCAGAAAATGAATGCGGCCTTTTTTACAATAGTTCAAAATATTAGTTTCATTTTGTGTTCATTCTAAAATACACACACATGACACATATTCATATGAACACACACACACACACGCACACACATATATATACAGACTCAAGAATATTAAACATATTTTTATATGTTACTTTTTTAAGTCCTGAGCAAAATTTACCAAATAACCTTAAGTAAAAGAAAATATTCTAGTTCCTTTAGAAAAATCTATGAAGTACTCGTATCTTTTTATATAACACTAACACACACACCTACATACACATATACACACTCAAAAATATTAAACGTATTTATATATAAATGAATTTTTTAAGTACTGAGCAAAATTTAACAAATAACTTTAACTGAAAGAAAATAACGAAGTTCCTTTCAAAAAATATATAAGAAGTACTCGTATATATTTATATAAGAAAACTTAAATTATGGTTTATTTAAAAGAGAAGGGACCAGTATGGCAACCAGAGAATGATAAAAGTATCGTTTTAAGTATGCTTTGAGTATTGACCGGAATGCTTGCAGCTAAAAATAAAAAAATATCGCTTATATGCAAAACACACGCATTAACTTTAAACCGAATACGTATAACTATAAGTATCCAATAACTTTGTTTATACACATTTTCTAAATAACGCAGCACAAACAGCTATAACCCAAATGTATAGACTGTATGAGCTACAACCCTACATAAGAATATAAAAATACTCTGACTATTAATCGGCTACATATGCGTATATACAGGGCTATTTTATTTACACTCAAACATAACGCATATTTTCAAATAGCTGCAGACAAGCCCACACATTTTTCCCATTCCTATTTTATATACACAAATGTATTTAAAAGTATCGTTTTAAGTATACTTTGAGTATTGGCCGTCAAACGACTATGAAGGCGTGCAGTTAAAAAGTAACACAAGCAAATACATGTATAAATTTTTAGCCGAATACGTATAACGTTTACTTATATAAAAATACTCTGACTATTAATCGGCTATTTATGCGTGCGTATATACAGGGCTATTTTAATTACACTCAAACATAAAGCATATTTTCAAATAGCTGCACACACACCCACACATTTCTTCCATTACCATTTTTTATACACAAATGTATTTATACGGTGAAGAATGATGAATAAGTATCCTGAGTATTATGCGTATACTTTTTTGTCCGACTAAATATCCACAGCCGGAGTATGAGTATGCTCAGATTGTAAGTCTGATTGTTACTGCTCTTTAAAAAAAAAGTGTGTGAGAGAGTCAATGCGTTTGATATACATGGGCGCATTTTTATTTTTAGTTGTAGCATATTTTTATTTTTAGCATAAACGAAGTAGAGATGCTTTTGTATCTTGATATTCAGCAATAGTCATAGTTGCTTGAGAGAAATATTGTTTGCACTACAGTTATGATTATACGTAGTTACTAAAATTAAGACCATTTACTTATGTATTTAATTTTTTGAGTAGTCATTTTTATTCTCTCTTAAGCATTGCAGTATTCTGGAAGCCATTTGGCAATACGAAGGCCAAGTGATCCTGAGTAGATCGGGTCATAATATTTGTTACAATTTTAAATTTATTTTCTTTTGTTAGTAAATCCCTCTTTTAAATAAAACCATTATTAAAATTAATCTATTCATAATGTTTTTGATTTATATTCTAGTTATTTATTTTATTGCTTTTGCTTAAACTTTTATTAACATGGACGCTTTGTACCACTAGATTGACAGCAGACACAATATTATATTGAGCCTACAAATATTTTTTTTTATATAAACTTATTAAAAATAAAAAAAAAATACTAAGCCTCAGGCTATTAAGAAAATATATATACGCAAATGGAATTGGTATTTTTTTTATAGCAAAACATTTGAGTGAATTGTTCCTTTTCCTGGAAAAATATGTTAAATAAAAATATCAAAATAAAATGAAAATAAATATTTCTTAGAGAAGCATAATTTACATGTTATAATTTTGTAAATTTCTTGGATTTATCCCTTTTGGTTACACAAACATGTTTGTTGGTTGTATTATATGTGGGATGAAGTGTTTTTATGGTCAAAATTTATGTTTATTTCATGCTAAATATTATTGCAATGGTGTTTAAGTGGTCCGAAAAGTTTTTCCTTTATAAATAAATATGGCCAAGTTTTACAATAATTATACCCTTTACCAAAAATGGAAAAGGGTATATATATGTTTGTCATTCCGTGTGTAATTTCCATAATTTTAATTTGCGACCAAAAAAATATATATATTCTGGGTCCTTATGAATAGCGATGACGAATAAGCGATGTCCGTCTGTCCGTCCGTCCGGTGTACGTGAAATCGGTTTTGCGAAGCTCCCAGAAAAGCTAGAGACTTCGTTCTTGGACTGATGTATCAGAAATGGTCCAACTTAGATTGGTATTGAAATTCAGCAAAATCGGGCAGACGATTGCAGAGCTGGAAAACGTAAACTATATTTTGCCATATAAAAGTAACTATCGAAAACAAATTTTTATTTTTTTTTAATAAATAAATTTATTTTACACTTCAGTACGACTAAAATTGGTATTTTAAATTAAAAAAAAATATAAATGAAATTAAAAAGACGTTTCCAGGGTTGGAAAACTTTAACTTTTTGTGTTATGTAAAATTAACTATGTCTTACACTATATTAGTATTTTCTCGAGAACCGTACGAGCTACAGACCTGAAATTTGGACACAGTGTGTAGACCTTTGGCCGCTACAACAACAAATACATGAGAATTGGAAATTAAAGGGTGTTCCAAAACGAGCAACGAAAAATTCTAAAATCCCATGTAATATACATACAATTATATGTATATACACTTGAAATTTGTAAGGTTAGTGTATTTTTATACAGACTACAAAAATTAACACTAAAATTTCAAAAAATTTAAATTAAAGGGTGTTCCATCAGTTAATGCAATTTTGACTATGCAATTTTGACAACTTGCTGTATCTTGGAAACCGCAAGAGCAAAACTCTTGAAATTTTCAAAAACGGTAAAACTAAAAAATCAAGGAATTATATATAAAATCGCCAAACCGAAAAAAAATCGCGAAAAACAAAAAAAAATCGCCAAAACGAAAAATACCCCAAAAAAACATGAAAAAATCGCCAAAATGAAAAAAACCCCCAAAACAGGAAAAAACGACAAAATGAAAAAAAATCGCCAAAATGAAAAAACCCCAAAAAAGAGAAAAAAATCGCCTAAATAAAAAAACCCCAAAGCAGGAAAAACGCCATAATGAAAAAAAACCCAAAAACAGAAAAAAATCGCCATATTAAAAAAAATTTCTAGGACTAAAATAAATCGCGAAAAACCGGAAAAATTGCTTAAATAAAAAAAATCGCTAAAATGAAAGAAAATCGCCAAAATGAAAAAAATCGCCAAAATGAAAAAAATCGCCAAAACGAAAAAAACCCCAAAAAAACAGAAAAAAGTCACCAAAATGAAAAAAAAACTCCTAAATAAAAAAAACCCAAAAACAGAAAAAAATCGTAAAAATGAAAAAAAATCGTCAAAATGAGAAAAATCTACAAAATGAATAAAATCCCAATAACAGAAAAAAATCACCAATATAAAAAAACCTCCAAAAACAGAAAAAAGTCGCCAAAACGAGAAAAAAGCGACAAAACTGAAAAAAATCGTTTAAACTGAAAAAAAAACTTCAAAAAAGCCTACCTTTCGTGCGCGATTCAAAGTCGCACTTTACTGAAGTTTTTAATATTAAAGGAACTAAATGAAACTAATAAGCAGATTTTGTAAAAAAATTTTTTTCTAAACGTTTCAAATTTGTATGAAAAATAACGACAATTCTTTTCAAAAAATATTTTTTCCATACAAATTTCAAAACGAAAAATCGTTTGAATTTACAAAATCTGACCTTAAGTTTTTCTTATTTTGTTTTTGCTTTTTTCACTTAACATATTTTATATATTTTTTAAAGAACTAGATTGGTATCAATAATCAAAAAAATCCAAAATTATGACTCCAGGGTTGGAAAACTCACACTTTTTGTGTTATGTAAAATTAAATAGGTCTAAAAATTTTTTTCTTTTTCTTTATAAATTGAATATATTTTATGCTTCTGAAAGAAAATTACAGCTCCAAAGATGGAAACTTTAAAAAAATTATAAATTTTTTCACAAAACAAATATGTATGTATGTGTCTGTATACTATATATGTACGTACATTGGTAAAGGGTATATAAGATTCGGCACAGCCGAATATAGCACTCTTACTTGTTTTTATTATAACTGCTTTTATTTTTGAAATATTTTAAGACTCATTTAACAACCCATAATCAATGCAAAAAAAAAAAAAACAAAGAAGACAAAATAAAAGAGAATGTGGCGCTTTATGCAAGGATATAAATAATCTGTGGTGCTTTTTTTTAGAAACACGCTTAAGTTGAAGTAATCAAAAGTTTAAAATAATATTTATAGTTATTTTAGGCAGCATTTGGTTTATCAAATTAAACATAATATTTTATGGTTTCTTTAGCAGATGATTCCAAAAAGAGAACTTTGCCTGTGGCATAAACAGGATGCTGGAAATAGAAAAGTAGGACAAAACACGCCCATTTGAATTAAGTATTTTATTTACGCTGTTTTACAAAAACAAGGCTTTTTTGTAAAATAAAACTCTTATGAGATTGGTAAGGTTTTTGGGGTATGTGGAAAATGTGGCTCTCAAGGAAAAAAGTTTGGCGACCACTGATGTACAATTTTTTTTTGCCATTTTCAGCATCCTGCAAGCTTAAATACCTTGAAAACACATAAATGAAATATTCCCGCAATAAACAACTTTAATTGAAAATAAAACCAAAAATCAATTAAAAATGTTATTCAGTCAATTAAACTTTTGTTTAAAAATAAAATATTCATGGAATAAACAACTTTAATTGAAAATAAAACCAAAAATCAATTAAAAATGTTATTCAGTCAATTAAACTTTGTAATTAATTAAAATTTTCAGCACAAGTGTAATTGACTTAAATGCATTTTTAATTGAATTTTAGTTTTATTTTCATTTAAAGTTGTTTATTGCAGGAATATTTAATTTTTTAAACAAAAGTATGATTGACTTAAATATATTTTTAATTGATTTTTGGTTTTATTATCAATTGAAGTTGTTTATTGCAAGAATATTTTTTCTGTGCAGGTAGTTTTTTAACAAAAAGTCTTCTCAAGGGTGTTTGTTTTTAGGATGTCACTACTTTGAGTTGGCATCACTGCTTTATTTGAGCTCAAAGCAGAGCAACGCGTGCAAATTGTTGAAATTTTTAAACAAAATAATTCTTCTATTCATTAGTGGTTTTTCTTCTTCTTCTATTCGTCGAACTCATCGTCCCCTTTTCCATTTTCCCATCAAGCCCATTTCTGGTTGAATGGGTACGCAAATAAGCAGAATTTTCGCATTTGGGGTGAGGATAATACACCAGATTTTATCGAAACACCATTACTGTCTGGTGCGCTTTATGGGCTGGCGGAGTCCTTGGGGCCCATATGTCTTCAAAAACGATGATGGCCAGAATGTTACTGCCAATAGTGAACGGTATAGGAACATGATTTGAACTTTTTTTTCGTACCTCAATTACGTGGCATTAATCTTGCTGATATGTGGTTCCAACAGCACGAAGCCACATGCCACACAGTGGGCGCTACAAATTATTTACTCCAAGAAACTTTTGATGAAAACATAATTTCATGTAATAGCCCAATTGGCCACCAAGATCGTGTGATTTAACCCCATTGGATTATTTTCTTTGGGGTTATGTCTACGTCGATAAACCACAAACAATTGAACAAATGGAAATCAAAATTCGAAGAGTTATCGGCGAAATATGGCCGCAAACGCTGCTAAAAGCTGCTGAAAATTGGTGTTCCAGATTTCTGCCTGCTAGGCGCCAGCCGTGGCGGCCACATGGCTTAAATCATATTTAAACATTAATCTCATAAAGTTTTCTTTCTTTGATATAAAAAATATATTCCCTTTACACTTGTGTCACTCCATAAAAAAAGCACCCTTTATTAAAATATTTAATAACTCAGTGAATTTCTAACGAATGTTTTTAAGGCAAATTGGCGTTTTATTCTTAATCAATTCTATTTCCAAAATGAGGTTATAAAGACTATTGAAATTATATAAAAATACTGATTAAGAACGAAACCCAAATAGAAAAATGACCAACAAACCTGGAAAAAATAGATTTGGTAAAAAAAATACCCACATATGAAATTAATTGAAATAATATATAAATTGTTCTAAAAGTATAAGTCCGTTCTTTCTAATTCCGTTTATAAATTAAAAAGCCGTTGATTTTCAACTTAGTTAGAGGTCAATAAGCGCAAACGGTTAAGAAAATCCGGGTTTTTATTCATAACTCAAGGTTCTTTGAGGTATTTGGAATATTTTAAAAACAGATTCTTTTTAAACTTAATAATATCTACCAGGCAGTGTGATTAATAAAATACAATGGCTACATTAAATTAAATTCATTCTGTTTCAACTTGAAAAAAAATTTTGGTTCAACATGGTTCTTTGTGATATTTCAGTATAAGATTCAAGCTGTTTTAACTTAAAATAACTTTAATTAAAAATAATATACAGTTCTGGAATGCTAAATCAACATTAAATAAAGTTATTTTAATATTAAAAATTTTCTTTGAAGTGCACTCTAAATCATGTTAAATTAACATGATATATGTACATATGAAGCAAAATTATTGCTGAAAATGTTGAATTAACCTTGTTTACATAGATTTTAATAAGAAATTTTTCTGTGTGTATGCATACACATATGTGACCTTAATTATGAAAGTGTTATAAGTCATATATTTCGTGTTGGAAGATTACATTTGAATAAATCAAAAAATATTTACATATTATGCAACATTTCAGTTAAGAGTTGTAGTAGTCTTGAATTATATAAATTTATTTAATACTTATGAAATATTTATTGAAGTTTGATTTTTAGATTTATTTAATATATCGAAGCAAAATTGACTTAGAACACTTTCATAATTATGGGCTCATATGTAAGTGAATTATTTGAAGGTTTTCATTGCAGTTTTAAACAGTTTTAGAACGTTTTTATTCAATTTGCTTTGAAATAATTTTTATTTAATTGTATTGAAAATATATTTTCAATATATCTTAATTCATTTATTTAATTTTTGTTATTATTATAAAAATATTGTTCATGTTTTATAAAATAAATTACAAACATCCAATTGGTTTCTATGGTTTACTATTGCATTTCTTTCATTTAGTGTATTTAATTACATTTTTAATTAATATCTTGTTCATATTATTTCCTATTTTAATTTGCTTTCCTTGCAGATACGTAACATATTTATTTTTACTCAACTGGAATGTCTTAAGGCATTTGAATTAGAATACATTAACTATTTTGTGTATACGTATTCTAATAACTTAAGCATTTGTTTTAACAATCTGCAGCTCGTGTGCTTCAACTGAATTGACCCAATTATTGGTTTTGGCAATTAACATTCAGACTAATATCAGTCGTAAGACAATACAATTCATCTGGGAATATGTAATTTCCTTTTAAATATACAAATATTGTGTATATATGTGTACATGTGTGTGTGCGTTTGTCCGTGTGTGTGTGTGTGTGTGTGCACGAATTATCCTTTGGTAAATATTAAAATGTATGTACATATGCATTTGTATAATTAAAGGTACTTATTGCAAAGATAATACCACAAAAATAGAGATGTAGAAACTTTATCTTGTTACACAAATTTATTGTAGAGTTAAGTGTATTTGGTTTTGAATCAATGAATTTGAAACACGTATTATATATAATTAATACATATATTTTATTAGGAAAACCAAAATATAATTGTTTAACAAAAAAAAAAAAAAACAAACAAAAATATATAAATAAATTTATATGGAAAGCTTTCATTAATGTTCGAAAAACTAGAAATCAATTATTGATTTGTAATTCTGCTGCAAAAAAATAATAATCCGAAAAAAAAAACAATTACTTCTGTTCGAAAGAATAAAAATTAGAAAATAACTCAAAAACAATCAAATCAAAAAATAATTATTAGCTTTTCATTTTTATTATAGAAGTCATTACAATTACAGGAACCCACACATACAAAGCCACACAAATTCACATACACATACACATACACATACACATACACATACACATACACATACACATACACATACACATACACATACACATACACATACACATACACATACACATACACATACACATACACATACACATACACATACACATACACATACACATACACATACACATACACATACACATACACATACACATACACATACACATACACATACACATACACATACACATACACATACACATACACATACACATACACATACACATACACATACACATACACATACACATACACATACACATACACATACACATACACATACACATACACATACACATACACATACACATACACATACACATACACATACACATACACATACACATACACATACACATACACATACACATACACATACACATACACATACACATACACATATACATACACATACACATATAGTAATTTCCACAGGAATGTTAACTTTTTGTAGCGTGCGACACCAAACAAATATGCTTGTTTTTTTTCAAAGAAACCCAATCTTTTTTCAATTCTTTATATATTTGTGTCGGCCGTCAGCAGCTCTACATTAGGTAAAATTTTAAGAAAAATTGAGCCACTTTGTTCTAAAATACAAGCTTAAACGCTTGCTGTCGCACATGACAAAAAAGAGATTTTGTAGCGGAAATGCCCATATACATATATTTGAACGAACATCACCGTAAAAATAGTCAGAGTAGGCTAGCATGAGCTCGGTGATTATTTCAGGCCTGAAATTAAAATTATTACGTAAGTCACTACACACACAGAAAAAATTTGATATATTAAAACCTAAGAGAACAAGGTTAGTTTAACATTTTTTGACAATGATTTTGCCTCGTATCATTGGCTCAGAGTAGGGATGGGCAAAAAATACCGATATATCGAAATATCGATATTTGAGAAAATAAATATCGATATATATATCGCCGATATTTCAAAAACTTATATATCGATACATCGATTCTTATTTACGAGTATCGGGTTTCGATATTTTTAAGAGCTATAGCCGTTTTTTAACTGTGACCCAACTAAGGCAGGTGATTTTTTGGATTGTGTGGTTATAAGCCTCAAGGCAGAATTTGTTTTTACTTTCTGTTCTGTTACGAATCAGCTGACTCTTTTTGGTTTATAAAAATCATATACACATAAGCCATTAGTTTTTCTCTCCTTAATTCTGTTATTTTGCGTACACATTCCTCGATGCATGTCGTTATTCACTTTATGAATGCGATGGTAGAACTATAGCTAAAACTTTACAACAATTACGCCCGGGAACTGAAATTGTATTATTTTTTTTACATGTGTTTATAAACGTTAAAGACCGAAAAGTTGTTCCCACTTTCCCGGGAAATGAAAGAGTCCGGGAAAAGAAAAACTCTAATAACAATGGACGATGCAAAACTCATCACTTTAGTGGAAAACTGTGACCATTCTGGTCCGAAACAGCTGATAATTTATTACAGAAAAAGTAACTATTAAAATTTTGAAACAGAACGGCACAGCACAGAGCAGCAACAGAAAGTAAAGACTATTGAAGTCTTAAGGAGCTGCAGTAGGTTACGTATTACTTAAAATAAATAGTTCTTTTGTATTAAATTTCTTAAAGTAAGTAATTGTGCATTCGAAATTAATGCAGAAAAAAATATCGATATATCGAAATATCGATGTTTTCAAAAAATATATATCAATACTGTTCAAAAACATCGATACGATATATATCGATACATTTTCTTCATTTGCCCATCCCTAGCTCAGAGTGTAAGCCTGCTAACTCACTTCTACTAAATTTTACAGAAGAGACAAAATACTGTTAACATTTTCTATATATCGCTTAAGAAATTAGCAGAATACTTTAAGTTTTTTCTAGTCATGTAGAAAGTCAAATTAAAATAAATATTTTACACAGTCCATGCGGAGTCTCTTTCTCTTTCTAACTGTATCAAAATGTCATAAGCTTTCATAAGAGGATTTAGCAGGTTTTTACTTTAAGCCGACGATATGTTACTCATATCATATTCCACCTGATTTACTGTAGTCGTCAAAGAAAATAATTACTTTGGAATTAACTTTATTTCATGTTGATTTAACATTCCATTGCTGTTAAATCATACAAATGAAGAATCATATTGAACCAAAATTATTTCAAGCTCAAAACAACGTGCATTTGATACTGAAGTAATACTAAGAACTATGTTGAAGCAAAGATATTTTAAGTTGATGCTGAAGTAACACGAAGAAACATGTTGAATCAAAGTTATTGCAAGTTAAAACAATATTAATTTAATTTAAGAATTAAATTTTATTATTATTTTATATATTTTATATATATTTTATTTTATTATATATCTTTTAAGCAAATATTTGACATTTAAAACGCTCTTTTATTTAAAAGTTTATATTTATTTTATAAATTTTATATTTTTCAACTGTTTAACCAAATTATCCCCACTGGCAACACTATTACACTTCACAAGCAATTTCTATTAAAATTAACATTGCTCCTGAAAGTATGCTTTAAAATTCAGTTGTTTGTATTTCTATGCAGCTGTTAAGTTTCTCTGTACTTTTTGTAGTCCGTATGATTACACTAATACACTCATACATAGCTCACACCGATTTGATAACGCATCGCACATCTTACTCAAAATTTTTGATTGTATTGTGAAAAAGAAATGGACAAAAATAATAAGAAATATAATTCGATAAGAAGGTGTAAATTTGTTCCTTAGTAAAGGGTGTTTTTTATTGAGGTATAGAACTTTAAGTTGGCATCACTTTTTTAACTGGCGGCCATTTTGTCAGCTGTCAAGTGATTAATATTTAGTTTGGTTTGCCATTTCATCATGAACAGGTTGACAAAAGAACAACGCTTGCAAATCGTGCAAATTTATTTCGAAAATAATGGTTCAGTTCGCGAAGTTTACCGCAAGCTCCGTCCATTTTATGGTCGACATAATCGTCCATCAGAGCATTTAATTCGGTTAACCATGGATCGTTTTCGCACTACGTTTACTCTATGTGATAATACGCATCCGCAGAGACGTCGAACAGTGCGCACCGAAGAAACAATTGCCGCTGTAGAGCAAAGTGTTGAAGAGGACCCGAATGAATCGATTCGCCACCGTGCACAGCAATTGGAGCTTTGTCCATCAACTTTATGGAAGATTTTGAAGATTTTGAATGTGGATGAGTTGTGGTTCCAACAAGACGGCGCTACATGCCACACAGCGCACGTCACAATCGATTTATTGAAGGAAACATTCGATGAGCGCATAATTTCGCGGAATGGACCTGTCAATTGGCCACCAAGATCGTGTGATTTGACACCATTGGATTATTTTCTTTGGGGATATGTGAAGTCGCTCGTCTACGCCAACAAACCAGAAACGTTAGGGGACTTGGAAGCCAACATTCGTGGCGTTATTGCCAACATACGGCCCCATATGATCGAAAAAGTGGTTGAAAATTTGACCTGTAGAATTGGCTTTATTCGAGCCAGCCGCGGCGGCCACATGCCCGAAATCATATTTAAACAATAATGGCATAAAATTATCCTTCCAATAAAGCCAAATTGATGGACATTAAAACGATTTTCTTGTGTTTTATTTCAATTCGAAGTTCTATACCTCTAAAAAAACACCCTTTACATAATTAAACTTTTTTCTGCATCAGTGTGTTTATGAAGTGTATCAGTATTAACTTATTCTTACACAATTTGTCTTATATTCTGCAAAGTTTTTTTTTTAACGAAAGTTTGCAATTGCACAAACATTTATAATTGTAGGTGCCAGTGACCGTCTTCACTTTACAATTCGCCCCTTAATATATTGTTGTGGCCAGTTAATGCCTGCGTTTGCCTGATTCAATAAGGGGTGGCGCAAACATGTGTCGCCCAACAAAACGAACATGAGCTCCAGCAGAAAGATGATAATAAATTGTAATTCTGTGCGCTACATACACATTTGATACCATCGCATACACGCTCTTTTTTTCTTTTTTTTTTTTTTCTTACATCAACAACCATCATCATCTGTTAACAAAACCAAAGAATTGACCGATGATATGTGAACGATAAGGAACAGCAGAGATAGAGGGTGGCGCTGATTTTGGAACGACAGCCACCCTTGAAGAAATTTATTATTTTATTTTTACCAATTATAGGAATAAGGGAGTATATTTTTTTTAACATTCAGATCCTATTTCGTTAATTCTATTTAAATAACAATTCGCATTTAAAAGTTGTTTTTCATCGAAAACAAAATATATTAAAAAAAATTTTATATGATATTGAATTGATTTTTAAATAGAATTAAAGAAATTGACTCTCATAAGCACTCATGACCGACCACCATCTTCATAAAAAAATTTAAATGAATTTAAAATCTATTTTAAGAAAATTGTTTATGAAATAAAATATATTTCAAACCCATTTGAAATTTTATTAATATTGAGGTCATTATTTAATGTTTTGTGGTTTGAGCAACGTCTATAAATTTTGTTTCTGCTTAAGAAATCTAATGAAAATTGTCTTAAGCAGATACAAAATGCGTATAGATGTTGCTCAATCATTAAAACAAGATAAAATTTTAAAAACAAATTTTTAATTAGATATATATGAATATATGTATATATATACATATATTCCTCTTACTCTAACTGGAGCATAAGGCGCCAAAATGGATATATGTATGCAGTCCAAGAATATATCAGTGGCATTAAGGAAACATCACTTGAGTCATACTTACTTATCTCAACTTAATACTTTTTGCCTTTTGCCACATACATAATGATTTAGGTTAGCAGGCTGCTGGTGAGGAAGGGTGAAATTTAGAGTCCAGCTAACTTGGGTCTAATACAATGATCCCTTTGTGCTACCTGTTAGTTGAAGAGAAGATAGTGAGAGAGGGTGATAGGGAAGGGATAGTGATAGAGAAGGCAGTTGGTGCAGAAAGAGATAGAGGAAAGCTTAATTCCTTTACAACTCTGCTCTTTGCACGCTTTATGATAATGCAGCTCTGCAGCGCCATCTGGTGTCTAATGAAGCATATTAAATTTTTGTAGCTGTGCTTAGTAGCCATTTTAGTAGTTATTTTACCTCGCCGATGATTCTGCTACGCAGCGAAGGAGGGCGCTAAGATGTTACATTGGGATTAGTATATGATGTAGTCGGTATAGTTTTAAGTGACCAGTGCCTGCCTTATGCTGCATCACTAGAACTTTTCTCATAACAACTGACAATGATTCAAAATATCAATAAAAAAAAGCTTAAATATGATTACCTATGCTATGATTCCACTAAACATACTTTTCTATGGAAGAGGGAAAATATTTAATTATACAGAAAAAGCTTTCTTTTGTATTTAATTCAACAACATCGAAACATACATATTCTGACAATTGCATGGAGGTAAACAGCTTTTAAAGCTCTTAAATTTGTTGTTGTTTCTTTGGAAATTAAGAGCAAGCATTGTTGTCGGTGAGATCTGGTTGGCTGTTGTGCTTTCGTCGATGTTAAAGCACAAAAGCTCTTTTGCAAAATTTAGCACATTGATAATATGGCTTGGATGCAGCTGATTCAATTACTAAATTAAAAAACAAAACAAATAATATTTTTACTGAAATAGGACCTAACACAGAATATGTAAAATTAAAAATAAAATTTCTTAAAAATTTAATAGAATGAAAAACATATAAATACAGAAAATAATAAAGTTAAAATTCAGTTACAAAAACCTGTTTAAAAAAATTTACATCATAATTTTTTTCTATGTATATTTCCTAATGGGGCTTAACAAAATCCAGCAATCAGAGACCACTCATCGATCTTTGGCAAAACAGTTTATCTTAATCCTTCCATATATAATCATAAGCAGATGTGCAAACACCAATACATTTACGCACACTTGCATACACACGCACAAGCCCACAAACATTCATTTATAAACTTTCACACATATTGCACTGAAATGGAATTCCATCCATTATAGTTGATTAATAACTTTTATTTTAGCCGGTTGCTGTTGCTGATGGTTTCGCAAGAGAAAACTTTCGAATAATATTTAACACACGAAAATGCAACGAAATTGCACAAGTAGATATGCATTTGAAAGTAGTTGGCAATATGTAAGGGAGTGTGTGTGTGTGTGTGTGTGTGTGAGAGAGAGAGAGAGAGAGAGATAGGAGCAGTTGTACCTATGCATGCAATAGATAAAGCATGCTTATGAATATGCAACTACACTCATACTTCATTTACCACTGAAATAATTATCCATGCCATGCCAAATTCAGTTTGACATCTGCATAGAAGAGCATATATTTGCATACCAAAATGAACAGTGACCGTGCGTTACGACAATTCCAAAAACCATGACACATTACTCCAAACTATAAATGTATGCAAAGGTATGCATAGGTCTTAGATTAACTGAATGCCCAGCAAACATTTCGCTTTCAATTTAATTATATTGAGACATATTGTAGCGAAAATTTTTGTAAAAATTAAATGGTGTAAACCTGGTAGCTCAGTTTCCTTTTTCAGCTGGGATCTAAGGTCTGCTTTCTTTGAAAATGATTAAAAGAAGCGGATCGTACAATCAACTGCTCATATTTAATTTTGGATTGCTGTATGTAAAAACTGAAGCTCTCAAGTAAGTAAGCTTGGCGAGCACTGTTGCACCAATTTTTTTCCCAAGTTACTTTTGTTAAAATATACTTTCAGCATCGTGCAAGTTTAAATACTTTGAAAACGCCTAAATACAACACGAAATACATCATCCAGGTAGTGTTTGTTTTTAACAAAAGGCCTTATATTAAAAATATTTAATGACTCAGGCAATTTTTAACGGATTTTTATAGCTATGCTATTTATTGCGCCTTCTGTAATGCACAGGCGAGATTTTCGTAACAAAAATAGTCGACACTGTTACAGTTATAAATTTATTTTTGTTCTGATTTCTTTGTACAAAAATAAACGAAAGTAAAGAAGAGAAGTGGCTTAGGACACCCAGTTATAGCTATGCTGCTTAGCTATATAAAACAAACTTAATGTGTTAAATAACAATGCAATAAAATTATATTATATGATGATGTCAAAGTCGCAAAAACTATTTCAAAACGTTTCCATTTATATATCATTATTTTCTTTCACAAAGGCGCACGACTAAATTAATGCACAGCGGATCGGCGATGTTCTCTGGTTTATGCTCATATCTAAATTAAAATTGAGGAATCGTTCTCATTGTTTTTGATTTACGCAATTCAAAGAACGAAACAAAACAAAGTCAAACAACTTTTTTCGTTTTCGTACTCTGCATTTAAGTATCGCGCCATTAATAGCATAGCTATAATAATAATAATAATTATTATATTAAACTTTGATATTTTTAATCATTGCCAATGTAACCAGATTTCAATAAAAATAATTATCCCTGAAGATGTTGGAAAATGCAAACGAAATGTCGGATACATTAAAAATTAAATTAAAAAAAACGTATTTTATTTAAATTTTAAAGTAATTGAATGACCCTGAAAGCCTGCATAGTAATTAATTCATGTTGCTTATACTTGAAATAAGTTTGATTCAACATGGTTGAATTTGAATTTTCGTTTCATCAATATAACCACGTTTTATTGCAACAATGTGAAATTTGGTCTCACCAATGAAAGAGATGTAATTTTTTAATAAGGGCGTTTTAATTTTTTTTCTCTGAAATATATTGGTGGCGGCTTGGATGCTTTGTTCGTGGATAAATCGTGTTTGTTGTTGTCATCTTGCGATATTTGAAAACGGTTTTGACTATTAATAGATGATGCGAGTGTATCCCTAGACATCTTTGGAGCAGATGCAATTTTAGTAGAATTTGGGATTCGCCCGCGCTTTACAATTGTGATGTATCTGTCCATTCCGACTTGGACCTTGTGTTTTGGGCTGCTCTAATCTTCAGTGACAACTTGGTTAAGTGATGATGATGAGTTAAATGTAGAAATACTAGGCAACGATAATTTCAACGATTCACTAGTTGGCATTGGACAAAGCGAAGTTGATCGCTGACGAAACTGTGGTTTTGCCGTTAGAAAAAGTCTATCATCAGATTTTTTATTTTTATTTTTGTCATTGAGAGCATCAGAACTCAAAGTTAAATAGGCATTTTTGCCGTTATAACTAACTCACTTCACAATTATTTGTTTTCGAGGTACTCATATAGAGTATTCCTCAAGGGCACTTTGTTTGTGTTCTTTTTGTTTGTTATTTCGGTATCCAAAATACGTGGTTTCAACTAAAAATAACTTGGTTTTAAGTGAATTTTCATTTTGATTTAACAGTTGTGGAAGGTTAAATCAACATGAAATACAGTTATTTTAAAAATGAAAATTAAAAATGTTCCTTGAAGTTTACTCTAAATCATGTTGAATTAACATGAAATACATGTGAAGCGAAATTATTGCTGAAAAATGTAAAATTAACTTTAATTGTGTAGATTGGAATATAAAAGTTGTCTGTATGTAAGCTTTTATCTTATTATACTGGCGCATCCAAGACCTTGAAAAGTTACTAGCAAAAACAGTCACTGGGTTATTTTGCAAATTACTCGCATGCATAATTTTTATTTAAGGAACCTGCAAATATTTTCTGCAAAGTTAGTATTACATATAACTTTATTTATAAGTACAGACATGTGTTTATACATATTACTGTGGCAATAAGGAAAAAGTGCTTAAGTCACAATTTTACTGTTTTGCAGGAAAGCACTTTTAAGCGTTCAAGTCGATTTTCAGAAATTTATTTATTTTACCGGTAAAATGGGTAAATTATCTGTTATCCTTTAATTTCTTAAAAAAAAAACATTGTTCTACACACTATAAGTAATAAATTTAAGTTAAAATATACCAAAGTATAAGCTACGTTAAGTGATTATTCCAAAGGAGATTAGAAGTCTAGACAAGATAAGTTGTAAGTCATAGTGCTATGACTTCCTCAAAAATCACACAAAATTAATCAAGATTTTGCCCAAGAGTACTCTCGAATATGTAGATTTCGCACGTACCATTAACAAAAAATCAGCTTATCTCGACTTAAGCACTTTTTCCTTCTTAACACAGATTTATGTGTATGAGCACATTTATTTAATGTAAAACATTTTACATGACAGGGCCTTGTAAATCTTTTTCTTTATATTCTATCATTGTACTTAAATATGTATGTTTGTTCTAGTCCTAGTGAAATAAGACAATCACATTAGCAGTCCTTGTGAGCGTGATAACAGCTCGTACAAACAAAAATATATAGAGTGTAGCATACACTATTAGGAATGGAAAATTTCCCTGCAATTACACTTACATATATTTTCTCAGGTGTTTTCATTAAACTTTATTCTCACATGATTCATTTCTAATTAATATATGGGTGTGTATATTCCGACGTATGAAAGCTGTCTTCTTAAGCATAATAATTGGACTTGTGTTAATTTATAAAATAAAAGCAGGAATCATAATTATACACAAAAAAAATTTTAAATTTCCAAACAATTTTTTAAAACCT
Organism: Tachina lurida; assembly: GCA_944452675.1. Lineage (NCBI taxonomy): Eukaryota > Metazoa > Arthropoda > Insecta > Diptera > Tachinidae > Tachina > Tachina lurida. Next base: position 9,554,932 of record OX101752.1, on the reverse strand, counting down.
TGTATTGTTTAGTCAACAATGGAAAAAAAATTACAAAATTCTGTATTTGATTCAAAAACAGGAAGAATATCTTTATTTTTAGTACCCTATTTTCAACGGCTTATCCTTCAAGCTAAATATATACAAGCTTTTTCTATATTGGAATCAAAAACAGGACGAAACTGTTCTTTTGGTTTTTGGTATCCTGATTTAAGCTGCTTCAAGCTAAAGGTATGCGAGCTTATTCTATATTTGATTAAAAAAAAAACAGGACGAATATCCCATTTTTTTAATACCATGTTTCCAGCTGCTTATCCTTCAAGCTGAATGTATAAACGCCTTTTCTATATTTAATGCAAAAACAGGACAAATATCTATTTTTTTTGTATATCATGCTTCCAGCTGCTTATCCTTCAAGCTGAAGGTATACAAGCTTGTTCTATATTTGATTCAAAAACATGACAAATATCTATCCTTTTTTTTAATACCATGCTTCCAGCTGCTTACCCTTCAACCTAAAGGTACACCAGGCTTATTCTATATTTGATTCAAAAACAGGACAAATATATCTTTTTTTTTTTTTTTTGATACCATGCTTTCACCTGCTTATCCTTCAAGCTGAAGGTATGCCAAGCTTATTCTATATTTGATTCAAAAAACAGGACGAAAATATTATTTTTTTTACACCACGTTTCCAGCTGCTTATACTTCAAGCTAAAGATATACAAGCTTATTCTATATATTTGATTCAAAAAGAGGACGTACATCTAATCTTTTAATACCATACGAGTAGTTCCAGCTGCTTATCCTTCAAGCTGAAGGTATACCAAGCTTATTCTATATTTGAATAAAAAACAGGACGAATATCTGTTTTTTCTTTTGAATACCATGTTTCCAGCTGCTTATCCTTCAAGCTGAAGGTATACAAACTTATTCTATATTTGATTCAAAAACAGGACGAAAATTTTCCTTTTTTTGGCACCGTGATTTCAGCTTTTTGATTTAGCATATTTGCTGAACCGTTTAAACTAAATTTTTCCCTCATAATAATTAGTTGGAAGTATTTTACTGCCCTAAGGACTTTTTTTGTATGCAATCATCTAAAAATTTTCCTTAGCTTCTGAACTCTTAATGCCTTACCCCGTAATTAAATATAACTTTAAGTGTTTTTATTGAAATCCAAATCATTTACCCTAATGGCGTTGGTGCAACTTCCGCCTTTTTGTACTCAAAAAAAATACAAACATTTTTTTAAATAAAGTAAACATTTTAGCAAACACAAAAGGAACCTAAATGTTAGCAAGCAAGAATTTTAAATTGAATTAAAAATATGAAGAAAATCTAACAAAAAAGTAACAAACTTAAATAAGAAGAAAACTAAAATTTTTGCATGAGAGCGCACTTCAAACTTTTTTTTAGTAACTTCAATTTTTTTGCAGGACTCTCGTTTATGTTAAATGTTTAGTGCTCTGGCACAGAAAAAAAATGTTCTACAATTTGAGGAATGAAAAAATTTAAACTTGACTATGCTGTGCATATATCAAACAAATGCGTGTGTACGTAAAAATTTTTCAAATGAAATTTTATGCAAACTTGAAGTCTAAAACATTAATGTTAAATTTGTTTACTTAACCAACAATTACACTATTTGGCATTTTAATATTTCTTTGCTTTACTTTGTAAAAGTTTTGTATTAAAAGCATTTTAAAAATTAAATACCACAGATGATTAAAAAGTTAAGTTGTTTGTATGAGAGTCAAGCCAACATTTTTACAAATTAATTCTCTTTTAATGTTGTGCATCACACACAGAAAAAAACAAATACCAATATAAAATCACCATGCAAAAATTTTGATTTGAAATACTAATAAATTATGTTGAATAAAAATTGAATAGTAAAGTTTAATGGTTCATTACCTGAGTGTTACTTCTCTTAAATATATATATGTATAAATATATATGTGACCTGCTCCACGAAAAGGGACCTCCGCGCCAAAAAAATGCATAACAATGCGTAAAACACGGAAAAACGAAGCGCTTTTTTTAAACGCGTTTTTCTCAATAACTTCTTTTCGGCGCAGAGGTCCCTTTTCGTGGAGCAGGTCACATATACTTCTTAATTGAATGAATCTTTAAAAAAATTTTAACAGGCTTAATATAAGTTTTAAATTAAACTTTTAAACAGTTAAATTTTTAAACAAAAGTTAATTTGACTCAATGAAATATTTAATTGATCAGTTGTTTTTTTTTTTCAATCAAATATGTTAATAGGAGAATTTTGTTTTTAATTTAAAAGTGTTCTTAAACTCCAGAGCGAGTTTTTGGGTGTGTCAATATGTTTATTTACTTAAACTACGTAAGTTTTTCATATGATAAAAATTCAAAAAAATTCCAAAATTAGTTTTTTGAAGCTTCAAGATTTAAGTCAAAAGATGTGGCAAAGTCTTTTAATCCGCACTCAATATAAACGGCATGTCCCACGTTAGATCGATTATCATAAATTTTATTACTCATGTTTTTGAAAGGCGAAGTAACACTCAGGCAATAAATGCCTACTAGCATTACTAGGTGTTACCTGCTTTAGGAGAAGGGATAGTGATAGAAAAGACAGAAGATGAAGGAAGAGATAGAGGAAAGCTTTAGTCTTTTACAACTCTGCTTTTTGCACGCTTTTTTATAATGCAGTGTTGCAGCGCCTCTGGTGTTAAATGAGGCGTATTAAAGCTTACAGCTGTGTTAAATAGCCTTTTTACTTTATTATTTTATTTATGGCCGTATCTACCTTAAGCATGTTTTTTCTTTTTCCGTTGGTAATTTGCTTTCAAAATTAAGCCGATCGACGAATAAGTCTATCTTATTTTACTACCGTGTACTTTTCTTTCTAGCCCACTGTGCAAGTTTCTGTACCGTGTACTTTTCTTTCTAGCCCACTGTACAACTTGCTGTATATTTATTTTCTATGCCAAACTTTTGCACCGGCATTCCAAATCAATTCTTTAAGTTGAGGAATGCTTTTAACTTACTTTTACTTTAATAACATTTTACTATTTACTGGCCTTTTTGCTCGGCAGATTCTTAAACTTTGTGTTAAAGTATTTTTTTTTTGTATTTTTTTTTTTGAAAATTTTTGTAGTTTTGCCTTTTCTCCGCTTCAGTTTGTTGTTGAGTGTTGCAGAATTTATTTTAAGTTAGAACAGGTTGCGTTGCAAGAAATAATTAACAGGTAGCGAGGGTGGATTAAAGAGGAAGAAAAATATTTCAATCATATAAATAAAAAAGAAGAAAAGAAAATATTTAAGAAACATTTTCGTACATTTTCTGCAAATTGTAACAGATTTTTCTTAATAAATTTTTTTTAAATATAAGTAACACTCAGGCAATAGCTGCCTACTGCTATTACAAGGTGTTACCTTCTTTAGGAAAGCGATAGTGGTAGAAAAGACAGTTGGTAAGGGAAGCGATAAAGCAAAGCTTCATTCTTTTACAAGTCTGCTTTTTAAACGATGCAGCGCCTCTGGTGTTAAATGAGGCGTATTAAAATTGTTTTAAAGCTATGTTTAGCCATTTGATTGGTTATTTTACTTTGCTGATGATTCTGCTGCTCAACGAGGGAGGAAGCTCAATAATCTTACATTAGGATTATTATCTGCTGAAGTGACTAACTTTCATCACTTGAACTTTTGTAGAACAACTGATAAAAAGCACACTAATGCACATCAGAAAACTGCGTAGTTTTGTTATTAAGTGACTGTTGTATACCGGTCTCGAACCCAGAGACTTCGATTTTGTAGTAACGTGCTAACTACTTCACCAAAAACCACATGCATGATGAATTTTTCCAGCTTAGCAATCAAAAACGTACTATGTTAGAACTACCCTAATTTTTATTTTAATAAACCAGTAGTTAAAAAATGTATTTTCCCCTAGACCAATTTCTTTTAATTGCCAGATAATTAACCCTCGTTTAATACTTGAGAAATTCTTGCAAATGCCAGCTGCAGTCAGTGTTCAGTAGCAAACAGCATCTACCCGTTGAGTTGATTTATAAAATGTTAAATAAAAAATAAATAAGGTGCAGCAAGTCTAAAAAATAAATGTTGTTGGCAGTAGATTCACTAATTAGCAAAAGTTGTCAACAGCAAGACATCATTGAGGAATAAAATTTACTACAAATAAAATTACTAGCTTTTTGCTATCCTTATAAATATTTAAATATATTCCATTCTTTACATTTGAATAATTTGCGTTATATTCAGATGCTCATCAGCTGCTTAAAAAAATTATATGGGCAGCAAGGCAATTAACTTTTATAAGTAACAAGTCCTCGCAAAACCCAATGATAAGCGCTCACGTTCAAATTTCCTCACAGCTTATGTCACCTTAAAATATCTTATTAAAATTTAAATAATAAACTTTTTAGAAACAACAAAAGAACTCTTAAGATGCTTTCTTTATTCTTAAAAAATATAACAATGAAACAAGGAAAAAAATATATTCGTTATGAACAAAGCATTAAATATCGATTATATAATATATAAAAATAGAGATAAAAGTTCTTTTCAAAACCGGTTTTCGGTTTCTTCTGTCCAAACCGTTTAACATACATAATTTGAAAAAAAAATATTTGATTAACGGGCTAGAATAGAAACCATTTGAAAAATCAGATAAAATACTTTAAAACCGGTTTTCGGTTTCTTTTAAGCGATTAAAATATTCAGTTAATATAACTATGTAAAATATTAGAAATCTAATAGAATAAAACCATTTCTTTAACGGGCTAAAATAAAAACCGTTTGAAAAATCAGTTCCTATAAAACCGGTTACATTAAGCGCTTAGCATAAAGCCTACTAGAGCAAAAGCTTCAATAAAATTATTTGATAAACCAAATTAAATAAAATCATTTCAATAATCGGTTTTAATAGAACAATTGGAAGAACCGGGTCAAAAAAAAAATGTGTATAAGTTGTTTAAAAATTTCATATACGAGGGTGGTTCGGAAACTTCTTAGCCTATCAATGAAAGAGAATAGTTAGTTTTTCAAAAATATTTTTATTTTTCAATATAATCTCCTGAAACTTCAATACACTTAGTCCAACGCTTTTCTAGCAATTCTATCCCTTGATTAAAATAGTTTTCCTCAAGGTCTTCAAAATAGTGGTTTACAACTGCAATTGCATCTTCATTTGAGGTAAAACGCTTGCCACCAAGGATTTTTTTTAGATTTGGGAACAGGTTAAAGTCACTGGGAGCCAAATCAGGAGAATAAGGTGGGTGGTCAAGCAACTTGTACTTTAATTCGTTGATTTTAGCCATTGTTAAAACACTCTTGTGCGCTGGTGCGTTGTTTTGATGAAAAATTATTTTTTTGTGTTGTAGCTACGACGTTTTTCTCGAATTTGTACATTTAATTGATCCAAAAGGTTGCAATAGTACTCTGAATTTATTTTTTTACCCTTTTGCAGATAGTCAATCAATAAAATACTTTTGAAGTCCCAAAAAACCGTTGACATAACCTTACCAGCCGATTGAATTATTTTTGCCTTCTTTGGGGCACTTCCTCCAGCTTCAGTCCATTGTTTGTATTGTTCTTTTGTCTCTGGAGTATAGTGGTGGATCCATGTCTCATCAACAGTTATGAAACGATGCTTAAAATCAATTTTATTTCGCTTAAAACGATCCAAACAAGCTTGAGAAATGTTCATTCTTATGCGTTTTTGGTCGACTATTAACAAATGCGGCACCCATCTTGCAGAAAGCTTTTTCATCTGTAGTTCTTCATGCAAAATTAAATGGACTCGATCATTTGAGATGCCCATGATATTAGCTATTTCACGCACTTTTATTCGTCGATCATTTAATACCATATCATGCACTTTGGCTACAATTTCTGTTGTTGTTGCTGTTTTTGGACGTCCACTACGTGTACGACCACGTTTAAATTCAGCAAACCAATTTTTTACTGCTGCATATGAAGGAGCACTTTCACCTAACACATTCACCATATCATTATGAATTTCTTGTCCCGATAAACCTTTTTTATGTAAATATTTAATGACACCACGCATTTCTAATTTTTCCATTGTTAAAAAATCGCGGATGCGTCTTTTGTGAACACCTGTTTCTATATGAAGGAGTTGCCAGATCGAAACAAAATTTAACATGTGTCCATAGCAGAGATGGAAGTTTCCAAAACACTTAACTTTTTTCTGTTTATACCGCGCTTTTTGTGCTAGGCTAAGAAGTTTCCGTACCGCCCTCGTATATATCTTGAGATAAAAACATAATTTTATTTTTCTATTTCAATATTTTTATTAAATGCGCGTCAAAATGAGTGCAAATTTAAAACATTTATTTGCTGGTTGCTGGTTTATCATGTCTATGTGCATTTCAATGCTGCTAAGCAATACTTATTTAATAAATAAATAAATATAAAATTATTTAAATCTATTGGGCCTTATTTCATTTTCTTATTGGAGCATTATTTTCTTGGGCCTTATTTTATAGCGCCTAGCTTTTACATTTTCAATTTTATTTATATTAATTTTTTTTTTATTGATTTTGAAAATTATTTATTGCACATAAATTTTTCCCATCAAACCCACTGTGCATACTTGTTACTAGCATCACTACTGTGTTAAAATTCTTCAATGAAATGCTCACAAGTATGTGAATATTAAACGTCTGTTTAAGCTTAACTCGAGCATTTCTCCCTTCATATATTTACAAAGTTATTCAATTGTATGTTCCACAAAAGGCAAAACGTACATATGTACATATGTATCAAAATAGTTGTTAGGAAATACAGAAATAATACTTATAAAATTCAAATGGCAAGGAGAATAATGAATATAAATTCGAAGAAGAGATTGACTGACAATAGAAATCTGAATTGAACTTAATTCTAAGGAATAGTTGTGAAGTAAAATAAAATTTTTTGTAAACTATTAGAAAGAGTTTATGTGTAGGGGTGAGGGCAAGGATGTATGTGTGTGCTTGAGAGCATATGTGTGTATTGTATCTTGTTTGAGGCATTTACTGTCAAGTTAATTTTTGTTGCTGCTTCAATTAAGCAGCAACAAAAGTGCAATTGCTTTAAGTGAATGTAATTCAAAGAAGTGTTGATAGAACAAGATTTATTATTCTAAAGATTTATGTAAGACATGCAGCTATTGAAAAGTGATGTTCGAATATTTATTTATTTATTATTTATCATGACACACACTAAAAATTTAGATGCTAGGAGCATACTCATAGTCAAGGCATACTGTAAGGGTAAAACAAACAATATTTTGTATGGTAATACTGGGTTCGACAGTCTGACAGTCATTAAATAGCAACATTACACATTTTTGTGATGTGTTTTAGTGTCTACTTGTATCAGTTGTTGTAGGGAAATTCAAGTAATGAAGCCATATAAAATGGCTAATAAATGCCACTTTGAAAAAATTTAATACGCCTCATCGACACCAGAGGCGCTGCAGCACTGCCTTATTAAATATGTGCAATAAGCATAGTTCTAAGTCGTTTATGCGAAAAACTAAAATACTCTGCAAAGGCACTTACATAAGCGTATTGACTGCCTCTCACACTTATAGCCTGAGTATGCTTGTACTCAGAGTATGGATATTTAATCGGACAAAAAGTAATGTACGCACGATACTCGGGATATTTATTCATCATTAGCCACCGCATACAAACATTTGTGTATATAAAATAAAATGAAAAACGCGAAATAGCTATTTGAAATCATGCTTTATATACATATGTGTGCAAATCAAATAGCCCTGTATATACTCATGTATAGCCGATTATTAAGTCAGAGGATTTTTATATTCATGCACATGATTGTAGTTTATACAATCTATAAATTTTAGTTGCATAAGTATATGACTATATTTAAGACTTACTTCGGATTAAAAGCAATAAATAGATATTGGGTCAGATCTAGACAGATCGAAATTAAAATATTCACTTCCATAATAAGATTATCCTAGGTTTATTTGGGTAAAAATATGGGGAAAAAAAGGATCGAAGTTGGAAAAATTTTTAAGGTGAATTTGTCATTTCCGGTTAAACAGTACGTTTGCATAACTTTTAAACTTATGTGCAGGCCATTATTAAACTTTTACATTATAATAAGGACACCCAAGGCTTATTTTGGTTGTAAAAATTTAGAAAAAAATTGTATAATTTTCTTCAATTATCGGACGATTTTGTATTGGGATTACCTATTTTATGTCCTAATTTTGTTCGACGATTGTATCGTCTTGTCTATGGACGAAAAATAGAAGCAGTGTTGATTCTTTAAATCAATTATTATTTATTGTCTATGCTAGAAGGTTCGTGTATTTGCTTTATGATTTCGTTCCAAACATTATATCCAACACATATTTTTTCATATATTTTTTAAACTATTGTATAATACTTTAGTTTAATTTTTATGTTTTAAAAACATGGCAATAATATTTTTATTTTTCACTATGAAAGACAACCACCATTTTTGAAGAAAATAATTTAGAGAATTCAAAAACAAGAACTCAAAAACTTTTGCAAACAAAAATGTCCTAAATCTTCTTACTGAATTAGGTAGGGCATTAATTTTTTTATATAATTTTTTGTCAAACAGGCAACACCTTAGCACCCCAGAATTCGAAAAGTATACATCTTAAAAAACTATTTGGCATATCCATTCATATCTACTAGAAGTATAATTATGCCAAATATCAAGGAATTTCGAAAAACAAATTTGATTTTTCCGCTTCACGCATAATTACTCATACAAATTGTTTTATATGGACAGAGTATGAGCAATATTTATCTTAATACTAATATTAATATTAATCATACGTCATGTGTGCAGTTTAGTACTACAGAAATGATGTTCAGTAAGAGAGTGCACTAATTCTTATAGAGCACTTGTTACTCTGATTGGCTTATTTCGATTTCCTTTATTATATAAAAACATCACCTAACGTACCTTCAGCTGCATGCATCACCAAAAACTAAAATAATATTTAATCGCTGATTCAGCTGTATTAAAAAATAAATAAAGATCCAAGTCTTGAAAAAATTATCGTGTATGGAATACAACTTTTCTATTATTATTTTTGTCATAACGAAAACATACAAAGTGTTATAAACACAATTGGAAAACTAGGTTAATATGCTGTTTGGCCATTAGATTTTATTTACAAGCGAAAATGCTGATAAAAGCAACATTAATAAAAGGCGTTTTTATTGTCGATTTTACTCACATTTCAACTTTAACTGAAATTAAAGCAATTTCTTTAACTACTCGCTTAACTTCAATGCAACAATATCACAATATAGCCTACACCCAAGTACTCGTAACAATAACAAATTATACAGTCTGAATAAAAAAATAAAGAATTTCCCAAATTGATTTTCGTTAGACTTGCTTTAAAAAACAAAAACATTAAATTTTCTTTGTTGCTTTTTGTTGGACTTTCTTTACAAGAAACAATAAATGAAAACAAATTTAATACTCAACAACGTTATACTTGAGCACGTCCGTAAACGTTTCGTTACAATTTTATTGCATAAACGCCTTTGACTGTTTCCAGGCCTGCAAAAAAGAAACAGCACTTGGTTATACAAAAGTGAAACATCAACTGACGAAAACAAATATAAGTTTTATAGGCGGCTGCAATAAATTTTGGTTAGCCTTCAGCATTTTTTTTAGCAATTTAATTATTTTATCCTGAAAGCATAGCTGCTTAATTAGAAATTATAGTAGAAATGGAAAGCCAGTTTTCTTATATTTTTTAATTTCATGTAGCGCTCATGAAAATGAATACGAGCTTAAAAAAAATCTGTTTTGTTATTGGTTAAGCAATTCAAGAAACTCTTTAAAACCCAAGTGCTTAGTCCCAGGCCAGATTTGCAGTTTTTGTTGCAGCAACTTTTTATTTTTTAGTGCAAAAGAGCAATAGTGGAAAACAAAATGTAAATATTTCTATTTCATCACTCTCACACATATTCAAGAATTGCTGCAACAAAAATTGCAAGTGTGGACCGGGACTTACAGTGAGTTGTAATTCTTAATCATTTATTGGCAGCTTGTCTATAAGCATTGGTGCTTTGTAAGCTTTTGGAAGTGTTGCTTGTCTTAAGCAGCAACAACATGCATCTAAACGTTTGAAATTTTCACTTTTTATACGAAAGCGATATACAATATAAGAATCTTATATTAATTACTCTGTCTTTCTATCTATCACTCTTTGATATATAAGATTCTAATAAAAAGAGAATAAAAAACTATAATTATGATTTGAACAGGCTAAAGTTCATATCGCTTTGTGAGCCAAATTACATGTGATAATTATTAATGAGAAATAACAACAAAGTTATTCTGACTAATACATGGTTGAACGGAACAACTAGCTGTTTTTGAAGGCCACTAAACCTTCATCATCAGCCCTACTGAGAAATTGTTAATTTTGCATTGAGCCCCTTTGGAAACTCTTGATATATCGGTGACAATAAGAAATAAATCTAGTGTGGACCAAAATTTTGTCTTCAACAAATGTCTGCATGCAATTTCAAACTATTAACACACATATATTCACAAAAGAATCTTTGCTGCTAGTTTTATTTCAATAACATTTTTTTCTTTACTTTAACTCCCCAAAATATAAAAAAAGGAATAAATAAACAAAAGCTGAATAACAAAGCTATTAACTTGAGCAACAAAAATTAAACGTTTTACAAGGAACACAAAAAAAAGGATAAAAAAAAACAAAATCAAGTAACACAAAAAATTAAAACTATTTTCCCCTTAGATATTTTAGCTGCATTCATTAACACACACAAAGAGAAAATTTAGGCAATTGCAGCAACTTAGAAAAAAAGTTGTCAATTTAACTTGTCACTAAACAAAATTATCGCTTTCACCTCATTGACAAATATTATCATTTATCATAATTTTCTTAAGAGAAAAAATATATATAACAAAAAAATAAATAAAAGCAAAAACATGAAATACCGAAGCATATTTATGAGCATTTGATATAAAAATGTTTAAATTAAAAGCAAAAACTTTTTCCAAACTATATTTTTCCATTTTAATGTAAACTCAGATTTAATGTTATGCTATTCTATTTTTCTTCATTTAATAGATAAAGCATTTAAATTTCAATAAATTTTGCATAAAGTATTTTTTTTTATTATGAATAAACATTTATTAAGTCATTCATCATAATATTTTTTTAAGGCTTTATAATAAAAAAAAACTAAAAGTTAAATACAATAAACTTTTTATAAAGTATTTGTTTGAAAAATAAAAATAACAGAAACAATTAATATATTTAAGTATTATTTATTGTTTGCTAAATAATTTGCGAGAAATGCGAGTTGTGAAAAAAACATTTTTAAGCAACTTAAATTAGTTTTAAATAAATTCAGTAAAGTGCGACTTTGACTGGCGTACAAAGGGCTCCGTAAGGACACTAGATTTGTAATACTATACGAACTTAAGCCTATATAGAACATTGTCTTGGCATTTTTTCGCTTTTGCGATTTTTACGGTTCTTAGCGATTTTTTTTATAATGGCGTTTTTTCGGTTTTGGCGTTTTTTCTCATTTTTTGGCGATTTTTTAAATTTTTGGCGACTTTATTTAGTTTTCTGTATTTTTGGCGTTTTTCTCATTTTGGCGTTTTTTTTTAATTCTGACGAGTTTTTTTCATTTTGGCATTTTTGCGGTTTTTGGGGATTTATTTAAGTTTTTTTAATTTGGCGCTTTTTTTCGTTTTGGCGTTTGTTTTTGGTTTTGGCGATTTTTTTCGGTTTGGCGATTTTATAGTGTTGTGATTTTTTAGTTTTGTCGTTTTTGCAAATTTCAAGAGTTTGCCTGTTATGCTTTTCACGATACAGCAAGTTGTCAAAATTACATAATCAAAATTACATTAACTGATAGAACACCCTTTAATTTAGATTTTTTTAATTTTAATGTTAATTGTTGTGGCCGGTATAAAAATACACTAACTTTACAATTTTCGAGTGTGTATATACATACATATCGTTAGCTGAAATGCAAAAAGGCGTAACTAACAAAAATATAATTTTACAGGAGAAACAAAAAACTAAAGAAAAATCTGAGCAATCGTGTAGTTAAGTTCCCTTGTTATTTGTTAATAAAAGCGTCATTTTTGTTCGCAGAAGTGTAATATTTTGTCAAGATATGTAGTTTAATGGCATTCATTGTGATCAATCAAAAACTCGATTTTGAATTTTTTGTTAGTTACACCTTTTTCCATTTTAGCTGATGATATATTACATGGGATTTTAAAATTTTTCGTTGCTCGATTTGCAACACCCTTTAATTTTTAATTCCCGTGTATTTATTGTTGTAGGTTATTCATACTCTGTCCAAATTTTAGGTCCGTTCATACATTTCTTGAGAAAATAGCCGGTTACAGACAGACAGACAGCGTAGGGAAAACTATATGGCTCCTTTTCGTCTTTGGTATACGGAATCTTTAAAACGAAGTTTGCATACTAAAATCCGGTTTAAAGAATACTTTAGTTTTAACAATTGTTTTTTTTTTTATTTATTTGTATGAAAATCACTCAATAAAAATTAGTGCTTTTCATATACATTTTCTGCTCAAGTCGATCGTTCGTATTGTGGAAACAGAGGTTAAGGCCATAAATAACCAAAGCTAAGAGAATAAACTAAACTAAAAGTCAATCAGAAGTTGTCGCCTGCCTACTTATATTGAAGACAAAAACTAATCAGTCAAATTTGTTTTAAATTTCAATATGAATAGATAAACGAGAATTTTCGATTGTCTTCTATAAACTGGCAGTTAACATATATTTAGGGCCCATTAGAAGGCAAAATACCTTTAACCATCCCTGCTCATTATAATTTTAAGCAAAATTGGTTAAAATTTGCAAAGCAAAAATATTTTCATCTTGAAATAAAAAAACAAACTATCTCAATTGATGACCCAGGCGACACTGCACTATTTCAGCATTAGCCTGCAGCAGCAAGCATAACGCAAACACACACACCCACAAGCATACCACTACAACAGCAAAAACACATCATAAATCATTTTCAATTGAAAACTCTAAATTGAATAGGTTTGCGTTTTGTTTTCTATTTTCCTTTCCTGATTATTTTTCTGTTTCTTTTTTTTTTTTGCACTAAACAGTGGTGCACAAAAAAGAGCAATAATCTAAATGCTTTTAGATAACTTCATATACGATTTTGTGGGATTATACGGTGCCTTTGAATTCTATAGATTATTTTCTTCAAAAATGGTTGTTGTCTTTGGTAATAAAAAAATATAAATATTATTGCCATGTTTTTAAAACATAAAAATTCAATTAAAGTATTATGCAATAGTTTCAAAAATATGTGAAAAAATATATAATGTTGGATATAATGTTTGGAACAAAATCATAAAGCAAATACACGAACCTTCTAGCATAGACAATAAATAATAATAGTCTTAAGGAATCACAATTGCGACTTTTTTTCGTCCATAGACAAGACGATACAAACGTCGAACAGAATTAGGGCAGAAATGAAATTTTAAAAATAAAACGCAGAGTTCTCAAGTGTCATCATCTTCAGGCTTTAGATAAATTCATTATATGGAGACACAAAAACGCAGTTGAGTCAAAATTATTATTATGAATGGCGTGGCGTTGTCGACGTCACATCAAGACGTGAGTAAAAATTGTCACTTATCACTTGTCTGTTAACATGCTATATTAATTTACAAAGTCTTATGCCCTAATTCTGTTCGACGATTGTATCGTCTTATTTATGAACGAAAAAAAACCGCAGTTGTGATTCTCTAAAACAATTATTATCTATTGTCAATGCTAGAAGGCGCGTGAATTTGCTTTATATCCAACACATACTTTATCATATATTTTTCAAACTGTTGTATAATACTTGAATTGAATTTTTATGTTTTAAAAACAGGGCAATCATATTTCAATTTTTTATTATCAAAGACAGCAACCATTTTTGAAGAAAATAATTTTTAGAATTCAAAGACAAGAACTCACAAGCATTTTCAAACAAAAACGTCCTAAATGTTCTTACTGGATTAGGGCATTAGAGTTTAGTAAGAAATTATCAATAAGATCCAATTATTGCCAATAAAGAGTAGAAAAGTGACAATATTTACTGTCGTCTTGATGTGACGTTGATGACGCCATTCACAATAAGGGCAATTGTAATAAAAAATTCTCTATATCAAAATTCATTATAAAGGAGATCAAAATGCACTCAAATTGTAAAGAAAAAGCTGTGGCCAAATTATGGAATTCGATATCGAAAAAATTTTATATAATTTGATTTCGATCGATATCGAATGTCTTAATTAGAAACCTGTATTTTTGTAAATCAACACTCATAATAAGGAGAGCTTCATTCTACAAAACTCACTTTAGAGAAGTTCTACTGTAATTTTAATTTCCTATTGATTCAGAGCAAGCAGTCTCGTTTTAATCAAAAATTTTCCTTTTTTCACGCCACTGTGCATGTGAATTCAAAAACCTGAGCAAATTTTGCTCACAGAAAAGTCCTTACTCATGTTTCCATTATAACACAACAACAAAATATAACTAAAAAAAACTATGTATGTTTGTCATACAGTTACCTACAATAAAAAACACACACACACACACATATACGCACATGCATATATTGCTAAAATTAAAAAAAAATATATATATAGAAGCACAATGGGATCGTGCCACGTTTTCATATGATTGCACTTTTGAGCTGTAAAAATTCAGCCATTAGTTGTTTCCGTTATCTCTACTTTTGTTTGTACTCGTATGTGCAACTGTGTGGTGCACTGTGTGAGCAGGAGTAGGAGCCACAATAACAATGTATGAGCGTTTGGACCCCGGGAATGTTAATAATGACTCTGAGTGTGTGAATTGCTTTAACATAAAATCATAAATGTTTAAATGAGTTTATGGCCATGGAAAAATTGATGAAGTGTAACAGTTTTATTGGGCAAAAAAAAAACAAAAAAAAGGAAAACTATATTTTTTCTTTATTATTCAAAACTGTTGCAGAGCTTAAAAAAATAATTAAAGAAATTTCTGTAATAAACTTTTTTTGATTTATGGTTAATCTAGTTTTACTTCAGCTAATCAACAAGCTTAGCAATAGCCTCAGCAAATGCCAGAAATCTTTTCTACTCTTTTGCAGATATTTAAATGAAATACTTATTTTGAAAGCAGTATTTTGCTGTAAAGACAGATGTGCCAGCATTAACAGGCACTTGTGAAGGAAAAGTTGCTTAGCCTTAAACAATTTATTCCCCTTTTTTAAAAGGAAATAAATAAATAACTTTGTTTTTCTACGCCAAAGTTGTTGGCAGAAAAACTAATTAATATTAATTTATTTTTTTTTTTCTTTTTTTAGTTAATATTCTTTCATCAAAGTATGAGTATAATTAAACGTCATTAGAGAAAACCTGTTAAACAGATTGATGGCTTGTGAAGTGTAAGCCAGGTTAATGCTTGGCAGCACGTGTAGTAACTGTTTTCTTTTTTATTTTCAAAAAAAAAGTTTATTATCAGTGTTTCTTTTTTTTTGCACTACGCTTGCTTTTATATAAAGTATGAATAAAAATTACTTTTTTCGCTTTTAAATAACAACTGCGAAGCTTTGACGTGAGAATTAATGCAAATAGAAAACAGCTAAATTAATGAAAACGCCACCAGCTCTAAAGTATATTTCAGCTTTAGTTTTGATTTAAGTAGAAGTAAATATTTAAATGAACAGAAAGGTAAATGAATGCATTCTTTTGGCTGTCTTTAGATATTTCAAAGACTGTGCTATTCTTGCAATTTCCTGCTATTTATAAAGAACAGATTGAGTATGTCACTGGATAGTTTTTATTGCACAGAAAATTATTTACCTATATATTGTTTTTTAATTACCACCGTTACCGGTTGCAGTATAAAAATTGAGTTAATTTAATGTTTGTTTCAATCATTTTTTAATTGAACACTTACTGCCACTTCATCGAGGACAATCGAAAATTCTATCCCCCATATTCATAAAATTTGAAACGAATTTGAAATGTATTTTATTTAAAATTTTTCATACAAAATTTTCCTAAAACAAATTTCAAATTCATTTTATTTTCCCAGTGACTTTAACCTGTTCCCAAATCTAAAAAAATTCCTTGCTGGCAAGCGTTTTACCTCAAATGAAGATGCAATTGCAGTTGTAAACCACTATTTTGAAGACCTTGAGGAAAACTATTTTAATCAAGGGATAGAATTGCTAGAAAAGCGTTGGACTAAGTGTATTGAAGTTTCAGGAGATTATATTGAAAAATAAAAATATTTTTGAAAAACTAACTATTCTCTTTCATTGATAGGCTAAGAAGTTTCCGAACCGCCCTCGTATATATATATATATATATATATTTATTGAAAATAAAGACAAATTAATAAGCTTTGTTTTTGTTTTCCACATCAATAAGAAGAGGAACATTTTTGAAAATTAGAAATTTTGCTAATTTTTCATTAATTTTGTTAACATTGTGGTATTCCAGCAAAAACTTAATTTAACATTGGGTATTTCAAAGTTTTTAATATCAGTTTTAGGCACATAAAGTGCTCTGATTTGATAACTTCAAGGTTGAAAGTGGAGGTCATTGCTTTCGCTACGATGTCTGTCTCTCCGTCTTGTTGTTTTATTTTTATTTTTCACGTTTTTAATAATACAATGTTACAGCGCCTCTGGTGTTAATGAGGCTTATTAAATTTTCTAACCTCTGCTTAGTAGCCATTTTATTGGTTATTATACTTCGCCGATGATGATTATGCTACACAATACCGACGAACAAGGGCGCTCTGAAGTTACATCAGCATTAGTATCTTTTGTAACGCAACATGTGAAAATCCTAATGTAATATACAGAAAATTATATATCAACAATTGAAGTTTTGTAAATTAAGTGTATTTTTATGCAGACTACACCAAGTAAAACTAAAATTTTAAAAACTAAAATTAAAGGGTATTCTGTTATTGAGTTCTTGTATCATGGAAACCGTAAGAGGCAAGCTCTTAAAATTTTTAAAATCCCAAATCTAAAAAAAATGCCAAATCAAAAAAGCACCAAAAATAAATAAATTCAGTAAAATGGGACTTTGACTCGCACACGGAGGGTTCCGTACGGACACTAGATATGTAATACTATACGAATTTTGGAATTTGTTTTTGTTTTGGGATTTTTCGGTTTTTAGCGATATTTTTTAGTTTTGGTGCTTTTTTGCGTTTTTGACGTTTTTTAGGTTTTTATTTTAAGCAATTTGTTCAGTTTTTAACGTTTTTTTAGTACTGACGTTTTAAAGTGCTGCCGCTTTTTTTTGTGATTTTTTCCGGTTTTTCGCATTTTTTTTCACTTTGGCAACTTTTTTCACTCTGGCGATTTTTTCAGTTTTTGGCGTTTTTTTCCATTTTGGCGATATTTTTTTATTATGACACATTTTTCGGTTTTTGGCGATTATTTAATTTTTAAAGATTATTTTTTGGTTTGGAACTATTTATCGTTTTGGTGATTTCTTTCAGTTATTGGCGATTTTTTACGGTTTTTGGCGTTTTTTTTTCATTTTGGCGACTTTTTTTCATTATGACACATTTTTCGGTTTTTGGCGATTATGTAATTTTTAAAGATTTTTTTTTGGTTTGGAACTTTATTTTGTTTTGGTGATTTTTTTTGGCAATTTATTTTAGTTGGACCGATTTTTTAGCTTGGGCGTTTTTTTCGTTTTTGGCGATTTTTTTAGATTTTTGGCGTTTCTCGCGACATTTTTCATTTTGGCGGTTTTTCGGAATTTTTTAGTTATGGGATTTTTTCGATTCTTAGAGTTTTTTTTAGTTTTGGCGTTTTTTTTTTAGACGGACAGACAGGAGAGCGTAGCGAAAACAATAGGGTTCCTTTTCACATTTGGTGTACGGAACCCTAAAAAGCGCTTACATGATAAATATCACTAAAATAAATTGGTCCCTCAAATGCAAAAAAAATCACAAAAAATCAAAAAAAATTCTCAAAAACCAAAACAAAATTGCCAAAATGAAAAAAGCACTTAAATCAAAAATATCACTACAAACAAAATAAATCGCTAAAATGTCCAAAAAAAAATCACCAAAAGTTAAAAGTTCGGCAAAAATATTAAAAATCGGAAAAAAATCGCCAAAAATTAAAAAAAGCGTCAAAACTTAATAATCGCAAAAAAATCGCTTAAACTTAAAATTTTTGTTTTATTAAAACAAAAAAAAAACTGTCAAATATCAAAAAAAAAATCGCCAAAACAAGCAAGAAACGGCAAAACTTAAAAAATGCCAATGTCAATGTCAACCTTAAAAAAACGTTAAAAACCGAAAAAAGTTGCTTAAATCGGAAAAAAAATTGTCAGATAGAAACTCTATCCTTCTGTCCTTTTGTGTGCTGAAAACTTTAAGAAGTCTTTTGAAAATTATTTAAATAAATATGCAATCAATACAAATATAGGCATTTTCACAGAAACTTAAACTTTTTGTAGCGTGCGACATCAAACAAAAAAATTTTTTTAACCAAAGTTTTTTTTTTAACTTCTTTATATATTTGTATAGGCCGGCAATAACTCTACGTTAGGTAAAATTAAAAAAAAATATTAGTCAAATTGTTCCAAAATACCAGCTTAATTGCTTGCTGTCACACGCGACAAAAAGTATACATTCTCGTAGAAATGAACATATTCAATAAAAAAACTACCGCCGATGGGAAAGTTGAAAAAAAATAATCACGTAGTTTTTTTATGACTTAACTGTTTTAAACACTGTAATGGGTACAAAATTTTAAATCGTAGTACAACTTTTTATTTGGCTTTAATTGTTTTTTACTTTTGATTATGATGCAAAATGGTATCGCAATATTATTTACATCTATTTCGTGTTCATTTAACTTTTTGTGGCATTTTTGGCGGTTTTATATTGAAACGCTTAACGTGCGAATGCAGAGTTTGAAACTACAAAATTTTATTTTTTATTTAATTGTTTTATTTATTTAAAGGAAAGAGAATTTACATATTTAGTACTTTTGTTACTAAAAGTGTGTGCAATACATTTGAAATTTTAAAATTATAATTTTTTTCCAAGAATTAAATGGCAAAGCCAGCCAATTTAAGTTATTTGCTTGGTATAAATTTTTTTTCCGCCAAAACGAAAAATTTAATATAATTACTTATCCCGTCATTACAACAAATGTTAATTTTAAGTTTTTATTTCAATAACTTTCCATCTTTTTATACCCTTTACCAACAAAAATGGTAAAAGGGTATATATAGGTTTGTCATTCCGTTTGTAATTTCTATAATATCAATAAGCGACCCATATAATATATATATTCTGGATCCTTATGCATAGGGAAGACGAATAAGCGATGTCCGTCTGTCCGTCTGTCCGTCTGTCCGTCTGTCCGTCTGTCCGTCTGTCCGTCTGTCCGTCTGTCCGTCTGTCCGTCTGTCCGTCTGTCCGTCTGTCCGTCTGTCTGTACGTGAAATCGGTTTTCCGAAGCTCCCAGAAGAGCTAGAGACTTCGTTCTTGGACTGGTGTGTCAGAAATTTTCCAAAATAGATTGGTATTGAAATTCAGCAAAATCGGGCAGACGATTGCAGAGCTGGAAAACTTAAACTTCATTTTGCCATATAAAAGTAACTCCCGAAAACAAATTTTTATTTTTTTTTAATAAAAAACCTTATTTTACACTTCAGTACGACTAAAATTGGAATTTTAAATTAAAAAAATACAAAAAAATTAAAAAGACGTTTCCAGGGTTGGAAAACTTTAACTTTTTGTGTTATGTAAAATTAACTATGTCTAAAACTATATTAGTATTTTCTCGAGAACCGTAAGAGCTACAGACCTGAAATTTGGACACAGTATGTAGACCTTTGGCCGCTACAACAACAAATACATGATAGTTGGAAATTAAAGGGTGTTCCAAAACGAGCAACGAAAAATTTTAAAATCCCATGTAGTATATATACAATTGTATGTATATACACTTGAAATTTGTAAGGTTAGTGTATTTTTATACAGACTACAAAAATTAACACAAAAATTTAAAAAAATTTAAATTAAAGGGTGTTTCATCAGTTAATGCAATTTTGACTATGTAATTTTGACAATTTGCTGTATCTTGGAAACCGTAAGAGCAAAACTCTTGAAATTTTCAAAAACGGTAAAACTGAAAAAATAAAAAATTATAAAATCGCCAAACCGAAAAAAATCGCCAAAAACAAGAAAAAATCGCCAAAACGAAAAAAGCACCAAATTAAAAAAAAATTCTAAGACTAAAATAAATCGCAAAAAAAAACGGAAAAATTGCTAAAAGGAAAACAAAAATCGCCAAAACGAAAGAAAATCGCCAAAATGAAAATCGCCATAATGAAAAAAATCACCAAAACGAAAAAAAACCCTAAAAAACAGAAAAAATCGCCAAAATGAAAAAAAAATCGCCAAAATGAAAAAAATCGCCAAACCGAAAAAAACCCCAAAAAACAAAAAAATCGCCAAAATGAAAAAAGGCCAAAAACAGAAAAAAAAGTCGCCGAAACGAAAAAAAGCACCAAATTAAAAAAAAAATTATAAAACTAAAATAAATCGCAAAAAAACGGAAAAATGCTAAAATGAAAAAAAAAAATCGCCAAAACGAAAAAAAACCTAAAAAACAGAAAAAATCGCCAAAATGAAAAAAAATCGCCAAAATGAAAAAAATCACCAAAACGAAAAAAAACCCCTAAAAAACAGAAAAAAATCGTCAAAATGAAAAAAATCGCCAAAACGAAAAAAACCCTAAAAAACAGAAAAAAATCGCCAAAATGAAAAAAATCGCCAAAATGAAAAAAATCGCCAAAAAAGAAAAAACTTAAATAACAGAAAAAAAATCGCCAAAACGAAAAAAAGCACCAAATTAAAAAAAAATTTCTAAGACTAAAATAAATCGCAAAAAAACGGAAAAATTGCTAAAATGAAAACATAAATCGCCAAAATGAAAGAAAATCGCCAAAATGAAAAAAAAATCGCCAAAATGAAAAAAATCACCAAAACGAAAAAAAACCTAAAAACAGAAAAAAATCGCCAAAATGATAAAAAAAATCGCCAAAATGAAAAAAATCACCAAAACGAAAAAAACCCCAAAAAACAGAAAAAAATCGCCAAAATGAAAAAAGCACTAAATTAAAAGAAAATTTCTAAGACTAAAATAAATCGCAAAAAAACGAAAAAATTGCTAAAATGAAAAAAAAATCGCCAAAATGAAAAATATCGCTAAAACGAAAAAAAAACCTAAAAAACAGAAAAAAATCGCCAAAATGAAAAAAAAATCGCCAAAAAAAGAAAAAAAATCGCCAAAACGAAAAAAAAACTAAAAACCAGAAAAAAATCACCAAAATGAAAAAAAATCCCCAAAATGAAAAAAATCACCAAAATGAAAAAAATCACCAAAACGAAAAAAAAACATAAAAAAAAGAAAAAAATTGCCAAAATGAAAAAAAAAATCGCCAAAATGAAAAAAATCACCAAAACGAAAAAAAAACAAAAAAATCGCCAAAAAAATCGCCAAAAAAATCGCGAAAAAAACCCAAAAAACAGAAAAAATCGTCAAAATGAGAAAAATCTCCAAAATGAAGAAAAGCCCAACAACAGAAAAAAAAATCGCCAAAATGAAAAAAACCTCCAAAAACAGACAAAATCGCCAAAACGAGAAAAAAGCGACAAAACTGAAAAAATCGTTTTAACTGAAAAAAACTTCAAAAAAGCAAAAAACCTTCCTTTCGTGCGCGATTCAAAGTCGCACTTAACTGATTTTTTTTATATTAAAGGAATTAAATGAAACTAAGTTTTTGCTTATTTCGTTCTTGCTTTTTTCACTTAACATATTTTATGTATTTTTTAAAGAACTAGATTGGTATCAATAATCAGAAAAATCCAAAATTATGACTCCAGGGTTGAAAAACTTACACTTTTTGTGTTATGTAAAATTAAATAGGTCTAAAAATTTTTTTCTTTTTCTTTATAAATTTAATATATTTTATGCTTCTGAAAGAAAAGTTTAGTGTATGAAATTTGAAAAATGAAAATTATAGCTCCAAAGATGGAAACTTTAAAAAAATTATAAATTTTTTCACAAAACAAATATGTATGTACGTGTCTGTGTACTATATATATGTACGTACGTTGGTAAAGGGTATATAAAATTCGGCACAGCCGAATATAGCACTCTTACTTGTTAACAAAGGACTTATATAGTGGTCCAAATTGTAGCAAAGTGTTCGAATAATAGTGTACGAGCCTACAATTTTAGAGTTTACAGCATTTCCTTAAAACAATCGAACTGCAAGTGGACACTTAATTTTTTTATTTTATATAAATATTTATACGGTTGTTGCTGCCGGTGCTTCTAGTTCTAATTATACGATACATTTTGCCTGAATTCGTTGCAATTTTTTTGTGGCTGCATACGATTGGGTATGCATGCAGATTTTTAGAGCTATGCTCTTTATGCCACGGCATAGGAGCTAGGACATGATTAACGTAACAAAAATAATCGACTCTTTTACAGTTATAAATTTATTTTAGCTTTCATTTTTTGTACTTAAAAGCAGAGTACAAAAATAAACGAATCAAAGTGTTTGGTTTTGCATTGGTTAGTTCTTTGCAGTGAGCGAAAGAAAACCAAAACAAAGACAGTGACTACGATTGCTTAATTTGCTTTTTTATTATTTTTATTTATTAGAAAATATTGGGAAATAAATGGAAGCATTTTAAAATATTTGCGGCGAATTTGACATCATCATATAAGATGGTTTTATTTGTTTTATATAACTAAGCAGCATAGCTCTAACCGGGTGTCCTAAGACAGCTCTCTTATTTTTTTTTGTTTCCATAAATCAGGCACGGAATTTCAAACAATATTTTGTATCAGATTGAGAATCGATTTGGTGGCACGGTGTGAGTGAATGATGAATTTATGTTTTATGTAATAGTGCAGCTTTTTCCTTCTCCTGCTCTCTCTCCCTCTCTCTCTCTGTCTCTATTTTTTAAGCTTTACTTGTTTTTAAGGGCATTTTTTAAATTTTTTTCACACAACAACTGCAACATTTGTTGGCATAAGGCAACATATTTTTTAGACTGGCATATAAATTGACAAATTTCTTTTTTACTTTGCTTTTATCTAAATGCAGCAATCGAGCATAAGGTATACAGCATAAGCCATCAGTGAAGATTGAATTTTAAAGTTTTGCCCTGGCAATCTTTTGGATACACAATAAAATATGTGTTGCCTGAAGGTTTTTGCTTAATTGCTTTGAGGTAATTGGTAAAGCTTAAAGCGGTAAAAAATAATTGCGTGCATGTCTAAGGTTTTAGTGAAAGGTTTAACTAAAACTAAAAAAAAGGATTTTAGCCTGGTTTAAGCCACAAGGCAAACGAATGGCTATAGTCCTTATTAATACATTCACTTAAGTGTTAAACATATTGAAAAAAAGCTTAAACTTACACCAGTATTTTAAGCTCTGTGACAAAATTAGAATTATAACATATGAAAATGTTTACATTGCTTAAACTATAAAAACTGTAATTTATTATAATTTTGTTATTTAGCACAAAGTCCAGAACAAGGGGTTCAGTCCATATACAAAAATTTCCAAACAAACAAAGCACAAATTGCTTTTGCAATAGTTTCTGTAGGATAAGTAGGGTGGTGCTAAAAACGTACCTCCACTCGGAGACCCAATAGGGTTCATTGTGATAACAGTTTGTATAAATTTTCATAGAATTTTCTTTAAGGTTTTCTTTTACAAACCGGTTGCCATATAAAACTCCAAGGCAACGTGAGTTTAAAAAAAAAATCAGCAAATTTGAAAGCTTTTTTACTCTAATAAAAATATTTTTATATACATATATATATATATATATATATATATATATATATATATATATATAGCTATAATTTTTTTTACACTTACCTAGAAAATGATGTAAAGAAAAAGTAATTTTTGTGGCACATTAGCTTTTTGTTATCTGAAAATAAAAAATTAAAAATATTGGTTAATAACACAGTGTGACAAAAGCAAAAGAAAAACTTGAAGACTTTTTCTAAGAGTGCTAATACAGCTTGATGGTCTACTTAAGTAAATTATTTCGTTTCTTTTACACTCTAAAAAGCGACAAAATTCGATTCCTAGGACACCCGGTTAGAGCTATGCTGCTTAGCTACTCGTATATGCACACAACAAATTTCACGTGTGAAATAACAATGAACTAAAATTATATTATATAATGATTTTAAATTCTCTGCAAATATTTCAAAACATTTTCATTTATTTCCCATTATTTTATTTTCTAGCGGCATACGATTAAGGTATTGTTTGTGTCCGGTGGTGGCTGTTAGCCGGCTTACAGCCCATCGGCTTCGTTCTCTGGTTTGTGCTTAAAAACAAAACAAAAATAAATTGAGCAATCGTTATCACTGTTTGTTTGTTTTGTTTTTTTTTCACAAAATCAAACATTTTGTTTCGTTTGTTTTCGTGCTCTGCTTTTAAGTACAAAGACATCAAATCAAAAATAAATTTATAACTGCAATAGTGTCGATTATTTTTGGTACGAAAATCACATCCCAGCTGCTTTATCGCACCATAAAGAGCATAGCTCCAAAAAAATATTTTAAATAAATTAACTTTTGAAGCTTCAAAAGGGATAACCCTATATTTAAAATGCTGTTAAATAATTACAAATAATTTGCAAAGTTAAAAAGGGAAAATCCCAAAAATGTATATGCAGCATTTTAATACATGCTTTGGTTTTCTCATTTTTAACCGCATTCATACGCTCTCATAGACTTCAAATTAATTCATTGCTGGCTGCTCTTAATGTTGCTAATGGAACTTATTCTGTCTGGCGTGTGTGCGCTTGAGAGCTTTTTATCCTTTGTGATTGTCTTGAATGGTATTTATATAATTAAACATTATGAATGTATGAATGCGGAGTTCTATTTCATGTGTGTGTGTGTGTATGTGTATGGTATCCTAGTTGACCAAGGATTTCGTTAGTGTTATCGATTTCGAATATATCTCGAACATTTATAATGTACAATTAACGACAATGAGCCTCAAAAATGAATCGAAAAAAGTTTACCTGTCGCTCAGTTTTGTCCCAAAAAAATATTCGATTTCGAAGTTTCACTAGCAATATCAAAAGTGAGCCAATATCAAACTTACTTATTTTTATTTTAATTCTTTAACTTACACTCCATTCTAACAGACTAGCACAATTCACTGGGCTCAAAAAATTTTTCTTGTTCAATTATTTCACATATCATTGCATTAATATAGAAATGTCCTAACTCATTATTTTTGTGAAATCGAGTTTTTGGTGTATTTCTTTTGAAAAATATCTAATGTATCGAAAAATTAAAAATTGCGATTTCTAAAAAATTATGAGTTAAGGCCTTTCTATATTAAGGTAAGGATATGTAAGTATGTGTTTTTTTAATTCTGTAACTTATGGTGCAGTTATGGTTCGAATTTTGTACCTCTTAACTAACAGACTAGCACATATCCAGTCGACTACCGTCGTACACTCGAGAAACTATCGAGAAAAGAATATACGAATTTTTTTAGATTTGCGAACAGATATTAAACAATTTTGTTTCGAAATTTCTGCACTTTAGTGAGCATTCGTTTATATCGAAGCTCATCAGGTCAAGTGGGATGCATGTGCGTGTACTTGTGAGTTTATTTTTATATGTTATGCTTTTAATTTTTAATCAATAATTACTGCTACAATTGCTTGCAGTATCTCTTTTAATCACCTGCAATTTGTTTTTTTTTTTTTGCTATTGGCGATTTCTCCCGGACATTTTTCTTAGTATTTTTTTAAGAATATATTTAAGGAATATATAAGTAAGACAGATGTGCGATAGCTTTCCGTGAGCACCTGCCTTTACGGCCTTATCTCACGGGTGCCAAAGCACCGGGTGTGGGTTAGACGCCAGACCAACGCCCCCATGCACCCTTTTAGGAATGCACCTATGTGCACCCCTCAAAAAGGCACACAGGTTGCAATACTTATATATAGTTATCACTGTTCTATATTTAATTACCTTGCTTAGGTAATTTGAGCTATCTAAACTGCTGCTATGTTCGTGCCATAGCAGCTTCTGTTGATTGGCAACAGCACCTAGAATAGTGTCTGGCTGACCGCGTCATACCAACCACTAGCATTGATTTAACACTGGTAAGCCAAGACTATTCTACCAGCGTATCTTTTGGTAGCAACCACAGCCACCACGATAATTCTCTGGCTTCCACGCTAAGGTGTTGTGTATACACTCATAGCGAAGTCCCCAAGAGAATTCCTCAACCATTGCCGGCACATCTCAACCACCCATCCAAAATGAACCCATGCCTGTGCGGCAGATCCAGTAAGTAAGACAAGAGGCCATCGATGCTATTTTTAAGGAAATTCTTAACATTTCCCTTACCCTTGAAATTTTCCTTACCTTACCCTTGTTTTTTAAGCTGCTGAAAATTTAAGACACTCATAAAAACAGTTCTATTGGAATCCTTACAAAAAAAATTTTTTTAAAGAACAAACACAAGCCGCAAAGTTTTTTGCTGAAAACGCTTAGGGTCTATGGTGGGAATCGAACCCACGACCACTCAGCCACAGGGGCACCCTTTTCTTATAAATTAGCTAACATAAGGTAAATATTACAGCTTGGCTAAATCTCTTTATTCCCAGTTTAACATAAAACATCACTGAACATGGCAACAGCAACAACTAAAGGCAGCATGGAAAACAATCAATGGCCAAACCGCAACATGGTATCATGACAGATCTGAGGTTAGTTAATTAAGAGAACGTACAATTTATTATTGTTTACAAAAGCCGCAGGCATTATAATAGAGTGAAAAAGGGAATAGATACTTCATAAAAAAAAGTTATACAAAGAACTGGAAACAAAAATATCTACTATTTAATATTAAAACAGATGGACGACTAGAGGCCTTCAAAATACAAACTAGAAAGTTTGTTCGGCTTGTTGTCTTCTAGCCAGGAAATGAAAACAAATAATGGCTAAAGTTGAAAAACAAGTTCTTCTCTCAAGCTGATAAAAAAAAGCAGCAATAATATATATTAAACAGAATCTGCTTAGATTTTAATTTCATTAAAAAACAAGTGTTAGTTTAAATCACCTACGTCCAAGCCATATGCACAATGTGCAAACTTTTATAAAGAGCTCTTTGTGCTTTCACACCGACGAAAGTACAACATCCACAACAACAACAACAACAACAACACAGCAGACACCAATGCTTGCTCTTATTTTGCAAAGAAACAAGAACAGATTTAAGAGCTTTCAAAGCTGTTTACCTCAAATGCAAATATCAGTGTATATGTGTTTGGACGTAGCTGGTTTAAATTATATAGATTAAGAAATTCAGATTTATAAAAAAGATAGTTTATATTTTCTTTTGTTTCTGTTAGAAACGATTCGTAAGGAAAGCCGTACGATTTGACTGTTTGTTTACATTTCAGTTCGAAAGCTTTTTCCAGCGATTTGAGAGAGAGGGAGAGAGGGATTCAGAGAAAGAGAGAGAGAGGGAGAGAAAGATTCAGAGAAAGAGAGAGAGAGGGTGAGATGAGGCTGGTGGTTACTACTATTAGCAGCCGCTTTATGCCTCAATTTAGCGTTCACTTAAAGCCAACATTTACGCTCGTAAGGGGTAATACAATACAATGAAAAAAACATTTTGTGGCGAATTTTCATTAAGAAAAGGACAAACAACCAATTTATTGCGTATTTTAATTGAAAAGTGCAATAAATGTAAAAAATATATTCTAGAAAAGAACACGCCATTAGTAATTCACGGATTTATCTGTAAAAATTATCGTTTGTACCAAATGAACTCATTTATCAAATCAGCTCCTCCCCGATATCAGTTTGCTGGAACAAAAATCTTGTTTAGGATAAGGAAGACTTTTTTTTGGAATTGCTAACGAAATTTGGTAACAATAAAAGTAGAAAAAAAATTATTATATCTCTCGGTTTTAGAAGGGTTCACAATTCTTTTTTATCTTCACTTATTCGATGTTATTTTTATTGCATTTAAACAGTTTGCGTTATCGCTGCTTCAATTTGCTTATTCAACTGTTTTGTTAGAAAGACGAAAATTTTAAAGCAATTTTCAATTCTGATAAAGACGTTTGCTTAAACCAGCAATTGTTAAAATAAACTGCGTTGAAAAAAAAACACAACCCACATGAAAGTGAAATAAAAAAGGAATCTAGTCAACAAAATGTTATTTTATTTCCCTAGAAAAAAAAAACTTAAAATATTATTGTCTGTGCTGACATAAAATTGTAATAAAAAAAATTTACAATCTTACATTTTCATTTTATTTCACTTGCTTTACTTTATAAAGATTGATGCGCAACAAAATTTTCCACCAATTTTACATTTTTATATAAATTTCTACTGCCTGCTAGAAAAACGTGCTTATGAAACCAAGAATCAGCCAAGAAAAATTGTGAATTTCTCTTTTTAATATTCAAGCCTCATTTTTATATTTAATCTCACTTCAAAGTGTTTTAAATGTTAATCTAACTGCATGCAAACGTTTCAATAAAATTGTTTCTTTTTTTGTAATGCAAAAAAGCAGATATAAAAAGAAAAATATGTTTGATTGATAAAAGCAGATATATATTGGACTTTTTTTTTCAAGCAATAACAAATTGCTTGTGGACCTTCAATAGGTACAAATAAATTTTAAAAAAATTATAAATTGCAAGAAAGATATATATCGTCATTTGAAATCCACAAGGCCGTAACAACCAAAAATTTTAAAATAGCCTTTTTGATTGATTATGATGTGATTAACCAAAATACATCTTTTCTTAAAATTGTACCCACGTATGTTCAAAAATTCCGATTTTATTCCTTAACAAATAAATAGCCTTAAGGTTATAAGGTTTTTTGCTTCTCCTGTAAAAAAAGTAAATAGCGTACTTACGGCCATTTGGATTTTAGATGACGATATGTATATTAAAAGAATTTTACAGTAAAATTATCCTTTAAACCGATTTTCTCATTCAAAACAAAATAGTTCATTAAGTCGACATTAACTTTAATAAACATTTATGAATACCGGCAGTGGATAACCATAATCTCAACTTTTACTTCTACTGACAGAAGAGCATCTACGCTAATGGTTTTGTTGCCCCTGCATTGAACATAAATCTTCGAGTTCTTAAGCATTCTGAAACTAAAATAGGTACATTAATTCGTTATACTAAAAATTTAAAAAAAGATTTATTCATAGCAAAAATCAAATAAATTCAGTAAAGTGCGACTTTGACTCGCGCCCAAAGTGTTCCGTACATTGGGCTTTGAGCATTTTTTTAATATGGCGTTTTTTTTGCGTTTTTGACGTTTTTTCAGCTGAAATGATTTTTTGTTTATTTTTTTTTTTTGCTTTTTTCTCGTTTTGGCGATTTTTTCCAGTTTTTGGCGTTTTTTCCATTTTGGCGATTTTTTTTTTTTCATTTTGGCGATTTTTTTCATTTTGGCGATTTTTTTCATTTAAGCGATTTTTTTAATTTTGGCGTTTTTTCCGGATTTTCGCGATTTATTTTCGATTTTGAATTTTTTTTAATTGGGCGCTTTTTTTCGTTTTGGCGATATTTTTTTATGTTTTGGCGATTTCTTTCGGTTTGACGATTTTATAATGTTGGGATTTTTTTGTTTTACCGATTTTGAAAATTTCAAGAGTTTTGCTCTTACGGTTTCCAACATACAGCAAGTTTTTAAGATTACATAGTTAAAATTGCATTAAATGATGGAACACCCTTTAATTTAATTTTTTTTTTAAATTTTAGTGTTAATTGTTGTAGTCTGTATAAAAATACACTAACCTTACAAATTTCAAGTGTGTATACATACTAGAGATCGACCGAAGGCGTTTTTTTGGCCGAAGCCGAACTTCGGCTAAAATCCTAAACTTCGGCCAAAACCGAAGCCGAAGCCGAATGTTTTAAATTTTAAAAATGATACTTGTTTTATATGAATTAAGAAAAAAATTTGCTTTTTTGAGATCACTGAAATAGCTGTAATATCTATTGGATACATAACAAGAAAAATAAAACTATTTTGCAATTTTTAGATTGCTTTTTCATATGATCACTCACAAGAACGTCCAAGTAAAAGAAAATAGAAAGCAACAGGGTTGTATTTCAAAGCAACCCTTTCAAAACGTTAAACACAATAGAAACTGTCGGCGAGCAACGACCAAAAATAATGTTATTTTTCGAGCTTGCAATGAAAAATATTCGGCTTCGGCTAATCGGCCGATTTTTGCCGTAGGCCGAATGTTGGCCGATTACCACATTTTGGCCGAAGGCCGAAGCCGAAGCCGATTAATCGGTCGAACTCTAATACATACTATTGTATGTATATTACATGGGATTTTAAAATTTTTCGTTGCTCGTTTTGGAACACTCTTTAATTTTTACCTCTCATGTTTTTTTGTTGTAGCGGCCAAAGGTCTATACACTCTGTCCAAATTTCAGGTTCGTAGCTCTAACGGTTCTCAAGAAAATAGCCTGTGACGGACAGACGGGCAGCGTAGCGAAAACAACAGCGTTCCTTTTAATCTTTGGTGTCCGTGTCCACGTACAGCCCAAACGGCTGGACCGATTTTAATTTAAATTTTTTTGTTTGAAAGGTGACTTGATCGAGAAGGTTCTTTACTATATTTGAAGTAAATCGGTCCAGCCGTTTATGTTTTTTTTAGATATATCGAGTGTTTTTAAAATTTTTAATTTTTGTTATTTAATTATGTAATTCATACAAAAATTACAAATTTTCAAAACTCCCGTTATATTTAGAAAATATGTGATTTCTTCTAAATGGCTAGACTGCTTTTCTTTAAACATAGTTAAGAACCTTCTCGATCAAGTCACCTTTCAGACAGAAAAAACTAAATCAAAATCAGTCCAGCCGTTTGTGCTGTACGTGTACACGGACAGACACACAGTTTATTTATGAAGTTTTTATAAGAATGATCAAGTGTAAAATATGACAACCAATTATCTTCTGAAGATAAGAGTTTTATATGTAAGTGAATCTAAGTAGAGATAGTTCTTATGCCTAAGCCTTGATATATAGCACACCATTTGAATTAATTAAAACCCGTACATTATGAAAGTAAATGCTCGTTAAATGACACTTAAATTGTTGGACGTGTTTTACCATAAAAAGTTTGCAAGCATATGTAAGTGTTTGTTGTAGTTATTGTTGACATATGTACATTGTTGGCTTTTAGACCAACATAGATTGATTTCAACATAAACTTGAGGTAATAAAAAAGTAACATTAAAAGGAACGAAAAACAAAATATCCTTAAACAGACAAAACACATTCATCACACACACAAAAGCCAGCAATAAAAATTCCAAATTGTAATAAAAACAGAAAAACTACTTCAAATGAAAAAAGTTTTATTGATGTGTCAGAAATCTGCTGCTCAACATGATGGGTTTGTTTGCTGTTGTTGCTGTTGTTGTTGATTATAGTGTTTGTTGTATATGCTGCTGCTGTTGCTGCTGCAGTTGCTCCTTTAGAAATGATTTTTTTTTTTAGTTTTTGGCTTAAGATGAACAAAGCAAAAAATATATGTTTATATATATATATATTTATTTATTTTTTTTTTTGTGCTTAAGTGGATATTGTTAATGATGATAAAATGAAATATTGCCATAAACTATACATACAATAAGGACTATTAAGTAGAGCATCAAAATTTATTTATTTATAGTCGTCCGTTCAGTCAGTCATCGTAGCAGGCAAACAATTAAATGGCAAAAGCAAAAAAAAAACAATTTAAGTCAGCAAAAAGGAGGGTTAGGGCAGGCTATCAATGGTGGAAAAAAACCAAAGAAAAATAGCTTAATCCTACTGCTTGAGAATATATCAAATAACAACTGAAATAGACTATTTAATTTTTCTTGTTTTAAATCTCTTTGACTTTCTTATTTTTAATATTTTATGACTTCTTATCAACGTTGAATTAAAAACTTTTTCCAACTTTTGGGCTTAAGTGTATTTTAAACTGTCTTTAGGGATTACACAGGTATTTAAGGTAAATTTTTTTCTAAATTTGTCCTGCCTTATGACAGGCACAACAAGTTGATAAAAAGTAAAAAATAAACTTCCTTTAATCTAAAAAAAAACTTCTCGAAAACCCCACTTCTACCGAAGTTTTGAAGGCAATTTCTTTTGTGTGTATAAAATATATTCCTATTACAAAATATTTAAATAAGTATGTATGTACACGCAAAGAAAAGATATGGTTGAGGTGACCATAATCAAACAGCAACATACTATGATTGAATTATATGGTTGCAGTCAAATCATATTATTGTCAATGGAAAAGCAAGGTTTAAATAATATTATTTTCTGAGTTAATAATAATATTATCTACAAAAACAATTAACTTTGTTATACCTAATCTTATTATTGTAAACAAGACAACACTATTGTTAGATGTGCCTGAAATATAATTGATACTTACCATATCATGTTCTAATATTATAATAATATTGTTAAATATGACCATAGTATTATTTTATGTAATAATAATATATTGTTTTTTAATCATATATTTATTGGCAAATCTTTCGTTTAAAACAGCTGTGCGGTAAATCCGAAATAAAAATAAATTAATATTATTGAAATAAAATGTATGTATAGAAATGTATACTTACATATATGTATGTATGTGTGTACACGAAATACAACATATCTGTATAAAGAGATACATACATACATACATATGTATGTACATATTATTTTTATTTATCTACCCTTTTGTTTATACTTTTTTTACTTATTTAACACCACACGTCCACTACCGATAACTTACAAACGAAACACTGAACTGACAGAAGATGTTTCTGAAAAAGATTTTTTTTTTTTAACTTAACATAGTATGGTTTTGGATAACATTATATTGTTATTTACATAACATTATTTTTACACAATAATACAAATTATATTGTAGTCATAAATTTTTAACAAAACTATATTGTTAAACTCTAACCATATCGCACTTTCTATGAATATAATAATGTAATTATTAAATTCAAACATTACTGTGTTTATCGTAACGAAATTCATGTTTAAAATAACAATAACTAGTTTCCAACGACCACACATTTGTTTCAGAGAACATAATATTGCTTTCTCAACCATTTTACAATCATATCTTTTCTTTGCGTGTATGTACTCGTATGCATAAACGTATCTGCTCGTCCTTGTGCTTCTAATTTCACTTCTTTTATTCCAGTTTTTTTATTTATAATACTATTTTATACAGTTGAACTACCATGACAAAGACATTGACATCGTTTATGTCATCAACATAAAAGTCTGCTGCTGCTACTACTGCCACTGCTACTGTTGCTGTTGATAGCGAAAGTATTGTTTTACCTGCGCAAAACAGCAGAGTGAGCATACAAAGTGGAAGTGGAAATAAGGAAAAAATAAACTGCTACACTTTTGTTTTAAATATATGAAACAGGAGCAATAATCGTTAGAAAACAAAAGAGTCAACTGTTATTTGTTGAAATTAAAAATAAAGCTGACACTTACACCACAGATTACAATAACTGCCGCATAAATTACAAACAAAAAAAAAAAGAAAAAACAAAAGAATCAGGAAATCGTTTGATCAGATAACAAAAGGCTTTGCTGATGATGTTCAAGGTACACTTGAAGGGGGAATAAATTTAAACAGTAGCTTAAAGAACCTTATGATAATTGTTTTTCTCATTCACCTGAATTTTTACTATTTCTTTCGCTTTATACATTTATTTAAAAATTTTGTAAGATTTTATTGCGAAAAAACTGAGCTTTTTAAAGAAAAATATAAACATTTTTTTGCAAAAAATTTACCTTACCCGCAAAATTACAACAAATAATTGCACATTTGCCTTTGAGCTTGAAATAAACAATTAATTTTTAATTTTTTTTCCTTTAACTGTCCCAAAGCTCACGCTTGCTTAAAGAATTACGGCTTCTTTCATAACAGGACATAAAAACCTTCATAAATAAACAATGTTATTTAAAACGGTAAAAGGATATGTATGCATTAAATATTTAACACCCACAGTGAACAGAGAGCCATGTGAAAGTATAGCCTGTTTAGCGTTAACCCTTTGCTAAAAATTAAAAATGCCAGAACGCCTCTAATGTATAATAATTTTTTCTTTGTGCTATCTTGTTTATGTTAAAGCTTGAAACACTTTAAAAAATATTTTACAACACAACGTGAGCTCGTATATTAAATAAGTTAACAGTGTTTGTGAATATAAAAAGGCCTGGCATATTATCTTATTATCTTGGCCTGACTATTTTTAAGCAAGTTGTTTATTGCTCCTGTTCTATGCGGCTCAGAGGGACAGAAACAACTCTAAAAAGATTGACTTATATTTATGCTCTAAGTCACATACCCATGCAATTTACATATAAACACATACATATGTATTTATAACACGACTGTCCAAATTTGCACCAGAGTGCCGAACATCAATCGGCTTCTTATACAAATGATCACACATACGCTAATACATTTCACTCGGTGTTCTCTCAGTGGCCAGCATTGATTTTATACACATAACATAGTCATTGATGTTAAACATAATTGCAACATAATGGTAAGCAACATTTGTTGCCGCAACATTAGTTTCTTTAACAGTTACAAAAGCTGTAATTAACATTAAAGCGAATGTTAAAACATTGTTCTGTAGCTGAATATGAAATAGGAGTACTTTCTCTGAAATTTATTTTATTTAACAAGGTTCTTTTTATGCAAGGTTTTTTTTAAGAAAATTATTTTTTATGAAAGGGAATTCTTTTACAATTTAGTTTTGGTTAAAAGGTACGTTTTATAAAAGGTAAAGGCTAATACTCGAAAAAAAGTACTTTTCGTGGAAGGTACTTTTCGTAAAATGTACTTTTCATTAAAGATACTATTCGTAAGAGGTACTTTTTGTAAAAGGTACTTTTATTTTTCGTCAAAGTACTTTTCGTATAAATTTTTTTCACAAAATTTATTTTTTATAAAAGGTACTTTTTATAAAATGTACTTTTTATAAAAGGTACTTTTTATAAAATGTACTTTTTATAAAAGGTACTTTTTATAAAATGTACTTTTTATAAAAGGTACTTTTTATTAAGGGTACTTTTTATAAAATGTACTTTTTTTTATAAAAGGTACTTTTTATAAAAAGTGCTTTTTATAAAAGGTACTTTTTATAAAAGGTACTTTTTATAAAAGGTACTTTTTATAAAAGGTACTTTTTATAAAAGGTACTTTTTAGAAAGGGTATTTTTGTAAAAGGTACATATTGTAAAAGAACTTTTTTTATAAAAAGAAATTTTTGTAAAAGATACATATTGTAAAAGTAGTTTTTTTTTATAAAAGGTAATTTTTGTCATCAACATTTTGGTAAAAGGTACTTTCTATAAATGGAAGCTTTTTTAAAAGGTACTTTTTGTAAAAGGTACTTTTTATAAAAGCTACTTATTATAAAAAGTATTTTTTATAGAACGCAATTTTTATGAAAGGTACTTTTTATAAAAAGTATTTTTTGTAAAATATACTTTTTATGAAAGGTTTTTTGTGAAATGTACTTTTTATAAAAGGTTTTTTTATAGAAGGTACTTTTTATAAAAAGTACTTACCTTTTAAAAAGTACCGCTTAAAATTTAAGTGAAAGTACCTTTTGTAAACAGTTTTGTTTCTAATAAATTATTTAACAAATAAAGTTTATTTTTTTAAAGTACCTTTTAAAAATTACATTTAAATATATATATATATATATATATATATATATATATATATATATATATATATATATATATATATATGTATATATATATATATATATTTACATAAAATTTCTTTAAAAAAAGTACCTGAAAAAAGTACGTTTAAAAATAGACACATTTTAACAAAAGTACACTTCAACAACTCACCTTTTAAATAGTACCTTTTTGAAGAAGTTTATTAAGAACTAAAAGTACCTTTTGAAAAACTACTTATAAAAAATCATGTTTTAGAAATATGTTGTTAAAAAGTACTCTTCTTAAAATAAGTAAATTTATAAAAAAAAAATATTTTTAAAGAGAAAAAAGTACTTTTTATGGAAAATAATTTTTTTGAAGTACATAAAAAAGTACATTTTTTGCAATAAGTACTTTTTTTAAAAGTATCTTTTGTGCAATAAGTAATATTTATAAAAAGTGCATTTTTTAACAAGTGCCATTCTTACAATAAGTACTTTTTATAAAAGGTACCTTTATAAAAAAGTTCCTTCTCAAATAAAAAAATATATTTTTAAAAAGCACATTATTAAAAATGTTTATAAAGTACCTTTTTAAAAATGTACATTTTTAAAAGAATTACTTTTAAGGAAAATTACGAAAATTTTTTTTAATTATACTTTACTAAAACTGGCCTTAAAAAAGTACCTTTTTCAAAAAGAAGTACCTTTTTCAAAAAGAAGTACCTTTTTCAAAAAAGTACGTTTATCAAAAAAGTGCCTTTTTAATAATAGTACTTTTTCCAAAAAAGTACCTTTTTCAAAAAAGTACCTTTTTCAAAACAAGTACCTTTTTCAAAAAAGTACCTTTTTCAAAAAAAGTACCTTTTTCAAAAAAAGTACCTTTTTAATAATAGTACCTTTTTAAAAAAAAGTAAATTTTAAAAAAGACCTTTTCAGAAAAATTGCGAGTATTATTTTAAGAAAGAGTACTGTTTATTAAAACTGGCCTTAAAAAAGTACCTACTAAAACAAAAGTTTCTAAAATGAAGAACATTTAAAAATGTCCTTTAAAAAGTTGTCTTAAAACATTTTCTAGCAGGACAAATTTATGTAATTTTTGACATACATTTAAATTAAGGAAATAAGGATACTCAAGGGACAGGTTAATTTAATTATATATATATTATATTATATAATTTTTTAAAGTACTTTTCCAAAAAATATATACATATACATTATCATAAAGTTCTTTTAAGTAAACGTTTGTTAAAAACAATTAAACTAAATAGCCTCTAGGTTATATATTTTTTTCTGCAACTTCGCTAAGAAATTATTTTCTCAATGGACAAAAAAACATGTTATTGGAACTTTGCCAAATATATATAAATTTTTTAATGCGACCCATAGGACACGTAGCCAATTGATCGATTTCTTAAAAGCAAAATCAAAGCAAAGTTCTACTTATTACAGAATTTTCAAGAAAATTATGAAAAACTTTTTTGTGTGGGAAGGATATTTTATGTGTCTTAAAATGGCAGCACTTAGTTGGAAGCCACAAAAAACACTGTGATGTTTCTTTTATTTCAAGTTTCCTTTTCCATTCACTGTGTTAAAAAAAACCATCACAAGACGTTGTGTGATTTTTATGTGAGTTGAGATGGTGTCGTTGTAATAAAAAATCTAACAAAATTTTTTCTGGCTTTGACCAGCAAATAAAATTGAAAAATTGCATGGAATTGAAAATTTTTTTTTAACAGGAAACTAAAAGATAATGGCCATAAAGATGTCTTTTCAATTAGTTTTATTTTACACTAATGGCCGCCAACAGTTTTAAATTTTCATTAACAAAAACTTGAAGTTTTTTTATTAACACTGTGCCCAACAAAAATAAGAAGAAAAATTTAAAAAATCCTTTTAAACGTAACAGCCAGTTGGCTGCTGCGGTAATCTAAGAGCCATTTCAACAATAACCCAACTGAGTAAAAAAGTACTATTGAAAAAAAAAAGTTATACAAATTCTGAAGACAGGCTGACTGACTGACCGACTGAATGTTTATTTTTACCATATCTGTGCTTTTTTCTCTTTCTTTCTTTAAACCACTGCAAAATACGCTGAAGCACAATAAGCGCAGGGGGAGGGTATTATCCAGGGGTTATGAATTCTTTTTTATATTTTTTTACAACCAGCAGGTACTTTAATGGTTTTTTAATATTTTATTGTTTGTTTCAAGAGTCCTTTAGTGGGCAACAAAATACACAAACGCACAAGTGCTTGTTATCCTAAATTAACAAAAATAAATATTAAAAATAATGGAGTGCAACAGCAAGTGTAATTTACTTTAAAATGAGTGTTCAGATTGTAATAATGCCACTTCATAAATTTTATTTAAATGGAATTTAAATTTTTCCAGAATGTAAAGTGTGTGGTAAAAATATTTTTGAAGCACTTATTAAATGAAAGTATTTATTGTAGTTTTTGTGGAATACTCTTTTAAATTACGATTAAATATTACTGTTACATATTTGATTAACAAATATTTTTTAAATATTTTATTTAATTGCTAAAAGTTATTTAAATAGTTTGCCTTATTTTTTTAAGTAAAGGTGAAAATATCTTTCTTTCAAGCAATGTTTTACTATGATTTTTGCCATGAAGATAAACTCAACAACATGGTGTTGCTCAACTTGCGTTAACTTTCAGTAACTGGTGGTCGGAGTTTCACAGTGCATAGTGTTGGCAGCAGGACGAGTCCGCACAAATAGGACGAGTTCTCCAAAGAAAGTTGATGTCGTGCAGGCACTGATAATGCAATAGCAGTATACATGCACGTATGTATGTAAATATATTGTTCCTCTACTACAACACAGTCTTATCTGCAAACATTGTCATCGAATTTTACAACATGAATGTATGTATGCTCTCGAAAATTTCTGTGTACTTAAGTTTGAACAAAACATACATATCAACTAAAACAAAGACAATTTTTACAAAAAGTACCTTTAACAAAAAAGTACTTTTCAAAAAAGTACTTTTTCCAAAAAGTAACTTTTCATGAAAAGTCCCTTTCAAGAGAAGTGTCTGTTAAAAAAAAGTACCTTTTCAAGAAAGTACCCTTTCAAGAAAAGTACATTTTCAAAAAAGGTACATTTACAAAAAAATCATGTTTAAAAATAGTGCCTTTTCAAGAAAACTACTTTTTCAAGAAAAGTGCCATTTCAAAAATGGTACTATTTTCAAAAAAGTACCTGTTCAAAAAGTAGGTTTTCAAAAAAATATCTTTCCAAAATAAGTACCTTTTCAAAAACAAGTTTCATTTTGAAAAAGGATCATTTAAAAAACCTTAAAAAAGTCCATTTTCAAAAAAGTCTATTTTCAATAAAGTACTTTTGCAAAAAAAGTACTTTTTCAAAAAAAAAATACCGTATCAAAAAACTACCTTTTCAGAAAATAGTCTTTTTCTTTTTTTCAAGAAGAGTAATTTTTCAAAAAAAAATACCTTTTCAAAAAATTACCTTTAAAAAAATACTTTTCTAAAAACAAAGTACCATTATGAAAAAATATCATTGAAAAAAATCTTTAAAAAGCACTTTTCAAAAAATGCCTTTTAAAAAACTTTTAAAAAAAGGAAATTTAAAAAAAGTACTTTTTTAAAAACAAAGTACTATTATGAAAAAATATCATTGAAAAAAATTTAAAAAATACCTTTTTAAAAAAGTAGCTTCATAAGAAAATTTAATTTAAAAAAAGTAACTTTTTCAAAAATTTTTACTTTTTCAAAAATTTTTTTAATAAATTACCTTATTTAAAAACTGTATATTTTAAAAAAGTACCTGCTTATAAAAAGTACTTCCTTTATACCTTTGAGGAAAAATTACCTTTTAGAAAAGTAGTTTTTAGTGCTGAATGATTCCTCATATCCTACACTTTATTTTGTAATAATTTTCTACAAATTTCAAAACTCAATTTTACCATCTCTAAATTCACAACAGTCCTGCCATTGTCATTTGATCTTTACTAAAAAAAGCTTTCAGGAAATTGTAATACGATGAATCAAAAACAATTCACATATGTATTCCATTTGCAATGAAAAGTTGAGTAGACACCACACATCGTGGACCAAACACAAAGAACGCTGGTGATGAAGATGCAGTGACCTTCGAAAACAGCTAGTTGTTCCGTTCGTCTAGTGTTTGTAAGAATATTTACAATTAACTTTAATGTCATTTACTCATTAATAATTATCCCACGGAGTAGAAATAAAGAAACTGATAAAACCAGCATTAAGTGTGTGAGCCATACTGCACTAGAACTAGGAAAATTAGTTGGTGGGAGTAAGATGTAGGGCGTGGTGTCTCCGGGTATTACATTTGAGCTTTTCCACATTGAAAGTGGCAGAAAATACATCGGCAGCTAGTTTTTTCTACATGTGAACACTACGGCTAAAAAATAAATTTCATTTGTAATGTACTCTCATCGATGAGCTTCTTCGCCTGCTTCTTTCCGCCAACGAGCAGCACAAAAATAGACTTTGATGCGTCTTTTGAGAAATGAGATCAGTCCACCGAATGTTATACTGAATTTTTATGCCAAGAAAATTTTGATTCCTCAAAAATTATACGACCTATACTAACAGATTGAGCAGCATCGATCATACGCCTATGAGTAAGCTGATAACATTGGGTCCATTCAGAGATTATTATCAGTGTTAGAAAACCTGAAATATTTTTCATTTAATTTAATTTTGCTTCTGCTTTCGCTTTTGAAAAATACAACAGTTTCAGTCAAAGCAAAATAAGAAAGCGATTTATGACCAATTGCGCAGTACTTTCAGCAGTCGACAATTTGAAAATTTTGAATTT
Source organism: Tachina lurida (assembly GCA_944452675.1). Taxonomy (NCBI): domain Eukaryota; kingdom Metazoa; phylum Arthropoda; class Insecta; order Diptera; family Tachinidae; genus Tachina; species Tachina lurida. The sequence goes on along the minus strand of OX101752.1, from coordinate 9,514,204 downwards.
GATTTACTTTTGCTTCTTGTTAGTATCGCAAGTAAAAGCAGAAGCAGTTTATATGCTTTTGAAAGTCGCAAACTACTTATGCTTTTACAAGCGAAACTAAGAAAAACCAACAGCAAATCAAATTCAAACTTTTGAAATCGTCGACTGCTGAAACTACTGCGCAATTGTTTATAATTCGTTTTCTGCTTCTGGTTCAACTGCGACTGTTGATTCTTTTCACAAGCACAAGCAAAAGCATTGTTTCATTTTAAACAGTTGGAAAAAGCATAAGCAGCGAAAAGTAAAAATTTTACAACTTTTGCTACTTCGACTTAAGTTTTTTAAACACTTATTATTATTATAATTATATTGCCTGGACTAGATCCCATATATAACAACTTTTATAGTGTGATCCCTGTTATCACCGACACCAAAAGCAATACAGAGCACCATGACACACTCTATTAAACGCCTTGGAGATATTTAAGGCAACTAGCTAACATCCGTCAAAATGCTGGATTGAATTACAGTATTTCACGGCGAGGAGGGCAAGTAGTCACCCGTAAAGCAGCCTCTACGAAAGCCATACTAACGGTCGTTCAGTAAGCTGTTGAACTCTAGATAACGAACAAGATGGAAGTTCATGACTTTGGATTTGCGCTCAGGCGGCAATATTTGACATTTCTCTTTCGAACCTTCTTCCATTTGAAATCTTAAAGCAATGCGAAAACCGATTCCCAGCAAATATTACATATTGAACCAATCCTAATGTGCTCAGAAGAGAGGGCGTCTATGGCGATAAATAATGATATCAAATAAAATGTAAGACTTTCATTTTTTGCGCAAAAAAAATACACAAACACAGACATACTCTTACACATACTTATGTATTTCAATCCTTTGCAGTTGTTGCATATTGCATTACTAACGTTGAAAAACAATTTGCTACTTGTCAGTTATTGTTTTATGCTTTTCTTTTCTCATTTTATATATTTATTGTTTAAGATAACTTGACGCAGGAAAGAAAAATTATGGCCAAGAAGAATTATGAACGTCCGTTCATGTTCCCAGTTGTTTAAGGAACTGCAGAAAATAAAGGGTATTGCATTAAGCGTTTTATATTTTTAAATTTAAATAAACTTGACTAAAATAATTTGATACTCGTATTTCAGTTCTTGCAATTTCGTGCAAACTTTATGACCGACAGTAATTTTCTTTCTTTAAGATAGTCCTTTAAATAAAAGGACTAAAATCAGGTTAATCCTTAGGTTAGGTTAGGCTAGTCTGGGTGGTCAAAGGACCTCGCATAGACCAAGATTGATTGACTCCCACACAGATTTAGCAAACCTTAGCAGCCTACACATTTCTATTCCCGATACAAGATCAAGACTACGAAAAGTGTGATCACCAAGGCAGTCATATCTAGTGCGGTTTAGAGCCGGACAGTGGCACAGTAGATGTTCTACTGTCTCAATTACCCCGGGTTCCTTACATTTCCTGCAGGTGCCGTCAAGTATTTGTCCTATTTTGACGGCATATGAAGCCGTCCAACAGTTTCCAGTTAATATCCCCACTAGAAGTCTACAGTTTCTTCTGGTTAGTGATAAAAGGAATTTAGTCGATTTAGGATCATAGGAACTCCACATGATTTTAGAAGTTTTACAAGTTTTCGTCGCACGCCAACTTTCCTCCGCTTCTTCCTTCATCTTAGAGTCTAAGATCCCTTTCACGTGCTGAATTGGTTTCCAAACATATACCATTTCTTCCACAGGTAATTGGATTCCCCTTTTGCACAGTGTATCTGCCATTTCGTTTCCCTCAATCCCCATGTGTCCTCGTACCCAAAAAACATGTACTTGTCTGTCAGCATATAACCTATTAAGGGCATTCCTACACATGAGTACAACCGAGGAGTAGTTACAGTCTGCTGAAATAGCCTTAATTGCTGCTTGACTGTCTATATATGTATATATTCACACGCGCATTCATGGTTTGAGGGGTAAAAGCTAATTCTGCAGCCATTTTGGCTGCATAGATTTCCGCCTGGAATATGCTACAGTAATCAGGAAGTTTATAAGATTCCTCTATACTGAGCTCTGGGCAGTAAACCGTAGCTCCTACCCCTTCATCCATCTTTGAACCATCAGTGAAGAAATTGAAACTATGCCCCCTATAGTTAAGACCTTCGAGATAGCCTTCTTCCTTTATAGTGATCTGCGGTTTTTCAAGAAAGTTAATTTCTGGAATGATGTAGTCCGAGCTACACTCCATGTCTTCCAGCAATTTACCGTGACCAAATGGTTTGTACGACATCTGTCCTGTTCTTCTCAGTCAGATTACGGACTTGCATGCCGCGTTCAAAGCGGTTAGTTTTATTGGTTTAAGGTCCAACATAACATCTAAGGCTGCAGTAGGTGTACTTTTCAGAGCTCCAGTGATGCAAAGTTCTGCCAGTCTCTGGGTGTTTTCTAACTTTTTTAGGTATGCTTTCGTCTCAGTCGCCCTCCACCATACAAGTATTCCGTAGAGTAGAATTGGTCTAGCTACCGCTGTGTAGGTCCAATATGTAAGATTAGGCGAAAGTCCCAATCTCTTTCCCAGCATCTTTTTACATGCGTACAGGGCAGTGGTGGCCTTTTTGACTCTATCCTCTATATTGGGTTTCCACGTCAGTTTACTATCCAAAATAACTCCCAGGTACTTTGTATGTGTTTTGGGCGAGAGTGATAATCCTTATTATCATCTGGTTATCTTTTTAGAAAAAAATTCTCTGTTATAAATTTTTTTTAGTTTGTTTGCTTATTTTGTGTTAATATTTATTTCTCTTGCATTTGATAAGATTTAATAACTTATATTTTCGGTTTTATTAGCAAATAAACTTTATAACTTTCATTTACCTTTTGTTTTAGTTCTTAAGTCTACATGTCAACAACATTTGTGTAAATTAATAGTTATTTCCTTCAAATATTTGTCCTGTATAAATTAAAACGACTTTTTTTCTTTATTGTTGTGAAAATATTATAACAACTGTCTACAATTATGCATGTTCGGTTATGATTTAACATGTTATATAACAAGACAGTGGGACAAAATGAGAACTAACAAAATTTGGCCATAACAGATTCAACTGATTATGAATTAAAGATGGGATCATATCATATCAATATTTCTCTAAACTAACAAAAATTTGTAGGAAGCCATAAGCAAACTCCATCTGGGATGTCTGGTATTTTGTTATACGACTCGTTATATTCACCCACTGTTGCAATGTTATAACTTCTGCTTATTTCCTTATTGTTATTTTTTTTTTTGCCAACACTTACGAGAAATATACAACAAAAAAACTAAAAAAATAAAATATGAACATTGCAATTGCATTTGAAAGCATATTGCATTTATCAGTAGAAGTGACACATTGTTAGTTCTACTGATGACAATTGCAATAATGTTGTTTTGCTAAAATTATAGCTGAAGAATCATCATGTGATTGTGGTTTCCTTTTTTATAACAAATGCTAAAGGAAGACAATTATTATAGACAGAAAAAAAACCATTCCATGCATAGAAGGAAATGATAAAATATAAATGGAAGGAAAATAAAAAGAAATATTCAAATGTTTTAAGAGCGATACAAAATTAAATAAAAAAATTTTAAATATACCCAGAAAAAATATATTTTGTATTTAATTACTAAATTGAGAAAAAAAAATCGAATTATATTACTACTGAAATAGAACATATCTACGAATTACTGCATTCCATATCGATCGAAATTTTTATACAAACAAATATAATTGTATGAAAATTTTTTCTATATCGAATGCCGCAATTTGTCCACTGTAGAAATGACGTTTGAGTATCCGACTTAACTCTTTATCAGCTTATTTCGAGCGAAATTTAGCTTAGTTGTTTTGAATTTAGCTTTAAAATTTTCATTTAGCTCTTAACTTGTTTTTTTTTTTTTGTTTTTTTTTAACTCATTTAGCTTGTTTAGCCTTTTTTAACCCCCGACCAAAAAAACGAAGGTGTAATAAGTTTGTAGTGTGAGTCTGTAAGAGTCCAGCTGGACCGATTTTTTAGTTTCTTCGGTTTGAAAAGTGCCTTGATCAAGAATGTTCTTAGCCATGTTTAACGAAAATTGGGCCAGCTGCTTAGAAGATAACACATCTTCTTTAGATACATATATTCTATGAAATCTGTGTGCCGTATCACCCAAACGGCTAGACCGATTTTAATTCGATTTTTAATTTTTTTTTTGTTTGAAAGGTAACTTAATATTATATTTTTCGCCTATACTTGAAGGAAATTGGTCCAGATGCTTGGTCTGGACGTCGGGGGTTCTTAAGATTTTTAATTATTGTTCTTAACATTTAAAAATATAAAAATTTTTCTTTTTTATTATTAAAAAAATACATTGAAATTGATTATTGAGGGGTTTACTAATTAAGTAAGATAATAATTTGGGATAATTAGTGCGTTAATAAATGTTAAACTTAAATTGTAGCAATTCCCAAAAAAAAAACACTAATTATAAAATTTTTTCATTTGGAAAATAGTTAAAAAAATACAAAATGTAAGTCGCACGACAATCTTATAAGAGACGTGCAAATTTACATATAGAGGATGTTGCTCTTTTAGAGTTACAAAGGCGAAACTTAAGTTTATATTAGTGGCCATTAGACTTACGTTTTTGACTATAAAAATGCAGTGTATAGAACCCCTTTTAAAGAGTTATCAGCGGCATGGATTAACTTTAAACAAAAATTAGAAATAGATTTACTTTCAATAGCATTAATTCACTTAAAAAAAACCTTTCTTATTTTAAAATAAATGTTCTTACATTTTTGAAATCAGTTTAAGCTTAGTCCTCGTCCTGACTTGCAATTTCTGTTCCAGCAATTCTTGAGTTTATAGGTGAGAGAGGTGAGTAGATTGGGGAAATGTACACAGTTTCATGTGCTCGGCAATTCTGTTTTGTTTTGAAATTATCATTTGTTAATTTAAATGGCGCATATTCATAAATCGTAACTAAAGTCGAAATTTATTAAACAGATACTAAAAGTTAACAGATAGTTACAGGTTCTATTGACAAATCTAACCTAATGAAGTAACGACTCCCAGCTGATAAAAGAAATAAGAAAATAAAATGTCGATAATACTATGATCGATATAAATTGCAATTAAATAAAAAACTATTCCAACTATCAAAAAACAATTTTTGACATGTAAAGTATAAGTATAACATGTATAAGTTAGTTAACATTTAGTTACAGCTTCACTCATAATTAAGTCTAAACTTTCGTAGCTGTCTGTGAATAACTTAAATAGGTATTTAAAAAAGTTAGCCCCTAGTAATGATTTCTGAATATGCGCCAATGTATTTGATATTTTATTTTATTCTTCAGTTATATTAAAAACACAAAACATAACAAAATTTAAATAGAATTGTTAATTTTTCAGGAAAATTTGTGGTGTAATCGAAGTTGTTAATACATAATTGCAAAACTAGAATTCCTTATGTGGACACTTATGCAATTTCAAAGCAGAATTTCCAAAAAATTGCAGCAACAATAAAATAATAAAATAAATAATAAAAAATTTCATTAAAAAATTAATTAATATTTTTTATTTCTAATAATAAAAAATATGTATTATATTTATATATTTATACGTTATGTTAGCAATAAAAAACTATTGCAAAGGGATCAAGGAAGTTGAAAAAAGTTTAGCTTTATTATGCGGCTTAAAATTTTACTTTTTTTTAGTTTTTTTTTTCAAACCTGATTTAGCTTAATGTTATTTTAAAATCTGGCCACACTGCTCTGTATTTGCTTTTTCAAACTCTCTTGCAAATAAAATGCACATACATATCTATGTACATACATGTATGTATGTAAGTATATAAAAGAAAAAAAATCAAATAATTACATACATATGTACATACCTTATTTTTTATGACCGAATGCACTTGGCATAATCGGCATTTTGCCGATCATGTCGCAAAAACAATAACAAAAACAAACACCATCAAATACAAATCAGATATAGAAACAAAAATACAACAACAACACACTGAATATTAAGTATTCCATACCATTTTTTGTTTGTTTGTTTTTGCATACAAATTTGGTTTGGACTATAACTTTAAATATGCACTTTACCGTACAGAAACCTTTTCAAATATTTGTTTTCTTAACAATATTTGTAACAATAAAGAACCATTAAATAATACAATAATAATACATACATACATACGTATTATGTATGTAAAGTTTACATGACATTGTAAACCTATGTATACAAAACGATCTGTAGCGAACAAAAAGCCGATGGGAACTAAAAGCATCATGCAATTTTTTCTGAAGAAGAACAAGAGCATGAGTGAAAGTTTGCTGTTGTTTTTGTTTTAATTTCATAATAATTGAGAGGGCACTTCGTATGTTTGCATAAACATACATACATACTTACATATGTATGTAATGTGTGTGTATGTAGTAATGTTTAAGATTATTACATTAATAAAGCGCATAATGATATTATAGGTAATTATAATCAAAGTAGTTACGTGTAGTTTCCACAATGCAAGCAAGCGACTTGTCTAGAAAATTTGTATGGGAATCACTCAAAAATTTGAGTGCTTTTCATATATTTTTTCTAGACAAGTCGCTTGCTTGTATTGTGGAAACTGCACATTAGTTACCCAGCGGCGAACGCTGCATACCACATTACATCTCTTTAATGATGTTTGTCATACTTTGTGTTCAATGAATGCTAGCTTACAAAGTGTACGAAAGTAAGCTAGATTGTATTCGAACTGCCCACTGCCAACTTGCAATGTATGTTAGGCAATACTGAGCTTTTGTGTTGATTGGATGAACACTTCCGTAGCTCGCTTACTTTGTGCGCAAGTGAAAGGCATTCACTCCACAAATGCGTTAATGCATTTGGAAATATATACTAGGTACGTATGTATATGAACTGGTGTGCATTACTGTCTTACATGTGTGCATCGAATCATCGCTTCTGTAAGCGACATTTTCGCCGCTGGGTAATAAATATAGCTGAGAAAATCTTATTACTTTATGACATTTTTTCTTAAGCCACAACACTAATTTTTTTAAACTATGTTAAAATCTTATTTTATAAATTATCGTAATTGAGTTTTATTAGCGTCATAAATTTTATATTATTGAATAGTCAACATTTCTGTGAAACCTTAATAAGACTTTTGCTTATTGCATGTGTTTGTGTGTGACCAATTAAAGGAAGGTATTATTGAGAATAATTTACTTACTTAAAAGCTCAATTTTTTTCGGAAATAATTTTATTGGTAAATATTGCCTTGATATAATTGGTAAAATAATATCAAGGCGAATCCATATTAGGTGGCCCCAACTGCCCAAGTGACTATTTTCGACTCATATTTGTCTTTTTTTTATGTGTAAACATCTATACGCTAGGGGGTAAAAATCTTTTTCACAATACAATCACAAATTTTGAGTATCAAATCGGTGTGAGCGAATTTTAAAGCATACCTTCAGGAGCAATTATTAATTAATTTTAATAGAAATTGCTTGTGAAGTGTAATAGTGTTGCCAGTGGGGATAATTTGGTTAAAAAGTTGAAAAATATAAAATCTATATAAACTTTTAAATAAAAGAACGTTTTAAATGTCAAATATTTGTTCAAAAGACATATAGCAGTCTTTATAAAGAATTTATAATATTATATTATAACATATCTTCATTACGTACTGTTGCCTTACACTGAAGCTGGTGCACTACAATTGGGTAACAATCTCCATCTCATGCCAATTATTATGGATGGGGATTTTAATACAAATTTTGCAAACCCACAGTCGCAAGTTTTATAAAAATTTTTATTTGACGTTTTCCACTTGCATATGAGCAATTCTCCACAAACCCCCACAACTAATAATTCCACTACTATACATGCAGTTTTCTATAGAGTAGAGTAAAAAATTTATATATCTTATTTTAGTTACCATAAGCAAATATTAAAAAAAAACTTTCATTACTAGATGTTTACACATATCCCCTGTGATCGGACTCACATTGCTTCTTTTTTTTGCATCAAAATTATAAATTTGTGAAAGCGTTTTGACCCGAGTATACTTCATATAAATATGCCTTGACCAATATTTTATGTTATTTTTTGCAACATTATTTTTTATATAGCTACATATGAAAATTTATTATTAACCTCATTTACTGGTCTTGTTGTTCTCTGCCCCTCAAGAAACTGGAAAATATTCTTTAAGTCGTCTGCTTATTATGGCTATAATTTATTTATTTGTTTTTCCTTAAAAACGTTTTTATGAGTGAGCAAAAAACCAAATAGCAAGAAAACCAAAAAATTTCACATAAAACCTAAATCAATAAATTTTACACACAAAAAACAAAAATTATATATATAATATTTTTATGAGCAGTTATTTCTGCTTGGTGTGATTGTTAGAAACATTTGTTCAATGTTTTCAATTTGTGGCATATAAAACTATAATATATATATACAAGACACAGCTTCAAAAAATTAATACGCCTCATTTAACATCAGAGAGGCGCTGCAACACTGCATTATTAAAAAAAACGTGCGAAAAAGCAGAGTTGTAAAAGAATGAAGCTTTCCTCTATCTCCTCCTTCACCACCTGTCTTCTCTCTCACTATCCCTTTCCTAAAGAAGGTAACACCTAGTAATAGTAGTAGGCATTAATTGCCTGAGTGTTACTTCTCTTTTTAAAAAAAAAAAAAAAAAAAAAAAAAAAAAAAAAAAAAAAAAAAAAAATGTTTAAAAATATTTATTGATCGATAATAATTTATGTGTTGTTAATTGTTTTGCTTAAATTTGGGCATTTGGGTAAAAAAATTTTTTAAATTAATTTAACACACATATTTGGCCGAATGTGAAAATTAATTATTAAAAGCAGAAAATCTAAAATTTTTGTTATTGAAAATTACAAAATAAAATATTTTTATATTATAAAAACACCAACTTCTAAAAGCTCTAGATGTTTATTTTTAAATAAAAATATTTGTTAAACAAATTATTATTAATAAATGCAAAAGTTATTTGTAATACTTTAATATTGTTATGAAAGTGTATGAATTAGAAATATTTTAATTTAAAACAAAAATTTTTAATAAAAACTATAAAAATGTAAATAAGCTTTTGAGCTTGAATTTATTAAAGCATATAAGCATATTTTTGCTCAAATAAATATTTAAAACTTGAATGTTGCCTTTTAAGGGAAACATTGATTGTGTTTTAGCTTTTTTTAATTTTTTTAATGGAGTCTACAAATAAGATTAATACCTCTCCTTGTCCAACTTATCTCTTTTTATAATACTAACGCTATCAGTTTTTAGTATTTATTAGGATTAGCTATGATGGCCTTTAAAGAAACTAATGCCGAGTTCACACTATGGCATTTTATGACATCGCAATAGTGTGTACTATTGGCAGCGTTTATCATTTCCGATATTTTTCGTTGTATAACATTGTTTTCCATATAAAAAAACAGTGCAAATGGCGTTGCACAAATTTTGAAAATGGCACCACAAAATGACATCACTAGAAATGCCAGAGGTGTCCTCAGCATAAGCTTAAAGGAAAAAATTAAAACAAATTTATTCTCTCATTACATTAAATAAATTGGTCTGTACAAAACAAGAAAAACACTAAAGGCTTATTTAGCCGACTGAATGGGAACGTAACTGCAAGGGTAGGAAACTAATATGGACATTTCCACAGGAATTTCAACTTTTTGTAGCGTGCGACACCAAGCAAATATGCTTGTTTTTTTAAACAAGCGAAACATTTTTTTTCTTTTTATAAATATTTGTGTGTAGACCTTCAGCAGATGTACGTTAGGTAAAATTTTGAAGAAAACTCGAGTCATTTTGTTCAGAAATATAAGGTTAATTGCTTGCTGTCGCACGCGACAAAAAAGTGGAATTTCTGGGAAAAATAACCATATACAGATTCCTGCATTCCGGTTACATCTCTATAGACCGTTTCATTACTTTTCACATAACAATATCGATCAGCTGTTTCCTACCGCTGCAATTACATTCCATTACAGCCGGCTAAAACTGAGGCTTAACACTTCTAAGGAGCGCCACATCAATAGGAGACACACTTAACTCCTTTAACTTGGAAGATGACGAGACGACGACACACATTCTTTGTGAGTGTATCGTATTATGTGACAGTAGAAGACGAGTTTCTGTGTTCAGATGATATTAGGCGAGCTTCTCCAATATCTGTAGTGACCTTCATACAGAGATTGATTTAATTTAATTCACAGATCTATGGTACACAAGATCCATCAGGTGTCGCAGTGCCGGCCTTTGGACCAGATCTTCCCCCTATTCTAACTAATTATTTTATATGTTTGCGTATATTGAACATTGAATATTGTTTAGTTTTTATTTTGTTTGCCAGATTTTCTCATTTACCCTCTCTGAGAGTTCTTGAGGCTAACGCTAGGAACACAACTGGGACAAATGACGAATTTTGTCGTATGAAACACAACAACGACGAAAAAAGATCAAAAGCGCTATTCTGTAACTTTTAACGATCCGTCAATCGTAATTCTTGTCTATACATTTTGTCGCTTGCAATAACGATTGTGTGATTCTGTAACTTCTTTTTAACGATAAAATTAATAGCACATAAATTCTTGTCGCTTAAATAACGACACAGCTGACATTAAATTACAGCGAATATCATTAAAAATGTTACTGAATAGCAAATTTGATAAATTTTCGTTACAATTAGTTAGTGAATCGTACTACAGCTCTTATAATCGATAAAATTTTTTACTGTTTGAGCAAACAGAGAGAAAATTATTTGTTCGCCATTCGTTGGCATTAGAAATAGAAATAATATATAGTAGTTGCTGAAATAAGCTGCTTTCCTCATAAGACCAGAAATTATGACACTTTTACTAAAACTACAATTTGTGGTTGAAATAAGAAATTAAACTTTAAGAAGTTATTTAAATAAATTTAGCAAATAATTCAACGATTATGCATCCACGTCAAAGACAATAGAGAACACAATTGCTAAAGATTCCTACAATTCAAGCATTTCAAAACACTCGCAAAAAAACAGAAAAACACCAAGCACTTGGCAATAAAACAATGATGTTATAGGAGAATAGTTATAAGAAAAGAAGTAAAATTGTGTGAATAAATATACTCGTATCTAAGGCATTATGGAATAATAGCTTAAGTCGAATTAAGTAAATTTAGCTTTTTTATGGTGTATTATGTCCCAGTTGAAAGTTTAAGTGCAAAGAAAGCATCACACAATAGTTGAAACATGCGTTAAAGGCTTTAAATCTTCACCATTCTATACAATTGCTCGGGTTTTAAGAAAATGCAACCCTATAGCTGGATTCAGTAACTTTTTGCGATTTGAAAATTTTAATTTTTAACGATATATTTATTCGTATGCCATAACGATAATGTGATTTTGTAAATTCTTTTCAACTGTATTTTACTCACCATTTAATTGTTTATCATGTATTATCCTTTCATACAAAATAATAAAATAAGAGAAACGCACAAAGAAGAATTAAAGAAAAACTTTGCTAAATTAAACTTGTGATTTTACTTTTTTACTTAAAGTGACAGCGAATATCGTTAGAATACATTACTTAATAGCAAAGTCGTTAAACTTTCGTTATATTCATTTAAGCGATGCGATTATCGTTGTAATCTAAATCCGGTAGTGCCATTCACTAACTTTTTTTTGACGATAATCGCGTCGTTAAAACAATTATAACGAAAATTTATCGAAATTACTATTCAGTAACATTTTTAACGATATTCGCTGTAGGTTAATGTCAGCTGTGTCGTTATTTAAGCGACAATAATTTCTGTTCTGTTAATTTTATTGACAAAAATCAACACAAAATATCAGCTGAGTACTATCGTTAAAAAGAAGTTACAGAATCACACAATCGTTCTTGCAAGCGAGAAAATGTATAGACAAAAATTACAATTGTGGCATCGTTAAAAGTTACCGAATCGCACCACTGGTACTGGTCTAATGAGTTGTTTATTCTTCTAGGAAATTTTTATAAGCTACATTAAATCAGGACTGGATTTTGTCAAAAGTCAAAATGTCCAAAAAAAAACACTACTTTGGGGCCATTCACATTTTACGTAACGCTATTTTCGGAGTTGTTATACTACCCCCCCCCCCTTCCCTTAGTAACGCTTTTTACACAACTTTCAGTACAATATTTTTCAACTGTAACAAATCCTTAAACCCCTCCTCTTCCTTTTAGAGCGTTAGGTAGGTAATATGTGAACAGCCCCTTGCCTTTAGTAGACTTAAGCGTTTATTCCATAAAGCCGCAGATATTTAAGTATTTGTGAATGTGTATGCAAAAGTTGCGTTAACTTAACAAATAGCAGCTATTTTGACGATGATGACGATGATGTATTTCTCAAAAGTATGTGTTGATGTTTAAGAGAGCGATTGAAAATGTGAAAAAAAAACTTCACAGTATAATTAAGGGCGTCATTTTGCAAAACCACATACACATGCATATTCTATTTGATGGAAGCTTTTCTTTTATTTTCCCCTCATGGGAGTGTGCATGCTAATTTATATTCCTTTTAAGCATTTGAAAGATTAGATTGTTGATGATAAGCGTCGCATCTCAGTCTCCGCTGGCAAAAAATAATGCGAAATAATGTCTGTAATTTACAAAAACAAAATGCATTACTGTCGTCTATTTATCTTCTTTGGTTGCGAATGTCTTAATAGCTAGTGTAAGAAATAAATTGTTTAGCAAGAACTAAAGAAATATATCAAAATATTTTCACTATTCCAACTAAGTTTTTCGATTCGTCCAGGTGCCACTAACAAGCGTAATAAATAACTCTTGGATATAAAATTGTGCCCTAACTGCCAAAAAAAAAAGCTTAAGCGAGATTGTTTTCGAACTTAGTACTTTGACCAAAATCGATCATTTGCGATTGTACATAATCGATTTTAGTAAAAAAAAATAGGCCCGAAAATGTTAGCCAATAAAAATTATTAAAATTTTTTATAAAAAAATATTAATAAACAAGTGCACACATCATGTATTGTAGAACTCCAACTTTATGTTAGTAATTTAGATATTCAAATATTTAATTTTCAATTCATTATTTCAGCTACAGGGAATGTTGTTGTATTATTATTTGCAACACCTGCTAACTTACGAGTAAACACAAGCAACAAATGAAACACTAAAAACATGTGGTAATTCATGTACTTGCTCCACTTCTTTTGCCATAAAGCGAAAGCAGTTAAGTTCTTTATAACTCTATTACAAGTATTTAATGTTATATACTTTCTCTGCTGTTTCTAAAGTGAAAAAGCCAAAATAAAAACCACAAAAAAACTAAGTAAAACTGAAACAAAAGCAAGCAACTATAAAACTTAAAAACTTGAATAAAGCTTATCACAAATTTCTTAAAATGTATTCATACAAAACTTTAAACATTTCAAAGCTTGGAAAGCTACAGACAGCATGGTTTCCTAAAAACGAAATGCATAGAAAGGGTTATGAAACTTTGCGAATGAAATAAGCTTGTTTATATGAAAATTGTTACCGATATTGTTTTAAAATAAAGTAAGAAGCTCGAGTAAAATCTGAATGTATGTTCTAGCCCACTATTCAGCTGAACAAAATTTTTTGTATGCAGTTTTTTTCTGCATATAAAAAATTGCTTTCTATTGCAGCCTATGCTTTAATGGGATTCAATTGAACATGTCGTCCCTACCGATATGCAAAATGTGTTTTTTTTATTTGTTACCTAGGCACCCTAATTTCTAGCATATGACTCATTTCAAAATGCTGAAATTTTCATTGACGCTAGATAACTCAATAAGAAATATTTTAATTCTCACATTTTTAAGAATACGCTGACTTTAAATTTACAATTGACGAGTCTTTGAGCTCTTGTGAAAAGTAAAAATTTGCATATTGGATAGTTTGACGTGGTAGGAACGATAAATGTGCCCTTATTTATGAAAGTGTTCTAAGTCATATATATGTATATTTGGTCGAAATATTTCGTAGATTACCTTTAAACAAATTAAAAAATATTTTTATATTATGCAATATTTCAATTTAGAGTTATTGTAGTCTCGATTAATATAAATTTATAAAATTATTACTGAAATTTTTTCAAAAGATTTTTTTGATATTTCGAAGCGAAAATGCATATGAATAAAACCACTTTCATAACTAAGGGCACACATATATATATATACTTATATATAATATAAAAAATTTATTTTTCCAAGTACATTTCAAAAAAAGTTAAGTCAGGAACTAAACGAATCGGTATCAATAGTGGTATTCAGTAACTTTTTGCGAACCAAAAATCGTCATATTTTTCGATATATTTAATCATTTTCAGAGACGATAATGTTATTTTTTACGATGAAACATAGCTGTGCTTTACTCATCATTTGATTCCTTATCATGTGGCATCTTTACATACACAGAAAAAAATTATTTCGAAATTTGAATACGAAAATCACCGATTCAATAAAAAAATTTGTAATTTTTTTTAACAAAATTGTCAACACGCTTTTAGAAAATATATTATTTTTTCAGTTAATAAAGTAATTCAATCAATCACAGAAAAAAAATTGTTGAGTGAAATTTTATTTTCAGGTGATTTTTTTGATTTTCAAAATAATTGCAAGAAACGAAGTTCCAGAAGAACTAGAGGTTTAATATATACCCACATAATATTGCTTGTGATGCTCTGAATAAATGTTCTGAAGACACTTTGTACCAAAAACCAAAGCATCACACAATTTTCCAAACAAAATTTTCTACTACACAAAGATGCAACTTTAAATAGGCCGTAAAATGAGGTTTAGATGTAAACTCTTAAAACGCTGGTTAGACGTGTATCTTTTTTTAAGTCCCCTCTACAAGAATCAGTTGGCAGAACATTTTTATTTTCAAAAAAAAATTCATTTTGTTTTACAGTGTTATTTGAGCGTTATATGCGTAAAGAACAGACTGTAAATGGATGTACTTACGAGTGATACATAACACGACTTATTTGGCTATCAAATACTCCCTTGAATAAATCAATTATGGCCCGCTAGGTGTGACTCCTCGTTGTTGTTGTGGAAGTTATAGCTCCTCTACATTAAGGGTATTCACTAACGGCTACATGATGCCTGTCATCGTTTTCAATGAAATAGGAACTCATGATTCTATCCATTGAAACATAAGGTACAACAAGCAGTATTTAAGCATTGTTATAAAGATAATTTTGGACTGTAAATGTCAAATTTTTTCATACTGATGAAATTATTCCACCAAACATGAGCTGGACAAAGTTTTTTTAGAGCTATGCTCTTTATATTAGTCACAGGAGGTAGAACGTAATTTTCGTAACAACAACAATAGACACTGTAGCAGTTATAAATTTATTTTTGTTTCCATTTCCTTGTTTACATTTTTAAGTTCTCGTTTTCTACATTTTTCTCTGTTGGTAAATAAGGAAATGACTTGCTAAATAAGAACTTAAAATAAAACTGGGGTGCTAAGTTTGCGTATAAATATGCGAAATGTCCACACAGGCAAATAATTGCAGCTAATTTGTTTTGTTTTATAAATAATAAGAAAATAAATTAATTTTATGAATATTAGATAAATAGTTTTAAAAATATAAATAGTTTTATTGCAGTGTTATTTCACACATGAAATTTGTGTTACATAGCTAAGCATTATAGGTCTAATTGGGTGTCCTAAGACAGACCTCTTGTTTTTTGTTCGATGTAGACAGGTATGCCCCAAATATATACTTCAACACTTTGTGTGGTGTACCAGTAAAAAAAAAATAAACGACTTAAAGGTGCAAAAAAACCCTTTATAAGGCAAAAAAAAAAATTTTTAAATTGGCGATTAATAGTAAAACAAATGTGACAAAGGAACTAAAATACTAAAAAGATTATTAAAGTTAATCATGACTTAACATACGGATTTTGTTTAAAATACCGGTTTAATTAATACTTAGCAGTCGTTTATGAATGCCACTGTAAACTGATAACAGCTGTCAAAATAAAGAAAAAGTATTAACAGCTTAAAATTCTATACCTCTAGAATAAACACGCCTAGTATATGTGTATGTAATAGGCACTAAATACTCATAAGTAGACAATCACTAGTATGACTTTAACTGTTTTCATATCCATTAACACACTGCGTTGCAAGAAAATTTAGTGCTTCTTGTTTTCTGCCTTTTGTGGGAGTCATTTCCACACAATTTTCCTAGTCTATCTGTCTCATGGTTAAGATGCTGTTGTGGCTGCTTCAACTACACCAACAAACAGTGGTTCCTTTTAATTTTGTTCATTATCATTTTTAGCATCAATGTTGCTTTGGTGTTCTTCTTTGTTTTTGCGTACATATTTATTTAATTTGTGTATGAGACATTATCGTTGTTGAAGGCATAATTGAATCTTATGTTGCTGATAAGTACAAAATTAAAGTCAGTTAGATAGTAAATAAATTATGGTTATTATGGCGCACTCACCATATTCATAAACAAACTTGCTTTTAGCTAAACAGTGGAGCTTATGCACACACATGAAATGAAAGTGAAAGTTTTACACAGAAAAAAAAACTTTTCTGTTTCTTAAAACACAATAAAATGTGTTAAAAAAAGAGTTAAAAGTGTTTGAGTGAAAAACAATTGGGGGATTCAAATAGCAGTCTTAAGTGTCATACGAGTAGTGTTATAATGTTTTAAATTATTTCAATATAATTGTTTTGGCTTTTTTTTTCAAACAAAAATTTTTATCAATTTCACCAACTCTATTTGAAATAAACTTTAACTAAACATTTATAAAATTTAGAGTAATTTTTTCAAAAAAGTACTTTTTTCAAAACGGTACTTTTTTCAAAACGGTACTTTTTTCAAAAAGGTACTTTTTTCAACAACGCACTTTTTTTTCAAACAAAGTATTGTCAACTTAAAAAGGTTATTTTTCCAAAAATATAATTTTTTCCAAAAAAAATACTTTTTCAAAAAAGTATATTTAAAAAAAAGTACTTTAAAAAGGCCCTTTTTAAGAAAAACATTTCATTAGGAATTTTTATAAAAAAATATATATATATTTAATTTCACCGATGTGTCACCTCTTGTGTTCACTTGAATATTTCTCTTCTCAAAAATGTACTTTTTGTCAAAAACTAATTTTTTTAAAAGATACTATTTATTTCGAAAAGCTACTTTTTCCAAAAAAAAACATATATCAAACCTTTTTACACAATAAAGAGTACTTTTTTTAAAAAAGGCATAT
The DNA here is from genome assembly GCA_944452675.1 of Tachina lurida. Lineage (NCBI taxonomy): Eukaryota > Metazoa > Arthropoda > Insecta > Diptera > Tachinidae > Tachina > Tachina lurida. The sequence goes on along the minus strand of OX101752.1, from coordinate 9,496,864 downwards.
TTTTAAAGCAATTTTGTTTTTCTAAAAGGTACTATTTTGAAAAAAGTTTTTTTTTATCAAAGAGGTACATATTTATTTAAGGCATTTTTTTCTAAAACGTAAATTTTTATAAGAATTTTTTTTTAAATGTATTCTCTTACAAAAAGCGATTTGCTTACAAAACGATATTTTTTTACAATAAAATCCATTTGCTTAATACGGTTCTTGTTTTGAAAAAGATAATTTAAAAAAAGTACTTTTTTCAATACAATATTTTTTTCCAAAAGGTACTTTTTTTGCAAAAAATTAATTTTTTAAAAAGTGTGCCGTTTCAAAAGGCATATGAAAAGAGTTAAAAGTATTTGAGAGAAAAACAATTGGGGAATTCAAACGGTAGTCTTAAGTGTTATACGAGTAGTGACATAATGGCCCTTAATACGTTTCTCGAATTTTCAGTTTCGACTTCAACTTGCTGTACTAGATTAAAGAAACATACAACATTTTTCTTTAATCTGGAACAAACTCTCGAAGTCAAATAGAAAAATTCGAGAACCGTAATAAGGTCCAATGTTTTAAATTATTTTAATGTTATTGTTTGGGCTTTTTTTTTCAAACAAAAAATTGATACTATGACATTTAAGACTACTGCTTGAATCAATTATAAATATATAAAGTTTGTTAAATATGAAGTTGTATTTAAATGATGATTTTCATTAATTTTTTTATAGTTAAATTACTTTTAAATATGAAATAATATTTAAACACGTTGGTGAAATAGGATCTAAGAAATAATAAATAATAACCGATTTTCCAAAATTCTCTACCAAATTAAAAGTATACATATCTTAAAATATTTATGTGCAAACATTATTTCTTTACAAAAAAAAGCTTTTATAGCTTCATCTAAGAAACCTAAATAAATAAAAATATTTATCTCACTCCCACTGTAACCAACAATTTTCAATTATTTCCTTAGTTTTTGTTTTCTCTAAAAGAAAATAAACAAATTTAGATATGCCTAGAGAAGAAGTTCATTATGGTGGGGCCTTAAAGAAGTAACCAAACATGTATTTATTAAATAATTGGCAATATGACCAGCAGCTGGCTGGTAATATTTGATGGCGATAATAATAATAGTAATAATAATAATAGTAATAACTGCTGCTGTTATAACATTGGCGGCAAAGGCTGCTAGTCGGTGGTCTTCATTATATTCAAACAAACTGTTGGTGGAAACTATATAGACCGCCAATAAACTAAGCTAAGCAAATAGACGACAACATCGTTAGCTTACAGATTTATTGCTAATTTACTTAGCAGCGCATTACCAGCCAATGCCACAACCGATATATTTATATATAAGAAATTGAAACTATGGCATGATAATATATAAAGTATATAACATTTACAATAACACATACTCACATACATTTACTATTACTAAAGCTATTAGGACAACACCAACATTTTTTTACATCTTTGTTACAATCATATTCCTTTTTATACTCCAATATCTATCTTTACATGAAGTTTTTTAAATACGTCTTTATTAATTAAGAATAAGGCACAAAGTGCGAAAATATTCTTTTTTTTAGCGCTGCTAAATACTCAGAATTTATATTTTTATACCCTTTACCAACAAAAATGGTAAAAGGGTATATATAGGTTTGTCATTCCGTTTGTAATTTCTATAATATCAATAAGCGACCCATAAAATATATATATTCTGGATCCTTATGCATAGGGAAGACGAATAAGCGATGTCCGTCTGTCCGTCTGTCCGTCTGTCCGTCTGTCCGTCTGTCCGTCTGTCCGTCTGTCCGTCTGTCCGTCTGTCCGTCTGTCCGTCTGTCCGTCTGTCCGTCTGTCCGTCTGTCCGTCTGTCTGTACGTGAAATCGGTTTTCCGAAGCTCCCAGAAAAGCTAGAGACTTCGTTCTTGGACTGGTGTGTCAGAAATTTTCCAAAATAGATTGGTATTGAAATTCAGCAAAATCGGGCAGACGATTGCAGAGCTGGAAAACTTAAACTTCATTTTGCCATATAAAAGTAACTACCAAAAACAAATTTTTATTTTTTTTAATAAATGAACTTATTTTACACATCAGTACGATTACAACTGGTATTTTAAATTAAAAAAATATAAAAAAATTAAAAAACCGTTTCCAGGGTTGGAAAACTTTAACTTTTTGTGTTATGTAAAATTAACTATGTCTAAAACTATATTAGTATTTTCTCGAGAACCGTAAGAGGTACAGACCTGAAATTTGGACACAGTGTGTAGACCTTTGGCCGCTACAACAACAAATATATGAAAATTGGAAATTAAAGGGTGTTCCAAAACGAGCAACGAAAAATTTTAAAATCCCATGTAATATACATACAATTGTATGTATGTATGTATATACACTTGAAATTTGTAAGGTTAGTGTATTTTTATACAGACTACAAAAATTAACACTAAAATTTCAAAAAATTTAAATTAAAGGGTGTTCCATCAGTTAATGCAATTTTGACTATGCAATTTTGACAACTTGCTGTATCTTGGAAACCGTGAGAGCAAAACTCTTGAAATTTTCAAAAACGGTAAAACTAAAAAATCAAAAAATTATAAAATCGCCAAACCGAAAAAAATCGCCAAAAACAAAAAAAATCGCCAAAGCGAAAAAAAGCACCAAATTACAAAAAAATGTCTAAGACTAAAATAAATGACGAATAACCGGAAAAATTGCTAAAATGAAAAAAAATCGTCAAAATGAAAAAAAAATCGCCAAAACGAAAAAAACCCCACAAAAACAGAAAAAAATCCAAAATGAAAAAAAAACACCAAAAACAGAAAAAAATCGCAAAATGAAAAAAAAACCAAAAAACAGGAAAAAATTGCCAAAATGAAAAAAAATCTCCAAAATGAAAAAAAGCGCCAAAACCAGAAAAAAAATCGCCAAAATGAAAAAAAAACGCCAAAATGAAAAAAAAGTCGCCAAATTGAAAAAAAAACTCCAAAATGAAAATAAACCCCCAAAAACAGAAAAAAATCGCCAAAATTAAAAAAAATCGCCAAAACGAAAAAAACCCCACAAAAACAGAAAAAATCCAAAATGAAAAAAAAGCCCCAAAATCAGAAAAAAATAGCCAAAATGAAAAAACCCCAAAACAGGCAAAAATCGCCAAAATGAAAAAAATCGCCAAAATGAAAAAAATCTCCAAAATGAAAAAAAAACCCCAAAAACAGAAAAAAAATCGCCAAAATAAAAAAAAATCGCCAAAATAAAAAAAAATCGCCAAAATGAAAAAAAATCGCCAAAATGAAAAAAACCGAGAAAAACAGAAAAAAATCGCCAAAATGAAAAAAAGCCCAGAACAGGAAAAAATCGCCAAAATGAAAAAAAAAACGCCAAAATGAAAAAAAAATCGCCAAAATGAAAAAAAATCGCCAAAACGAAAAAAAACCTTAAAAAACAGAAAAAAATCTCCAAAATAAAAAAAACCCCAAAACAGAAAAAAATCGCCAAGATGAAAAAAAATCGCCAGAATGGAAAAAAAAATCGCCAAAACGAAAAAAACCCCAAACAACAGAAAAAAATCGCCAAAATGAAAAAAAAAGCCCAAAAACAGGAAAAAAATCGCCAAAATGAAAAAAAAATCGCCAAAATGAAAAAACCCCCAAAATAGGAAAAAATCGCCAAAATGGAAAAAGAATCGCCAAAATGAAAAAAATCTTCAAAATGAAAATAAGCCCCAAAAACAGAAAAAATCGCCAAAATGAAAAAAACCGAGAAAAACAGAAAAAAGCGACAAAACTGAAAAAATCTTTTAAACTGAAAAAAACTTCAAAAAAGCAAAAAAGCCACATTAAAAAGTGCTCAGAACCGAATGTACGGAACCCTTCGTGCGCTTTACTGAATTTTTTAATATTAAAGGAATTAAATGAAACTAAGTTTTTTCTTATTTCGTTTTTGCTTCGTTCACTTAACATATTTTATGTATTTTTTAAAGAACTAGATTGGTACAAGGAATTAGAAAAATCCTAAATTATGATTCCAGGGTTGGAAAACTTACACTTTTTGTGTTATGTAAAATTAAATAGGTCTAAAAATTTTTTTCTTTTTCTTTATAAATTGAATATATTTATGCTTCTGAAAGAAAAGTTTGGCGTATAAAATTTGAAAAATGAAAATTACAGCTCCAAAGATGGAAACTTTAAAAAAATGATAAATTTTTTCACAAAACAAATATGTATGTATGTGTCTGTATACTATATATATGTACGTACGTTGGTAAAGGGTATATAAGATTCGGCACAGCCGAATATAGCACTCTTACTTGTTTTAACTCTCATCTTTTCTTGCTTTTTTCGTTCAAATATCAGCAGCAGCAAACAATTTTCTGAGGCCAACTTTAACTAAAAATTTATAAAAATTTTTCATAAATGTTATTGCTTATGTAGCCATACTTCTTATTTTAAAAAAAATCTAGTCTACTTATTTCAAAAAGGTACTTTTTTCAGCAAGGTACTTTTTTCAAAAAGGTACTTTTTTCAAAAAGGTACTATTTTCAAAAAGGTACTATTTTTAAAAAGGTACTATTTTCAAAAAGGTACTATTTTCAAAAAGATATTTTCTTCAAAATGTCCTTTTCCAAAAAGGATATTTTTTCACAAAAGTAAATTTTCAAAAAACAAAAAAAGAACTCCTTTTTTAAGAAAAAAAATTCCAAAAATTTACTTTTTTCAAAAATTTACTTTTTCCAACAAGGTACTTTTTTCAACAAGGTACTTTTTTTCAAAAAGGTACTTTTTTCAAAAAGGTACTTTTTTCAAAAAGGTACTTTTTTCAAAAAGGTACTATTTTCAAAAAGGTACTATTTTCAAAAAGATATTTTCTTCAAAATGTCCTTTTCCAAAAAGGATAAATAATAAGTAAGAATAGTTAAACATACATAGGTAGAGTAATATAACTTCGTGCTAACCTAAATAGAAAATGGAAAAACAGAAAATGAATAGTGATACTTACAAATGTGTTTGCCAAAGGCAAATCAATAATTGTATACACAATCAATTCTCATATTCCATTTCATAGAAATTTAAGTTTAATAGCTGATGTTAATAATAATCTCTACCCCAGTAGATAGACATGGGTGCTGATGAAGTGCGTGGCTGCACAGAAAAATATCGGTATTTCCCCCAGCTAATAGTGTCTAGTTTAATTTTTCTTCTCTTCTTTAGATACTCACATTAATTAATAAAAATATTTCATTCATAAGAATTGAAATTACTGAACTCAAGCCTGATTAAGAAATTATTTCTGATTAAAATTCACTATAGTTCAATTAAATCTAATAATCTCTCATTGTACTTGTTTCTAAAAAGGTGTTTTTTCCAAAATGTATTTTTTCCAAAATGTACTTTTTGTGAAGGATTTTTTTTTTCAAAATGTAGTTTTTCCAAAATGGTACTTTTTCTAAAAGGGTACTTTTTCCAAAAATAATCTTTTTCAAGATATGTCCTTTTTCCAAAAAGGTACCTTTTTAAAAAAGGTACTTTTTCTAAGAGGGTACTTTTCCTATGAATAGGTTCTTTTTCAAAATAGGTACTTATTCTAAAAACACTTTTTTTTTAAATTTCAGTTTTCCAAAGAAGTTTAAAAGAAATTTTTACAAAACGGTGCTGTTATGCAAAAGACACTTTTTTGGAAGAAGTGTTTTTTCCAAAAAGGTACTTTTTTGTAAATGTAATTTTTCAAAATAGGTATTTAAAAAAATAAAAGGTACGTTTTCAAAAGGGTACTTTTTATAAAGTCCTTTTCGAAAAAAAGTCCGTTTTATAAAATGATACTTTAAGAAAGGTACTTTTTCCTAAAACGTACTTCTTCCAAAAACTTATTTTTTACAAAAAATATTTTTTCCCAAAAGGTACTTTTTCCAATACATATGTACGTATGTAATTTACCAAAATAAATAATTTTTCGCAATAACTATTTTTTTCTAAGAAGGTACTTTTATGAAACAGTATAGATCAAAAATTTACTTTTTTCAGGGATTCTTTTTTTAGGGTTTCGTACACCAAAGGTGAAAAGAAACCCTATTGTTTTCGCTGTCAGCTGTCCGTCTGTCCGTCTGTCCGTCACAGGGTATTTTCTCGAGAAGTGTAAGAGCTACGGAACTGAAATTTGGACAGAGTGTGTAGACCCTCGGCCGCTAAACAACAAATACATGAGAGTTGGACATTAAAGGGTGTGCCAAAACGAGCAACGAAAATGTTAAAATCCCATGTAATATACATACATACAATTGTATGTATATGCACTTGAAATTTGTAAAGTTAGTGTATTTTTATACAGACTACAACAATTAACACTAAAATTTTAAAAATTTTAATTAAAGGGTGTACCATCAGTTAATGTAATTTTGACAACGTAATTTTGATAACTTGCTGTATCTTGGAAACCGTAAGAGCAAACTTCTTGAAATTTTCGAAAACGGTAAAACAAAAAAATCCCAAAATTATAAAATCGCCAAACCGAAAAAAATCGCTAAAACAAAATAAATCGCCAAAACGAAAAGAGGCACCAAATTAAAAACAAATTTCGAAAACGAAAATAAATCGCGAAAAACCGGAAAAATCGCCAAAATGAAAACAAAAAACGCGAAAATGAAAAAAATCGACAAAATGAAAAAAATCGACAAAAAGAAAAAAATCGCCAAAATTAAAAAAATCACCAAAACGAGAAAAAAGCGAAAAATAAACAAAAAAAATTATTTCAGCTGAAAAAACGTAAAAAAAACACTATTAAAAAAATGCTCAAAGCCCAACGTACGGAAACCTTCGTGCGCGAGTGAAAGTCGCACTTTACTGAATTTTTAAAAGAAATTTTTTCCAAAAAAAAGCTACAGTACTTATTCCAAAAAGTATTTTTTTAAATGTAATGAATAATATAATTGTTAAATGAAATGGTATTTGTCTTTCAAAATAAGTACTTTTACTCGTATAAGGGACTTTTTTTAACAATTTCTCTTGTCCAAAGTATACATTATTTATTCATAAAGGGAACTTTTTCTCAAAATTATGTTCTTTTTTTACGTAAATAAACTTTTACTAAAAGGCAATTTTTTAAAAGAAACACTTTTCTGAATATTCTCAGACAAAAAGTCCTTTTCTTAAATGTACTTTTTTGGTTTTTTTTACTGATTTCTGTGATGATATTGTCTTACAGCGAACATATTTTTCGGATCTAAATTAATAAGCAGTTAAGCTTAGCTGCGAAAATAACTAAAGCCTTTAACTAAACACATTCTAAACTGAACAAATTAAAATTGTGTTGAAACATTAACACTTGTGTGCCGCCTTTGACCTAGTTTTAAAATGCAAACAAAAAATTAAAGAATATGAACAGCATAAAGAAGATAAAAACACAAAATAAAAAAAAGTCATTTAAAAGAAGTTTCACTACAAAAAGCTAAAACAGAGATTGTAAATGAAACAAAAAATAAAGAAACTGCTTAAATTAAAAATCCAATACGGATTGCATGAGCATCACTTTCCCATAAAACTCCAGTAATTGGATGAATGAAAACCTTTTATTTTCTGAATGAAAGCAAACTGAGAAGTTTTGCTTTTAGTAAAGGGAAATCACCAAAGAAATACTATACTCGGCAGGACATTTTAACTGCAGGATTCGCTGCATCGTTATGCTAAAGAATTCTAGCATAAAACATTGAGTTCAATATAACCAATCACAAGACAATTTTGAAAAAATTCAACAAAGCAAAAACAAAATTTAATTGCTTTCATGTAAAAGTGAAAACTAGCATATGTCTTAGTCATTTTGAAGAGGATACCTAAAAAGATATGCGCTTCTACTTCAATTTTTCATGATGAGAGCAAGGGTACTAGTCGTCCTAATGTAACATCAGAGCGCCCTCCTTCGTCGGTATTGTGTAGCAGAATCATCGACTTCATTCGTAGCTTCTCTCAGTGCCAATTATATGAAAGAGTATAAGCCATATGTGTGATTTTCTTGTCCACAATTGTGGAATAGCGTGCAACTTTTAACTTTTTACAGCCTTGGTTTTGTATTGAATTTCATTGTTTGAAATGTGCATAATTTCTACTTAATATTCTGTCCAGCCTTTTGTCATTTGTTTTCAACTGAATTTTTTTTTCTTGTTCCCGTCCTTGGTGCTTACATAATTTTGTCCTTCGAATGAGTTTCTGTATATTGATTATATTATTTTTGTTTGTGTTTTTAATACATAAAATTTTGTGGCTGCTTTATTACTGTCTTTATTATGCTACAGCAATTAAGGACTGGCGAAAGTTTGTACGTCTGTGTCTGATGTTAGAATTTGCACGTTTTCATGTTAATGGATTTTTGTTTTGTAAAAAATTCCTTAAGGTTACATTTTCACTGCCATAATAAGACGCTACTTTGGTATTTTAATCATGCTAAAGAAAAATATATAAGAAGTAGAAGAAACTTACTTTGTTTTAACTACAGTTCCCAGCACCATAGTATTTAATTTAAAACCAAACTGTTAGACAAGAAATGATTTGGCAAAATAAATGTTTAAGAATCAAAACTTATTTAACTTTGAGGTAAACTTTTGTGGAAAAGTAAAATTTTTCCTTAGTCACCATATAGCCTAAGTAGTTGTAGACTATAAGGTGACTCTTTCACAACATCTGGAAGTTTAAGTTAAACTCTTCAGTGCAGTTATTTTTTTTATTTAGGTAAAATGATAATATTTCTATGCACACAAGTTTTCGTTTGACAATTGCTGAAAAACGGTTTTCGTAAGAGTAATTTACAAATGTATGTTTCAGATCACAAGAGATTAAATAAATATTTTTTTAAACAATTTGTTTAAATATCCGTAAGAAAAATATAAACTTTAAAAATTATAAAAAATATTTCGCTTTTCTTTATTATTATTATTATTACTTTTCTAAATTTTCTTAGCTATAATATTATGTATAAAATGCAGCAGTACTGTATTTCTTTATTACTGTTGTGTTTTCAGTCTTAGAAAGAGAGGGAGAGAGAGAGATGAAAAAATGTCCAGCACTGTTGTAAACAAAGAAAGTGCTTTTTATTGCTGTTGTGTTTTTAGAGAGAGGGATAAATAACAGTTGTTAACAAAGAAATTGATTTGAATACTCGTAGTTGCAATAGTGTCTTTTTTATTGCTGTTGTATTTTTACAGAAAGAAATAATGAATAAAAATACTAACCGCAGTTGCTTTGAATAAATTTGCATTAGAAACTCGTTCGTATATTTTTTTTATAACACGCTCTATAATTCACTTAATTTGCAAGTGTCCTGCATAGTAGAGTTGTCTAGCTGATGCTGAAACAACTGTGTTCGCTATGATGTGCACAAGATATGTCACTACGCTTACGTGGATGTATAAGCGTGTGTTTCCTAGCACGCTATAACAAACACGTATCCTGTGGCGATGGATATACTGGTGCAGCGCAACAAACACTGACAATGTTAAATCAAAATCAAATGAATGTTTTTAAGCAATTATATCTTAACCTTCATAGATGAGCATTGTTATTATTTATTCATAAACTCACAAAAAATTATTGAGAATTACTAAACATATAAACATAACTACGAGTATCTAAAGTATTCAGGTGCTGCTCAAATATACACAGTATCGGCAATGATTGATGAATATACGAGTAAACAAATTTTGTTTGACAGTTGATTATTTGATGGTTTCCAAGTCTTCATCATCATGCACTGATTGACGATTTAATTTGATAGTCTTCTGAACACTTTAGATTCATGTGTTTATATATTTCGTAATTCGCTAGTGATACATATGTAAGTAATGCCCTTTAAAGGCTTCTACAAACATTTCTGAAAAAAAATTACCCAATGAACTAAACTTCAAAAAAATAGTCCATTATACTGGTCTTACACATGAATCAAAAGTCTTACAAAAAAGTTTCTATTGCGCATCTACGTCAATATAGAGATACACACGTGTGTTTGTTGTAAAAAGTGTGTGAGAGAGAGAGAGAGCAAATTCCACAAACAAATGTATGTACTTTGCTCACAACAAAATTCTATGTCTTCGTCACAAACAGAAAATAAAATAACTGAACTGCACAATATGCAATCTTGTTTTCTGGATTCATGGGTCTTACGCCAGTGAACCTCACGCCATACCACAATTGTGGACAACAAAATAACACGCATGCTTATACACTTTCATTTAGCCGCCACTGAGGAAGCGAAAAATGAAGTTGTGCACGTATGTAAGAATTTTTTTTTTACATGGAAGATAAAACAAGACTTTTAAAACTCATTTTCGCTTTTAATATAAATTGTTATAACTATGAAGGGCAAAGCCTGATTATTTTGCTTTTCTTCGGTGATGAATTATAATTTTTGTTTTTCTTCATTTTCATCAAAATACCACTGTGTTGACGTTAATTAAGGCATTAGTGCCAAAATATTGTTACAGGAACACCCAATACTTATAGTTGATGGACTACCCAGACATATAATTGGTTCACATAAATTGCAAAAACAACTTTTATTTAAGGTAAAATCAACAAAGGTAATCACTTAGATTAAGCTTTCTTACTGTTATTGGTTTAGTTTTTTTCAACCAAGTATATCGGTTAAATTAACCAAGAAAATTGTAAACTTTATTAAATTTTCCAATACAAAATAAAGTGCGAAAAAAAATATTTTGCAATAACTGCATTAACATTTCTAGAACAAAAAAAGGTCTGAAATAAAATCTCATCCTCCATAATACTCCGTAACAATTTCAACTTGGTTGTTTTAACTAAGGAATTTGTTTTTTTACTAAAACAATTTAATCTATCACCATAAAAACGTTCGATCACTTGTTTATATTGAAAACAAAAACAAATTCTTTTACTTTATTGTTGTTATTAATACAAGTGGTCGATCTAACGTTTCCTTTCGACATCGGAGGACAGGCTGCAAATGTAAGTTTAACAGTCCAAATTGTTCAGATTGATAGACTCATGAAAATTTGTTTGTGTGTAACAAATTTTAGCATTTCTTATGTTCATCATTGTGCTTATTGGGTTGTCAAGTGTATGTGTGTGTGTTTGTAAGTAAGTGCTTACATATGTGTGTGTGTGTGTGTGTTTGCTTGTAATTTTCTCAGTTATGTTTATTGTCCTTGACCAAGCTTGGAAAAGCTCATATAAATTTATGTTGTTTCTTTTTTCAAGTTTTTTATTCACACTCACTCAACTAAAATTTGAATAACAAATAATTTTTTTTCATTTTGCTTTACTTCTCTTGTCCATTTACTATATGTTTCGTGTATTCAACAAAAACATGCTAATGTTATAAACATTTAAATTTAAATATTTATTTTTTTTTATTTTTATTATTATGATTATTTGCTTTTGTATTGTTAAAAACTCTAAAGGAGTAATGATGGCCATAAAAATAAATTTTTATTTATTTACGCAAATGCATCAGCATTTTTTAAACGAATGTTTTTCGAAAATTATTTTAAAAGTGTTAAGTTATTTTTGTTATATCCTGTAGACTTATGCCTATGAATATATTTTAGTGAAAGGAAATAGTAAAACTTAACTTTCTATTTGATATAATGATGTTGTGGCTAAAAATAATGCCCTTTTTGAAAATATTTTATGGTAAGTGGAAATTTTATAGTTGACCTGTGAATTTTAAGTGCTGATTTAGATAATTGCTGATTTATTTGGTTATAAAAATACAAAAAAAGTTTGAAAGCTGCTATGGCTTAAATAAAAGCTCTCGCTCTTAAGTAAGGCCATGTTTGTAATTTGACTCAAATAATTGCATAGTTTTTGTAGTTTTTCTAGTCACTGCGCTTATTTTTATACAATCACCTATGTGTTAAATTACCTAATGAACACAGACAGTAGTCTCCGCTTAACTGACTTTGCAAAAATTCATGGTTTTGTGATTTGATCAAGCGGCTAGATTATTAATGCCACAGTGTATTAATTGCTTCATTTTAAATAATTCAGGCGGGTGGTTCCTTTAAAAGGAGACTACTGTACTATTTGTGGCCTTCAATGTTTGCCGGGAAAATTTGGTTTATTGAAAATAATTAAAACTTTTCTTTTCAATAAAAAAAACCAACTTAACTTAATTTTATATTAAAATTGCCTGTACCCGATAAGCAGAATAATAATTTTGAAAAAAAAAGAAATTGCTGCAAAATTAAATTTATAATATTTCAACAAAAATATCAGAATATGTATGCCCCAATGAAATAGTTTATTATTATTGTTATTACTTGTTATTAAAGGAAATTTAGTTAATAGAAAAGTTAAGTTTTATCGAGTTCAATGTGAAGGCGTATCTATTTATTCCAAACTAACTTTTTAAAAACACCACCAGGGCTCGGAATTTCAGTTAAATGCATGTTTTTTTTTTGGTGATAGATAAAAAGATATTGACTGATTATCTATCCATATTATAAAATTTTAAGTAACATGACATATATATGTGAAGTTGCATTATTTTGCATATTTTGGTAATAAGTGCATATTTTTGCATATTTTGGCAACAATTTTATATTTTTGCAGTTGTAAGCATTTTTAATGCATAGAAATTAAAAAATAATAAAAAGGAAGAATATTAAAAGTGTTATTAAGTACCGACTTCTAAATGTTTTCATATTCCTCAATATGCGTTACAAATCAGATATGTGTCATAAATTTTAACATATTATAATTTTAAATGAAAATAAGCAACAAGATGTGCAAAACTCTTTGCTTTTAATATTAAATATTTTATTTAATTTCAGCCACATTTGTTTGCTTAAAACTTTGTTGCGGCTTGAAAGAACAACAAGCATCCCTATCAAGGACCATTAAGCATAAACATGAGTTCCTTCTACTGACAAAATTAAAAACCAATGAGCTTAAAAAGTTTAAGCAAATAAAAGTTTTTTTTTTTTTTTAATTTTCAGCAGCTCGTTTAATACAACTTTCATTTTGTATGCTGCTGGTCAAAAGGGAATAAAAATGTCGGGCCACTTAATATATAAAATAAAGTTTTTAATTTTATAACTCTAACATTATTTCGCACATTTATTTCATTTTTTTTTTTGTAAAAATTAGGTAATTTTATTAAAACGATATAGCCAGCATTTAAGGCAAAAGAGTTATAAGTCTAAAAATATTAAAGTGAGACAATGTAAATATCGCAGAATTTTATCTATTTAAATAAAATTTTACACATATGGGGTCATCTTTTAAATTCAGAAAAGTAAATTAATTAATCTGCAAATTTTATTTAACAAGGTTTTTTTTCAAATCAGATTAACTAATTTTAATCCAATTTGTAATAACGGCATAATTTTTTTTAATTAATAGTGAATTATATTTTAAACTTGTTGGGTTTATTAGTTTAAAACGTTCTTTGAGGAATATATACTTTTTTTCTTATGAAACTTAACCGAAGAGGTTCTTTATTTTACGAGATTTGGGTATTTTTCTCTAGAAGGCTGTAGAATTTCGATTTTCGAAAATCAGAGTATGCAATACAGTTTTTTCCTGCTAAGTCCTAGTTTACACTATGCAAGTCTTATTGCTAAGCTGATTAGTTTAATGGGGAGAGAGAGACGCGTAGAAAGGAAACGTATCTGTTCCCCTCGTCTCTCTCTCTCCCTCAAACTAATCAGCTTAGCAATAAGACTTGCATAGTGTAAATTACGACTAAGCTATGCTCATCTACGTTCAGCTGTGTCTTTTGAATCATTGCATACCACTTAGCACATAGCAAAAAACCTGCCAATGTAAAATCAATATGCCAACATTTTGATTTGAAATTATATTAATCTTATTAAAAATAATATGTTGTTTACTAAGTTTATTTGCTTTACTCGTAGCTGCGATGCACTGTTGCGCTCCGTCATGCGCACCGTCATGTAAATAGCCGTCAAACTTCGCATTGTCAGCGAAAATTTTCTATTGCTGGCTCGTACGCAGTGCACTAGTCTTATAGTCTGGAGATCGCAGGTTCGGTTCCTGCCGAAAACACTTATTTGATGTTTTTTAACCCTAACTTGCATATCAAATAAATTTAATGTCAAATCATCACTTAAATCATGTTGAATTAAAGCTTAACTCATGTTGCTATTTATTTACAGTTTTATTTATAAAAAAATAATTTTGTTTGTTAAAAAGGTTAATAAACAAAATTTTTATGAAAAACTGTTTTATAAAACTCTTATAAATCAAAAATATTTTTTATGAAAAAAGCCTTTAGTGTGTATCTAAAGAATATTTAAAGTTAATGTGGCTGCAGCAGCAAGAGCGCCGACTAGCACTCAATGACTTCGAGTTCAAATCTGGGCCGGGGAAGGCAACTAATAACAACACACATACACACACACACATTTTATTGATGCCTGTGTGAATACGAGTATACACCATCATGGTGTTTCAACTGGACACAACTCTGATGGAATATGATTCTTACGTCTCTTTTCACAATGTATGGTTAAGAGTTAACGTGAACTTTAACTGGCAGTTCTTCATACAAAACTTGCAGTTAAAGTGTCTGTTATCTTTTAACCGTACATTGTAAAGAGGTACGTTAGTGTTATTTAATTAATCAAATTCACGTTGTTTCAACTTGAAATAATTTCGATTCAACATGATTCTTTACTTTTATTTGACATCACTGGAATATAAAATCAATATGAAATAAGGTACACGGAAATGTCGTTCAATGTTTCTTTCCTAACAACATTGTTTTTCATTTAATACTTTGTGGTCTCATTCGCTGTTTGCTTTTTGTAAGTAAAAGGTAAAACTAAATATTTTTGAATGAAAATGCTTAAAATTATATCAAGAATCATTTGAAAGCAAATCTTAATCACTTGTTATACCCTTTACCAACAAAAATGGTAAAAGGGTATATATAGGTTTGTCATTCCGTTTGTAATTTCTATAATATCAATAAGCGATCCATAAAATATATATATTCTGGATCCTTATGCATAGGGAAGACGAATAAGCGATGTCCGTCTGTCCGTCTGTCCGTCTGTCCGTCTGTCCGTCTGTCCGTCTGTCCGTCTGTCCGTCTGTCCGTCTGTCCGTCTGTCTGTACGTGAAATCGGTTTTCCGAAGCTCCCAGAAGAGCTAGAGACTTCGTTCTTGGACTGGTGTGTCAGAAATTTTCCAAAATAGATTGGTATTGAAATTCAGCAAAATCGACCAGACGATTGCAGAGCTGGAAAACGTAAACTTCATTTTGCCATATAAAAGTAACTCCCGAAAACAAATTTTTATTTTTTTTAATAAATGTACATATTTTACACTTCAGTACGACTAAAATTGGAATTTTAAATAAAAAAACTACAAAAAAATTAAAAAGACGTTTCCAGGGTTGGAAAACTTTAACTTTTTGTATTATGTAAAATTAACTATGTCTAAAACTATATTAGTATTTTCTCGAGAACCGTAAGAGCTAGAGACCTGAAATTTGGACACAGTATGTAGACCTTTGGCCGCTACAACAACAAATACATGGTAATTGGAAATTAAAGGGTGTTCCAAAACGAGCAACGAAAAATTTTAAAATCCCATGTAGTATATATACAATTGTACACTTGAAATTTGTAAGGTTAGTGTATTTTTATACAGACTACAAAATTTAAAAAAATTTAAATTAAAGGGTGTTCCATCAGTTAATGCAATTTTGATTATGTAATTTTGACAATTTGCTGTATCTTGGAAACCGTAACAGCAAAACTCTTGAAATTTTCAAAAACGGTAAAACTGAAAAAATAAAAAATTATAAAATCGCCAAACCGAAAAAAATCGCCAAAAACAAGAAAAAATCGCCAAAACGAAAAAAGCACCAAATTAAAAAAAAATTCTAAGACTAAAATAAATCGCAAAAAATAACGGAAAAATTTGCTAAAATGAAAACAAAAATCGCCAAAATGAAAGAAAATCGCCAAAATGAAAAAAAAACCTTAAAAAACAGAAAAAAATCGCCAAAATGAAAAAAAATCGCCAAAATGAAAAAACCCCAAAAACAGAAAAAAATCGCCAAAATGAAAAAAAACCAAAAACAGAAAAAAAAATCGTCAAAACGAAAAAAAGCACCAAATTAAAAAAAATTTCTAAAACTAAAATAAATCGCAAAAAAACGGAAAAATTGCTAAAATGAAAAAAAATCGCCAAAACGAAAAAAAAACCTAAAAAACAGAAAAAAATCGCCAAAATGAAAAAAAAAATCGCCAAAAAAAGAAAAAACCTAAAAAACAGAAAAAAATCGCCAAAATGAAAAAAAATCGCCAAAATGAAAAAAATCACCAAAACGGAAAAAACCCTAAAAAACAGAAAAAAATCGCCAAAATGAAAAAAATCGCCAAAAAAAGAAAAAACCTAAATAACAGAAAAAAATCGCCAAAACGAAAAAAGCACCAAATTAAAAAAAAATTTCTAAGACTAAAATAAATCGCAAAAAAACGGCAAAATTCCTAAAATGAAAACAGAAATCGCCAAAATGAAAGAAAATCGCCAAAATGAAAAAAAAATCGCCAAAATGAAAAAAAATAACCAAAACGAAAAAAAAACCTAAAACAGAAAAAAATCGCCAAAATGATAAAAAAATCGCCAAAATGAAAAAAAATCACCAAAACGAAAAAAACCCCAAAAAAACAGAAAAATATCGCCAAAATGAAAAAAACACTAAATTAAAAGAAAATTTCTAAGACTAAAATAAATCGCAAAAAAACGAAAAAATTGCTAAAATGAAAAAAACATCGCCAAAATGAAAAGTATCGCTAAAACGAAAAAAAACCTAAAAAACAGAAAAAATCGCCAAAAAAAGAAAAAATATCGCCAAAACGAAAAAAAAAACTAAAAAACAAAAAAATCGCCAAAATGAAAAAAAATCGCCAAAATGAAAAAAAAATCGCAAAAATGAAAAAAATCACCAAAACGAAAAAAACATAAAAAAAAAATAAATTGCCAAAATGAAAAAAAATCGCCAAAATGAAAAAAATCACCAAAACGAAAAAAAAATACAAAAAAATCCCGAAAAAACCCAAAAAACAGAAAAAATCGTCAAAATGAGAAAAATCTCCAAAATGAAGAAAAGCCCAACAACAGAAAAAAATCGCCAAAATGAAAAAAACCTCCAAAAACAGACAAAATCGCCAAAACGAGAAAAAAGCGACAAAACTGAAAAAATCGTTTTAACCGAAAAAAACTTCAAAAAAGCAAAAAACCTTCCTTTCGTGCGCGATTCAAAGTCGCACTTAACTGATTTTTTTAATATTAAAGGAATTAAATGAAACTAAGTTTTTGCTTATTTCGTTCTTGCTTTTTTCACTTAACATATTTTATGTATTTTTTAAAGAACTAGATTGGTATCAATAATCAGAAAAATCCAAAATTATGACTCCAGGGTTGGAAAACTTACACTTTTTGTGTTATGTAAAATTAAATAGGTCTAAAAATTTTTTTCTTTTTCTTTATAAATTGAATATATTTTATGCTTCTGAAAGAAAAGTTTGGTGTATGAAATTTGAAAAATGAAAATTATAGCTCCAAAGATGGAAACTTTAAAAAAATGATAAATTTTTTCACAAAACAAATATGTATGTACGTGTCTGTATACTATACATATTTACGTACGTTGGTAAAGGGTATATAAGATTCGGCACAGCCGAATATAGCACTCTTACTTGTTTTACTTGTTCTTGTTTTTTTTTTTTTTTTTTTCATTCTTGTTGAAGCTTTTTTTGTTATGCCAATATAAAAATTTTATACTTATGGAACCAACAGCTAAAGGGTGACTTCAAATTTTACGTTAAAGCCTTATTTCAGTGATTGCTCTCCCATTACATCAGTTTCTTATGTAAATATTATTAAAATTATGAAAAAAAACAAGCAACTATTATTTTTACTTTAATGCTTGAAAATGTAAAATGAATTGAAATGAAGTTGAGAAACGGAAATAATATTTAAGCAAATAATTAAAATATACAAGAAATTGCACGGAAAAACAAATGACTGGTGGCAGAACGGCTGCTGTGTGTATTTTTATAATTTTTTCAATTTATTTTCATTATTCTTGCACATTTAACAAGTGGGAAGACGAAGCGAATAAATAAAATAATATAATAAAAATAAGTTAAATTAATATAGTTAATAATAAAAAGGTCTTTTGTAGTCTTTGGCTTAATCCAATGGATTTTTACTTTATGAAATAATACAAAAAGCTGGCATTCGCGTCATAAGGCCCGGCTTTTGGTTTTAATAGAGTTTCTGCCATTGTCTTTTGCTTTCCTGCTTTCTCTTTATTCCCGCCAAATTATTCCTTTTAACTTTAATTCGCAGAAAAATTATTGCAAAAGACTTTTTTATAAAAGCACCTGCATAAAACCTGTCTACTGCAAAGCAACAAAGGGATTTATTTAATTCTTTTAGTTAGCTTTAAGAAAAGTTTGTTATTAAAGTTAAATATACTTTAATTTTTTTATAATATACTAGTACTTTCCGGCAACTTCGTTCACAGTTGAGTAGATTTTAAACTATGTTTAGAATAATCTTATCAAAAACATAAAAAATACTAACAAAACACACACTTTTCCCGTTTTATACTATCCCGGGTAATTTTCTTAATTAGTCAACCCCGCTTTACTGGAAATAACCAAAAACCAATGTATTTTTTCAGTTATCCGATTTTTTCTCTAAAACTTAGTTCGGATTACTGAAATTTGTTACAGTTAAACGTAATGCTTAAAATTAGTACTCAACTAACTTAATACACACCCTAAACATGCATATATGCACATTTTGTTGTTGAAAATTTTCACGAATTCCTCGAAAATATCTAGGCACTTGCATTGACAATATAATAGAAAAATACAATAAAGTAAGTAAGAGCGAAAAGGACAAATATATTTTGCCATTTAATTTTTTAACTGACAATACATGCACAATTTTTTCAGCCTTAAGTTATGCAATAGATTTCTAATAAATAAAATCATTGTTTATTTTTTCACTAAAGCGAAGTAAGTTTTAGACAAAATGTAGTGGTGGGCTTGCTTTTGGTTTTCAGTAATACGATATTTTTAGTAAAGCGAAGTGAATAAGTTTAGCTGCATTTAAAATCAGTGTGGAGACTTGCATCGCTTTCAGTAATACGATTTTTTTCAGTACAGCGTGTTGCCGTTTACAAAAAGATTTTGCCACATTTATCAAGATTTCGTAACCAAAACAAAAACCAGTAACTGAAATTTTTCCTAAGCTACAACCAAAGAACTGAAATTTAGCCAATTCACACACCATTTTAGGTAACGAAAGTTAGCCAAAATACAAAGGCGTTTAAATAAAAAATATTACCAAAAAATAAAATAAATCGTTCAAATGCAAACAAACAAAAATCGCCAAAAGTGAAAAGGTCACAAAAAAAACTGGAAAAATAGCCAAAACCGGAAAAAACCCGCCAAAAAGGTTAAAAAGCGCCATAAAAAAATGCGAAAAAAACTAACAAACTACCGAAAAAAAATCCCTAAAAACCGAAATCTTAGCCAATTCACACACCTATCTACATAGGTAACGAAAAATCGCGTTTAAATGAAAAATATTACCAAAAATAAAATAAATCACTCAAATGCAAGCAAAATCACCAGAAAACTGAAAAAATTCGCGAAACGAAAAAAAGCCAGAACTAAAAAAATCGCTAGAACTAACAAAAAAAAAACGCCAAGAACTGAAAAGATGGAATAAAACCGAAAAAATCGCTAAAACGAAAAAAGCGCCAAAACAAAAAAATCGCTATAGCTAAAAGAAAACCGAAGAAAATTGTTAAAAACAGCAAAAATTTGCCAAAATGAAACAAAGCGTCAGAACTAAAAAAACAACCGAAAAAAACTGAAAAAAAACGCCAAAACTAAAAAACAACCGGAAAAATTTACTAAAACGAAAAAAGCGCCAAAACCAAAAAAAAACGCTAACTAAAAACAAGCGAAAAAAATTGCTAAATTAAAAAAAGCGCCTAAAACCAAAATAAATCGCTAACTAAAAAACAATGGAAAAAACGCTAAAACACCCAAAAAAATTGGCCAAAACGAAAAAACCACAAGAACTAAAAAACAACCGAAACAATCTCCAAAAACTGAAAAAAATCGATGTAACAAAAAGAAAACCAAAACTAAAAAACAATGGAGAAAGTCGCCAAAGCGAAAAATATCGCCAGAACTAAAAAAAAATCGCTAAAACCCGGAAAAAAATCAGAAAAACGGGAAAAAACGAAAAACTTTGTAAGAATTGTTGATTTTATTTATTGAGCTTTAGATCTTGTATTTTTAAGAAACAATAAATTTTTTTATTTATATCCAATATTTACCTGCTTCTTTGGGTAGATTCTTCATGGATTTTTATAACAATAATATTATAAAATATATAAAATAATAATATCATAAAAATCCTTGAAAAAATATATTGGATATAAGTAACACAATTCATTATTTCTCTTAAAATACAAGATCTAAAGCTCAATAAATAAAATCATGACTAGAATATGACGTGGTAGTAAAAAAGTATTAAAGACAGAAATGTAGCCCTTGCAGAGCCATAAACACTGGTATAAAAAATAATATGATCGGACTAAAAATGGTGACACAGTGAACAAAATACTAAATAAATAAATAATAAAAAACTATTTTTGGAATTGTTTTTACATTATCTGTAATTTTCGAACCACTCTATTGTATAGTTCATGCACAAAACACACTACTTGTTAAAACAACGAGTTTTCCCAACTGTCGCAAAGTGTATGACTTGTATTATATTAATTCTACTTCAGCCTCACTGTAATTATTTCTCTTGATGGCTATAATAAATACTTTTAATTATAATCCAATCAATGTTATACAAAAAGAACATAAATTATGCCTAAAACAATACAAGTCTCTATACGATAAAATATTGTCTAGATATAAATTAATATTTACATGCTAAAATTAAGATGCCAATGGCAAAGAATCCTTTAAATGAATGGTATCGAAGGATAACAATAAATACACACTATACAAATTCTAAGTGGCATAAATCAAATAGTAATTTGTGGAAATACTTGAAATATTAATGATTGTGAAGAAAAGAGGCTTAAGCTTAAGATGTGACAACAAAATATTATTAAGAGTTAACATGCCCAACACATTGCTAAGCATTCTCCGACACAGATTCTTCCTAACAAATAATTTATTATGATATTTTGCTTTAGAATTTATGGCCTCAATTAATTGTGGCCTAAGGACGTACGTGTTTTCTTTTGTATAATATTTTGTTAATAACACTAACCTTTTTAGAAGCAGTGCAGTTTAATATAAAATTTGATTTCCAAACATTTCTAATTAGAATATCTAGCTCATGTGTCGGCTGGGCTTTTATATCTTATTGATTTTATTGCTAATAGAAGATAACCGCAGACAACAGATAATTGCATTATTTTTCTATTTAATTTAAATACTTTCAGCTCTTGGCCCTTTTAACTTTCTTGCTTGCCACATACATTTTGTTTGTTGTTATATTAAAAATTGGTTTTTGTGTGATTCATTTTACTTGTTTCAATGATCTAGCATAATGAAGCTTCTAACACATTAAACACAGCAGGCTACACAACTACGTGACTTCAAATGCTGTTAGCTGCATTTGTCACCCTATAGCCAGCTATTTAATTATTTTGAAAGCCGCAGCAACGTCATGAGCACTTGATATTGAAGTACGTAGACATATTACTTAAAAAAAATTAAGATTACTTATTTAAGACGTATAAAATTATAAGCAATTCAGTAAACTGAGAATTTGATTCGCAAACGAATTGTTTCGTACGGACACTACATATGTAATACTATACGAACGTCAGCTTATATAATGGAAAATCTTATTTGATGTAGAAATTTTTTTAAAAAAATTTTGTTTTGACGTTTTTTAGTTTTAGCGCTTTTTTTCGTTTTGACGATTTTTTGGTTTTTGGCGATTTTTTAGTTCTAGCAATTTTTTTAAGGATTGGGGGATTTTTGCGTTTTGGCCAAATTTTTTCGGGTTTTAGCGCTTTTTTTCGGCTGATTTTAGTCCATGCGATTTTTTTCATCTTGGCGATTTTTTTTCATCTTGGCGATTTTTTTCATCTTGGCGATTTTTTAGTTTTGGCGCTTTTTTGTATTGACGATTTTTTTGCCTTTTGGGAATTTTTTCTGTTGCTTTTTAGTTTTAGCGATATTTTAGTTTTGGCGATTTTTTTCGTTTTTCAACTTTGATGTTTTTGGGTGAGTTTTTCCGGTTTTTGTCTATTTTTATTTTTATTTTTTTTTTGTTGATCTTTTTACTTTTAGTAATTTTTTTTTACAATCGACCGATTTATTTTATTTTTGTTGATATTTTTCATTTAAGCGCTTTGTTTTATTCCGGCTATTTTTCGTTACCGAAATAGGTGTGTGAATTGGCTAAATTTTTTTTTTGTTTTCAGTAATTTTTCGGTTGTTGTTTTGTTTTAGCAATTTTTTTAGTTTTGGCGCGTTTTTCAGCTTTTAGCGATTTCTTTTAGTTTGGCGGTTTTTTTTTCGTTTTTCAACTTTGTTGTTTTCGGTGAGTTTTTCCGGTTTTTGTTTTGGCGCTTTTTTCAGCTTTTAACGATTTATTTCTGCTGTTTTTTAGTTTTAACGGTTTTTGTAGTCTTAGCAACGTTTCTCGTTTTCTCGCTTTTTTCAGTTTATAGCGATTCTTCTCGGTTTTATGGCGATTTTTTTAATTTTTGGGTGACCTTTTTACTTCTGGTGATTTTTTGGCATTTGAGCGATTTAGTTTATTTTTTGTAATTTTCTTTTTATTTAAGTGCTTTTTTTATTTTGACGAATTATCGTTTCGTTATTTTTTTTTTATTTTGGTATTTTTTAGTTTTAGCGTTTTTGAAAATTTCAAGAGTTTGGCTCTTACTGTTTCCAGGATACGGCAAGTTAACAAAATTAAGTAGTTGAAATAACATTAACTGATAGAATAGTCTTTACTTAAAATATTTTTTTAATTTTAGTAGTCTGCATTAAAATACACTAGCTTTGAAATTTACAAGTATCTACATATATATATAAGTGTCTGTATATATTATTAGGATTTCAACATTTTCCATTGCTTGCTTTGGAACCGCCACTAATTTTTTACTGTCATATTTTGAAAACGGCCAAGGTTTTGCATCATTTTCTGTGAAAATGTCAGGTCTGTAGCTCTGACGGTTGTCAAGAAAACAGCCTGTGGAGAGAGAGATAGATATAAGGCCGGATGGGTATTGTATTTATTAGCCTATTTATGTATGTATGTAGGTATGTGCGGTCGTTTGCGGCCCTATATAAACCGAACGCGTAGACCGATTTAGATGATTCTTACATCAATCGATTTTTCTTAACCCTAAAGATAAAACTTTAACATGGCTGCCAACATACGCCATTCTCTAACCACGAAAAAGATAAAAAGTCACCAAACTATTTAAAAATGTGTATCACTCGAAAGGTATTTTAAAATTTTAAAATCATATTTACCCCCGTATGCATAAAATTTAAAATGAGTTTGAAATGTATTTTATTTAAAATTTTTCATACAAAATTTTCCTAAAATGGATTTCAAATTAATTTTATTTTTTTTTTATAAATAAGTGGTTAGGTTTCTCTTATGATTTTTCACTTCGAACAACCATTTAAGATATTTCACGATTCAAAGTTGGTCGCAATCGGGTTTTTTGATTTTTTATTTTTTTTTAATTACTACTTGTTACCTTGGATGATGGAACATTGAAAACGAATCAACTTATTTATTAAATAATATCATTCTCTGCACATTTTGCACAACATTGGCAGCTTTATATTTGCCCGATTGTCGCTTACACATTTAGAAATTAGTTGCATTTGGCGACAACTACACTCAGGGAAATGCTGCAACTTAAAAAAAAGAACGCGTCATATTAATTCAATAATTTTCAATATAATAGAGATACTTAACAATAAATAAAATTTATAAATCAATACTGTAAATTAATATTCTTCCATATTGAAATAGGAAATTTCAACATGACTAGACTTTCGTTAATGTTTCTTATTAATCCAATATGGTTTTTATTTTATTTTAAGCTGTTTTTTCTCTGCATGTACAGCCGTGGTTGTGTAGTGTAATTAATCATTTTCATACATGCACATAAATTCTATTAATTAAAGGTTGTAGTCGGCAGCTTGCTGTTGCGATTGTGTTTAATGCACTTAGCGACAAGAATGCTACACCCAAACATAAGCACTGATTGACGGGTTTATTTGATCGTCTACAGGATACTTTATGTACATAGTTTCAAATGTAAATTTATATTGAAATTTCATATACAATTTTATGTAAAAGAAATAATAATCAGAATAATATATTGATAATTTATCAGGATATCGTATTTATATAACGCTAGTCCCAATTCTTGTACCTTTGGATTTCTTACTATGTGTGAGGTTACTGAAATGTGTTAAATTTCGATAATAGAAACTCTATTCTTATTCACACGCTCTCCTTCCCTGTAAAGGCTGTGGAATATAAGCAAACATATGACATTTATATAAATTAAGAATTATCCATACATTGAAACCTGAAAGTAATTACAAATAAAAGAAACCTAACAGCAAGGACTGCAAGGACAAATTAATTTTATATTAAATAATTTGTCCCACATGTTGTTATAAAAACAAACACAAACACTTAACGATAAAATTGTAACCGCTGGGAATAAAACAATGAATTTTATGGGATTCTTTTATATGGCTCTTTAATTGTCGCTGTATGAGCAGCCCATATTCATTGCATTTGTAATTATGTTGATGTATAGTTAATTGTCCATAAGCTACGCGGAGTAGCTTAAGCGCTGTATTCAATGACAACAAAAAATCCATTTTAATTTATATGTAGCAGCATTAAAATGGTTAAGTATACTAAAACAATACACTGTATTGGTAGTATGAAAAAAAAACTCATTCGTTACAGCAAGTATTAAGAGCAGAGCAGCTATGATTTAGAGAAATGAGAGTACAAGTAAAGAATGCTGGTGAGCATTATTTGGCTGCATAGTAATGTTTTAGAGTCTTAAATTTAGATACAGCAGGGGGCAAATTACGGTATTCGATATCGATCGAAATCTCCATACAAACACAATCAAAGTTGTATGAAAATTTCTTCGATATCGAATGCAGTAATTTGCCCCCAGTTTTTCTCGAAGCATTACTAAATTTATATGAGAGAGAGGAAAGTAAAAGGAAGAGGGGCACAGGCAATTATTCTCTGATTATTACTGCTCTTTGAAAAATTATCAATTACATGAGTACAATTACAAAAGTAACTGACTTATTGACTGTCTTGTTGCATGTCTTGCTTGATAAGTAAAGTTTAAAATTTTGCAAAAATAATGAGATTGAAATTCTTATTGACCCGCCCTTGTATGTCTTGATAAGTAAAATTTAATTTTTTTTTAATAATGAAATAGAAATTTATGGGTAAATATATTATTATTCGATTAACTTTTATTAGAGCAATTTTTATTTAAATAATTTTATTTCGAAATTTTACCCCTGATCTTATTGGAAGACGCCGTAAGAGTACGCAATTTCTTAAGCATACATGTACCTATCCTTTCATTGAAATTATGCATTGTTTGCTATTTCGTCTTTTATTATTTATTTGTATATATTTTGGATTAAATTTATTTCTAATCATTAGGCTCGCAGCGCGTTTCAATAAAACATTTAAGCGATTTCGTTAATTAAAATTTATACAAACACACACATTATTTTATTTATATTATTTTAGTATCAAAGAACTCTCAATTAATTTTGGTTCGCTTTATTGAATCAGATAATTTTAAAAGTAATTAAAATTAGAATTTATGTAAATATATTTAAGCGCCAAAAGGAAACTAAATTACTCGCTATTTCAAGGAAATTAAAAAAGCTTTTTGCCTCCTTTCAAACGTAAAGTAGAAGAAGGATGTTTATCTTCTAAGACATTAAAAAAATAATAAACCAATAAAAGTTAAGCTGTGAGATAAATTTTCGAAAGTAAACATCACTAAATAAAATCTTAAAAATAATATTTCTTTCACTAAAAATTGCTGCAATTAATATTTATTTTTTTCTGCTTGCAAATCAATTCAAATAATTTTATTCGATAAGTTAAAATAATGTTATTGGCAAAAAAAAAACATTTAATCGTATAATATTACTGCAGCAACATTTTTTTCATCCGTCTTATATTTTTTTAAATGAACAAAAATCATGCATTATTATGACTTATACCGAATTTAAATTAGAAAGAAAGTTTTTGAAATTTTTTGCAAGCATCTTTTAATATTTAATAATGACAGTGCTTAAGAAGAAAATTACTTATCCTTGTAGAAAATTTATATGAAAAGCTCTAATTTTTTTGAGTGATTTTCATATAAACTTTCGAGACGAGTCGCATAAGTGAATTGTGGAAACATGGTATTATTAGCTTAAATTATTGCAGCACATGATCAACTTGTTTAAGCTGATTCTATTTTATGAATTTATAAAAAGAAATTAAATACTTCTTAATGCCAGACTAAAACAAATTGGACAAAAAGGTTACAGAAAATGCTTCAGGAATTCATACTTCACTATTTCTTCTCAGTTTACTACTTCTTAAACGTTGCTATTAATAAGTATCAAAAGTTAATCGTACGAAAATTAATCGAATAAATATTATTCGAACAATTTTTTTTTATTTTAGCTGTAACAAAAAGTAAAAATAAATATTCGACAAACAAAAATATTTATTAAATAACCTGCTTTGATAAAATTAATTTTATTCGAATGTATAATATACTATTCTCCAAAAAAAAAAATTTTTAAATTATAATTATAATTTTATCCGATTAATTTACTCAAAAATATTTTAATCGAATAACATCAATCTAACAAGATATTACCATTCTTAAACGTTGGTATTAATAAGCATAAAAAATTATTCGAATAAAAATTAATCGAATAAAAATTAGTGGAATACAAATTATTCGAATAATAATAAATTTGTTAGTTTTTATTGTAAAAAATAATATTCGACAAACAAAAATATTTATTAAATAACCTGTGCCTCGTTTCTGTAAGGAATGTGAGAACTTTTCGAGTCGAAAACATTGTTATTATGTGAAACACAGGGTGAGTAAGAAAAGAAACCATATTTGTTGATATTTTTAGTAAATTTATATAACTTTTTATGTGAGTAACCCTTTGTAATATATATAAATAATTAATTAATTTTTCTCGATGCGAGAACTTCTCACAAGTTACAGAAACGGGGCACTGCTTTGACAAAACTAATTTTATTCGAATATTATCTCTTAAAAATTGTTTCTCAATACTTAATATACATGAAATTTTTCAGTACGAAAATCTTTTCTAAAGAAATCTATAAATAATAATAATAAATTTATACGATTAACTTAGTCGAAAACATTTTAATCGAATGACATCACTCTAACAACATGTTACTACTATTCTTAAACGTTGCTATTAATAAGTATTAAAAGTTACTGGAGTAAAAATAATCGAATAAATATTATTCGAGTAATAATAAATAGTTTTAGCAGAAAAAAATATTTTTTAAATCGCCTGCTTTAATAAAACTAATTTTATTCGAATCTCTTAAAATTATTTCTCAATACTTAAAATAGTCCATGAAATTTTTATCACGAAAATCTTTATCAAAGAAATTTATATGTTTTATAATTGTGTGGGCCTATATTAGGGTAACGATGTGTATGTTCCTATAAGTGTGAGATTGACTTCAGTCATATGTATATTTTTATGTAACTCGATATTTCTTGGCATACATTTCAATAATGTTTTAAAGTTGTATTAGTATTGTTTAATGAGAAATTATTTGTTAGCTATTTCTGTGTAATATTATTCGAATAAAAAATAGCTAAATAGATATCAATCGAATAAAAACTATTCGAATAAAAATTAAACGAATAAAAATTATTTTGTATTATAAATATTATAACAATAATTTTTAATTGAATAATTTTTATTCGATTGATATTTATTCGTTCCTTTTGCTTATGCAATAATTATTGAGCTTATGTAATATTTATTTGTAGAACATAAATGTGTGTATATGACTTAAATTACGGAAATTTATCGTAAAAAAATATAAAATATTATATATGTATATTTTTTAATAAAATAATACCTAGAACAAAAGTTACTCTAGACTTGATATAAAACGTTATTTAAATTATAAAAAATTAATTAATCAAATTATTATTGAATGATACTCGTATTACCTATTAAGTACAGGCAAGCATAAGAGAGACGGCAATTATTAAATATTAAAAACATAATAATAATAATGACTTTTTGATTAGTAAACTGTCAAAAAGAAAAAATTTGAATCAATTGCACTTGTGATATTTTTTCTTGTTTAGTCTTAAGGATGCCAAGGCACAAGAAAAAAGAAGTTTGTGTCTTATAATTGGATAAAGTAGATGTGTTTGTGTTCATAGTAGTAGACATTTCCGCCAATTATTTTATATATAAGGACCTAATGACTTTTTTAATATTTTTTTATAGAAGTATATTAATTAATTCATTTAGGAAATCATTTTATGCATCCATATTTACAATGCTTTTTGATGTTTATTAGTTTTTTATGGTAAATGATATCAGTCAAAAGCCCATATGTCCACTGACTGTCACTTAACCAAAACATAAATTGAGAATTAATAGAAAGATTCCACGTCATATTATTTTTATTACTTCAAAGGACACTTTTTTAAAACTTTAATTTTTAAAATCAATAGATTGGTTTGAGAATCACAGCAAATCGCTGACAAAAATTCTTTCATTATCACACAAACATTAACACAATTTGCAGATCTTCTTTAATCATCTCAGCGAGCATTTTTTCCAGAATATTTCTAAAGAATTTTCTTAAAAAACTTGTAACAAACATTTTATGCTGCAACAAAAAATGTATTAGCTAACAATATTGTTTGACAATATTTTTGTTCTTTTTTGTATCTAGTAAAACAAGAAAACTTGACAGAGCAATATTGCTTTTGTAAAGAGAGAAAAAGTAACAAAAAAAAAGATGCATATCGTAAAACACATGGTAACTAGATAACTTTGTTCATATTAAGAAGACGACAAGGAGATACCACCAGTAATGCTGAGAAAAAAATTTCAAAATAAAGGAAACTAATAGAACAAGAAAACCCAAAGTAAGCAAGAAAAATTTCTGAAAAAAAACGTTTTAGTGGGAATAACAAAAGTTAAATTTTGTTTCTACATGCATATCTACAATAGCAAAAAGAGAAGGAAGCGAACAACACTTCCCCAACATCAGTGAGATGACATGCATTAGATATGAAAGCAAACTGAGTTCGTTTTCTTCAACAACAGCTATACTTTTTTAAAGGGAAAATTTTAAAATTTTATATAAACAAATTCGTTATGGAAACCCGCACTATGCAAATTGTTGAAGAAATTCAAGGGAAGGAAATACGCAAAAGAAAAGATATGATTAGTGATGCAAGAAGGAAAATTTCTGCATTCGATAAAGAAAGAAATTTAAATATTTTTTCCTTTTAAGGTTATGAAATTTTTAAAGTTTAATGCCACATTGCATGCGAGTGATGAAATTGGTATTTAAGGCAGTAACTGGTATGGCAGAACAGCCCAATAGCATTCGTGTTCTATACGTATATCTTTTCTCGGGTCTCTTTTAAACTCAGAAAAAAAATCGCCTGTTTACCAAAAAGGACTACATACCTTCGTTCATCTCTTTGTGCCGAAAAAATATAAAGATTTACGTTGTCTTCCTTTTAAAAAATAAATACACAAACGAAAGCTCTTGTTCATTTTCTGTAAACAAGCATTAAGTTTCCATATTAACTAGACCAGGCGATAATATACTTTAATAGAGTTCAAACTACCTAAAATTACTCAAGTATAACATAAGTTGTCAAAATGCACTGCAACATGTTTATATTTACCTTAAAATATCATAAAGCTAAGACTTCCATAGAAAATGTTCGTACATCTTTATGTTCTATTGTGCAAATATATTTGGGGAATTACAAGCAACAACAAAGAAGCAGCCTAAAGGTAAGTTCATTGTTGCTGAAGTTTACCTATAAAGCAATGTTAACATTTTGTTTCTGTTTTACTATAAACATAGAAAATTTCCTTTACAATAAAACTAAAAGCAACTGAAGCAAGAAATATGGTTTTCCAGATAAGTTTCCTTAAGGCATATAGTAAGTATATATTTAATATTTATGACTGAGACTGAATTTAAATCAGAGTAATTTTTCACAAAATTATTAAATGCAAGGACAAGGATGGTAGAGAGAATGAAGAGATTTCTTTTGACAATATTATATTTCAATAGAAGAGCACTGAAATAAAAAATTTTAAGTTGTTTTAAAGCATAAAAGTATTATATAAACATAGAATGAAATACCTAATTCCTAAGACAATACCATTACAAAATTCAATCAGCTAATTCCTGTTAAAACTTCTACAGCAGTATTTATCTATTTATTTGTCAAAATCTAAGTTAAGTTAAAATGTATTTCTTAATTTTTCGTAAAACTTATTTAATTTTTTTCAAAATATCAAAATTTTGAGAGTAGTTTTTTTATGTATCTACGAGAGCATTCCCGAAATTAATCGATAGTCGGACTTACAAATGGTGAAAGTAGTTTGAAAAAAATTACTGTAATGGAAAGTGTGTTTTGTAATGCAGTTTTCGTTTCCAGCTGAGGTGAGCTCAAGCTGGCCAGCTCCGTTAAATAAATGCTTCATTGGAAATGTTGCCTATCACTCTAGACTCATGGAAAATGCAATCAGCTAATTGCTGTTAAAACTTCTACAGATTTATTTATCTTTTTATTTGTCAAAATCGAAGTTAAGTTAAAATGTATATTTCTTAATATTTCGTAAAACTTATTTAATTTTTTTCAAAATATCAAAATTTTAAGAGTAGTTGTTTTATGTATCTACGAGATCAATCCCGAAATTAGTCGATCGGAATAGCATATGGCGAAAGTAGTTTTAAAAAATTTAGTCTAATGAAAATTATGTTTTGTATAAGGTGGCTCAAGCTGTCCATGTCCATTCAAAATATGCTTCTTTGAAATGTTGCCTATCACTGTAGGGTCCTCACTCACTTATCTAGGTATCAGTCTAAGTGAGGCACGCTTTATACCCGAAAAAAATGGTACTTTGATTGTTATTCGGTTACAGGAAGTCATCTTATTTCTAGGCAACATATAATACTACAAAGCTTGCATGGGTGTGACACTCCCCATTCTCGTAAATTCAAGAACGTGTAACTT